>JAJHZJ010000612.1:6075402-6817902 GCA_023548195.1 Bettongia penicillata ogilbyi
AGTATGATAACTAAACTTAGCTCCAAAAAAGAAATGAGACAATGCCCCATCCTACCTTCTTTACAGAAGTGAGGGACGCGGGAGAAAGAGGGAACATCAAATTCTACTGATTTCTTGGTTAATTTTTCTGAACTCTTTATTTTCTTATTCTTTACAACAAGAGATGGCTCTCTGGTCTAGTGAAAGTGACAAGTATGGAGGGACATATTCAGAAATAAGAATTACATACAATATAATAAAATTATATTCAATAAAGGATCTTTGCAGAAAGAATTTGAAATTAAATGAAGACTAATTGAAATTACTAAAAACTGGTTGGTCAAAAATTAGAGAAATGATAGAAAACTTCCCCAGAAAGTGACAATAATGAGACAACATACTTATACCAAAATTCATAAGATTCTATTAAAGCTACCCTTAGGATCAATTTTATATTTTTAATTGTTCTAAATTCACCCTAGAGAATAAATCAATGAATTGGGCAGCAACCAAAAAAGCTAGAAAAAATTAACTCCCCCCCCAACTAAACAAAACAGTAGAAATTAGAAAGAAAAAAATAACTGATAAAGTTAGAGATGGATTTTTTAAATCATTAATAAACCATTAACTCATTTGAATTTTTAAAGAGGAAAACCAAATTACCAGTATCAACTTTTTTTTAAAGATTTAACAACTAAAGGGGAAATTTAAAAGATGTCAGAAATCATTTTCCCAATAATAAATACCCCACAACCATTTGGATTTGCAAGGGATCTTCATCAAATATTCAATGAACAATTAATTCCAATAGAACATAATCTGCTTTTTAAAAAGAGTAAAAGATGAGATCCTAACTAATTCCTCTATGATACAAATAAGATCTTAATACCTAAACCACAGGGAGTAAAAACAGAATTTCACAGAAAAATATTAGCAAAGAGATTATAGCAATACATCACAAAAATTATACACCATAATCAAATTGGACTCATACCAGAAATTCAGGGTTTGTTCAGTATTAGGAAAACTATCAACATAATAAACCATATCAATAATATAATAAGTCACATGATTATATTAATAGATGCTCAGAAAGCTTCTGACAAGATATACCATTGCCATTTTTAAAAAACACTAGAAAACACAGTAATAAATAGCTCTTTCTTTAATATAGTACACATTATATCTCTAATACCAAGAGCAGTATTTATATGTAATAAGGATAAACTAGATGCTTTTTCCAATAAGACCAGGGGTAAAGGAAGGTTTGCCTTTGAATTGTCGCCTCTACTATTTGCCATAGTGCTAGAAATGCTAGCTATTGCAATAAAACAAGAAAAAAAAATTGAAGAAATAAGCAAAGAGGTGGATTATATGATGGTCAGCTAAAAAGTAGAAATAATAACTTAAGCAAAATTACAGGATAAAAATAGACCAACAGCAACCATTAATATATCTGTCTATTACCAACAAAACTTAGCAGAAATAACTGGAAGAAGAAATTCTATTAAAAATATCTACAGAATGTGTAAAATCCTTGGGAGCTACCAACTAAGCTACACAGGAATTTTATTCCTTTTTTTAACCAAATTAATCTTTAAATTAAAAAACATTTTTTTCTCCCTTCTCCCTCCTCTCTTCCTCTGGGGGAATAAAAGGAAAACAAAACCCTTGTAACAAATATTCATAATCAAGCAAAATAAATTCTTATATTGGTCATTTCCCAAAGTGTATCTTTTTCTGCATATTTGGTCCATCACCTTTCTATCAGGAGGTGGGTAGCATTCTTCATCATCAGTCCTTTGGAAATATAGCTGACCAGAACTCTTTCAGAATTGTTCATTTTTATAGTCCAGTAGAGAGGAGATAAGAACCTGGATTCAAGTGGTGGTCATGAGAGTAGAGAAAAGAGGACAGATGTGAGATGTATTTTGGAGGTGGAACTGACAGGACATGAAAACTACTGAGAATCTTGCTTAGATACAGACTGAATGAGATGAACTTTGTTGTCCTTTCCAATTATTTAACTATAATTGAGTAAAAATGGGGCCAAGCACTTTCCACGTCATCCCCGGTTTTCTACTACCTAAGGAGATAATATTCCAATATACAACCCTGGGTCCTAACATTTCTACCCCACCTCTGGCTTCTCCAGAAGTTCTCTTTTCTCCCACTTTGCCCCTGTAACCCAAGACACAGTTTAGCTGCACAAATATACTTCACTAGAGTGAGATGGAACCTGAAAGTACCAACCATAGGCATTTTATTGGCATGGTAACCAGAGGAGCCCAGCAGTGCTGTGGTGGGGACAGAAGCAGGTGAAGCTTCCTCACAAGTAAATGTAACACGACTGGCCACATTTAGTTCAAATTAGCATTTAACTATCTCCAGGGGACATAGGCGGACCATCAATATTTGTTACTGTAAAAGTAGTATATACAGGCTACCTGTGTCCTAGGTAGGTACCGTAGGTGATATTTGAGATGTTTCCCAATTGGTACTAACAGCCCACACCTGTTTTTAGCAAGCCCTAAAAAAAAAGTAGGCTATCACTTTATTAATTGACCAGCAGGGAAGTATAGTTTATAATTTGACCTCTAGGTAACATTATACTTTAGCAACCAGCCAAGCGGTTTTGCACAAGGTATTTCAACTCAAATGCTGCATTATCCTCAATGCTCACCAAGGGACACCCACCTATAAGCCCTATCTATCCCCTTCTTTTGTGATCTCAAGTTCCCACCCTCAGAGAACAGCAGACACACTAGCCTCAATTCAGTGTTGGGCTAGGAGTATGGAAAAAATAAAATAGAATATAATTTGGAATAATGAAAAGTATGGAAATCCCCATAAAGCTCCATCCCTATCCCTGGGAAATTTCTTTTTCTCTATCAAGCAACTTCATTCATAAGACTTCTACAATTGCTTTTTCTGTGCCCACCTGGTTTATTAAAACATAGTAAAAATAAAAATCTGTAAAGGAACTGTCAAAACCAATCATCTGCTTTCAGCCAGTAGATCTTTGGAAAGAATAAAGAAAGGAATTACATGTCTGAACCACCCCACTCTGCCCCAGGACTGACTGATTAAACTATCAGAGAAAACACAGGAGAAGTACCAGGGAGTACATCAATCTCTCAGTCTCATCTCAATAGTGGCTGAGATCTCATGAGAGTCCAATACCCTACCCTACCTACCCATTTTCTGTCTCTCCTCCCTCTGTCTCTGTTTCTGTCTCTCTCCCTCTCTCCCTTTCCCTCTTTCCCCTCATAGTCTATCTTGCCACTCCTCTACCTCAGTATCATTTCTTCAGTCAATCCAACTTTCCAACATCCTTCTATAAGCTTTTAGACTCCTCCCTTCAACCTGCGGCACCTCATGAGCAACACCAGGAGCCATAAGCAACAACTGGTTGGTGACAACTGACTCCTCACCTGATAACAGCTGTGTGGCCCACCAGGAGCTCTTGCTGTCCTTCTCTACGCCTATATACATGGAAGGAATGGAATGGCAGACTGTCAGTCTTTCCCAAGGATGGCACCCATGAAAAAGCAAACAGGAGAAAAGCTGAACAGTTCCACTGCACCCAAAATCTCACTGTCTCCTGATCCCTTCAACCCTGTCCCAGATTTGCTTTCAAACGGTTCCATTCCTGATGTACTCTGGGGTCACTTCCCCCGAAGCAGCTCTTGGGGTCCCTCAGGCTTCCACAGAAGTAAAGTCCATTGAAAACCCCACTCCACTGCCTTTGGCAGATTTGTACTTGGCAATGAGGAGAGAACTGGACCTAATGAATCTTTCTTGAGCAAAAAATAAAAAAGGTATAGTTACAGTTGTGTGATTGACCGAGTATTTCATTTCCATATGTGTTATTTGTTATTCACTAGGGAGTTGAACCACTAGGAAGAGATTAAGTAGTGGAGGGAAAGAAAAGGAAAAATAATCATACTGTCTCTATCTCTCTATCCCCACCCCAATTGAGTTATTACCTTATCACATTTGAAGGAAATTGCACAGATTTAGTCTCATGATCCCCATTGCTGCTCCCTATAATCAGGATGAAAACACCCTGGGTATTCTAGCCCCTTTAATGTCTTTTTCTCCTTTACCCCTTTAAAATACACACACGTGCGCACGTGCGCACACACACAAACACACACACACACACACACACACACACACACACACACACACACACACACACACACACACACACACCCTCTTCACAATTCTGCTCCGGGGCTTTATTTCCAAAGGGGAGGAGGGAGAGCCCTTCATTATTTACAAAATTCATTCAGTTTCCACTTCTTCACCTGTTTTAGGGGGGTGATCACAAATCTTTAGTGATACCAAGGGTTATAATATGGGAGCAGCCCAGGTATGATAAATCCTGCCTGTTAATCTTCATAATCAATGAGGTTCCAAAAGGAAAATGATTAGAATGAGAGGGTTGAGTACAGGATAAAAGTAAACAAGTGAACGCAAAGAAGAATTTCTCAAAATTGAAGAGTAGTTCAACACTAGTTTACAGACTCACAGAACTAGAGCTGAAAGTTTAAATACTATTTAGTTTAAAGTCCTCATTTTAGAGACAAGGAAAATGAATCCCAGAGAAGTCAAGTGATTTGCCCCAGACCGCAAAAGTAATTCATTAATGGCAGACCCCGGATCAAAATCTACATCTGCTGAGTTCTAATGTATGACTCTCTCTATCACTTCATTCTAATATCAGGGCAACTCCTTTCCTAGGAACAAAAAATAAGCAAAAGTTATCACATTCACAGTGGCATCTTCCTCAAATATAAAAGGCAGTGACAAAGATATAGAAATGACTATTTGAACTGACTCAGATAGAAGCCTGCCCAGAGTTTGGGGGGCTGGACTAAATGACCTTCTGGTGGCCTTCCTAGCCCCCCAAAACCTATGATTTATTAAAGTGTTTTATACACCCTGCTAGGATCATTTTCATGAATAGGAGTCATAAAAGATCTGATAAGGTCTAAGTGCTGTCATATGAAGGGAGTACCAGACTTGTTCTGTACTGATCCAATGGGCAGACCTAGAACCCATGGAAGTACATTACAAGGATGTAGATTTAGGCTGACTATGCAATAGAACAAGTTAAAGGATAACAGATGGATAGCCCAAATATTGCAATGGTACCCAAGGAATGTTAAAATATTTAGAGGATGGCATGTAGCACATTCAGTAGATCCTTCAATGAAGGATTTATTGAAGGACATGGACAAAAATTTCACAGAATGAAGACATGAATGGATTACAATCCTCAGCATTGAAGGGATTACCTGCATTTACCAGATCCTGGATCCATTGAAGTATTAAGTATGAAAACAGTCCAAAAATAGTCAGAACTAAGAGTGGAAGTGACAGTTTAGGTAAGTAGTGAGCTCCTTATTTCTAAAGGTATTTGAAGCAGAGACTAGATGATCATTTGCATAAAATTGGAGATTTATCAGATGGTATTATAATTCTAGGACTATATAATTCTAAATGTGACTTCTTTATTGTCCTTTTCATAGTTATACTGGGAGTGATAAGCACACATCTAAAGAAGGGCAAGGAAGGTTCCAGCCTTAGCAGAGAGAATACCCAAAGAATTTAAGTCCCATCCTCCAGCAGATCCGGTCTGGACTTCTGTCTCAGATCTAATAGGAAAAGGAGCTCTCACTTGGTATTTTATTATATTTCACCTTTCGCCTCTCTGTCTAGAAGTGCCTTTAATCAGAGAGCCAACTAAGCAACCTTAAGGTGTTTTCTATTCCATTCTCTCCTTATTCTGACGCTCAATTTCACTCCTTTCCAAATCCACTTTCTTCCTATTCCCTTTCCAATTGATTTACTTAAGCTAATAACCCTTTTTGCTCTTGATGCAGTGATCCAAATTCACTTCTTTTTGCCCAGCCCTTGGCCCCAGCTACCAGCTAGAAAATGAATACCATTTCACTCTCTTCCAAATTGCATTTCCCAGGATAGCAGAATACATGACAAATTGGATAGCATGCTCTCTGTAAACCGGTTCTTCTTCATATAGAGTCTTATTGCTGGGACCAATCATGAGGTCTCCTGAAAGGGGATATTCCCAAAAGAAGGGGGGCTCCCAAACAAAACTGTCTATTCATGCTAGGAACTGCTGTGGACATTGAAGACTATAACAGAGGGGAGTATACTACTAGCCAGGTTCAGCTTCTTCATTTGTTTGAATGAAGTAGCACCCCTTCTGAGGGCAGTGCTCAGAGGTAAACCCTAATGCTAACATACAATGATGGAGTAGTTGAGGTACTCAGAAAGTAGTTCAAGTACATGCTGGCAAAGCTGGGAAGGAGAATTTCAGAAATCTGACAGTTAATCACCAACAGAAGTAATTGAGTCATCATTTTCTTTGGAAACTAAAGGTTGCCTTCCCCTTCCTGCTTTTTCTCTCTCTTTTCTTTCTACGCCTCCCTTCCCACGTTAGGGCTGGAAAGGCTCAAGTCTACCCGACACTGTTCACATGTGGCTTCTCACCTTAAAGAGATGTTCCATGTGGCTCTTGGCTTCTACAAAGAGAGCTGACCTTAATTGGAGGAGAACATGAATGAGAGAAAACTGAGGCTTAAAAATGAAAAGTGTCCTTAAGAAATCCTTTAAACTTAAAAAACTAACCAGGGGAATAATTTTTTAGACTTGCAAGAGTCCTGCTTCCAACTAAGGACAAGCTTATGTGCCAAATCTGAAATATACAAAGTGCTTAAATGGAGCTGAAATGAATCTATGCTTCCCTAATTCAACTACTTAAACACTGGAAGCAAGAAATTTCCCTGGAATGTCCTGACATTAGACTAGAAATTGCAATCCCAACCCAAAATGAAAAAAGCAAGAAAAGTAAATAAAAATTGGATTTACTATGGAATAAAAGTACATTATAGCAAAATGTATTGAAGCCAAAATCCAGTCACACAAAAAAATGCCAACTGACTACTGTGGCCTTTCCCACCTTGAAGATACCTCTGCTGGGGAAAAACTGAACAAGATAGTTCTGTCTTAACCTACTCTGTTCCATAGGGCAGCTAGGTGGTGCAGTGGCTAGAACACCAGTGCAGGAGTCAGGAGGACCTGAGTTCAAATCTCACCTCAGACACTCCACATTCACTAGCTGTGTGACCTTGGGCAAGTCCCTTAACCCCAATTGCCTCATCCTGGGCCATCTTCAGTCATCCTGATGAAGATCTGGTCACTGGATTCAGATGACTCTGGAGGAGAAGTGAGGCTGGTGACCTGCACAACCCTTTCTCACTCAAAACAATGTCAAGTGCAAGTCATGTCATTATTTCTCTGATGGCATGGTCTTCTTTGGCAATGAAGGACAAACACACTCTGTCTCATAGATGGTACAGTGGAAAGAGCACTGAGCTTAGAATCAGGAAACCTGGGTGCAAATTGTGATTCTATCATTTACAATCTTTGTTACCTTGAGTTAAGGCACTTCCCTTCCCTGGACTTTAGTTTCCTCATCTGTAAAATGGGGGAGTAAGCCGAAAAAATTTCTTTGATCACTTCCAGCCCTAAATCCTATGATCACTCCCAGAAAAGCACAAAAAAAGAGGTTTGTTATTTTTTTCTCATTTCAACAATTGTTAAACTGTCTAGAAGTTGGCTCAAATCACGTTTACTAAATTTATTAAAATAACAGAGAAAGTAACCAGAAGCACAATCTATTCATGTTACCCATATTCCAAATCACAGAGCTACCCCAATTAGGTCCTCCAATCTCCTACCTGGAGCCAGAGAAACTAGGCCTATCCACAAAAACCTAGTACTAACATAGAGGCAGAACTTCAGATAGAATGCCTATCAAAGGGACGAACGCCTGAGACACTATGCATGACACAGAGCATATTCTACCTATGGGATCTCTTTCAGGTAGACCTCATTCGCTGTCATGCATGCAGCTATGGGACGGGCATAGTATATGAGTTTAGTCCAGTCCCTGAGACACAGACACTTTACTTCTCCTAGCTCTCCAACATTTGAAGGGCTAACATCCCTACTAACATCACACATATCACTGTGGGCAGTTAAGGCCCCACCCAAATGGTGCTTATCCAGGTTTATGGTTCAAATTCAAATCCCATCTTTTAATTCCAATGATTCAGTCACCATCTCCTGAGGCAAAAACAAGAACAAAAAACCTGTCCTGCTACCTGTCCACACAATTCTCATTCTTCTCCAGCTCTACCATGTACCTCTTCAGTCTCTTTTCTCTTCTGCCTTCCATAATCCTTTACATCTTCCTGTAGTCATGGAAAACTGGCTTTTTTGGTAAGATGCTTCATCCATAATTTTCTTCTGTCACATCCTCCAACACACTGGACTTGGAACAGAAGTTAGCCATACTCCTTGATCCCCACAAGCTCTTTCATATCCTCCTTCTGCCATCATCATTCATCAACCTTTCCTCTTTTGAGGTTCACTCAGTTGGCTCACAGTCTTCCTTTCCATTCCAGCACTCATACTTGGAAATGTCAATCAATATGCATGCCGATGCACCCTTCAAACATTTTGTTTTTAAATTAAAGGGGCCAGCCCTTGACTCACTTCTTTTCACTGAATGGGCATTACCTCACTCAAAGTGAGAACCTGAAAAGACTTGAGCCTAAAAAGGCCAGGGTCTCCCATCGCATCCTGGATCATCTCCAGGATCAAATATAAAATCCCATTTGGCTTTTTGTATGCCCTTTATAACCTGACCCCTTTCTATCTTTTTCCAGACTACTTACACCCTTCCCCTCTTCCCCCACCCTATAATTTGTGACTCAGTGGTACTAGCCTCTTTGCTGTTCCTCACACAAAATACTTCATCTCCCAACTCTGGGCACTTTTACTGTCTGTCCCTCTTTTCATGTCCACCTCCTGACTTCTCTGGCTTCCTTCCAGTCTCAGCTAAAGCTTTACATTCTGCAAGAAATCTTCCTAGTCCTCCTCAGTCTCAGGGCTTCCCTCTGAGAATCTCACCTGTTTTTCCTCTCTGTAACTTGTTTGTATATAGTTATTTACTTATCATCTCCCCCATTAGACTGTGAGTTCCTTGAAGGTAGCTTGGGCTTTTTGTCAGTCTTTGTATCCCCAGCACTTAGCATGGTTCCTGGAACATAGTAGGTGCTTAATCAATGCTTGTTGGTGACTCCTCCTTCAAGGCTCAGCTCAAGTATGACCTCTTTCACCGTTTTCCTGATTGCCCATTTGTTAATGCCTTCTCTCTCAACTGACCTTGTACTGGATATATTTGTGTCTCCGTTAATCCAACCTCCACCACCCAATCTCAAGTAGAAAGTAAGATCCTGTGAGATAGGGGCCATCTTGTTTTTGTCTTTACTTCCCTACTGCCTACACAGGGTAACTGATTAGTAAACTTTTGTTGAACTGAATACATTTGTAAGGTGAATATTTGCTAATGACTTACACTTGCCCTTGAAAATTCAATACAATCATCACTCACAAGAATGTCACAACAGAGGTCTTAGCTACACTTCATTGTAATGCTAATCATTTATTTTCTCCTACGATGAACATATCATGTTTTTTAAAAGGCATAGGGGTGTAGTAGAAAATATTGTTTTGGAAGCCAAATAACCTGTGTTCATATTCTATCCCCTTGAATTACCTTCAGGAAGTTACAATCTCTCTGGGCCTCAGTTTCCTGATTTGTAAAGTAGAAATGGCAATACTTATATTACCTACCTCACAATGTTATTATAAGTAGCAAATGAAATAATGTTTATAAAATACTTTTTAGATGTAGACTATCTTGTTTTTATTTTATAAAGCAAATACACAGATGTTATAAAACTATTACAGTAAGATCTAGGAGCAGAAAAGCTGAGAGCAGCTGAGGCTGCATTTAATTAAAAATTTTTGTAAAGCTTTTCAAATTAGAAGTACTACATCATGGCCTCCACATGGCAGCTTTTTGATTGAATTATTGTTCAGACAATATCTTATTGTTCAATCAATATCTTGTTTCAAGATCTTAGATATGCCCTTTTAGAATCATAGAACTGGAGCTGTCAGGAATTGAAAAAAGCATCTTATTCAGCCCTTTTATTTGACAAATGAGCAAACAGAGGCTCAGAAGGAAATGAAATGACTTGCCCAAGGTCACACAGCTAAAGTATAGCTGAGCCAGGCCTTGGCAAATGGCTGGATATGGAGGATGTGAAAGAAAGGGAACAGGCAAAAATGATTCTAACATTTCAAGCCTGAGTGACTAGAAGAACATTGGTGCCATTAACAGACAGAGAAGGCAAGGGAAGGGGCAAGATTTACAGATGAGTCCTATATCTTCTCTGAACCACAGATCTGCTGAATCGCAAATCCAGAAGATTTCTATTACCTTATGCCTCAGGTACAGGAGGTGATACTTAACATTTAATTGATGTGGGGTTGGTTTAAGTCAGTAACATGAAACTGTCACCCACAAAAAAAGGGAAACTGATGCCCAACAGCAAATTATCTCCATGAGTCCCTCTTTGTAATCAGTCCCAGAAAGAGTAGGAGGCTGTTTTGATGAGATGGCTTGAAATAGTTATTCTTCCCCCATAACCACCCACCCAAAATTTCACAAATTATTTTCTACTAATAACAAGGTCCTAGCTTGCATCAAAGAGTCATCCCTTAAACATGCCACACATATATAATGCTCTGTGACAGGGCCTTTTTCCTTCTGCTCAGTCACCATCAATTCCCTCTTTAAAAGATCAGAGAAAAAACCAGATTGGTGAGAAGCAGGGATGGATCCCTGAGTGTGTGTATGTGTGTTTGTATGACAATGTATGTGGCAGGAGTGTGTGTGTGGAAGCAGCTCCAAGTGCAAAGAAAAGACAAACTTCAGTCTCCATGGTTACCCTGAACCTGAACAGAAACATCATACACAGATTAGCATAGCCTGAAGCAACTCTACACTGTCCTTACAGTAATAGCCAGAGACAGTAGTGGTAATAAACTGGGATTCACCAAATATTTCTGTGGCTGGAAAAGTGATTTCCTGCCCTGGTATATAGTGTTGTACAGGACATTACCAATTACTCATTGTTATTGTCATTATTCATGATAATAAGCATAATGCTTTATGTTTGGTGCATATCATCTAATTATTTACAGGTTCACCTTCACAGCACCCAGTGAGATAATGATATTACCGTACCTTGCAGAGTATATTGCCTGTCTCCAGAAGCTCAGATTAATTTGCAGAGATTATCTCATTAATCCTTGAAACAGCCCTATGAGATTCAGGGAGAACAGCTATGTTTATCTTCATTTTATTGTTGGAGACACTGAGGCACATATAAGTGAAGGGAACTATCCAGCTCAAACTGAGCAGCAATAGACGAGGAAGAATTAGAAGAAAAGTCCCCTGTTCTTCAACATCTTAGTCAAATATTCCTATGACTCTTGTTGATAGGAAAGAAGTCTGGGATTTTTTGTAGATGGAATTTCTAAAGCATTTTTTTGCTCTTCTTCCTCCATCACCTCTATCATCTAATCAGTTATCAAGTCCCATTGATCTTACCTCTACTGTATTTTTCCCATCCTCTCTACTCACACTACAACAACCCTAGTAAAGGTAGGTCCTCATCACCTCTCACCTAAACTATTACAATAGCCTCCTAATCAGTCTCCTCAATTCACCTGGCTATCAAAATAATAAATGGATCAGATCATGTCACTACCCTACTGAAAAGTCTTCAATGACTCCCTACTGCCTATACTGTAAAATGCAATCTCAGTCTAGCATTTGAAGTTCTCCAAAATATATCTCCAATTTACCTTTCCAATCTGCCTTATTTCATTCCTATTCACACCGTTTATATTCTAGTCAGATAGCACTACAAGTAGCCCCACAATCTTGTCCTGCTCTCTCTTATTTCAATGTAGTCATATCTCCCATGTTTAGGACACATTTTTCTCATCCACTGAAATTCTCTTTAAAATTCAGTTAAGGCACCACATTCTGTATGGAGTTTTCTTTAATCCCTGCCTTCCATAGGAGAGAGTCATAGAATGATAGGCATTAGACCTGAACAGGACCTAAAGGACTCACTTATTTCATAGATGAAGATGGTAAATGACTTGCCCAAGGTCACAGAGGTAATAAATTCCTGAGCTGGGATTTTAACCTAGACCATCTGACTCCAAATCCTGTATATCTTTTCCTCTCTAACAAGACTGTGGAGTGATTTTCCCCTTCCTAAAATTTTCTTAGATCTCCTTAACTGAATCTCCCTTGAGTATCTCTCATATTCTCCTTGTGGCATACCTATTTCTGCTTCTATCTGATTAGACTGTAAGCTTCTCCCTGTCCTTCTTCAATAGAGTCTCCCTATCTCAGCAGACATGGATATGCATTAGTCACTCACAGGCAAGATTCCTATGCTGATCAGTTCAGAAATTTTAACTTGCTTTGTTTTTCCACACATTTTTAGTCAGTGTGGTGGGTGTCTGCTCCTGGGGGCTCACCATATCAGTCCCAGACTTAACACAGACATCAAAACTTCTGAACTGAAGTGATCCACCCAGCCTCAGCTACTCCCAGGAGCATGGATCACAGATGTGTACTATACTACTCCCATCAGACTTTAAGCTTCCTAAAGACGGGGACTGTCAATTTTCAGCTTTGCATCATCAGCACCTAGGACAGCACCTTGCTGTCCTAGTGAGTATTTGGTAAACGTTAGTTGTATTGAATTGAATGAATTGTTAGGCCTAATTTCTAGTCCTAATAAGAAAAAAGTTCTTTACTTCATCTCTAGTGAAAGTCGGCAGGGTACAATGGAAAGAGTACTTGCCTTGTAATCAGAAGAACTAACTTGAGTCCCCAGCTCTACCACTTACTATTTTTACGATGATGAAGTAATTCAACTCAGTAAACATTAAGTACCTATTCTGTGTAAGGCACTATGCCAGGCACTGAGGATTTAATGATGACAAAAGACAGAGTCTGTCTTCAGGGAGTTTACAATCTAACAGAAGGAATAGAACATGAACACAAGTAACTGTGCATTCAGAATGCGAAAAGGGCAAAGAAGACATCCGGAGAGTTATGAACATTTTTAGGAGGGACAGCTCACTTTCTGCTGGGGGTGGGGGTGGAGGTTGGACAGGAATCAGGGAAGGCGTCTTGGACAGAAATCATTGAAGTGATGACACCTGACTTACATTTTTAATAAAGGGAGGGGTTTCAAGAAAGAAAAAATATGGAATTAAGGGAAGTGTATTCTAGGTAGGAGGGATAGTGTGTGCAAAGATATGAATGAAGAACATGACAGAAGAGGAATGAGAGACAAGAAGTAGTCAAATTTGACTGAGACCTAAAATACATGACAGGTAGTATGCAGAAAAGACTGGACAGGTAGGATGAAGCCACCTTGTACAGGTCCTCAAATGCTAGGAAAAAGACTTTATACTTTATGTAGTGGAGAACGGGGAGGCACTGGATGTTTTAAGGTAGAAAAATAACATGATCAGACTAATGTGTTAGGAAGATTACCCTGGGAGCAGTGTACCATATTGTTAGATAATGAATTGATCAGCATGTATTAATAGATAGGTAGGGTGTACCGGTACTAAACAAAGCTCTGAGGTCAAATGAAATAGTCCCTGTCCTCAAGCAGCTTATACTCTTTTGGGAAAATAATACACATACATTTAAGTAATTTCAGAGGAAATCAGGAAAGGTCTCATGCAGGAAGCAGCATTTGAGCTGAACTTTGACAGTAGCTTCAAAGAGATGAGGAGGTAATACAGCCTAGGCATGGGCGACAGCCCCTACAAAGGCATGAAGGTGAAAGATGGAATGCTGTGTACATAAGGTAACAAGTAGATCGGTGTATGTGGAACACAGATTGTACAAAGGGAAACAATGTATAATAAGCCTGGGAAGGTATACTAGATTGGGAAGAGTTTTAAATGTCAAAAGACTTTTTTATCCCAGGGGCAATAGGAAATCACTGAAACAGAGGAGTGATGTGACCAAACTTGAAGATCATTTTGGTGGCCACATGGAAAGAAATGGAGAGAGGAAAAATGGGAGACAAAGAGAGTAATTAAGAAATAATAGTCCAGGAGGGAGGGAGGGAGAAGGTAGGAAGAGAGAGAAAGAAAAAGGAAGGAAGGAAGGAAGGAAGGAAGGAAGGAAGGAAGGAAGGAAGGAAGGAAGGAAGGAAGGAAGGAGGGAGGGAGGGAGGGAGGGAGCATTTATTAAGTTCCTGCTATGTGCCAGGCACTGTGATATGAGATTTACAAATACTATCTCATCTGATCTTCACAACAGGTGCTATAAATTTCTCCATTTTAAAGAAGGAAACTGAAACTAAGAGTGATTAAGTGACTTGCCTAGGGTCACTCAGTAAATATCTGATATTAGATTTGAACAGAGGTCTTCCTGAGCCAGCACTCTGTCTACTACATGATTTAGCCTACTAGATAATAAGATCTATCTTAGGCATGTGGAATTTGAGGTGCTTATGGGACATTCCCCAATAGAGTGTAAATAGCTAGTTCCTGATGACTGAAGCTCAAAAGAGAGACTGGATATATAGAAGGACTGGATATATAGCTCTGAGGGTTCTCAGAAGATGATAATTGAACCCATGGAAGCTGATGAGATTGCCAAGAGAGTACAGAAGGAGAAGAGGGCCAAGAACAGAGCCTTGTAGTACACCTTAAAGCATAATATAAATGCTATTTCTTATTATTGCATGTCTTCATTTCCTATTGCTTGAAGGTTGCTTGATTAACCTCATAAGCTCTTGAAAGCAAGGATTGTTCCATTAATTGTGTTGTATTCTCAGCACTTAGCACAGTGTCTGACACTTAGTAAGTATTTAATAAATGGTTGTTGATTGATTGATTGATTTGATATTCACTACTCTAAAATAGGTACTACTGGCATTATTATTATTTCCATTTTACACGTAAGGAAACAAAGATTTAGTAAGAAGTGATTTGCTCAAGATCACAAAGGTAGTAAAGCAAATAAGCAGGACTCAAATTGAAGTCCCTCAAGAATACATATACACACAGTAGGGTATAGAAATTTACCTTACCCAACAGGAAAAGAGGTTGGGAGAAAGGGGGAAACAAATAAGAGGGAGGGTAGATTAAGTCAAAAGCAAAAGACTTTAAGAGAGCACAGGGTAAAAAAGGGAAGGATAAATACAAGAGCATAGGAAACAGGGAAATACATATGAATCATAACTAAATGTAAATGGGATGAACTCACTCATAAAACAGAAGATAGCAGAATGACCTAGAAAAGAGAATCTGCGAATATGTTGCTTATAAGAAACACCCTTCATACAGAAAGATACACATAAAGTTAAAATAAGGGCGAGAGTATAACCTATTGTGTTTCAGCTGAAGCAAGCTGAGGTCCCTCTTGAGTCCAGTTCTATCATGACTTCCATTATACCACACTGTATTCAGATATTGCAATGGAAGTAGAAAAGAGGAAACAAATTGCAGAAATATTATGAACTACTTTGGGGGCAAGGGGGTAAGGAAGAGTCAAAGATGAATGAGAGGTTTCAAACTTCAGTAACTGGAAAGACAGGGAAGATTGAGGAGGGGCTCATCTTTGGTACAAGTCCCTCTCTCTGAGACATGGTTGCCTCATCTGTTAAATGGGGATGAAAAGATTTCTGCTCACAAAAACCACATCACAGGATGGTTTTAAGGGAAGTCCTAGGTAAACTAAAATGTTTACAAATGGCCACTATTGTGAAATGTCACATACTCTGTTTAGCATCCTTGTCTGGCCCATGGCAAAACTGTGAAGTAAAAATTTGTCTCCAGTGCACTTTGCCTTTCTGTTTCTTCTGTCTCATATTTTCAGGTATTTCAGTACCTTCAAATTCATTCCCCTTCCTTTTCCTTATCAGCCTTATTCTCAGGAAAGGATCATAATATATCAGCTATGTGTAAGTTTCTCAATGTGTTACCCCTCACAAGACTTTACTCTTTTAAAACCTTTTCTCTCCATGTAAAATGAAATATAAGGCTCTGTTTCATCCCTGTTAAAGTCATTTCAGGCATCATCAAGCAAATGAAGGGGACTTAAGGGCCCCTTGCCAGAATATCCTCTTCAGTTAGCTTGGAGACATCATCTTCTTTGAGCAGATTTCAGCCTGATAGATCAGGTATATTCTGAAGTGAACAACTGGGTGAACTCACATTATCATCAAAAGAAGAACAGAAATCCTCAGGCAACCTTTAGATGCACCTCTCTCTTTTGACATTCATGTTTCATGGAAAAGTCCTACCATCTTTCAGAAAGATGGAAGAACAAAGATTCCATTATCAGAAGAACAAATTATTTTTTAAAGATTTATGTACCAAATTTTTCAGTCCTTAATATTTTTGGGTCCTGCAAAATTAGGTGTGAATACTTTAGGGTAGGCAATAACGTAGTTCATTTTAAACTTTACATTTTAAACTTTTCTCCTCACATGACCTATGCAGTATGTAATAAAGTGCCATCAGCCAAACACAACTTTTACAAAGAAATGTGTACAATATGTGGTAATTAGTAAAGATCAAAGACATCCAGACAAGATTCCTTGAGTTCCTCCAAATTCTCCTTTCCTAAAAAGAAAAGTGGACCTTTAAAGATGTGAGCATCCATTATAGGATGCATAGATATAGATGACATTCAAATAGTACCCAACAAGAAGGCTGGTATGCCAAAAGCTAACATACCACAAATTACTGGCATTAAAATTCCACTTCATCATAACAAACGAATGTTGGAAAAATTAAAATCAGTCTCCTTGATGTTTACCTGAAAAACCACTAGAGTACGTATCAGTTTAGATAACCAATGGCCCATATAGCTACAGACTGTTAGCCCTGGCACCAGCAGTAATTATCGACATGTTAGCTTGTGCCCATTCTTACACTGCCAAATTGTTTGCTCCCCACTGTCAACCCCAACAGTAGCTCTAGCAACACTTCAACTCAGGGACTGGTCAGTTTTATGCCAACTACTTCTGGCACTGTTTGAGCCACAGTCAAAGCTGCCATGACCACCTGAGTTACATTGGCAAGGGTAGCAATGAACCTGAGCCTAATTTTGCTGGAGGTACCACCACTAGTTGGTGTCAACAGCTGAGGTCAGTAGCCTGGAGAAATTCCTTCCACTTCAAAAACTGAGACTCACCTCAGAATAGGAGCTTTCAGGATTCAGTTGTAGATTTCACTGTACAGTCATTGATACCATCTCCAGTTGCCAGGGCTCAATACTCCATTTGGTGTCATCCTAAACACTCAAGATGATGTTACTCAGTGGCTAAATGCTGAACTCTGCAAGTCATTCCTAGACGGAATTTTGACACTGAAGTGATTTGTTCAACATATTAAGCTACAAGCCAACATTTTCAATGACTGACTTTTCTTTGAGAGGCAGATTTCATTCAAAAATTAGCATTTCAAGGTCTTCTTAAAGGCCAATGGATACCACACAAGGTTCTAAGTTGAGCCCAAAGTTCTGCCATACCATGCATGTCCTGCCGTTTTTTAAAAATTGAAAATCATCTGGCTCTGGGTAGCCACCAGTTTATTTTTCTTAATACTCCTTCAGTCAGGAGATGGCCCTTGGTACTCCCCCAAAAAAATCCAAGTCAAGATGTACACCAGTATATTTTTGGCTCTGTGACAGCTGCTATGACTTAAAATGTCTAATATGTAATTCAAATCTAAGCTAGCAACTGAGTTTAGGGCCAAACTGAAAAATTGCAGGGCAAGTCAAACAACACGATTTGCACCAATGGGATCACATAAGGAGTGTAATTTGGAACCCCTCCACAGCTTCTCCCCTATACCAGAACAAGCCTTCTCTCACATACATTGGCTGTATGGGGATGTGTAAACATGCCCTTAGACACAGGTTTAGGCAATAGTACTGTTTGATGCTCAGCACTTATCTCACTCAGTTTTTTGAGAATCTACTATACTGTCTAACTGATCTCCTGAGGCTATAGAGGTTTGATTTCAGGCTTGGCAAATCTTTCCCTTGGTCGGATTGTCCTTTTCCAGTCTTCAGTTTGTTGAGCCAACACACTATGCACCATATCCCTGTAGTAACTCTGAGTCTGCCTGCTGTTAGCTACCATTCTGCCAAGGAAACAGCTGAAGGAGGATAGAGGGTACATCTTGTTGTCACCATCCCTAAGAGGGCAGTCTCAGGGTCACAGCTCCAAAAAGCCTAAATCTGTACTGACAAAAGGCACCACCTCCACAACAGACAAAGTGGGATTGGGGGAGACAGAATGCTTTCAGCACCTGTGAAAATGTACTGTCCCTCAGACACCCAGCAATCTAGCATTTCAGCTTCAAACTAGGAACTCATTTCCTAGAACAAGCCACTTGGAGCTCCCTACTCTTATCGTTTAGCAATGGTTTTTCACCTGAATTGAATGATTAGAAAAGTGTCATATGCTTACCTTTTGGCCCCCACTATCCGCTCAGAACAGAAAACACTTCTTGTTTGATGAAGTAATTTTCTTAAACAATATAGCTACCTTGACGTATTCAGGGAAATTGGCATGAGCATGGAGTTGAATTCAACAAGCCAGATGAGGAGCACTAAACCTTATATTCTATTACCACTGTTGCCATTGCCATCACCACCACCACCAACACACACACACACACACACACACACACACACACACACACACACCTTCTAGATTTATGCTCCACTAGTCCAGGGCACAGTGAATTCCAGCTCTCAATTAATTGTGCAAATGAGCAAGAGGGAAAGTTCAAAAAATAAATGAATTCTTGTCATTTGTTTATTTTTCAAATGTCACATCTACGGGCTATGTTCTCTACCATTCTGCTTCAGGTCCTCAATAACACACTTCAAAGCACAATATTTTACATTTTAAATCACTTTAGTTTCACTTTGAACATTTAACCCCCTAAAAAATTAGCATCACTATGAATCTGGTTAAGCTGACTAAAAAGGTGTGTTTTACTGCATTCTCTAAAGGTCAATAAATCCAGACTTTGCCAGACTACTAGGGGAAGAATTCTAGACAGGGACCATGATGAAATAGGTTTGGCCTCTGATTTCATGACAATGGAAATGAGAAAATATTCATACTAGTACCAAAGTTTCTACCATCAAGAAAGTTATAAGTAAATACCTTCAATTTCCCCATCATCCCCAGTCAACATCATCACCCAGAAAGCAAGGAAACCATAGGACAAATCAGGTCCCTCACAAGTTGAAATCTAATGATTCCCCCATTCCCCAGTCTTGGCTGACTTTTCTTTCCTGGAGAAGGAAAAAGAATAACAGAAGAAGTGACTAGGAGATACCCCCAGAATCCCAGAAGCAGAATCTCAAATTGATCTGAACTTCGGAGGTCACTTAGCCTTTACTAGAGTAGTCATCTAGACTCACCTGAAGACCTCCAGTGAAAGAGCAAGAAAATCAAGAGCTGTGAAGGTCAGTTAAGATAAAATATCAACTCAGTGGTTTTCATAATTGTTTTCGTTACTGACTACCATACAATCATACTATCATAAAGTCAAAAGCATAGAACTAATAAACAAGGAGGTTGGACTAGATGATCCCTAAGGTTATTTCATCTCTGAACCCTGTGACTTACAGGGGATATATTTCTGGGCAGCCAAACTTTGTGAATGCCCCTAAAATCATCCCTTGAAAACAATGATCCACTCTCCACTTTACTGAAAGAACAGCTTTGTTCTGTCCTTTCTGAACTCTCTCTTACTTTATTCTTTGAAATTTCCTGAAATGTTAGAGCCCAATGAGGAAATCCCCTAGCCTTGTGAAACATGCTCCAACTGTTGATCCTCAAAATTGGTTTATACCTTTGTACTTAGTGCTTTACAATCCATTTGTACTTTTGAAAATTTGGATAGTGGGAAAGAAAACTTGCACTTTATAGACCCAATCATAAACTACAAAGTCCCCCCAAACAGTATCATTTCTCATTATCCTGGGATCTTTCAAGATATAAAAACTTAAAAAATCAAAGATCTTTATTTAATGAATTAACAAGCAGGAATTCCTGAGTAATGAGCATTCCTCATTTGTAGTACTTTGGAAAAAGAATGGATTTAAACCCATTGACTAGAGGAAATCAAGGTTGGAAATAAATGACCTTGGAGTAAAAGACTCATTGATTTTCTGATTCCTAGAAGAGTTCTAGTGGCAAACTTGGGAACTTTTTACACAACAGTGCCAAGACTGAAATCATTCCTATATCCCACAGAAATTTTTTTAATGATCATATTTAATGGGTAATTCTAGCACTCTTACTCCTCCAGTTCCACTTATATCTTCCCACTAAACACCTATCATTATGATCAGAACAAAAGAAGGTAGAGAGAAGAAAGAGTATAAGGGAAAGAGTCCGTGGAAATCCACTCCATTATGTGTAGAATATAGGTTCACCCCACCTTGCACAAAGACGTGCTGCTAACAAATTTCCGCAGTTCTGAAGCATCAGAGTAGGAAGATCAGATAGTGGAGCCCACTCATTTTGCAGCAGCAAATTGTTTTTAAAGAAAAGATGAAGCCCAGGGAGGTTAACTGATTTGCCCAAGGTCACAGAGTTGCTAAGTAAAAGAGCCAGGAATTAGAACCCAGTTCATCCATCACCAAGTTCTGTGCTCCTGAAAATTTGGAACTTCATGAATTCAGGCTATTATTTAAAAAAAAAAAACATATACTAACCTGTTTAATTAAATTTGAAAAACAGATTGTTTTTAAATGCAGAGTATACCTGCATTCCACTACCTCATACCAAGCATTCAAGATTGTCTTGGTGGACAATGTTTTATACGTATATATGTTTTATGTATATTTATGCATATATATGCATAAATATACATATATATCAATGCTCAGTAGTCTCAATTAGTGTATCATACCAAAAAGTTATAATTCTCTAAGAAAATCGGAAGAAACATTATAGTATTCTTTTAATGAGGCACCAAGAAAGGTGTGAGTTTTTCCCTGACTGAGAAAATCCAACAAGCATGTCTATTCACTGTCCCTTAAGTGCTGTTGTCCACTAGTACTTAACCATATAGGACAGGAGTGGGGAACCTGTGACCTCAAGGCCACTTGTGACCCTCTAGGTCCTCAAGTTCAGCTCTCTTTGAATCCAAACTTCACAGAACAAATCCCCTTAATAAAAGGACTTTTTCTATAAAACTTGGACTCAGTAAAAAGGTCATACCCAAGGACTTAGAAGGTCACACGTGGCCTCCAGGCTGCAGTTTCAACGCCCCCCCCCTTCCTCCATATAGGGTATTGAGTACAGATTGGTCTGTGGATGGGGTCAGAGGGAAGGAGGAAAAAAGGAAAAGACAGAGTATCGAGCACTACTATACGAACTTCATTTACTATGTAACACATAGGAACTCAGTTACTGAGAAAAAAACCTACTCACATTGTGAACTAATATTGGATACTACTTTTCCTGTTTTACAGATAGAGAAACTAATTCATATAGAAAGGAAAACCGAACTCACCATCATTTTCCTCCCAAAGCAGCTCCATCCCTCAACTTTCCTACTTTTTTCAGGCACCACTTTTTCCCAAACAAGTTTGAGTTACTGACCTCGAAGTCACAAATCATGAGCTAGCCCTGTCCTTATCTATAGCCAATCATGTTGGTGAATCTTCCTTTGAAATGTCTCTCATCCATTCCTCTATTCTCACTGCCAACACACCACTCCAGACTCTTATCACTTAACTTGATGCCCACTAATTCAGGTCTCTCACAACTCAAATCCAGACTTCCGTGACTCAGTGATCTCATTATGGTGGCTACTGCCTTCACTGATGCAAATCACAATCTATTCACACCTTCCTATGCATATCATAACTCAACAAGCATTTATTAAGCTTCTACTATATGCCAGGAGCTAAACTAATGCTGGGAAAACAAAGACAACAAGGAAATAGTCTTTGTTCTTGAGAAACTTATATCCTCCCCAAAAATCCCCTCTAGAGGATCCATCTACTTACTAGAGGCCTTCCTCTGCATCTTTTGATATTTTCTGGGTATTCATTCCTACCATATGCCTGAACCATCTCCTTTTCCAATCGTACATTTCCTTAATGTTTCCTTTAATGTCACTTTTGAAAACAAGGTATCAGTGGTAATCTGTAGGAGTCCATTTATACCTTCCAAGCATCTCCCCACTGTCCTTCAGGTCACCGAAATTTTGATTCTTCAGAGATAATGGAGCTCTATTATTT
Source organism: Bettongia penicillata ogilbyi (assembly GCA_023548195.1). NCBI lineage: Eukaryota > Metazoa > Chordata > Mammalia > Diprotodontia > Potoroidae > Bettongia > Bettongia penicillata. The sequence continues at coordinate 6,097,682 of JAJHZJ010000612.1, forward strand.
GTAGCCATATAGCATCACTAAGGGAATTCTGATGTTAAAGAAGATGGGCTTTTATATTAGGGAGCAGCTTAAGATTCCTGAAAGTATTATACAATTTCCCAAATGCAATCCAGCCTATTCTTATCTTCATTCATTTGAAGGCCATTTTCAATGTCTAACCAAGGTCTATGTACTCACAGACTAAATCAACGGGCTGCTCATCCAGCTATTTGTCATAATCTAGGTATTCTTCAACCACCTGACTTTTCCAGCATGAATTATTAGGCCCTTAGCTTTTGGATATTGGTAGATCTCAGTGAGTGTGCACTGGAACAGTCTAGCATTTAACAAAACTAACACAATGTTATATATAAACAGGGTCATCTGTAAAACTGAACCATCTATAGTGAATCTCTCCTATTTGGACTCTGTGCAGGACACTCTATGCCAGTGGTGGACAAATCTGGCAACTATACTGTTTTACACCAATGACATTGAGAATCGGAATAGCTGCCACCAAAATAATATTCCCAAACTTCCATTTCATTGTGTTAAAAAAAATCCACTATTGCTCCACATTATCTAGAACAGTAATCTCAAAAAATATTTAATCACACCTCTACTATCAGTAATATATATATAGATAAGTAGATAGATAGATAGGTATAGATAGATATATATGGATATATTAAGCATATGTTCCAAAATGTGTATTTACTTATTTATAATTTCTAAATTAAATTGGCACTACTGTACTAATAATCATGTATATTATAAATATACACAAAAATTAGAAAATAAAAAAGAACGGTGTTAAGAAGAAATATTTTTTATCATAGAGTCAAAGAGTCACTGAAATTTAGTGAGGGGCATGGCCCAGACCTTTATTTTAGGAAAATCAGTTTGGCAGCTATGTAGAAAATGGTTTGGAGATAGGAGAGACTTGAGATAGGGAGCCTATTGAGGAGGCTACCAAGGGAAAGGTGATGTGGGCTTGAACTAGGTTTGTGCAGATATAAATAGAAAGAAAAGACTAGATGCAACCAAAAGATTTGACACCTGATTGAGGGACCATGAAGAGTCAAGGATGACAGTAAGTTTGTGAAGCTGGGTCATTGGAAGGAATATAGCATACTACATGCACATTTGGAAGGATCGAGGAGGTTGTGAGGGAAGAGATGTAATGGGATCTGAGACACAGTCACAACTCACCAGCAAGCACTCGTTATGAGACTCACTGGGTTCAACCCAAAATAAAAAGACATGTGATGATAGGGTAAGGGAGAGGGGGCAGAACTGCCCTAGAGAGAAAAGCTTGGCCTTTAGAGGGCATCATAACCAATAAGTGATTTGGGGAACAGATGGGTAAAGTTGAGGATTTTCCTAATAGTACCTGTACAGCTACTACTATGGGTATCCCAGCAATAGGGGAGTTATATCTGTCTTTGGGTGCCTATGCTCAACCAAGAAGAGAGCTGGGAGCTTAGACAGTGAATGGAGGAAGAAAGATAGAGGAATACTGGGAGATAAGTGTAGGTACAGGCTGTGTTAGAGAAAAGTTTCAAAGTTTGGCTATCACTGATAAAGTGGTTTACAACCCATTTTCTCACTCTCTAATTGGTTGATCATGCAACCTTGGAGTCCATGGTCCTCATAGGATCAAGTCACAAACACCTAGAGGGTCTAAACACTACTGATCTAAAAGATGATATCCAAACTTTCACATATTGGAATATTCCTTTATATTCAATACACCCCCTTAACACACCACCACCACCACCACCACTTATCTAATCTTTCTCCTGCTACTGGCCCACATTGAATGGGTTGATAGAATTGGAGATGTTTAGTTAAGAGAAGCCAAAAAATCTAAGGGAGGACCTGATAATTGTCCGCAGGTGTTTAAAGGATTGTCATTTGAAGAGACATTGAAAGAACAATCAGAAAAAATGAATGGAACTTTAGGCAAAAGGGCAGATTTAGACTTGAAGTCAGTACAAAAGTCATAACAGTCCAGGTAAAGAATGATGTGGGGATGAACTAAGGTAGTAATTGTATGAGAAGACAGAAGTGGTCAAATGGGAGAGGGGTTTGTGAAGACAGAAACAGTCACAACAGATTGAATATCACACTAAGGCTGCGCACCAGGGAGACCGAAATAAACAGAAAGTTCGACAGAGTGATAAGTTGTTTTGGACAATGTTGAGTTTGAGATGCCTATTGGACAAGCAATTTGAAATGTTCAATAGTTGGTGATGTGGGACTGGAGCTCAGGAGAGAGACTAAGGCTGGGTATACAGATCTGTAATCTGCTGAGCTCACCAAGAGAAGGCCCAGGAAAGACATTTAGAGTTACATCCCCCAAGACGATGACAAAGGAGACTGAAGAGGAGAGGTCAGACAGAACGAGGAAAGAATAGCTCTTCCTGAATCTCTCTAACACACATCAATTAATAGGGACAGAATATGCAGACCTAAGGAAGAGATAGACCTACTATACTCTGATCTGATCAGACCGAATATTCAGTTCTGGCACTGGCATTTTTAAGAAAGATAATTCCAAACTGGAATGCAACTGGAAGAAAGCTACCAAGATAACTGAGTAACTGGAGAATATGGTAAACAAGGATTAGTTGAATTAGCTTGGAAAGGAGAAAACTTGAAAGGATGTGATCACTGTCTTCAAGCATCTGAGACTGTCATGTGAAAGTTGGTCCTAAAAGCAGTAGTAAGTACAGTGGTTTCAAGAAGACAGATTTCAGATTAATGTAAGGAAAAAGACCTTCCTAACAAAGTTACCCTAAAGTGTAACAGGCCGATCTGGAATCTTCAAATGAAAGCTGAATGATGACTTTTCCAACAAGTTATAGACCAGCTTTCTGACCTCTGAGGTACCTTGTAGATGTAAGGTTCTTGGCTTCCCTCCATTTCTGCATTCCTATAGCATATACATGGTCTTTAACCCTCGTTTTGTGCCTAACAGTGCAATGCTTTGAATTGTCAAGCAATTTTCATATATGTGTATGTACAACATAATACATATTTTATGGATATATATGCATCTGTATGCATATGTGTGTGTTTGTATGTGCATATCACCTTCTCAACTAGACTACAAGCTCTTGGAGGGAAGAAGCCACATCTTACATTTCTTTTACGTGAACTAAGAGTGAGAGCCATGTACATATCTAGTAAGCCTTATTTTTCATAAGTTTTTCATAAAAGCAGATTTAGACTTAAAAGGGACTGTAAAGATCATCCTAATTCAATCACTTTACAAACAGGAAAACTAGAGAAAAGGGACATGCTCAAGGTCACACAGTTTATGAAAGGGATTAAAATTCATGTCCTCCATCTCCTGTCCAAGGCATTTTCACTAAGGAGGGCTACTTTGGAAAAATGAATAAATGTAAACTTGCTGGGAGATGGGAAGAGGGGTGGTCACCAAACAAACCACTGGGGGAAATCAAAAGTAGAAGCCAGGCTTCCCATTTCCCAAAGGCAGTGTACTGATTCTCAGCAGACAGAGTGTGGATTGAACACTGGACTGGTTTTTTTTTGTGCAGAGGACATGATTCCTCTTCTGTATATTAAGGGAGAATGATGTTCCTTCTCGGAGGAGAGAGAAAAGGTTCCTTTGTGCTAGGACTGGTGAAAGTGTATCTGTTTTGGGGAAGAAAACTATAGTTTTCTTTGTAAGCACTGTGGGCTATTAGTGTGGGAAAAGGGGGGCTTGTTAGGTTTCACTGTGACTGACCATGATGGAGAGAGGTTTTTACAGGCCCAGAGTTTCTGGTTGGGAATTTGGAGCAGGAATGTTTGCAGCATGCTCTGCCCTGAGAGGGATAGGTTAGGATCTGTGATGCTTCGGTTCACAGAAACCATGAAGAAAAGGGAGTAAATAAAAAGGAAATGCTCCTTCCCTTTTAAAGCAGAGAGTTTTATCCTTAATTCTTTTCTTATGAGAGTAAGATGTCAATTTAGGAGGCGGTTATTTTTTTATGGGTCATAAAACACAGAAGAAAGGTAAACATGGACCACAAAACTTTGTTTTTAAATGAGGTGCAAGAAGACTGTCAGGAATTGGCCTCACTCATCAGCAGCACTTAGAAGAACACCCAAGGCTTCATGAGTGACAGGCTGATCACTACCTTCCAAACCTGAAGAGGGAAAATTGTAATTTTTCTGTGAAGTAAGTTTTTCATGTACTGATGACTAAGAGAAAAAAGAAAGACTTTGAGGCTTATCTGATTTATCTCAATACTCACTCATCCAGATATGAATCGGTAACTTACCACCACAGTGGGAAATTAGCATGGGCAATAATAAAAAAGATGTACATTGAAATAATCCGAAAATCAAAGTTATAAGTGCTCCTCTCAACACAGAGACTTCCATAGGAGTAAAAAGAAACAAAAAAGGTATTTATGCACACTAGGGATTGCTCTAAATTAGGGGTGCTTAATCTTTTTTGTTTCCTGGAATTGGCCTATGTTTTTAAACGTATAAAATATATAGGATTACAAAGGAAATGAATTATACCGAAATATACTTATCAAAGTATCTTTAAAAAAAACAGCTCACAGACCCCCTAAAGTATAGGAATTAATCAGTCTTCAATTTATTTGCTATTTATTTTGGTCCCAAATGTAAATCATCAGCCAGAAGGGTCCTTAGGTGATATCTAGTCCAATCCCCTTATTATATACAGATAAGGAAATATTTGGCCTGGAGGTTAAATGATTTGTCCAAGGTTACATTAATGTATAGGAAGAGGTATAGCTGTGTTTCTAATGCATGTTTTCTGATTCCAAATCTAGGACTTTCTTCATTCTACTACACTACATTTAAAGTCACCTCTGCTTTAGTTCCCCCAAAGAGTCCTCTCCTCATAAACCACCTTACAGTGGTGTACTTCCTTTGCCTCACCCTAACCCATCTTTCTGTCCCCACACTCCACTAGTACAACCAGGACCAGACCATGTTTTAACCCAGGCTTACTGAAGGTGAAATTAGTATAAAAGAGAAAAATTTCTGAGAACTGAACCAGAGGCCCCAAACTAATAAAAATCTCCCTTCCCTGCTGAAGCAACAGCTGAAAAGTCTCAGTTGAGAATACTACGTGAAAAGTGGCAGTTGTAGTCTGACTGTAGCTGTCCAAGAGGTCCTTGGGGTGGCATGGGGTAGAGGATTCAAGGGCATATTTCAGGACTATGGTATTTTTCCTGGGGAAGAGAAACTGATGGCAATTTATGTGTTCTATTCAAGAACTCAAAAATGCTTTAAGAATGGTTCATGGGTCAGAAGGGTTATGATTTTTCAAGTGTCAAGGTATTTCTGTATGGGTAGTTAGAGCTGTGGCTTGTATGCTTATGAAATGCAATTAATTAGTTTTTTGGTGGTATAGTGGAATGAGTAGTGGACTGGAAATTATAGCTTTAAGGGATTTAGTCTGGAAGGGGTCTTAGAGATCAGAGTTCAAATCCAGATCATCTGAATCTAAATCTAATGTTCCTTTTTTGTGCTCCCTGATGTCTCAGGAGACCTGGGTTCTAACACCAACTCTGTAGGCAGAATGGCTTCCCCTCCCCTGGCTTTCAGGCTTCTGATATGTAAGATTACAGCTTTGGACTCAAGTGTGCTTCCAGAATTTATCTAGAATAGAATCCAAATATATGAAAGTCTCATGAGTACTATCAGAAGTGGATCAACTCAATCCTGATCCACAACTAAAAGTTTATGTCTGGCACAAATACAGTATAGAAAGAATCAGCATGTTTATAAGCAGCAGGAAGTACAATTCAGACAAGTTACATTTAGCATCCAAAATAACAAGCTAACCTAGGCAGCCTTTAAGGAGAAAAAAAAAAAGAAAGAGAAGTCTGATCCTGTCCTATGTACAAGCAATCAGGCAGCTCCTGGGCTGAAGTACTTGAAACCTTTCCCCTGTTCTTTAAACTAACTCCTCTAGCAGCATTTTTCTCTCCCCAGATAGAAGGCTCATGCCAATGCAACCAGACTGGTCAGCATACCAAAGACTCTGGGGATAGATGTTCACTTCCACCACCACTTGAACAACCATAGGCATATTCATATTGCCCTGCAGAACTACTGAATGAATTTTAAGTTTCTGAAAAGGGGGAGTGGGTGTCAATTCAGAAAGCATCACCCCCTCTGAACATCAATCAGTGGCTGGCATTGCAACCCAGCATGAACCAGTAAAAAGCTCTCAAGGTACACAGGCCTCGATTTATAGATGCCTGCTGCCTTCCCAAGGGCCTTTGCCAGAGGCCATCTCTCACCCAGACACTTCGAGCTTTTGCTAGAGCCGTGTTCTTAAGCTTTGTAGCACTTCCTTCTCTTTGTGGCCAGGAGAAGAGCACTCAAAGATGTAGAAGGAGAGGAGCCAAGCACAATAAGCTCGCTGGGTCTGTGCCCATATTTTACCTCCTGAAAAGTGCATTTCTTTTAATCAGTAAGAATTTTGAATAATTTTTCTCTGTTTCTGTTGCAACTACTTTTCCACACATTTTTTTCATTTGAATTCTGTTTCTACTGTTTTTAAATTCGGTAAATATCTGACTCCCTTTCCTCAAGGCTCCAGCTGTCTTCTAAAGGAGGAGTTCTGCACTCCACCTGCCCCCAGACAGGCACATACGCACACGTAGCTTGTTTCAGTGGGGTCTTACTGAATGTTCCCAGTTTACACTGGTGCCAAGACTCCAGTTAGCCTATGTAGACTTCTGTACCCATAACCTAAAACTATCAGTCACGGAGAAACCCAAATTGCCAGCCTCACTCTGCAACTGCTAAACTGAACCCTTCTCTCCCCTTTTTGGGGGGAGGGGAAGTGTAGGGTCTCCCCGGAGCAGCCCTGGCACGTGAGGGGCAGCTTGGGTGCCCCTTTTCTAGTGTCCCCTCGGAGGGCAGGTCAAGGAGTCCAGAAAGGGCTAGCTTCTCGGCCTTCCCCACGAAGAACAGGTTGTTCTGGGGTCGGCGCGCGCCCGGCTCTGGGAACGTTCCACCCCGCGGAGTGCCCTTCCCGGTGGAACGTCCCCAAAGGCTGAGCATCCTGAGCCTGGAACGCTCGGAACGCTCGTTCTCGGTGGTCTCAGGGCGCCGCACCGCGCTCCGGTCAGCGAGGCCAAGCCATCACGGTCGTCACCACCCGCGGCCCCCGGAGGCCGGGGAGCCCGCCGCCACTCACCGAGTCCGCTGAGGTTTTCCTCGCAGGAGTACCAGATGCCGGTGTGGAAATACCTGAAGAGGAAGCGGTCGTCCCCGGTCTCCCAGCTGTAGTGCACGCCGCGGGAGCCGGCCGTGTCGTTGGCCGTGCCGTTGCCGCCGTAGTTGAGGCAGTTGGTGTTCTTGCCGCGGCCGCAGCTGGGCTTGGGCACCCGCTGGGTCCCCTGGCACCAGTGCGTGGTGAGGAAGGCGGTGGTAGAGAAGAGAAGGGCCAGCAGGTTCAGACACACGGCCAGCAAGGCTCGGCACCGGCGGCTCGTCTTCATGCCTCCGCGCCCTCCTCGCGGGGACCGGCAGCGAGCGAGCCCGGAGGCAGCCGGGGCTGGGGCGCGGGGGGCGGGCGCGGGGGGCGAGGAGAACTTCTCGGAGCCTCGTCACGCGCCCTTCAGCAGCCGGTTTCCCCTCGGCGGAAACTCTCCGTGTCTTCCAATCTGTTGCTGGAGCGGCTCTGCCAAGGCTGCGGCCGGGGCCCCATGGCGCTCCCAACTTGGGGCGCTCGCCGCGAGAGGGGCGCGACCCCCGAAGGCGCCGGGACGCGCGGGGCGGGGATGCCGGAGGAGGAGGGGGCGCTCGGAGAGGCTGCGGCTGTGTGGCCGCCAGCACCGACAGGGAGCGAGTGGAGGAGCGGGCGAGCGAGCGAACATCTGCTAGCGGGAGGCACATGCCAGGCAAGGGGATGCGCGGCCGCCTCCTGCTCCGTGGGGGGGAGACACCTGCAGGCTGCGGGACGACATTGTACTCCAGCCTGGAGAGGGGATGGAGGCATCCAGAGAAAGGGGGCTGGGAGCCGCGGCCCCCGCCGCCCTGCCCGAGCCGGGGCCCCCGCCCGCCCTCGCCCTCCTCTCCGCCGTTTCGCCCTGAATTTCCCTCTGTACACAAGGCGCTAAATCACGCTGACGGTCTGGGAACCGCCAGCCCGGGAGGGCTCCCAGGTCTCATTCGATTTTCCAAAGCAGTCATTATGTGGGCCTGGGGAGCTCCGCTGCCCACCCTGCGGCCCCGCCGGGGTCGGCCTCAGCACCCCCTTACACGCCCCCGGGTTCACCTGCCTCCTGCCCTGATCTTGAGAAGAAGTCGATTTGAGGATCTCCAAGGTTTCGTTCTCTCTCTGTCCTAGGGCCTGGCTTAGAAGAAATCATCCCAAAACGTCAAGATCAAAAAAAGTTCCAAGATAGTTGAGAGGGACGTTGCACGTTTGTATACAAACGCACCTTGTCTGTGTTGAGCGGACAGAAGCTAATGTGGCTTTTACTTGGGTCCCTGTCTAGGTCTCCGTCATCAAGGCCTTTCACTAGCCACAATTACTCCATCTCCCATTCTAGATGGTCCAAGCTGGAAGGGACCTTGGAGGTCATTCTAATCTAACCCTCTCTTTTTATAGATAAGGGAACTGAAAGCCCAGAGATGAGAAGCAACTGATCCAAGGTCACAGAGCTAATAAATGGCAGAGTCAGGTATTTTCTCTGAAATGCCACAAACCTTTTCCACAATCCTTGCTGCCGTTTCCATGGTCTTTCCTAAGCACCTAGTAAGATACCTAACATTTTGAAAGTCATAAAAGGTTCACTGAGCAGCAGCATGGAGAGACAGTGGATAGATAGAAAGCCATTATTGGAGTCAAGAAGGACCTGAGTTCATATCCATCTTCTAAAACATACTTGCTGTGTGACTCTTGGAAAGTCACAACCAAGAAATTCTCTGCCTCTCATTAGCAGCCCTGCTTTGGTAGGGGGGATTTTCTCAAATAAAAGTTTCCCCACACCACTGAAATCACAAGTCTGAATAAAATTAAAAGGCACCCGTGAAACTATAGAAAGATATATTGTGGTTAAGACTGGAGGCTGGTCTTTTCATTTCTAGCCCACCACTTGGATAAGTAACTTCATTAGCCTCTGACACAGTTCACCTATTTATAAAATCAAGAAAACATTTTACTAATGGACTTATGTAAGAGTTCAGGAGAATGCTAATTAAGTTTAATCTGGCCTCTTCCATGGCAGAAAAGTATCAAAGAGGTATGAAAAATTGCCGCAACTTTTCTCTAGGCTGCTTTTAACTTGGAGGTATTTCATCAGTTTGACCTACCTTTCTTTTTCTTTTTTATCCAAACCTGATGTCGCTGGCGTAGGAAAGAAACTTCCAGTGTAGCAATTCTGTCCACTAATACAGATAGGCAACTCATCTGAAACTTAGCAATCTTAGCTAGCTGCCTGGGCACTGAACATATAAATGACTTATCCAGGTCTATGACAGGCAGTATATATGTCAAAGTCAGAATTCAAACCCAGGCTTTTCTGACTCTCATGGCTCCTCTCTCAGCACTACAATTAACCTACTTTCCTCCTCATTATTATATTCAACCTAGACAAAGCTCCTTCCATGTGGCTGATTGCTGTACTCCTATCTGCCATCTCATTATCAATCCATAAACATTTAATAAGCACCTACTATATACTAGGCAACATGATAAGGATACAAAAAGATAGTTCTTGTCCTCAAGGAGTTTATAATCTATGGAGATTGTAATGTCTAAGGGGTGACAATATGCAAATAAATATATATAAAGTAAGCTATAGGCAGTATCAATAGGAAATAATGGAAGAATTAAAAGATGCTGGAGGTTTCCAATAAAACATGGGATTTTAGTTGGGACCTAAAGAAAGCCAAGGAGATCAGTAGCTGGAGAGGAGAGAGAGTATTCCAGGCTCAGGAACCAACCAAGAGACAAGAGATGGAGTGTCTTGTTCATGGAACAGCCAGGAGGCCATTATCACTGGATCAAAGAGTATGTAGCAGAGGGGAAGGTGTAAGGAGACTGGAGTATAGGAGGTGGCTAGGCTATAAAGGGATTTGAATTAGAAACCAAATGTTTTGTATTTTATCTTGGAGGCAATAGGAGGCCACTGGAGTTCATTGAATAAGGAGAAGTAACATGATCAGACCTGCACTTTAGGAAAGTCATTTTTGTGGCTGAATGGAGAATGGATTGGACTAGGGAGAGAGTTGAGCCAGGCAAACCCATCAGCAAGCTATTGCAATATTCCAGGCATGAGGTGCACTGGATCTTTTCATTCATTCACCAGATAGTTAATGCGTGCTATGTTCAGAAAGATTAAAAAGCACACAATCCCCACCTTCAAGTAATTTACGGTTTAATATTAAGTCTACCACATACACAAATAAAGATGACATGAGGCTGAATACTATTTGAAACGAATTACTCATGAGAAGGAGGGTAGGAAGTGGGGAAGGAATATAGATTGGGGAAGATTTCATGGAAGAGGTAGCACCTGAGTTGAGCTTTAAAGGGAAAGGGAAAAAAAGAGGAGAGTTTCAGTAGATAATGATGATGACAGAGTTCATTCCAGGCACTGAAGGCACTGACTGGGGAGATATAGATGGCCTAAATATATGTAGAGGGGAAGGAGAATAGGATAGGATTGAGTAATTGCCTCAGTTTAACTGGAACATAGAGTGTGTAAGGAGTAGAATGAGATAAGACTGGAAAGGCAGATGGAAACCAGATTTAAATATCAAGTTAAGAATTTTATATTTTAACCTATAAGCAACATAGAGCCCCTGAAGTTTTTTTAGAAGGAGAATTTCATGCTCAGATCTGTATATTAGAAACATTTTGGCAGCTCTTGTTCAGTCCTGTCCAACTCCTTGTGACCCCATTTGGGGTTTTCTTGGTGAAGATACTGAAGTTGTCTGCCATTTCCTTCTCCAGCTCATTTTACAGATGAGGAAACTGAGGCAAACAGAGTTAAGTGACTTGCCAAGGGTCACACAGCTAACAAGTGTCTGAGACTAGATTAGAACTCAGGAAAAGGAATCTTCTGACCTCAGTGCACTATGGCACCACCTAGCTGCTGCCCTTTGGCAGCTCTATAAAGTGTGAACCAGATAGCAAAGAGACAGAAAACAGAAGAGTTGGGGGGCTACCAGAAGAGACCAGGAGAGAACTGATAATGTCTATGCCAATTAAGTGGAGAGGAAGGGACAAATACAAGAGTAATTGTGAATTTGGTAACTGGATGCGATAGAGGAGAATCAAAAATTATTCTGAGGTTTCAAGTTTGGGAGATTATATCTCAGAAGTACTACCTAATGTTTTGTAAATCTTAAAAGTCATCTTTAATGCAAGTTATTATTAAATTGGGAACAAAGGCAGATTTAAAAGGGATACTGCTGAAGGGTGACAGAATTCATCTACCAAGGTTTTAGGCTTCCATCCTTAGAGAGAAGAGGAACCTTAGAGTTCCTAGTCCAGTACATTTACTTTACAGATATGGAAACTGAAACTCAGAAAAGTCAAGTGACTTGTCCAGCATCAGACAGGTAGTAAATTGTAGGACCAGCATCCCAATTTAGGTTCTCTCTATCACACTATTTATATAAGTAGCATAAATTATTTTTAGTCACAATGCTAATCTTTGGTGTATTATACCATTACATTCCATCAGTACACATAGATACATCCTATTTTAAGAACCAGACTTATAAAACAAACAAATTAGAGAGTATTAACAGTTCAAAAGGATTCTTCATGTTAAATCTAGCAATGAATTCTTTTATAACTAGTATACTTTCCAATATGCCCAATATGATTTGCATGCAAATTTTTGCGTATTTGATAAAATAACTAACTGTCCATCCACGTCACTGTCTTCTATTTTTAAAGAGGTCACATTAATTAAAAGTGTTCTGTATAGTGCCTAGCACAAATTCTATAGACACAAATACTGTATGGTAATTATTATTTCTTGATCATTTTTGTTTCTAGCACTTTGTACTGAGGCTACCAGCTTGGGGAGTAGCATGATTTCCAAAATTCAAGGTTAATATGCAATGTATTTTCATCTAGTTAGTAGTATGGATGCCCCTATTTCCAAATCCTTTCATTTTGCTTCAGCAGCTCCAGTTTCAGCCTGAGGGCAGGAGAGAGTGCTCTATTGCAGGGATCCATACTGTGTATATTGTACAATTTAGCCCAATACCCGTAGGTCACTGGTTTTCTACTTTTTAGTAGCTGTGGAACCCTTCTACATTTTTAAGCCTCTGCAGCCCTAGTTCCAGCACTAATATAATGCTGTAGTGGAGCCTGAAGTTGATTTAAAAAAAAATAAATACACAAGTTAATATGCTCTCTATGACCATTGCTTCTTTCAGGAAAGCCCCAGGGTGACATCTTGTAGAATCCTGAGATTCCCAATGATAACACAATTTGTAAGCAACTAGACCTCAGCACTTTCAAGGGTATAGTTATGCAATATGAAAGTTCATTCAGTTCAATTTATAAAGCTTTTATTAAGCACTTACTATGTATGTGGGGGCACTGCAGTAGACCCTGGAGTTTAAAAAAATCCCTACCTCTCTTTCATTCTACTGGAGGCATGTAATAGGTATTATGTAAGAAATATAGAATGTAAACATATTAATTTCAAGAAGGAGAAAGTACCAAAAGGGTGAGGGTCAGGAAATGCTTGGGTAGCAGGTGGCACCCTTGAGATATGTGCTTTGAAGGGCGGTAGGCAGAGGTAAGGAGGTAGCATATTTTAGACATAGGAAACATTCTTTGAAATGGCATGGAGACAAAGCAGGGAATGGCATGTATTGGCAAGCAGCTGGCAGACTAGTTTCATTAGAATGGAAAGTATATGGAGGACAATAAAATGAAACAAGATTGGCAAGGTTGGTGGAAGTCAGATTATGAAGGGATTTAAATGCCAGGCTGGGGACTTTAGATTTTATCAAAGAGGATCTGTGGAACCAATTGAAGATAAAGATTTTTGAGTAGGGGGTTAACACGGTCACATCTGTGTTTTTGGGATATTAATTTGACAGCTTTTTGGATTGATGTTTTGACAGAGAGAATGAATGAAGAAGAGACAAGGAAAGCAATTAGGAAGCTATCGCAATAATCTGGGGCAGAGGCAATGCAGGGCTGAACTAGAATAAAGGCTACATAAGTGAAAGAAGACAGATTCAAGAGCTATTCTGAGTTTATGATAGACAAAGCTTGGCAGATGATGGTGTATGGGGGTGGAGATAGACAATAGGAATAGGTGATTGGAAAGATAGTGGCCCCATCAATAGACATGAAGAAGCTTGAAGGAGGGATAGGTTTGGAAGGAAATAAAACTATTTCCATTTAAAACATATAAAATTTGAAGCATCCATGATACACCAATGTCCCTTGTAATAGAACTGTACTACAATGTGGATGCAGTTTAAAACACCTTGTAGTCATAGGCTTCCATAGAGCCTGTGTGCTGGCACTAGGTTCTCCCTCATGTGAGAGCTACCATTGGTTCTTGTTCCCCTGAAGAGAAGTAATGCCTTTGCCAGAACATTCTGTTCAAACATGGCACTCTACGTTCTACCTACACATCTTTGCACAAGGGTTCTATGTCATGCCTACAATGTTCTCCCTCCTCACCTCCACCTTATCAAGTTGCTTCCTTCCTTTTGAAGTACAATTCAGATGGTCTCTTAAATCCAAATGTTGGCTTGTAAACAGCATCATCCAGAATTCTGAGGCAAAGGGGAAGTTTTAATGCTAATTCTTGGATCAGATTGTGGCAACATTCCCAGGCATACTTGGCCCACACTCTATACTCACCTATGCTCATAGATTCTGCACAATGTTGCACTCTCAGGGTGAGGAAAGCTCAGCCCAAACCTGAACATACTCTCTACAATGTCCCCCAACAAATGGATGATGCAGTCCCAGTTTGAAGATTTCCAGTAATCATGAACCTATCCCTCACGTTGTAGTCCATTGCACATTTGAACAGAGCTTATAATTAATAAAAAAGCTATTGTTGTTTTCAGTCATTTCTGACTCTTTGTGACCCTATTTGGGGTTTTCTTGGTGAAGATGCTGAAGTAGTTTACTATTTCCTTCTCCAGCTCATTTTACAGATGAGGAAATTGAGGCAAACAGGGTTAAATGACTTGCCCAGAGTCATATAGCTAGTAAATATCTGAGACCAGAATTTAACTTGGAGCATTCTGACTGCAAGTCCAGCACTGTACACTATGGCACCCCATAGCTGCCCTCTTAATAATAATAGTTGATGTATTATAGTATTTTAAGGTTTATAAAGAGCTTTAATGCATTGTCTTACTTTAACTTCATCATAACAGTGAACACAGTGGTATAGTTATTAAACCTCCTTCCCTCAATTTTACAACTGTAGAAACTGAGACATATAGAAGTTCAATGACTTGTCTGTGGCTGTTACACAATCAGTAAGTGTTGGAGGCAGGATTCTAACCCAGGCTGGTCTGTCCTACCTCCAAGCCAGTACCCTTTCTATTATGCTGCTTCTCAAAGAAGTTTGTGCTTACATCAAGTGGCAATTTGCCTCTCTGAAATTTGCCCTTTGTTCCTTCTGAGTCAAGAAGAATACGTCAAATCTCCAGAGTCAAGGTTTGGCAATAATTTATCATTATCTCTAGATTCTTACTTCTGAGGAAACAAAAAACCTACCTTGCCTGGTAGGTTTTTTTTTTCTTTCTATCTTCCTCCCTTCCTCCCTCCCTCCCTTCCTTCCTTCCTTCCTTCCTTCCTTCTTTCCTTCCTTCCTTCCTTCCTTCCTTCCTTCTTTCCTTCCTTCCTTCCTTCCTCCCTCCCTTCTTTTCTTTCTTTCTTCCTTTCTTTCTTTCTTGGAAAGAGAAGACATAACTCTATTTTCAAACAGCATAATAATGTACTTAGAGAACCTGCCAAAAATCAGCAAAAATACTAGAATTATTATTAGATAGATCAAAGTAGTAGGACATAATATTAATCCACAATTATTATTAGCATTTCTACATAGAAGATGAAGAAACAATAATAAAAGAAACTATTAAAAACTAAAAAAATTGCATAGCATTTAGGAGTTAACTTACTAAGACACTAAGATAATTTATATTTTAAAAAGTGCAAAACACTATAGATTTTTAAATGACAGCTAAATAATTGAAGATATATTTACTATTAATGGTTAGGATGTGTCAATATAATAAAAAGTCAGAACTAACTATATTAACTTAGAGATGTATAGCTGTATCTTGCCTGGATAGTTTCACAAAATCATTTCACCCGATACCAGAAAGGCTTAAAGTCTAGTGACAAACTGGATTTCTGTCATCTCAGGAGCAGCCCAAATACAGAGAGCCTTATTACCTGTATGGTCACAGGGGATACATTTTTCAATCACAGCAATTTTCCAAGGCCATTCACCAAGTTCATTACAGAGGAAGTACAATATGCATTGGTGGGGAGGGTACTCACACTAGTGAAATTACAAATCTTTGAAGTTCTGTAGCAGGTTTTGCCTTCTGCCAAACTCTAAAGTCAATTCTTTAGAAGGTCACCAACATATTTCTGAGTTTCTAAAGTCACTTATTTGTACTATTGTCCAAAACCTCAAAAATGAACATTTTAAAAGTGGGAACCCCTATGACAGAGTAATAAAAATAACTTGCATTAAAGCAATTCAGATTATTGAGGTTTTAAACTCATCTTCAAGGTGACTTGAATTAATATCAATGCAATTTCTTCTATTTTAGGTTCAACCTAAGGCTTTGAGGTGAAAAGCCAACCCAAATGTACAATTTACAGATCTATTATTAAGGACCAAACATTTCTCTGGGGCTCTTAATGCTATTTGCAATCATAATAACCCTGGGAGGTCAAGTCTCCCAAGGAGAAACTAACTTCATTAGGAAGTGATCAGTTCCTTCCTACTTTCCTTGAAACAGTCTTAATGGCAATGCTGTAATGTCTGCCTGAGTTTCAAATGTGGGACACAAAACATTTCTTTGACCTTTTGCCACTGATTCATTTTTAGATGATTTGGAAAGAAAGCCAATTGTACCTTTATAAAATGTTAACCTAAGCTAAGGCTATATTTTTTCTATGTGATAATATATAGCTTAATATGGCCTTACCATAGGCCTACAGCATGAAAACAATTAGCCAAATTTTTTTTAGGTGAGAGGGAGGAGGCAGAGCCAAGATGGAGGAATAGGACAAAACTTCCCTAGCTCTACCCCCATAGCCCATAAAATACCTGTAAAAAATTACTCCAATCAAATTCTAGAGCAGCAGAAGCCACAAAATGACACAGTGAAAGAGATTTTTCAGCCCAAGACATCCTAAAAGGCCAAAGGGAAAGGTCTGTTGCATTAGGCTTGGAGCAGAACACGGGCCAGCCTTGGCCACACAGCATGGCAGGTTCAGGACTGGAGTAGGCTTCAGGGCATGGAATTACAGGCAACAGCTGTGGTTTCCAGATATCTCAACCCACAAACACCGAAGACAGCTTCAAAGGTCAGTGTAAAAAGCTCTTTCACCTGGGTGAGAAGAGAGCAGGGTCTGGCCCTAGTCCTGGCCCCAGACCTGCAGCAGTCACTGCAGCATAAGCATCCATTTTTGGAGCCCTCTTCCTAAAGACCCTGGGGGAATTGGGCTGCCGACAAGCATCACAGTTCTGAGTGGCAATCCTGGGGTGAGGAGCAGTGCTGACTTGTTGACTATGGAGAGGGAATCCTACTCGCAGAACCTGGGCAGAATATTTTGTGGCTGCTCCAAGATGAGAGTGCAGGCCACAAGAGGAGTAAGCTCCTCTCCCTTGATTGTGCCACCTTGGAGGAACTGAGATCTTACAGGTTCCTAGAGTATACCCTCCACTTGACAAAGGACTCAAAAGTCAAGTAACTGGCTAGGAAAATTCTCAAAGAGGGGGAAAAAATGAGACTATTGAAGGTTACTTTCTTGGCAAAAAGGTAGTTTCTTCCATCCTTTCAGATGAGGAAGAACAAAGCATACCATCGGAGAAAGACATAAAAGTCAATACTTTTACATCCAAAACTTCCAAAATAAATATGCAACAATCTCAGGCAATGGAAGAGCTCAAAAAGGATTTTGAAAATCAAGTAAGAGAGGTGGAGGAAAAATTGGGAAAAGAAATGAGAGTGATAAAAGAAAATCGTGAAAAGTGAGTCAACAGCTTGCTAAAAGAAACCCCCAAAAAATGCTGAAGAAAATAACACCTTTAAAAATAGACTAACCCAAATGACAAACGAGGTCCAAAAAGCCAACAAGGAAAAGAATGATTTATAAAGCAGAATTAGTCAAGTGGAAAAAGCGGTTCAAAAGCTCACTGAAGAGCATAGTTCTTTAAAAATTAGAATGGAGTAGATGGAAGCTAATTACTTTATGAGAAACCAAGAAATTACAAAACAAAACTACAAGAATGAAAAAATAGAAGACAGTGTGAAATATCTCATTGGAAAAACAACTGACCTGGAAAATGGATCCAGGAGAGACAATTTTTAAATCATGGGACTATCTGAAAGTCATGATCAAAAAAGAGCCTAGATATCATCTTTCATGAAATTATCAAGAAAAACTGCCCCTGATATTCTAGAACCAGAGAGTAAAATAAATATTGAAAGAATCCACCGGTCATCTCCTGAAAGAGATCCTAAAAGAAAGACTCCTACGAATATTGTAGCCAAACTCCAGAGTTCCCAAGTCAAGGAGAAAATATTTCAAGTAGACAGAAAGAAATAATTTGAGTATTGTGGAAATCCAATCAGGATAACATAAGATCTAGCAGTTTCTACATTAAGGGATTGAATGCCTTGGAATATGATATTCCAGAAGTCAAAGGAACTAGGATTAAAACCAAGAATCATCTACCCAGCCAAACTGAGTATAATATTTCAGGGGACATATGTCTAAATCGTCAAAGTGTGACTTTTTAAAACATTTTTCAAGTATTAAGAAGTGTTAGTGATAACCCCTCTAGACGATCATAGCTCCCAGATATTATCCCTTGTTCATTCATTCAAGTTTTTATTAAGCTCCTACTATATGCAAAACATTCATAGACTAAGGAGACTTTAAAAAAAAATCAGACTTCCCATCCTTTAAGAAGTTAGTGGAGGAGACACCAAAACATTTAAGTGACAATGAGCAACCATAAATTATTAAGTGCTAAAGAGTGCTATAAATAATAAATTTTATAGAAATTTTTTAAAAGTTGAAGATAAATGTGTTCTGGCACTTTCCCCAAATGAGAAAGCAAAAATTGAGCTGGACATTGAATGATGGGTAGAATTTAGATTGGCAGAAGGGTGAGGAAAATTCATCCCAGACAGGGGAAATAGCATGAGGAAAGGCTTGGAGTTGGCTCCAAAGGCTTGGAGCATGATATTTCAGGAGACAAGAGAAGGTTTCTACTGGGGAGCAGTGAGAAATAAAGCTGGATAGGTATAAATGAGAGCATGGAACAAAAGACTTTGAATGCCTTGCACAAAATGGGCCCTGGATTTTATTGTTGTGCAGTAGTTTCAGAATTTTCATGACCTTACTTGGGATTTTCTTGGCAAAGATACTGCAGTGGTTTGACATTTCCTTCTCCGGCTCATTTTACAGATGAGGAAACTGAGGCAAATAGGGTTAAGTGACTTTTCCAGGAACACACAGTTAGCAAGTGTCTGAGGCCAGATTTGAACTCAGGAAGATGAATCTTCCTGACACCAGGTCCAGCATTCTATTCACTGTGCCACCTAGCTATCCTGAGCTAGGGTTTGTTAAATAATTATTAAATTTAATGGTTACCAACTGAGCGGTTTAGACTCTTTTGGAGTTAATAGTGTTTGTGATCAGGAAAGTGATACAGTAATGACAGTGGTAATTTATGAAAATTAAGCTAGGTGTGGTAAATAGGATAGACTAGAGTGGAAAGGCACTATAAGAAGAGCAAATAGGAGACCATCAAAATGACCCCAGTATAAGGTGAAGAATGCCTCGAATAATGTGGTAGCCATGAGAATGGGAGAGGAAAGCACAAATGGGATGGAAAAAAAATCACAAGGCTTCACTATTAATAATATAGAATATGAGAGAAAAGGCAGTGAGGTGGCACAGTGGATAGAGTGTTAGGTCTGGAGTCAGTAAGACCTGAGTTCAAATCTGGCCTCATACACGTACTAGCAACTTAACCCTGTTTGCCTCAGTTTCCTTATCTGTAAAATGAGCTGGAGAAAAAAATGGCAAACCACTCCAATATCTTTGCAAGAAAACCTCCAATGGCATCACCAAGAGTTGGACATGACTGAAAATGACTAAACAATAAGAGAAAAAAGAAGAGATCGGTAAGTGAGATTTCATGCCTGACTGGATTGACAGAAATAGCAGGGTAGGAAGGAAAAAGCTGTTTGCTTTTGGGGGGAACAAGGAGGAGCAGTAAAAAAATGATCAACTTAACTTTGTGAACATTGAGATTATTTTAGGCTATCCGAAAGTCTAACAACCTTCAGTGGTTCCCTTTCACCTACAGAATAATATTCAAATGATTTGTTTGTCCTGGCACTTGAGGTTCTCCACAATCTAGCTTCATTTTCATTCTGTCTGATATGTCTCCCTATGAGGTACTCAGGACAAACTGGTTTGCATGACATCCTAAAAGTATGTCCCAAACATTCTCACCTACTTGTACCTTTGTTTATGATTTCTTTTCTCCTAAACCTACACCTACCATCTTTGTCTATTGGTAGCCTGTTCATCTTTCAGGAATTAGCTCAAGTCTATCACTTCCTTGGAGACTTCTCTGATGCCAGCAAATGGAAGTAATCCCTCCCTCATCCAAACTAAGTTTATAGCCCATTGTACTCCTCTCATACACTTATCACATTCTAATTTGTATTATATTTATTTAGAGAGGCAGTGCTGTATTGGATAGAGAACTTGAAGTCAGGAAGATTTGGTATCAAATTCTACCCTGACACATAGTGTGTGCTTTTGAGCATGTCACTTAATCGTTCTGTGCTTTAAGCAGCTTTCTAGATTATAAATTACAGAGCAAGTGCCAATCTACATTGGAAGAAGAAATTTCCTTGCCTTGGAGTTCTCTGTATCAGTGAAATCACAGTCCCAGTCTTGATGCTATTATATTTATTTATGTGTGTATATGTCTATATACATATGTGTCTTTTCACCCGCACTGGGTTGTGAGTTTCTTGAAAGCAAGAACAATCATTTATTTATCCCTGCAACTTCCCCAGTGCTTAGCACATAGTAGGTGCTGTTTTTTAAAAAGTTCTCAGAGATACTTGTTGAGGTGAAGCTCAAGTGAGATTTTGATACTGATACAGGAAATTCAAGGATTTTCCACAGAGAAGGGATCATTTTATAAAGAAAAACTGCTCAAGCAAACCTTGGCCCCTTTCCTCAAACCCCTTCTAACACAGAGGCAATAGGAAACCGTTAAAAGTTTTTGATCAGAGGAGAAATATAAAACCCATCACTTAGATTATCTTGACCATTGTGTGAAAGACACATTAAAGAGAGGATAGATTGGAAGCAAAGACCAATGGCCTACACTAGGGTAGTAATAGTGGAAGAGCAAGAAGGAGATGTTTAAGAGCTGTCTTAGAGGTATAGTGGATAGCATTTGTCCCTTGATTTGTTATGGGGTGTGAGGGACAGAGAAGAATCAAAGATAACTCAGGTTTCAAAGGTAGGTGATCTGGAAGATGGTAGCGTCCTCCACTGTATCAGAGAACTCTAGAGGAGGAGCATATGTAAAAAGAAAGGCAACTTCAGTCTTAAACATACTGAATTTAAGATGATTCAAGTGGTCGTTGGAAAGCTAGGAGCAAATTCTTGGAGGAAATTAGGGTTGGATATATAGATTTGGGAATCATTTACTGAGTGGTTATAATTATCTTCATAGAGTTGATAATTGGACCCTCAGAAGAAGACAAGATCATCAAGGCAGAGAGCATAGAGATAAAAGGACCTGCTACTGTCCTTGGGAAGTAGCGATAGTGGGTGGGAAATGATTGCTGACCCACTGAAGGAGACCAAGGCAGGACCAACGTCTTAGAAGTTAAGGAAAAGCAGCGTATTTGCAAGAAAGGGAATAGATGTCATGTCAAAAAACTGCTAAAAGGTCAAGGAAGATAAGTATTTATGTAAACCAAACAATTAAGCAACTGAGATAACACTGGCAACATTTGAGAGAGTGATTTCAGTTCCTTCCTCTTCATCCATAGTATTCCTAACTGGTGACCTCCCTTCGAATCCTTCTCCCCTGTCTCCAAGAAAGTTGGCTTTCTTGTTTTCTAAAGCCAACTCTTCCACCTGTGCCCTAGAGAGTCTATTTCCCCAGATCTACTTTTCCTCTTTCTAGAGCATCTTCAATCTGTCTCTCTCCATTGGTTTCTTCCCTTCTGCTGTCAAATATACTCAGAGTTCCCCTATCTTGGAAAAAAAATCTGTTCACTCTAACTGCTGTGTCATTTTTTCCTTCTTCTCTCCTTTGGACTTTTCAAATATCCACATGCATCTATTTTTTCAATATTCACTGCAATCTGGCTCCTGTCATTCCCACTTTAGTGAAGCCAAACTTCCACATCCTATGGCCTCTTTTGACCACATGCAATGGCCTTTCCTCAGTCATTATCCTTCTTGATGTCTCTGTGGCACAGAGAACAGTAGTTGTGGAAAGCATGAAGTCACTAAGAAATGAATAAAAGGAAGGCTTAGAGGAGACAGGACCCAGCTGAAATTCTAAAACCTGAATTGTAGAGAAAGGAAATGTTATGTAATAGTCCATAGAGCCATGACCTCTGGAGATCTGGATTGTACCTCAGAAGCCTCACTGATAAAGCAACCTTGGGCAAGTCACTTCACCTCTCTGAGGCCTCAGCTTTCTCATCTGTAAAAATGGAGATACACTCTTGATTGCTCTGCTACAAGGTTGTTGTGAGGATAAAATAACATAATGCACATGAAAGTGCTTTAAAACCTGAAAAGTATGTCTAAACACAGATTAATAGAAAGTTGGTCTGGAAGTCTGGAATACCAGGGAGATGATACTGTTTGTATGATTCCGGGTGAGTCATTCATCTTCTTATTACCACCAAAAACTCTCTAAGAGTCTAAATTTCAGAATAGTTGCCAATCTGCTTTGGTAGATGAATTTTCCTAGCAGGAATTCCCTTACATCACATAAATCAGAGATGCAAACCAAAAGTCAGATTACTCTGTCATTGTGGTGTGACAAGTCTATGTCTTTCTCTAGGAGCACACCAAGGCTTGGAACCTGGGGCAGAGAAATTAGACTCTCCAGAGATCTAGGTAGAACCCAGCATAGCACAAACTCAAGATGGAAAGAGATTTTTCAGTGTAAGGGCACGGTAAGAGTAAGACTGAAGTAACTGGCCTTAAGGCTGGGCTATTAAATGAAATAAAGTGAGCATGGAAAGAGGCTAAGAAAAGTCAACAAGTAATCAGGGTTAAGTCACTAGAGGTCTTTTGGGAAGCAGAGAGCAACAATTTTGGTTTCTAAGATACTAGTAGAGGTGACGAAAAGAAATTCATTCCTATTCAATTCCCATGCAAACACCAACCACTGCTTAGAAACCTAAACCCACTTGCACCAGCTGCCCAGGTTTCATGGTGTCATTCCTATCTTTCACCCACTCCCTCCTGGCATTCCCTCCCCCTGTGCCTACTCTGCACCTGTTCCCTGTTTCTATCTGGTTCTTTCTTGCGATCTAATTCCATTTCTTTTCCCATTTTCTATAAAAGGTGAGGGTCTTGGGCAGTCTCATTCCCAAGAACTCACAGGCACAAAATCTTAAACCCTAACAAGAAAAGCATCAAAGAGAAAGTCTCAGACTCTAAGGGGTGAAAGGAAAGGGAGAGAGGAAAAAGTAGGATAAACGTCGTATATAACCAACTTCTAAGATGTGGACACCCCTCTAAAGACAATCTCTTACACCTAGGGAAATAACTGAGAGTATACTTTGCCATAAGACCACCTATATTCTTCTTCCCTCTACCTTTCAGTAAGTTCTTAAGACTCATATTCCACCACAAAATGCCTATCTTTGGAGATTTCTTCACTGTGCTCACCTCCTTGCCTTTTGGACTCCCTCTGTTACTCCTGGAACACATCCTCTTCACTGTACAACATAAGGTCCAGGCACTATTTCACCTTTCTATATATCAAAATAGCCTAATCTTATCCTCGGATGAGCCACTTCACTAGTAACACATAGACACACGCACACACACACACACACACATGCACACGCACACGCACACGCACACACACATTCCCAGACACATCAGTTCTCTAGCCACTTAAGGATATGCCTATGAGTCTTAGAGGTTAGAATTTTCTGGAAGGAATTTAGGAATTTTAATTTCCACTGTTATTGGGATGAGAAAGAAGGTTCAGAATATGGAACTCAAAAATATAAAATTGAGTACCAGGTCTCCTCTCCAAACAGCAAGATTCATTTTTCTTCCTTTTTCTCCTATACATGACAATAAAAGATTTCTGTTCTGAGAATCAGCAGTTAGATCCCCCTGAATCGAGGTCCTTCTGCCTAAATATCAGAATCTTTTGCCCAAGAGGAGATATTCCTTTACAAATCTGTAAGAGAAATGGGGGAGGGGAGAGAAAGGCTGGAAGGCATTCTGAGTACAGCACTGGCAGCTCAAGAGGGTTGGCTTAGTTAAAGAATACATTAGGCATTCTCTCTCAGCTTGCTGCCTTCTGTCTAATGCATTTTCCTCCTACTGTTTTATTTGTATTGGAAACACAGAAAGTAAAGTGGTCCTCCTAGAGCTCCACCTTCTCTTAATAGAAGCAAGATGAAAAGCTATTTAGAGCAGTCTTCTGCTCCTTCAGGAACAGGTCAGTGACTTGGACAAACTCAGACCCAATGGAACAGTAGCATCTTCCTATAGAAGATGGAACATTGCATTCTGACAGGATTGGGTCTGAGAATGGGCACTCTCTTGATAGACCACTGGGTAGCAAAAGTCTGTCCAACCATTTCAAAAGCATGGCAGCTGAGTGGCTCCCCAGGACAAGAAGCACTTTTGTCATATTCTTAAAACCACCACCAAGGTATTGTTGTTCATTCAAGGAAGACTACTGGCAGGTTTAGGAGGCAAATCAACAAGTCATTATTAAGCACCTGCTATGTACCCTGCACTGTGATGTAGCAAAAGTGGTGTGCATCAAAATGAGAATACAGGCCCGTGAGCCAGAGAGAAGGCCGTGAAAGCTGGGGTAGTCACAAAAGTGTGAAGGAAGCTTGGGCAGACTGTGTCAATGTGGGACGAGGAGAGACAGCTTGACTTAAAATGAACACGCATAATGGGACCCTGTTTTAACACCTGCTTTCTAGGTTTTCCATTTTAGAAAGGGAATATTACATACTTCCCCCCAATGGAAAAATGATCTGTCCCTCCCTACAACTCAGTTCATTGTATAGGTAAGTGTTTTTCATTATTTTTATAATGAATGCAAATGTATCAATATACCAGCATCAAAATAAGTGTGTATGTGTAGTAGTGTATGAGAGATTACTAGGATAGCATTGTGCACATTTGCGCAAGGCTGAGCATTCGCATGGTTGTGAGGTTGAATGTGACTAAGGGAGAGGTCTGTCTGTAGGAGCATTTGTAAAGGCATATGAGAGTAGGTGAAGAGCGAGGGACAAAGAAGGAGGTGTCAGGCATACATATTCTCCTAATCATCATACTAAAAATAAGCTGTGGCAGAACACAAGGCCACCCAAACCTTCGCAAAACGTCCACATCTCACGGCCAAACATCTTCTGTGCAACAAGCACAAGGAATCAGAAAATTGACACATACATTAACTCTTGGTATTTCTAATGTCACCTCTGCTGTGGCTGTCAACCAGAAACACCATTCCCCTGCCCCTTCTACTTCTGTTGGTCTCAGTGATAGAACGGTATAATCTAGAGTGTAAAGATGGATTAGAGTGTCCAGACCATCTCCCTCATTTCACAGAAAACTGAGAACCAGGGAGATTAAGTGATACGCCCCAGAGTCACATAGGTATTAAGGAACAGAGCCCACTGGAGTCACTGGACGGGGAGAGAAGGTACAAAGCATCCTCAGTCTGCTGCGTGCCTAATATATATCTGGAAAGGCCAGATTTCCCTACTGCATTTCAGAGTCCTTTGAAATGTATGATTTGGAATCAGACAACCTTCCTACCTATACGACCTTGGACAAATCATTTCACTGTTGAGAGTCAGTTATTTCATCTGTGAAATGAGCGGCCTGGATTAAATGATCTCTAAGATACCTTCTAGCACTAAATTTTATGATGTATTTTTAAATGAGCCAAGAACTCTCATCTTTACAAGTAGGATTTGAGAAAGAGCAATACCCAGAATCGTTATCTTACTTCATATACTATGATGGAGTCCAGGAACCTTGTTTCTGTAATGTAGTCTAGAACTATGGGAACTATAGTAGAGGCATCTGTAAAATCAGATCCCCACTCCAAACTGGAAGTTAGATATTACATTTCCAGAGTATTCACTAAGAGCTCAACTGGAAAACCATCGTCATGCATCATATAGCAACACAATTCAACAGTACTAAATGGTTAGGGATACAAAGCTCCAAAGTGACACAGTTTCCAGGCTCCACAGCCTGTGTCCCTGTCACTCACCTCAATGATGTTTGGAAATTAGGTTTAATTCCCAATTCTGCTGCTTAATATCTACATGATCTTGTGCAAGTCATTTAATTTGTTGAGGACTGGAACAATGTGCCAACATGAGCGCTATAACTACACACAAATCAAAGACTTGCCTGAGATCCTGATCCTTGGTCGCAGGGCATCTCATCATGAAGAGACAGAGCATGGTAATAAGGAAAAATCACTAGATTTGGAGTCAGAAGACCCGGGTTCAAGTCCTGATCTGCTATTTGACAGCTGTAGGATGACAGGCAAATCACTTCAATGACCGTCATTTTCCTTGTCTGCAAAATGAGGCTAATAGTACTTGCAGTAGCAATCTCATAAGCATGTTATGAGGAAAGAGATTTGTACACTTTAAACCACTATAAAAATATAAGCTGTTAGTATTATGAGAAGTGTTATAGTCTGAATGACCCTGAAGTAACCCTGAGGAAAGGGCCTCGCACCAAGTAGTCTAACTGACCTCCAAATAGTTGATTCATTACAGTCATTACGATGAAAAGACTAACCAGATCAATTATTTGCATTCCATATCCCTGACCAAACAGAATTAGCCTGGGAAATAAAACCTATTTCTCAGAGTTTGATGTGAGCCTGGGTAAATCAGCACGCCGTATACCTGATCATTGATAGACTTGGCACCACAACGAGAAAGCAAACGTGAGAGCAATTACTGGTGGCCACAAGTGATTCAGATTCAAAATGGTAAGGAGTTATGGTAATAAACAGTAACAGATGAAGGCGTTTGATTCCAGCAAAGAAAATTGAGAAAATAAAAAGATCAGCTGGGAATATGTCAGTCAATATTAACACTCGTAAGAATGGAAAAAGCAGCAAAGTTTCTTTAAAAACAAAATAATGAAGGGGCAAGAGGCTATTCTCTTTTTGTGAAAGAGTACAAAGAGCCAAAAATATCCAACATTGTTAAGTGAAGACATCAAAAATCTTGTGATAAAGAAAATCCTAGATTTGAAAGGGAAAGCAGTCCTAAAGATTATCATGATCTTAGCTTGCGGTGAGAGATATATTGTCTCCGCTGAGACTGGTTATAGCCAAATAGGACTCTGATCAGGTCAGACCACAGCTAGATATTTGAGAAAGGACATCAATAAGCTGTAATGGGTCCAGAAGAGCAAAGACACTGGACACCATATTAGGAAGCCAAGTGTCACAACAGAAAGAGCTCCAGGTTTGGTGTAAGGGAACCTAAAGTTAAAATCCGGGCTCAACTGTGCTGTAAGAAATGACAAGCTGGTTCACTTTATAAAAACATGGAAATATGTAAATGAAACAATGAAAAGTGAAGTGTACAGTACCAAGAGAACGTCATATACAGTAACAGCAATAATGTTTGAAGAATCATTGTGAGCAACCAAGTTATTCTGAGTACTATAAATAGTCAAATCAACTGTAAAGGACCTATGAAGGAAAATGTTATCCACCTCCAAAGAAAGAACTGATGAACACAAGTACACCCAGTATGGGTTTACAAATATTTATAAATCTGCATCAAATGGTGGTCTTCCTTAGTGTGGAGTGGGGCTGGAGGGAGGCAGTTTAAAACTTAAAATGTAACAAAAATAATTTTAAAACATTTAAATCCTGGCTCAAAATGGCCAGAGTAGTCACAGAATTCTAAAGTTTAGAACTAAAAGGCATATAGCTAAAAGCTATCATATTTACAAATGGGCAAACTGAGACCCAGGAAGGGGACTTGCCCAAAACCACACTACTAGGCAGGATTAGAACTCAGGTCCTCTAGTTCCAGGTCCAAGCTCTTCCTTTTACCACAGGTTTCTTCCAAAACTATGGTTCTCTGAAATGCAAGGAAATTATTTTCTTTTCCTGGGCTTCAATTTCCTCATATGTATGCATATGTGTATGTGCATATAGCTAGAAATAAATATATAATAAATAATATATGTAAAATGATGTTAGGATCATTCTATGTTATGTGTATATATGTATATATATACACATATGTGAATATATATATACATATATAGTTATGATATGCTAGGGCCATTATAATTCCCATTATACAGATGTGGAAACTGAACCTGCCCAAGGTCACAGAACTAGTACGTGTCTGAGGCTGGATTTGAACTCAGGTCTTCCTGTCTCCAGATCGAGTGTTCTAACCACTGGCCACCTAGTTGCTCCTAGCTACCATTATTATAACCTTTAAACACATGTATGGAATACTATCGATGCAATATGTTGGATATTGGGAATATATAAAGTGAATAAAGTACAGTCTCTGACATTGAGAACATTGCATTCTGAGGGAAATGCCACATATAAAAAGATTAATTACAATACCAGTTAGTACATGCTCAGTGCCAGTCAGTGGCATATACAGAAAATGCTATAGGAGTTCAAAGAAAAAGCATCTGTCATCAAGGAAGGCTTCCTAAAGGAGGCAATTCAAAGTGAGCTTTGAAGGAGCTCATAGTTGAGAATTCTAGACAAGGGGATAGTGTGAACAAAGGTGCAGGAAGCAGAAAGAAATCTCTCCTATGTCCTAACTACACCTAGGATACCAGGCCAAATGAGTAGATGCTTTGGGTAGGAGAACAGTTGGGGATGAAGGCTGGAAAAGTAGGGTTAACCATACCCTGTGAAGTCTTAAAAGCCAGGCTAAGGAATTGTAGGTTATCCTGTAGATGAGAAGTCATGGAGGTTTTTTGAGCAGTGGAGAGGCATGATAAGAGCTGTGCCATAGGAAGGCTATTCTTACAACTTGTCCAGGGTGGACCCAAATGAAAGGAAACAATGGAACGAAAGCCAATTCAAGGATTACTAGAACAGTTCTAGTATAGGATGATGAAAGTCCAGTCTAGAGTGGGGGGAATCCTGGAATGGAAAGGAAAAGACAGAAGTGAAAGCGATTTTGAAGGAATAAGTGATCCATCCAGAGGCCCCTTCTTCGTCCTCATCTTCTTTTGCCTCTTTTGCAGCTTTTAACACTGCTGACCACACCTACCAAGTGGACAGCACTATGGTTTTAGATAGCTAAAGTCCATCTGTTGGGTGATCAGTCACCTTCCCCAAGGGATTTAAGGATCTCCCTAACCCCAAATCTCCCTGACTCCCTCCTCACGGATACACTCTCATCCCTTGGTTTCCATGATGTTCTCTCTTTTGTTGATTTCCCTTTGCTGAGTCATTATCCATCTTCTGTCCTCTAGGTTCTAGCCTGGATTTTCTTCTATTATCACATTCTCTCCATTAGTGTCATCAATTCCACTGCATTCAATTATCATGTCTACACAGATGACTCCTAGATCTTGTATCCAGTCCTCTTCTCTCTTCAAAAGTCCAGCCCCACGTCATCAGTTGCCTGCTGGTCATTTCCCACCAGGAGCATAAGTACTATCTTCAACTTTTTGAAGAGTTCTTATGCGTGCTGTTGCTATTTGTTCTTCATTCTCAGAAAGGACCGTGGCATCAGGAAGGTGATGCGATGACTTGCAAGTGAATGTGTGTTGCTTAGTCCCAGAAAGCCACATTTTAACAAAAGAAGCAGAGTACACTCTCAGTGTCAGGGTTCATTATCAGGAAAAGCTGGTTGGTTGGTTGCCTGGCTGGTTGCTGTCCTTCATCTTCAAAGAGGACCAAAATGACATCACCATTGTAAAGTGAAATTTCAATGTGTCCAATGTGGCTGATCAGACTGATACAAGCTCAGAATGCTCTACCACAGGTTGGGTACAGATAGTCCATATGAATATTTGGGGTGGATATCCCAAATCTGCGCATCCTGCCTTTACTTTGTGCTGTCTCAATTCTGCACAGCACCTTTTCTGATGTGGGCACACCATACTGAACAGTCCTGTGCCAGTGTCTCCCATGTTGCACAGTCAAATCCAAAGTTCTTGAGAGAGACCTTGAGAGTGGCCTTGTATAGTTTCTTCTGGCCACCATGTGATCACCTGCCCTGTGCAAGTTCGCCGGCAAGCGAACATTTTACATTCAAACAACATGGCCAGTCCATCGGAGTTGCACTCTCTGAAGCATAGTTTGAATGCTTGGCAGTTCAGCTCGAGCAAAGACTTCAGTGTCTGGTACCTTATCCTGCCAGGTGATTCTCAGAAGCTTCCTAAGACAGTTCAAATGGAAGTGATTCAGTTTCCCGGCACGGTGGTGGTAGACTGTCTATGTTTCACAAGCATATAAGAATGAGGTCAGTACAACAGCTCTGTAGACCTTCAATTTGGTAGTCAGTCTATTATCTCTTCTCTCCTAAACCTTTCTTCAGAGCCTCCCAAACACTGAGCTAGCCCTAGCAATGCGTGCATCAATCTCATTGTCAATGTGTACATCCCTGGAAAGTACACTACCAAGGTAAGTGAACTTATCCACAGAATTCGAAACTTCTCCATTTGTTGTGACCAATGGTTCCATGAATGGATGGTGTGGTGGTGGCTGATGGAGCACCTGTGTTTTTTTGGTGTTAATTATTAGACCAAAATGAACACAGACAGCAGAGAATTGATCCACAATTTGTTGTATCTCAGCTTCAGAGGCTGCATTGAGTGCACAATCATCTGCAAACAGAAAATCATGCACCAACACTCCCTCCACTTTGGTCTTGCTTGTAATCTTTTCAAATTGAAGAACTTACCATCAGTACTATCAGGAAAAGCTAACCCTTGAGCACCCTCAAAATGGACTAGGAAATAATGAACAGTGCTTGCATTACCTATCTCCCCAAGCAGTTATGAAGTATCTTACTGTCTCACAAAGCAATGCATTCCCTGTCCACGAAGATTGTCAAGAGGAAGCTAGATGTCTACCCATCAAGGACACTTGTAGAAGGGATGCTGGAGAAAAGTTATGTTCTGGTATTGATTGGATTGGATGGCATCTGATGTCCCTTCCCACTTGGAGATTCTGTTACAGCCGATAGGGGATGGGAAGACACATCAAATTAGGCAAATACAATTTAATGCTAGAATAAAATATGAAAGAAACTATAGGAAAGGAAGATGCCAGTGATTTGGGGGAAAACAGATGATAAATTAGATTGGGCATGAAATTAATGAGGACTACGGAATGTACCAAATAGCAAATTCTTTTCTTAAAAATATGTCCTTCAGGGAGCCAAGATGGTGGAGTAGAAAGACATATATATGCTAGCTCCTGAACCCATAACCTATAAAATACCTGTAAGGAGGAACTCCCAACAAGTTCTGGAGCAGAGGAAGCCACGGAATGACAGAGTGGAGGAGATTTCTGTTCCAGAGAGACCAGAAAAATCGACACTGGGGGTCCATCACACACCGGACCCAGAGCGGAGCCCAGCCCTGCCTTAGCCGTGTGGCCCCGGGAGGAACAGATCCAGGTTGGCTTCAGGGACAGAATCTCCAGTGGCCACGCGGTTCCCTTGCCCAGGGGTGCAAAGGTCAGTGAGAGGGCCTGTATGGCTGGCCAAGAGAGGAGCAGGGTGTCTCCATAACTCGGGTCCCCTTGGGAGGCAGCAGCTGACAGGAGCTCCCAGAGCAGACAGGAGCTCTGGTCCATTGTTGAAGATCTCCACGTAAAACCTCTGAGGGAACGGAGCCCTGTGAGGCGGCCCTGCCCTCACCTGAGCACCTGAATTTAATCTTACATTGAATAGTAGCCCTGCTCCCTCTGAAAGCCCTGAGGCTGGGAAGCAGCATTTGAATCTCAGACCCCAAGCACTAGCTAGGCAGATCTGGAGGGTGAGGCGGGTGTGGAAAGGAATCTCAGAAGTCAAGGAACTGGCTGGGAAAAATGCCTAGAAAAGGAAAAAAAGTAAGACCATAGAAGGTTACTTTCTTGGTGAACAGATATTTCCTCCTTTTCTTTCTGATGAGGAAGAACAATGCTTACCATCAGGGAAAAGAACATAGAAGTCAAGGTCTCTGTATCCCAAACATCTGAAATAGATATCCAATGGGCTCAGGCCATGGAAGAGCTCAAAAAGGATTTTGAAAATCAAGTTAGACAGGTAGAGGAAAAACTGGAAGAGAAATTAGAGAGATGCAAGAAAAGCATGAAAAGCAGGTCAACACCTTGCTAAAGGAGACCCAAAAAAAATGCTGAAGAAAATAACACCTTGAAAAATAGGCTCACTCAATTGGCAAAAGAGGTTCAAAAAGCCAATGAGGAGAAGAATGCTTTCAAAAGCAGAATTAGCCAAATGGAAAAAGAGGTTCAAAAGCTCACTGAAGAAAATAGCTCTCTCAAGATTAGAATGGAACAGATGGAGGCTAATGACTTTCTGAGAAACCAAGAAATCACCAAACAAAACCAAAGAATGAAAAAATGGAAGAGAATGTGAAATATCTCATGGGAAAAACAACTGACATGGAAAATAGATCCAGGACAGACAATTTAAAAATTATGGGGACTACCTGAAAGCCATGATCAAAAAAAGAGCCTAGACATCATCTTCCCATGAAATTATCAAGGAAAACTGCCCTGATATTCTAGAACTAGAGGGGCAAAATAAGTATTCAAGGAATCCACCGATCACCACCCTGAAAGAAACCCAAAAAGAGAAACTCCTAGGAACATTGTGGCCAAATTCCAGAGTTCCCAGGTCAAGGAGAAAATATTGCAAGCAGCTAGAAAGAAACAATTCCAGTATTGTGGAAATACAATCAGGATAACACAAGATCTAGCAGCTTCTACATTAAGGGATTGAAGGGCGTGGAATAGGATATTCCAGAAGTCAAAGGAACTAGGACTCAAACCAAGAATCACCTACCCAGCAAAACTGAGTATAATACTTCAGGGGAAAAAAATGCTCTTTCAATGAAATAGAGGACTTTCAAGCATTCTTGATGAAAAGACCGGAGCTGAAAAGAAAATTTGACTTTCAAACACAAGAATGAGAAGAAGCATGAAAAAGTAAACAGCAAAGACAAGTCATAAGGGACTTACTAAAGTTGAACTGTTTACATTCCTACATGGAAAGACAATATTTGTAACTCTTGAAACTTTTCAGTAGCTGGGTAGTTGGTGGGATCACACACACACACACACACACACACGCACACGCACACACACACACACACGCACACACACACAGACAGAGAGCACAGAGTGAATTGAATAGGATGGGATCATATCTTAAAAAATGAAGGGTAAACGGTGAGAGAGAAATGTATTGGAGAGAGGGGAGAAATGGAATGGGGCTAATTATCCTCTCATAGAAGAGGAAGGCAGGAGACTTTTTTAGTGGAGGGAAAAAGAGGGGAGTTGAGAGAAAAACATGAAGTTTACTCTCATTACATTCAACTAAAGGAAGGAATAAAATATACACTCATTTTGCTATGAAAACCTATCTTAGAATACATGAAAGTGGGGGAGAAGGGGATAAGCAAGTTTGGGAAGGGATGATGGAAGGGAGGGCAGTGGGAGGAAGGAGCAATTTGAAATCAACACTCTTGGGGAGGGACAGGATCAAAAGACAGAATAGAAGTAATGGGGGGCAGGATAGGATGGAGGGGAAATATAGTTAGTCTTACACAACACGACTATTATGGAAGTCATTTGCAAGTCTACACAGATATGGCCTATATTGAATTGCCTGCCTTCCCCAAAGGGAATGGGTGGGGAGGGGAGGGATGGGGAGAATTTGGAACTCAAAGTTTTAGGAACAACTGTTGAGTATTGTTCTTGCTACTAGGAAATAAGAAATACAGTTAATGGGGGACTAGAAAGTCATCTGGCCCTATAGGACAAAAGAGAAGATAGGGGACAAGAGAAGGGAGGGGATGATAGAAGAGAGGGGCAGATTGGTGATAGGGAAAATTAGAATGCTTGATGTATTGGGGTAGGGGGTAGGGGGACAAATTGGGAGAAAATTTGGAACCCAAAATTTTGTGAAAATGAATGTAAAAATTTAAATAAATAAATTTATTAATAAAAAAAAGTCCTTCAAAAGAGAAAAATAAAGACAATTTAAAAAATAAAGAAACAAGAAAAGCAATTTTTGACCACTGAAAATGAATATGGTGACACAGAAAATTCTTCAAGGAGTATGTCTTGGCATCTATAGGGTCCCATTGGTGTCTTTCAGGGAGTAGTATAATTTCTTGGGGCATCTGCTGAGACACTTAAAACTGTTTCTTATAAACAATTCAGAATTTGAGGGCAGCAGGTGGTACAGTAAATAGGGTGGTTGGTTTAGAGTTAGGAAGACTCATCTTCATGAGTTCAAGTTCAGCCTCAGACACTTAATAGCTGTGTGACCCTGGACATGTTACTTAACCTTGTTTGCCTCAATTTCTCATCTGTAAAAAGAGCTGGAGAAGGAAATTGCAAACCACTCCTGTATCTCTGCCAAGAAAATCCCAAATGGGGTCACAAAGAGATGACTAAAAGGATTCAACAGCAACAACAATAGTGGTACAGTGGGCCTGGAATCAAGAGGACCTGAATTCAAAGCTGACCTCAGACACTTACTAGCTGTGTGACTTTGGGTAAGTCACTTAAATTCTGTTTGCCTCAGTTTCCTCAACCATACAAATGAGAATAGTAACAGCACCTACTTCCCAGGGTTTCCAAACATTTTTAAAGTGCTTGACACATTGCCTGGAACATAGTAGGAGACATAAAAATGTTGGCTATCATCATCATTATTAAAAACCACTGAGGCCTAAGGTTATACTGGAACACAAAGTCCAACAAACAAATAGCAGGGGATAATCTTTTAAGAAGGGGGATGCGATGGTGACAGATGCATTCTTGCAGCTCTAAATTAAGTCATAAAACTTTTATTAACAGATAAAATTTGTAAATACCTAGAAGACTAAAAAATCTCTAGCAATAAGCAGCAGATTTATTAAGAACAAATCCTTCTAGACCAATTGAATAGCTCTCTGCTTTTGACAATTGCACAGTGAGATGATGAGGAAACAGGAGAAATTTCCATGAGAAGACAATCACACCATTAAGCCCCTGTAAACTGCTTTGAGCTTCCCCAGACAATCTCCAAATTCCCCCAGACTGTTAACACACAACAAACATAACCATATCCCTTTCAAGTGCTTTTCATTTCAATTATATCCCATCAAGAAACCGATCAGAAGTTACTCGTCTCATCTATAAACCCATATGACAATGATTTGCAACTGACAACTCATTTATTTAACAAACATATTAAATTCATGTTGTGTGCTAGTCCTAGGGGAGTTGAAAAATATAAATAAGATTTGGTCTCTGACTTTGTGAAACTTAAAGTCTAGTAGAAGGATACTACACAATCACAGATAACTATAATCCACAGTGTTATAGAATAAATTCACTGACTAGGTACGAGACAAAAATCCATGAAAAGCTACCTGCACTCATACTTCCACTTTTTCTCCTCTCACTCATTCCTCAGCTCTTTACAATCTGGCTTCTAACACAGTGGTTACTCAACTGAAACCATTTTTTCCAAAGTTACCAATGATCCCTTAATTGTCAAATCTAATGGCTCTTTCTCACTGTTCATCCTTCTTGACTTCTTTACAGTATTTTGACACTACTAAGCACCAACTTTTCCCGGGATATTTCTTATCTGAATTTTCATGACTACTCCCTGCTGGTTCTCCTCCTATCCATCTGACTGTTCCTTCTCTGTTTCCTTTGCTGGCTCATTATTCTTATCTTTGGCATGCCCTTAATTGTCCCGAAGGTTCTGTTCTAGTCGCTCTTCTACCCATACGCTCAATAGCCTAATCACCTCCCATTGATTTAACTGTCATCTCTACACAGATGACTCATAGATGTATATTATCAGCCCCCATTCTCTCCTCTGGCATTATTTCAAACTAGAGGTCTTAAAGACATCTCAAATTCAACATGTTCAAATGTTATCTTTCCCACCAACCCTCCCCATTCCCCCCACCTTCCCCCCGCCCTGGCAAACTTCCTTGTATCTGTCAAAGATACCACATCCTTCCAGGTTCCCATGTTTATATCATTGGCATCATCCTCAATTCCTCATTCTTCATTTGCAGTTGCCAAATCTTGCCAGGTCCACCTCCACAACATCTGTCACATTCAACCCCTTCTCTCTACTCACACATCTGCCTCAGATACTCAGTTCAGACTCCCTTTTGGTTTCCTTGCTACAAGTCTCCCTCTCAATCCTTCCTCTCACCGTCGTCAAAGTGATTTTCCTTAAGTACAGATCTAACCATGTCAGCCTCCTATTAAGTCAACTCCATTGGCTCTTTATTGCCCCTAATATGGAATATTAAATATTCTGTTTAGCTTTTTTAAAATAAATTTTATTAATATCTTTTGTTTTGACATCACCTAAATGTTCCCCTGTATCCTTCCTCCTCCCAGAGAACAATCCCTTATAACAAAGAATTAACCAAAAATACAGAAAGAAAAAGAGAGGGAAGGGGAGGGGAATCAACAAAACTCTGAAAAATCTCAAAAAAGGATTTAATGACATATGCCATGCTCCACACGCATAAATCCCCTTCCTCAGCAAAGCAGTGAGGAAA
This sequence comes from Bettongia penicillata ogilbyi, assembly GCA_023548195.1. NCBI lineage: Eukaryota > Metazoa > Chordata > Mammalia > Diprotodontia > Potoroidae > Bettongia > Bettongia penicillata. The sequence goes on from JAJHZJ010000612.1 coordinate 6,133,944, forward strand.
AGTGTCTTCTCACATTTCTTCTTCGGGGCCTAACCTGTCCTTTACAACTTAGAATATTCAATTTAGATTGTTTTGTTGTGGTTATTATTTACATCGTTGTAGCCATTATATGTATCAGTTTCTTGACTCTATGTCACATTACATCAGATTGTGTAAGTCTTTCCATAATTCTCTGCATTCATCATGCTAATTTTGTGTTACAGCACGGTTATTTCTATTACATTCATGTACCACAATTTGTTTAGTCATTCCCCAATCAATGTAAATCTGCTTCATTTCCAGTTCTTTGCCACCACTAAAAAACAAGCAAACAAACATGCTGCTGTAAACATCTTGGTGTATATGGAATATTTTTAAAAATCAACGATCTCCTTGGGATATATACCTAACAGTAGGATCTCTGGATCAAAGAGTATGTACATTCTGGCCACTGTATTTGCATAATTCCAAATTGATTTCCTGCTGAACAGCTGTTCCACCAACAATGCACGTCTATGTCTCTGACCTTGATTCTTTGACCTTGTGCCATCTTTGCCAATTTGCTGTATGTAAGATGAAAAATATCTTGATTTGTATTTCTGTTATTGTCATTGAAAAGGAGTGTTCTTCAATATGGTTGTTAATAGTTTAAAATTCTTCTTTTGGAAAGTATTTTTTCATATTTTATATCACTTCTATTTTGGGGAATGCTTATAGAGCTTATATATTTCTCTTAGCTATCCATATATCTTAGATGCCAAACTCCTACTGATAAAGATATTTGATACAAATGCTTGCGCAAAAGCTTTTCAATTACATATAATCAAAATAGTCTATTTTATCTTTTGAAATTGTCTATATCCCTTGTTTGGTTAGAAATGTGTCTCCTACTCATAGCTATAAAAGAGATAATGATCTGTTTCTCTTTTAATTCCTAATAGTTTTATTTTTATGCTTAAGTTATATATCCCTTTTGAATTTATCATGAAATATGATGGAAGTTGTTCATCTAAGCCTACTTTCTTCTAGAATGATTTCCACTTTTCCCAGAAGTTCCTTCAAATAGTGAGCTGTTCTCTAAGTAATTTATATTTAGAGGTTTATTAAATCTGAGTTATTGAATCCCATATTTCTGATTTTCCCTTGTATAGTCTGTCCCTGCTGTAATTTTATATTTTTAAACTAATATCAAATGGTTGTGATGTTTGCTGCTTTATAATCTAACTTGATGTCTAGAAATTATATTCCCCCATTATTTCTTCCTTTTCCTTTGTTACTTCTGATGTTCTAGATCTTTTGTTCTTCCAAATGAATCTTATTATTTTATCAAGTCCTATAAAGTATTCTCTTGGTAGTTGGATTGGTATAACATTAAAGCTATGAATTATCTTGGGTAGGATTGTGGCTTTTATTACATTGGCAAGGCCCAGCCATGAGCCCTGAATGTTCCTCCAATTTATTTAAGTTGTTCTTTATTTCTTTAAGGACTATTTTGTAATTAAATCTATAGAAGTATTGAGTGTGTTGTAATAGATTGACTCCTAAACATTTTATATATTCTGTAGTTACTTTGAATAGAATTTCCCTTTCTATTATTATCTCTTGGATTTTGTAATTATTATATTGAAATGTTATTGATATTTGTGGGTGTATTTTGTAAGGTGCAACTTTGCTAAAGATAATTATTGTCTCTTTTGTCTTTTGTCAACTTGGTCAGTCTGATGGATAGTGAGGTAGAACCTAGGAATTTCGTTCATTTTCATTTCTCTAATTATTGATTATTTGGAACATTTTTTTCATATGATTGTTGATAACCTAGATTTCTTCCTTGCAAAACTGTCTATTCATATCCTTTGAGCATTTATCAATTGGGGAATGGCCTTTAATGTTACAAATTTGAATCAGTTCTTATATATCTTGAAAACAGCACCTTTATCAGAGAAACTTGTAAGTGATAGCGAGACCAAGGATATGACTCTACCTGGATGTTGCTGTGGTAAAGTAAAGGAATAGGCCATGGAAGCTGATGAGACTAAGGAACTGGGAGACTAACGTGTTTGAAGGAATGTCAACACCTACATTGAATCCCCCTAATACAAAGGCAAAGGTTAAGATGAAGAAAAGACTGAGTCCAGTACAAAACTTTTTGAGAAAGAAGGGAGGATGATGTAGGGGCTTATAGATAATTGTACTAGAATCTGGATTGGATAATATTTTTGGATAGAATTAACACCAAAGGAGGGGAGATTCAAGGTAGGCACGTAAAGGTTTTGGCTTTTCAACATATCTCTGTTTTCGAAAATCTGTTCCTTTTCTCTCCAGAACTCTCCTCAAGAGAGTCTGGAACTATATGTGTCCTTTCTTCAAAGCAGGAAGGAAGAAAAATTTCTCTTCTTTCCCAAATTTTAGTGACAATTTTACCTTCATGCTGGCACAAAGTAGTCGTTATTTTCTCCACTGATGAGGAGAATCTTATGCATATGTCCCATGCTTGAAGTCAGGTTTACAAATATAATTTATTTCCTATGTAATCCTTTGTATTTCATTTTATGCATTTAAAAACAATTCTGAGAAAGGAAGGAAGGAAGGAAGGAAGGAAGGAAGGAAGGAAGGAAGGAAGGAAGGAAGGAAGGAAGGAAGGAAGGAAGGAAGGAAGGAAGGAAGGAAGGAAGGAAGGAAGGAAGGAAGGAAGGAAAGAGTAGGAATGGAAAAGGAAGGGAAGAGAAGAGAAGAAGAAGGGAAGGGAAGATTTATTAAGTGCTTACTCTATGCCAGGCACTGCACTAAATGCTTTATAAATATTATTTCATTTAATACTCACAACAAGCCTGACGCTTCATCAGATTGCTAAAGGGCTCTGTCACATGCACACACACACACACACACACACACACACACACACATGCACACACAAACACACAAGATTAAGAATTCCTGCCCTTGAATTCAGGTTAAATTTAGGCTCCATTCACAGGTTATTAGGTCCTGTAGAAATGTAGCTTTCTCCTTACCTGGGGCTTAGTTTCTGACTTCTTCCTGAAATAATGTTGATGATTCCTCATTTTTATCAGAGGCCACTATGCACAAAATGTTAAGAGGTCCCAGACTCTCTCACCCTACCCTTCTCCCATGCATACATACCCACTTGACAGTTAAATGAACTTTTTTCCAAGACAGTGTGTTCCTAACTCTCTGAAAATTCTCCCCAACCTCTGCTCCCTTCTGGCTAGAAGTCAATTCTGTGTGGGATTTGTCAAACGCATTTTTTAACCATTCTCTAGTATACAAATCTATTTTAATCCTACAGTATTTTATTTTTGCAGACTGTTTCATCAGTGAACAAGCAGCTTGTTCCAGTAACACAACCTTCATCCAGGGGACCATCTGATGTTTTGTAGAATGAACAAACTTTCTTTGATGTAGAATAATGATGGAAGACCTTCCTTCTTCCATTTTTTCTAAAGGAGGAAAACACTGAAACTGGAGGGAGAATGGAAAAGGTAGATTGTTGAGTTTAACAGTAATTAAACCTAAAAATCATTTTCCAAACCTTAGGGAAAGCCTGGTTGGTAGAGCAGCAGGGAATTTTGGAAAAAAATATCACATGATAGAACTCTGGAGAGTATTGTCTGATTTTTGTATTTTGGTATTCATGGATTCAATCATTGTCTGAAAACAGTTTCCACAATTGGTGCGCATAGGGCGACAATTGTCAAAATCTGTTTTCCTTAATCCCCCTCACAATATTCTGATTTGCCTCTGGCATGCTCTTTGGTGTAAAAGTCCTGTTTGGCTACTCCTGCATTTTACAAACATCAGATCTGGGGCTTTGTTTTGTTTTCCTTTTAAGATTCATGGGACATAGAGACCGACAACAAAAAGAAGAGGATGGTTTAAAATAAGGAAGTGATTTGGAGAGAGATCAGAATTGGAAATAATCTAATAATAGGGATTTGTTTTTTCCCCAGAGAAAGGGAGAAAGATGAAGATACACATGGAATCAAGAAAAATGGAGACAGGTATCCCAGGATCTGAAGCCAGGATCTCTAAGCAAGTAACAGGACAAAGGATATAAACAGTCACCTGGGCAGTGATGAACAGAACTGAGGAATCTTTTTTGTTTTAAAAGATGTTCTGATGCAGTGAACCATAAAACCAAAGAGAGGAAAGATTGCTGGCAGACTGGAAAAAAATTTTAAAATGTTGAGATGCAATAGTCAGCAGGGAGCCAGAAACATTTTAAGGTAATAAGATCAAAATGTGTGATGGATTCAGGTGACATATGGCAACTTTATTCCTCATACCCAAATGGATCTTCCAATCACTAAGTACACTTCCATACTTTGTGTTTGATCCCATAGGACCAACATAAAATCGAGGGATCTGGACAAGTCGCTCTTAGAATGACATGGAATCTGAATGACTTAAATCTGCAAGGTCTCAGTCTCTTGGGCCCTTCATACTTCAACTCATCTGTTGTCCTACCAGTCATGGGGCCATTCTTGTCAGAATACACACTCAACAACCGTGAAGAAGATGACACAAGTCTACACTCACTTATTCACTAAATCATTGTTTCATTACCATTGAGTACCACCTATGAACAAGGCACTGGGATAAGTTCTTTCAGTGATACAAAGATGAATAAAACCTGTTCTTTGCCCCCAAGGAACATATAGACTAGGTGGGGAAATTAAGAGGCACCAAAACTGTAGCTAACACGAAGTGAAAGGGATTTCATCTCTGACAACATGACAGCATGCCTTTCCTTTGGGGCTTACTTTTTTCATGTGAATACCACATCAACTTTCTTCAGCTCAAGAGTCTCCATCAGCCCACAGCTACCCTCCTTCAGCACAGTGGCTATCGACTTCTCCTTGGTCTACCTTCTTCCTCCCAACTCTTGTGGGAAAAGAACCGGAGCTCCTCCTCTCTTGATTCAACAGGACACTATCCTTAAATTTTTCCCTAAGTTGTAATAATTCTAATGGTTCTAAGAGGTATGTAACTATATTCTAAGATAGAATATGAAACCACAATAAGAGATAGGCAAACAAAATGCTCTGAAGGCACAGAGGACTCCTGATAGAAGGATAAGGGAAGGATCACTTCATGAAAGAAGTGGTATCTGAACTGTGCCTTGATGGATGAACAGAATTTGAAGGAATGGTGCTAAGCTCCTTGAAGACAAGATTTCATTTTTGTCTTTGTACTCCTAGTGATCAGGAGAGTCCATGGCACATAGATGTCACATAATAAATATTTACCGTGGTTACAGGAAAAAGGCATTTCTGGTGAAAATAACAACGCGGGGAAAGCAAGGAGGCAGAGAAGCAGATGAAAGGAGGTATCTAGTACATTTTAGTGCAAGTATGAGCTACAGGAAGAAGGTTTGTGGGGAAAAGACTGTGAAGGAAGGTTGGATCCAAGACGTGGAAAGCCTTGAATATAATGCTAAGGAATCTTCAGTGTGCAATGGAGATTGACTAAACGTTTTCTACTAAGGATGGGAAGGACATGGCAGAGCTGTGCTTTAGGAAAATTCATCTGATGTAGATAAATAAATAAAATATCCCAAATGACTGAAATGAGAAGCTTTCTAAGCACTCTTGAGGGTAGACTGTTGTAAGTATGAAATCTTAAACCAAGACCATTGGTACCACGAAAGACATGAGCCTACTCATATATGCAGGTCATGGCACAAACATGTTTAAATACCACTGACTCTAGCCTTTAGGAATTTAGCTCTAAAACAGACTAACAGTGTGTAAAACTAAAAGGACAGAGAAATAGCAGTCAGTTGGACAAACACTGCAAAACAGACCTCTGGCTTATAATCATTAAATTTAGAGGTACCAGGACATTAGAGGTCATGATCTCCATTTTGTCAAGGAAGAAGCTGAAGAGATTTAGGCTCACAGAATAATACCATGGGAGGGAGTTCATAGGCCAGAGGAACCTGAAAGGGGATCCTGTGTGCTCCACACCTGACAGACAGCCATTTAGCCCTTGATTAAAGGGTGGGAGAGAGGGGCAAGTCTCTCTCTCCAGAAGCAGTCCTGTTTAGTTATGAGTAGCTTTAATGCTTTGGAAGACTTCCTAACCTCAAGCCAAAATGTACCTCTTTACAACTAATTATTAATCATTAATCCTATTATTAATAATTAATTAATAATTATCATTAATCATTAATCCTATTTCTGTCCACTGTGACCAAGAAGAACAAGTCTAATTCCTTTTCCATATAACAAGTCATCAAATAATTAAAGACAACTGTCACATCCCTCTGAAGCCTTCTCTTCCCTGAGCTAAACATACTCTCAGTTCATTCAACTGATACTTGTATAGCCTGACTTAAGATGCATCACCATCCTGATTACCCTCTGCTGGACACTTCCAACTTATCAAGGTCCCTCTTAATCAAGGTCTGACAAGGCTAGAAACCACTGAGAATACTAAGCCTATCACTTCCCTATTCTGGGAGCTGTGCCACTCTTGATTCAGCCCAAGATTACATTTATTTTCTTGGCAACCATATCATAATGTTGAACTTGTAGTCCACTTAAAACCCTAGATATTTTTTTCAAATTATCTGCTGTCTAGGCATATTTTGCCTGTCTTGTGATTTTTTTAACCTAAGTTTAAGATGAAATTTTTCCTTATTAAGTTGGATAAATGAAAGTGTATTAATGAAATGAATGAATGAAAAATCAGTTATTCAATGCTTACCATGTGCCAAGCACTATGCTAAACACTGGTGGTACAAGTAGGAAAAGCAAGATAGTTTTCATTGGTACACACAACACAGAAAAGTTCAGCTGCATGGACAGATAACAGACATAGAAGTCATAAGGGTACTGTGAATGGGTGAATGGCAAGGCACAAGAATCCTAAGTTGCCTCAGTAGGTCAGGTTGTGTTTGTCCTTCATTCTCAAGGAGGACTTCAATGACATCAAGATAATGACATGACTTGCAGTTGACTTTGATTTGAGTGAGGGAGGGCTGAGCAAGGTCTCCAACCTCACTTTCTCCTCCTGAGCCATCTGGGTCCAGTGGCCTGATATTCATCAGGATGACTGGAGATGGCCCAGGATGCCATGGGAGACCATGGTCCTTTCAGGTTAAGGTCTTATCACATTCTCATTTTGAGTGAGATACACCCATTCAATAAATAGACTTCTTTAAGTTACTCATAGGATGGCCCCTTTAATAAAAAAAAATAATCAAACTGGAAGGGGAAGACCATCAGGGTTCCTGGGTAAAAGAGAAACAATTACTATTTAGTAATTACATTCACTCTGTGCTATGTGAGTGGGGACTTGTTGTCCAGTCTACGAGCTTCAGAGTGAGTTGGGTTTAAGGCTTGGTATTTGAGCAAGAAATGTAACCAGTAAACCCAGAAAAAGGCAGCTTTTGGGCATGGAGTATACCTTCCCCTGGATAGAACACCAGAGGAGGAGGAGGAGGAAAAGGAAGGGAGGGAGGAGAGTAGCTGCTACTTTCTCACAGCTCAGTAGGTCAGATGACAATGTGGATAACTAGAGAGTATAACAGCTGATGGGTGACCTTAGGATGCAGTAGAAAGACAGACGGCAAGGTCTGGTGGTCTCCCATATCACAGGAAAGAATAGATTTAATTACTCTCATCTTATTCAAATATTGAGAGCAGCTAAGCACTCTGGTTGAGTTCTGGGTCCCAAGAAATGAATGTAAGGAGAGGGTAGCCCAGAGATGGAGATGGGTGGGGGGAGGTGGAAGGAAAGACAAAGGTCTACCTTTGGGTAGTGAAATGGGTAGGTTCTTGGTAGCCTTGAGGCCAGTGGGGAAGAGATAAAAAGAAGGCAAAAAGAAAAAAAGAAGGACACCCACCTTCTTAGATATAGCACAATGTCCTGGCCTTTTTTGATCCTGATCCTGTTACATAGTGGGTTGGCTGTGCTTCCCAACTTTGTGTGTTCTGAAAATTTGACAAGCATACTCTCTGTTGTTGTATGTTTTTATTGTTCATTTGTTTCAGTTATGTTCAATTTTTTGTGACCCTATTTGGGGTTTTCTTGGCAAAGATATTGGAATGGTTTGCCATTACCTTTTCCAGTTCATTTTATTAATAGGGAAACTGAGCCAACAAGGTAAAGTGACTTGCCCAGGGTCCAGTAAGTGTCTGAGGCCAGATCTGAACCATGAAGATGAATCTTCTTGATGCCAGACCTAGAATTCTATGTACCACCTAGCTGCCCAATAACCTCTGTATACTTACCAGAGTCACTGGAAAAGATGTTAAACTGAACCAGGTGAAGCACAGATCTCTAGGGCACTGTACTGGAGACCCCTTTCCATGTTGACATTGAACCATCAATGACTATTCTTTTGGTGTAGACATTTAACTGGTACCGAATCCGTCTAATTTATAATTGTCTTGTCCATATCCATCTTTACTATAAATATACCATGAGAGATTTTATCAAATGCTTTGCTAAAATCTAAATTAATTTTATCTACCCCAGACTACCATTTGGGTAACTCCATCAAAAAGGAAATAAGGTTAATTTAGGAAAAACCTGTTCTTTAAAAAATTAGTGTTATTGATTTTCTTCATTCCTTGTGTTAGCACATTACAAGTACTTCCAGACATTCTTTCCACCACTAGCCTTTATGTATACTAAAGAAAAAAATGTTAAGGAAAAAAAATACAGAGACCATATCTTATTATATGTCATGCCTATAGTCCCACACCTCTCTAGCCAAAGGAGGTACATTTCTTCATTTATTCTGTACCATTGAAATTGATCATTTTTAACTCACAACATTCAGTTTCATTTTAATATTCTTTTTGTTCATAGACACACAGTATTAGTATTCTTTTTGTTCATATAACACAATTTGTTCAACCATTCCTCACAATCAGTGGATACCTACCTTGTTTCCATTTTCTGATACTATAACTAGTCATATCCTGAATATTTTTATGTATATGAAACTTTACTTTCTATCTTTAACTGCTATGAGATATATTCTTAGCAATAGGACATTTGAGTCAGAGAGTATGAGAAATTTAGTCATTTTCTAACATAATTCCAAAATGTTTTTCATAATGGTTGAACCACTTGACAGCTCTACCAATAGAGCATTAATGTGCCTGCCTTCCCAAAGTACCTCCAACCTTGACTATTACCATCTTTTGTCATCTTTACCAGTTTGATGGGTATGAGGTAAAACTCAAGAGTTGCTTTAAATTGCATTTCTCTTACTATTCATAATTTGAGGCAATCTTAGCACAAGATTAACACAGTTTGCAGTTCTTTTGAAAACTGTTAATATTCTTTGACCGCTTATCTATTAGGTAATAGTTCATAGTCTTATATGTTGGTACTAATTCCTTATGTATCGTGAATAACCAACTTTTATCCAACATATGTAGTAAGAATTTTTCCTAGGTGTAAGTTTCCCTTCTTATTCCATTGATTTTGTTCATATGAGAGCTCTCTGATTTTGTCATCAACAAGCACTTACTATGTGCCACGTACTGTGATTGAAATTATCTATTTTCCCTTTTGTGATCTTTTCTTCCCATTGTTTATTTAAGAATTCTTTCCCTAATTATATTTGTGAAATATTTCTCCTACTCTCCTCTATTTTTTTTCCAATATGATCTTTTATATTTAGTTGATTTATCCAGTTGAAAATTTTTGCTGTATGTGGTATATGCTTCTGATCCATCTAAATCTATTTTCTGCCAAACTCCTTTCTGGATTTCTGGTAAGTTCTTCAGTGAATACTTTCCTTTTATGTCCTTGAGTCTTTCAAAGATGAGGCTACTAAGTTCAATTGTTTCTGACCTTTATTGATCTGGTCTGTTCACAGACTCACAAAATCTCCAATTTGGAAGGATTCGCATAGCTGAACAAGAATCCCCCTCTGCAACATAGCTGACAAGTGGTCCTCTAACCTTAACTTGAATAATAGCTGACATTTAGATGGTACTTTAAGGTTTACAAAGGGCTTTACAAATTCTACCTCATCAGATCCTCAAAACAGAGCCTCACAACAGATCCTGTAAGGTGAGTGCCATTATTATCACCATTTTACAGATGAAGAAACAGATACAAATATTTACTTTTATGAGCCCAGGGTCACACAACTAGTGTGTGCTTGAAACTCATCTTCCTAACTCCAACCAGCTGACTCTTAACATGAAAAGAGCTTTAACCATCCTTGTGTGCCTAGTTTTCCTTCTGTATTTTATTTTTCCCTGGTTCAGTTTTTAGTCTATATTTCATAAAAGGATTAAGGTAGACTACTTTCCTTTCCTATTTTTGAGAATAATTTGTGTATTAATTTTTCTTTAACTATCCCTCTTGCCTTTTAGCTCCTTTTTATGTGTTGCCTTCCCCTATTTGACTTAAGTCCTTGAGGACATAGACTATCCTTCTTTTCTCCTATAAATCTATAAGAAAAAAGAGGTCCCTCCCCACCTTGGTAGTTATAGCTGTTTCAATTTCTTTTTCCAAAATTTTTATTGAAGATCTCCATCTGGTCTTCTGATAGTTTTGGTATTTTATACTTTTGAAGATATTTCTTCATTTCTTTTGTGTTCTCAGTTTTGTCAGCATTTAACCATACATAATAGGTTCTTATTCTTTTTATTTATTCTAGTTTTCTTATGATTTCACCTTTTTCATTTACTATTTTATTGATTTGATTGTTTTGCACTTTTTCTTTTAATTAAATTAGCTAAAAGTTTATCAATTTTATTAGTCTTTTCAAAGAACTGATTTCTAGTTTTATCATTTTCATGGCTTTCTTGGTTTCCAATTTATCTATTTCTCCTCTAATTTTTAATATTTCCTCTTTATTTATTTCTTGTTTTTTAAAAAAATACATATTCAATTCACCAATCCCCTCTTTTTCTCTTTTGTTAATGTAAGTTGGGAGGGATGTGATTCTTCTTCTAAGGACTGCTTTAGAGCATCCCAAAAATTTTATTATGCTCTTTCATCATTATAATTTTCTTTCACATAATTATTGTTCCTATGATTTTTTCTTTGACCTGCTTATTATTTAGGATTTCATTGTTGTCTCCATTTGGATCTGTGTCTTTTGTTTGTGCTCCCTGCACCAATGACTTTGTGTTGCATTATGATCTATAAAGAACATATTTACTATTTCCAAATGAATTTGTTATTATTTTGTCTAGTCCTACAAAGTAATATTAGGAAAATGGCATAAGCACATTTAAAACCAAAACATATAAGATCCACATGATTATCTCAATAAATGTAGAAAAAGCATTCATGCTAAAATCATTACAAAGTATAGGCATAAAAAGCCCTTTTATTAACATATCATAAAAAGCATCTATCTAAATCTCATAGTCAGAATCATATGCAATCAGGATACACTAGAATCTTTCTCAATAAATACTGAAGTGAAACAAGGATTTCCATTCTCCCTATTATTATACAGTTCTGAGAATGCTTTCAATGGCAACTAGAAAAAGAAATTTAAGGAATAAAAATGGCTAAAGAGAAAATAAAACTATTCCCTTTTTATGATATTATGGTACAATTTGAAAATTCTAGGGAATCAGCAAATATACTCATTGAGACAGTAGCTTTCTCAAAGTCATATTCCATAAGTTAATTCTTTACAAATCAACAATATTCCTATATAATAATAACAAAACCCAAGAAGCAATATTAGAAAGGGAAATTCTATTGCAAATACCTACAAAATGCATAAAGTATCTGGGGATTGACCTAGTAAAATACACACAAGATTTGTATTAACTAAATTATAAAATATTTCTTATTAATTAAAAAAATTCAAACAGCTAGAGAAATATTCAGTACTTATGACTAGGCTATGCCAATATAACAAAAATGATAATACTACCAAAATTAATTACATTTTTAATGCTGTACCAATTAAGTTACCAAGGGTATATTTTATACAACTTGATGAAATTGTAAAGAATTTGAAAAAAGCCAAAGATCTAGAATGTCAAAGGAAATGATGGAAGGAAATAAGGATGAAAGGGAAATAGCACTTCAGACTTCAAACTGTAGCATAAAGCAGCAATCATCAAAACCATCTGGTATTGGTTTAAAAACAGAGAAAGAGATCAATGAAATATTAAACAATGGAGAATCAGAAACAATGCAACTCCATAACCTAGTGTGTATGATAAAATGGAAAACATAAATTACCTAAGGAAAAAATCTCCCTATTTGATAAAAACTGCTGGGAAAACTAGAAAGCAGGCTAGCAGAAAGAAGTCTTAGACCCTCACCTTACACCATAGTCCATAATATATTCTAAATTAATATATGACCTTAATATTAAAGATTATACTTTTTTTAATTAGAAGGCAAATATATCATACAACTCTCACAGCTATGGGTATATATGGTAAGATGTATTTTTAACTAAACAAGAGTTAGAGGCAATTACAAAAGATACAATAAATAACTTTAATTACATGGAGCTGAAAAGCTTCTGCTCAGACAAAGTTAATGTATCTAGGATAAGAAGGGAAATAGTTGAATGGGAAAAAAAATCTTCTTGTCAAGTTTCTTAGATAAAAGTTTAGTATCTAAAGTATATAAACAATTAATTGTCTACCATCATTTATCCTCTGTCATCCACAAAATTTCATTTCACTCCAGACCATATATTTCCTGGAAAGAAATTCCCACTTCCCAAGTTTTTTATATGCTTGCGCTTTTGGTCTTCTGTTCTGTGCATGAGAACGAAAGGACCAAATATCCTTGCAAAAATTCATACTCTTTCAACAAGAATCCTCTCTTTACATACTTGCTTTAAAAAAACAATAACAATTCTCCCTTCCTCCAATTAAAGGATTTAAAATCCTCCTGAAGCAAACCATGTGTACAATGTATAGGTATATAACATCCAACAATTATATAACATTCACAAATTAGACTTAATATAGTTAAGTGCATCTGATAGAGGTCACATGGAGGTACTTACTATAAAATATTACAATAGTGAAAGTCCTTATATACATTCTATTAGCCATATAGTAACTTCCCCAGAGTTAGTAAATAGTCCTCAGGTTGCAAATAACTCCTGGTTACATGAGTGTTGTCCTCACTTATGAAGAAGACAGATGCCTTATTTCAATAGAAACAAAGGACAGATAATCCAGATGTTTTTGCAGTGATCCTTCATCACCTCTGCATACTTAGTCTCTCTGTCTTCAATTCAGGATCATGTGTTATCAGGTCTACTGACCTGCAGTCCCTCTTGTGAGGCATGGAAAGCCTAGATTGAAAAGAGCTGTCTTTAGCCCCTAAAAAGTCAGGTTATCTAAGTGGTCTCTGGATTCAACACAAATATACCAGTCTATCCTGAGATCTAAACACCTAGACTTGGGCAGTCTTGATACCTTTCCTGGTCCTCAAAGGAGTAACAAAATTTGGCCCTCTTCTCATTCAGATTTTGACCTAGACCCTCCCTATATCTTCAACTAGAAGATGAGCATTTCCTGAGGTCCATTTCCTGAACTCTGTGTTCCTGTGGCTTCAAGATCCCATGTTCCCCACCCCAAGGCTATACCATTGCTTATTCCCTTCCCTGCTCCTCTGAACTGAGGTTCTATACAGGTGACAATCCTCCCTCATCTGATCTCTCAGCTAAATGATACTGTCAGTTGCTACATCTTCCCTACTCTTGGAGACAAAAAGAAAAAAAAAGCATAGAACAGTTGGTAATTGTGGCTCTCACTGAAACATCAGTGAACACGTATGGAATAAATGAAGCCTCTGGCTTCCATCCTGGTGGTCTTACAGGGATGCATCAGAAAGGCCACATACTAACTTCTTCCTGCCTAGTTTGGCTTATGCGCTCTACAGGCACTGAACCTTGGATTTCTGTAGCAGTTGCTTTAACCTTAGAACAAAGTTGGAGGCCTGTTCTCTTTCTTCTATGGAAGTGATTATGAGCTTAAAGTATTTTCCATACTCTCAGATCTACCAGTTTTACCATCGAGCACTCACAAATATTTGAGTACTATGATGCTGGGGTATTGCACTGTAAAGATAGTTTTGTGTATGACTAAGGTGAAAAGGTGTGTAGAACCTATACAAAATTGTATGCCGTCTCGGGGAGGGAGAAGGTAGGGGGGAAGGAGAGGGAGGGGAAAAAAATCTAAGATATATATATATATATATATATATACACACACACATATATATACGTATATGTATACACATACATATACACACATATATATACACATACATATATACACACATATATATGTGACTGTAGAACACTGAGAACAAATAAAACAAATAAATAAATAAAAGATAGTTTTGCGTCAAAGGCAGGACACCTGAGACACTAGCAATTACCTATATTCTCCGCATCAGTTTCCTGTTACCCCTGCATCACATCTGAGGCATAGCACGTCCAGGGCTCAGAAACTTCCTATCAAGCAAGTGGATGCCTCCTGCCCTGAAAATAATCATAACCGATCGTAGTAGACTGATTGTGCTTCCATTGTATGATTGACAGCTTTTAACACATTCTGAGTCCGTGCCTCAGTTGTCAACAGCTCAGTGCCCAGAGAGGGTGTCTCACATGACAGCAATACCCTTAACTCTCTCACAGTTCATCCATCTTTCTTTATAATGGTCCTCAGTTGGTTCAGTAAATACTGGTCCAAAGTAAAATATCAAAAACTTAGAACCAGAAAGAACTTCCCTTTGTTGTTGCAGTCATGTCTGACTCTTAGTTTTCTTAGTAAAGATACTGGAGTGGTTTGCTGTTTCCTTCTCTGGCTCATTTTATGGATGAGGAAACTGGGGCAAACAGAATTAAGTGACTTGCTGAGGGTCACACAGTTAGCAAGTGTCTGAGGTCAGATTTGAACGCAGGATGAGGAGCCTACATGCTTCTAGAGCCATCATTCTCTCCACTGCACTACCCAGCTGCCCTTTACAAGGGAAGAAAACTGAGGCCCAGAAAAATTCTGTAACTTGACTGACCAAGTACCAGAGTCAGGATTTGAATTCAGACCTCTCTAGCTTAATATTCCATCTTACACTAGATTAGAAGGATTAGAAACTCATTTCCCAGTAGCCCTTTTTCCAGTTATTTCTTTGGGGATCTGGAAAGTAGCCAACCCAGTGCCACAAACACATTGCTTTCTTTCCGAATGCCTTCCTGGGAACTTTAAGTTCCCACAAAGAATCCATTGCAGGGTGCAAAGTGATTTCAGTGATGCCCTTATCAACCATCTTTTGGTGCCCCTTAAATTAATAGTCTTCTGTAAATGTCTGTTCTGGAGCAAAGTGAGCAGAGCCAAGAGAATGATTTCTACAGTAACAATATTGAAAAACAACTTTGAAAGACTCAGGAACACGGATCACCACAGTGACAAGCAACTCCAGGAGACAAGCTACCCACTCCTGACTCCGGAGGTGATGAACTCAACAGATTGAGACATAGTATTTTAAACATGGCTAATGCTGGAATTTACTTGGCCTGTACATGAAAGAGAGGGGTTGTTTTTCTCTTTCTCAATAGTGGGAAGGGGTAGGGAGGAAGTAAATGGAGAAAGGGTAGATTTTCGTTGATTGAAAAAATTAATTTAAAAATAATATATCTATGTACACTATTGATACTAGACTTTACATTGTACATGAGAAAAGAGTTTTGTTTCTTTTTCTTTCTCAATAGCAGGGACAGAAGGTGGGTTTTCATTGATTAAAAAAGAAATTAATTTTAAAATTATATGTCTTTGTGTACCATCATTGTGCATCAATCTTCCAATAATGGGGTGACCCTAGTGGCTATTTCCCCAATGCCCAATAACGTACAACGATTCCAAGGCTCTGCCTACACTGGTGTTAGCAGGGGCTTTGCCGATGAGTCAGCACACAGCTCATGCAAGCTGCCAACATAGCAATGCTGGGGAAGCAATCTAGGTGTTCACCCAAAACAGTTATTTCAGATTAGGCTCTTAAATGTAACCTGGGGTCCATTATTGAAACTCTGGACTCTGATCGTTTGGGGTCAGACTTGAAGGTTTTTCAATGATACCTCTGTACAACAGCACAACTTTATATGATTTCTCCCACTCAGAAGTTTCCCTAGGAACATCAGAGTCCTACTTATGTGTGTCTCTCAAGGATTAGCTCCCTGCCATTATTGGAGGTTACCATGACGTTAGCATATAGCAGGTCTGATGAAGAACAGAGTAGGGAGTTCATATCTTTGCCCAGTTAGCAAGGAGGTCATCCCCTAGCTGAGGTATAGTAGATAAAGTCTGGAAAATTAGAAGCCAATCTCTAGTGTGTTGTTTGTGGTTGAGATGTTTCAGTGGTGTCTGTCTCTGCATGACCTCATTTTGGGTTTTCTTGGCAAAGTTACCTTTCTCCTTCTCCAGCTCATTTTTCAGATGAGGAAACTGAGGCAAACAGCATTAAATGACTTGCCTAAGGTCACACAGCTAGTAAGTATCTAAGGCCAGATTTGATAAGTCTTCCTGACTCCAGTCCCAGTGCTCCATCCACTGGTCCACCTAACTGCCCTGCATTAGATATAAAAGCAGTAATATTAGGTTCTAATTCTGACTGTGCTCTGGAATATACACCTAGAAAGAAATTTAGTGGTAATTTCGGGTAGCCCCAGCTGTTACAGAGGACACACCAGGGTCTCAGAAAAGTCAAGTCATTTGTCCAAAGATACATATGTAAGACACTTGACACTCACTAGCTGTGTAACCTTGGGCAAGTCACTTAATCCCAGTTGCCTCATCCTGGGTCATCTCCAGTCATCCTGATGAATATCTGCTCACTGGATTCAGATGGCTCTGGAGGAGAAGTGAGGCTGGTGACCTGAACAGCCCTCCCTCACTCAAAAAAAAACAAAGTCAAGTGCAAGTCATGTCATTATTTCTCTGATGGCATGATCTTCTTTGGCAACAAAGGACAAACACACACGTAACCAATACATCTTCCACTCTACAATACTTCCTCTTTCCGTACTACACTGTCTGCCTTTCTTTCCTTTGGGTTTACTGGCTACATATCTTGCTCAAAGATCAAGCCTTAAACTCAATTCACTCTGGAGCTCATGTACTGGACAAGTCCCCACCCACCTAGCACAGAGTGAATGTAATAACTAAATAGTAATTGTTTCTCTTTTACCCAGGAACGCCCAGTTTTTTTTATTAAAGGGAACATCCCATGAGTAACTTAAGAACCCTATTCATTGAATGGGTGTATCTCACTCAAAGTGAGAATGTGATAAGACCTTAGCCTGAAAGGGCCAGGGTCTCACATGGCATCCTGGGCCATCTCCAGTGGTCCTGATAAATATCAAGCCACTGGACCCAGACGACTCAAGAGAAGAAAGTGAGGTTGGTGACCTTGCACAGCCCTCCCTCACTCAGATCTAAGTCAACTGCAAGTCATTTCATCATCTTAGTGTCATGGTGCTCTTCAAAAACAAAAGACAAACACAACAAAAACAACTGTGTGTGTCTCCATATTTATCAGCAAGTCAAAACCTCCCAGAGATTCTGTTTCTTCATGTGTCAAATGAAAAAATTACCACCTCCCCTCGCTGCACGGATTCAGGAAGACCTGAGTTCAAATTTGGCCTCAAACAGTTACAAGTTGTATGACCTTGGGTAAGTCATATCACCTCTCTCAATTGCAATGTCCCCATCTGTAAAATAGGGATGATAATAATAGTACCCACCTCACAGAGATGTTGTGAGAATCAAATAAGATGATGTGTGTCCCTCTATAAACATGACCTCAGAATGGCATTGTAAAAATCAAATAAGAAAACATATTGGGAAGTAAGATTTCACATTTCTTACCACCAAAACCCCTCTGGTGGTATAGCTAGACTGGTAATCATGGAAGAAATTTGAAACTATCTAACCCTTTTTCTTTAGTCCCATCTCCTTATTGCTATGGGGCAGCTAGGGGGTGAAGTGGACAGGGAATTGGGCTTGGAATCAGGGAGACTCCTCTTCCTGAGTTAAATCTGGACACAGATACTTATAAACTGTGTGACCCTGAGCAAGACATTTAACCCTGTTTGCCTCAGTTCCTTATCTATAAAATGGGCTGGAGAAGAAAATGGCAACCCATTGCAGTATCTGCCAAGAAGATCTCAGATGGGGGCACAAAGAGTCAGGCATGACTGAAATAACCTTACTGCTATTACTACAGTCTCCTCATCTCTACCTATGAAAACCCCCAGTTTCCCTCTATGATTAACTGAAACACCTTTGGTGATCTCCCGCACCCCCCACCAGCTTCTGGGGCATCCCCCCCATCCTATTACTATTTATATATTTGAATATATATGTCTGTACATAAGTTGTCTTCCCTTGCTAGAACATAAGCTTTTCAGGAACAGGGACTATTTTTCAGTTTTATATACATCCTAGCACCTGGGACAGTGCCAGGCACATGATAGATAAATGCTTATTGATGGATTATTTGCAGGTAGAACAGGATTATCCACTTATCCACTATATTCTTATCCTATCCACAGCCTCAATTTGCTGTGGTTAGATGGTTACATGCTCAATGATCACAGTAGTAGGGTCTAGGAAAACACCACCTGTGATGGAATTTGTCCTTCAGTTCTTATTCTCTCCTCTGCTAGATATGAACGTGACTGAAATGCACTGATGCATTAAAGAGAAGCATTGACATGCAGGGAGCACCACAAAACAAATTCTAAAATGTTTGAAACACTCATTGGTCCTTATCTAAAACTACACTAAATAGTATTAAGGCTATAAACCTGTTCAGTGCAATTTTCTTCTCAGCCGATACACAGAACATTTTGGCAATGTGGTGTGGGAGGTAGCTCTGTTTCAATGACACTTTTAATTAATATTTCATATGTACTTTGTCCTTGCCATAGCCAGAGATGCTGATCATTCTTAAAGCTGTATGGGTGAGGCAGCTTACATCTTCTATGATATTAGACAGGAGAATGAGTCTTTTTTGGTGGCTAAGATCTTATCAAGTCCCAATGCATTTGACTAATATCTGTAATTAAAAAAAACTCACGGAGGTTTACCCTGAGGCTACATCAAAAGCCCTTCAGATCAACTATTATGTTAAGAATGTTTCAAATATATAATGGAAAATTCTTTCTTCCTCCACCTATGAACCAAAAAACATCATAAGGAGATTTTTTAGTACTAATGGAGAAAATATGGTTAAAAAGTTTAAATGTACCTGTCTCAGACACACTAGGTATATGTTCAAAAATAAAATACTAAAATCTTTCCACTATTCACTTAGCATCCTTTCAAATAAAAAAGTATCTTTTGAACTACAAACACCCTCAATAGCCCTTGGCTAGCTTATCAAAGGCATAGTGGACAATGGCCAGTTAGGTGGAAATGAAGCTGAGTAGCTCAAAGAACTTAATTACCAGCCCTGAAGGTCATATTTTCAATTTCCATTAGGATGGAAACTATTCCACTTGCAACTTACCCTCAACTGGATTCCCTTTAGGCTTCCCTCTGACATTGAACTATAGACCCAAAGATTTATGCAACTTGGTATGACTCTGCTTAGCGTCTCACACTTACCTTTCTCCTTTGAGAAATCTCAGAATAAAACAATTAGTTCTTTCAAGGTGAGCTGAAGGGCGCCAAATTCCAAAGAGCTCTTAATAAATGGAAAAACTTAGAAACAGGATATTGAGATCTGTAACCACCAAAATCTTCCAGCACCACCATGTGGCATCTAATTACAAATCCTGCTCCTTAGAACACAGGATTATGAAATCAGCAGGTGACATAGAGGTCATTGCAGCTCATACCATATCAGGGCATCCAGAGTATATTGGAGCATCTACCAAGAATTCTAAGTGGACTAGATAAACCTAGAGTCGGGATATCCTTACAGATCCAGCCTTACAAAGGGCAGCATTTTATTGCAATAGCAAATTTCTTCCTCAGCACAAACAGGAGAAAGGAAAAAACACTATATGTGGCACCTGAAGGTCAAACCTGTCTCAAATCCCATTTCTGCTACTGTACTTTAGGCAAATAAGTCACCCTCTGACCCTTAACTTCCTCCTCTTTAAGGTAAGGAGATTATCCTAGAACTTTCAATCCTGTGATCCTAAAAATCTGGTGAGATGATGAGTCCGGTCACTTAGCATCTTAGGCTAGAGGACCAGATGAGATCCTTACCAATCTCAAGTAGAATCAAATCATATATAAAATGTATGCCTCTGAAATCTCAAATCTGAGGTAGGGGAAAAGGAAAGGGCTAATGAGATTTCATTTAGCAGCTGACTTCTGTGTCTGATTGATTGGCATCACTTGCATCTTTCTTCCCAGAGAAAGTTTATGGCTTTGTCACGTGTCACATGAGAGGTGAGCTATAAATCAATTGTGCCCCTTCCTCTTCCCTTTCTACCATTTTTACTTACATCCTTTATTTAAATTTGCTTACCAAATTACTTTCTTAGAAACTCTTACCATTGTGGAAATATGATGCCATGGAAAGACCACTGGATTGTAAACTGAATTTGAGCCTCAGCTCTGCTCTCCACTAACCATGGGAACTGAGAGCATTGCTGCTCTGTGGATCAAGTACCTCCTCTACAAAATGAGAAAACTGGACTAGACAATCCTAGAAGTCCTCTCAGTTTTAGCTTTCCAATTTTAGGATTTCCAGTACTGTCACTCATATTTTGCATTTGAGAGAAACCTTCCCAATTTTGCTCAAATGAAAAAGGAAACAGTGCCTAGAATTCAGGTCTTCTGGTCCCTCAACCAATAAGTTGTTCATAGAACCAGCTCTGGCTTCATCTCTGAACCAGTTATTTTGAGTTATACTCCAGCTTTCAGCTTCATTCTTCTCCCACCAGAACCCTGGATTCTATCTCTGGGACAGCAAGCTCTGATAGGTGAGCTTTCACCTTCCCTGGCCCAGAATCAGGCTTTTCTGTCACTTGTTGGTCATCTCAATACTACCAACATAAATGTCCTCCCTCCCTTCCAACTCCCTTTCATGTTGTATCTTTCCCCATTACACTATAAAATTAATTTCATTTTCACCTTCATTTCTCCAGTGCTTAGCAAAGTGCCTGCCACACAGTATGGCTCTTATTAAATGCTATAATATAAACTAATAAACCAGTCACCTCAATCAATTAATACTAATATATCGATATATATCAATATTTATTAAGCTGCTCCTACGAGTCAGGCACTGTGCTAAGCACTGGGGATACAGAAAGAGGCAAAAGACAGTTCCTACTCTCAAGGAGCTTACAGCCTAATGGGGGGAGACAATATGGAAACAAATACATACAAAGCAAGCAAATACAAAATAAATAGGAAATAATTGACAGTGAATTAAGATTCACTGAGATTAAGATGTGTTGGAGAAGACTTCCTCTAGAAGGTGGGATTTAAATTGTAACTTAAGGGAAGCCTGGGAAGTCAGTAGTCAGATAAGGGAAGTGAGAGCATTTCAGGCCCGGAGGACAGTCAGAGAAAATGCCCAGTTTCAAGAGATGGAGCATCTTGTTCATATATTTATCAACAGTAGACACTGGGACGCAAAGGCAAAAATGAAATGGATGCTGCTTTCAAAAAATTTATATTCTATTAGAGGTACAATATATAAACAGGTATATGTATGCAGAACACATACAAAATAAAGGCAAGGAAATTTTCAGAGAGGAAGCACTAATAGCTGGGGGAGAGATGGGTGAGTGGGGGAGATCAGGAAAGGCCTTATGTAGGAGGTGATGTTTGAGCTGAATTTTGGAGGAAACTAGCAGTTCTAAGGCATGGGAGACAATGTAGGCAATGACATTGAGAAGAAAATAGAACATCATATAAAAGGAACAGTAAAAAGATTAGTGGCCAGACTACAAAAGGGAATAATGTATAATGAGTTTGGAAAGGAAGTTCATCCCCCATTGGACGGGGGTTGGTGGGGGGAGGTTCACCTAACTTACTAGAGGCCTTCCTTGCTCTCTCCCAGAATTTCAAGAGTTCCAAAGGAGCGCTATTATCATCTATTTGCTATCGTCACTCTTTTTTAAAAAAAAAAAATGGTTTTAGTTTTCAATCCTTCACTCATGATACATATTCAGCCCATATTCTCTTTTGGTCATGTCATTATTGATCATATCCTTTACTCCTGTTTTTCAGAGTTCCTCTTTGGTTATATGGTACTTCCTGTTCACATATAATATGTACCTTTCCATTGTGTTCCACATAATACTCATCTTTAGTTTTTCAGACACAGGGGAGTTCCAGGTCTCTCTGCCATACAGAAACATTAGAAAAAATGTGTTGAAAAGAAGGCCCTCTGTCTTGGGAGGGAAAGATGGACCTTGGTTTTTATGGTAAGCTTGGGGACATAAAATTACTTTGCAATTTCCCAAAAGCAATCCAGAATGTCCTTTTCTTCCTGGCCTTGTCCATCTATCCCACATATACATATTGTTGGAAATCTCTATTGTGTGTCCAATCCAAAACATGTTGAAATCGAGTAATAGAAATCTTTCATCCATATAGTCTATCCTGTGTAGATGGGCATACCAAATTTCTTTGAATGAGTACAGATTTCTTCCAGGAGGCTCTGAAATATTCAGAGTAATGCAGTCAACATAATGTCATCTGCAAACAGAAGCATCTGAAGGACATTATCCACAGGCAATCCCTCCTAAATTTAGACTTTGGACTCAATCCATTCTGTCATAGTGGTAAATACTTTTGGCAACCATACCTCTTCCTATTTTGTAGCTTGAACAATGTTTATTATCAGAGACTCATTGAATAGGTTTATTTCTATTGTTATATCTCCCAAGTAATTCTAAATGACCTTATATATGAATGAGTAACACCTTATTGTAGGGGAATCTGTAAGACCTTTTAATCTACCAAGCTGAATTCTTTTTCATAATCAACAAACAGTAAACACATGAGATCTTATTGTCTGTGCATCTTTTAGTCAATTGTGATATGAAAATGTGATCCATTGTTGAATATCACTTGTGAAAACCTGCTTGTGAAAGGCCATCATCAATCATGCTTTCAATCTGTGTACAGATGACCCTCACGACAATTTTGTCAAGATGGGAGAATAATATAACTTGTTAGTTACTGATATTTTCTTACTCACTTTTTGCGGGGAAGGGAGGACATGTTTTGAGGTGTTTTTCCCAAGCTTTTATTTCTCCTCCTTTGTATACCTTGTATGTTGATATCTCAATTCCCTCACAAATAGATCCCCTCTAATCAGGTGCTTCAATTTTACACTCAATCCAATCTCATCTTTGTTTCTTCTCATCTTTGTTCTCTTTAGTGACATTTTTATTTGCTCTGTAAGTTCTTCAAGGAACATGACAATAAAATCCAAATCTGGTTCTATTTTTCTTGATGGAGAAAATAATTTGTTAAAATACCTTTTGCAAATCTTTGCCATTTTTCTTCTGTCCATTTTCATCCTCGAATACCCTTAGGATAACTGCTTAGTTGGTTAGCTGAATGTCTTGCCAAGCTTTCTCCAAACCGGTTCTAAACTTCAGTGCTTCTCTCTGCTCCATGAAATAATATTAATCATAGTCATCTATCATCTTTCTTCACAGGATTTTTACAGACTAGTTTATATTCTAACCCAGGATTTCCTTTCCCAGTCATATCTCTTTGGCAAATGAGTCAAACTTTTGCTGACCAAGGCATGTTGTGGGATCTTTTGAACTCCTGTTGTCACAATTAATTTACATTGGTTGATTTTCTGGATGAAATTATGACAGTTGGTGTCTATGTTATCTCTGTTGTCACTTCCCATTTTTAATTTTCAATAGTTTACTTAAACAACTCATGGTTAAGGATAGAGATGGGATCTGTGATTCCTTTGATGAGGAAACTCCAAGATGAAGAAACTCTTTTAATGAAGATGAGTACCTTCTCTGCAGCATTAAGTCTTAAGAGAGTTGTTCAGAACCCTGAGAGCTTAAGTACCTTGCTAGGGTCACACTTGCTAGTTTGCAACAGGGGCAGTATTCAAACTCAGATTTTCTTGGATCCAAGACCAGATCTCTGTCCACAATACCTGATTGCTTCTCAATTCAGGGCTAAATCTTCTTAATTGTATCCCCTGTCTTTTTCTTATTACTATTCTTTCTTCTTGTTTATCATAAATTCTGATCTTAGCTTGGATTGATTTTTGACTGTCTTTTCCTAAAAAAAAAAAAAACCTTATCAGTGCAATGACTAAATCCTAACTTCAAAGAGTAATGAAGTATGCCACCCACCTCCTGACAGAGAGACTATGGAGCTAGGAGAAAGAATGTGACATAAAGGTTTGCACATGGGAAATACATGGATTTATTTTGTTTGACTGTGCTCATTTGTTACAGAGATTGTGGTTTTCTTTATTTATTTAGAGGAATAGAGAAACTAGTGATAGTGTTGAGCAAAAAAAAACAACAAACCAAAAAACTATCACTGGACTATATTTTCAAAATGCACAGAAGAGAAGGAAGTTCGGAGGGAAGCACATACACAGAGGATAGTTTTGAAGTAACATGTTAAATTTATTATATACTTTTTAAAAAGCAAACTGTATATGATAGAGGCTCTCAGTTTTACATATGATTCTCTTTTTCTGGTCTCCTTTGTGTATGGAAGCACAATTTTTTTCCTTTGGTATTTCTTAAATTAAAAATAGTAAAAATTAATATTTCAAAATAATAATACCTTTCCTTGCCTGTTAAAACGTAGTATCATTCTTTGTAAAAAAAAAAAAAAATTATTTAGTGCTTACCATGTCCAGAGCCTACCCACTCATTTCTAAAAAAATTATTCATAATAGAAGTATAAGGCTTCCTTATAATCAAGTCTTTGACCTCTCTCATTTCTTCTGTCTGAACTAATATTATTTTTCCCAATCTTCACTTTTTGCCATCTTTGCACTGAAATCATCAATATCAGAGTTCATTTTATTTGGGCAGAGTGCTATCATGTTCTTCATAGACGTTCTTTACCATTTCAGCCTCAATGATTGACTTTTGATGTGAAGCTTCATTTATTTTCATGGTGGTCTTTTTGGAAATACTGATTATTAGTGATAATATAACACATTATCAAGTCAAGTGAAACATTTATTTAACACCTACTAAAAGCCTATTATTGTGCCAAATACTGGGGATACTAACAAAGGCAAAATAATGTCACTTTTCTGAAGGAGTTCAGTCTGATGGGGGAGATAACATGCAAAAAAAATTATGTACAAACAAGTTATATACATATATAAATGCACACATATATAGGTATATAGAGCATATAATAAATTATAGATAATCAACAGAAGGAACTGGAATAAAAAGAAATCAGGAAAAGATTTTATGAGAAGGTAGGATTTTATAAAAGAAAGCCAGGGAAGTCAAGCAATGGAGCTGAGTCAGGAAAAATTTCCAGCCACGGAGTTCAGTCAGTGAAAACATTTGGAGTCCAGAAAAGGAGTGTTTTGTGAGAAGAATAGTAAGGCGACCAGTATCACTGGAGAGCAGAAAGAGAAACAAAGTGGAAGAAGTTTTTTTAAAAAGGTAAGAGGGAGTTAAAAAGAGAGGGGTTTTAAAAAAAACATATAAAGGAGTTTATATTTGACCCTGGAAGTAATCAGGAACCACTGGAATTTATGGAATGAAAAGGTAACATGGTCAAATGTGCTTTAGGAAGTGACAGATGAGTAGAGGATGAACTGGAGTGAGGAGAGACTTTAAGCAGAGAGACCACAAATAAGATATGGGGGAAACAGAAACAGAAAGAGACAGAGAGAGAAAAGAGGAGGAGAAGAAGAAGGGAAGGAAGAAAGGAAGAAGGAGGAGGTGGAGGAGGAAGATGATCCTTAGATTGTGAGTTTATGTGACTAGGAAGATGGTGGTGCCCTCAACAGTAACAGAGAAGTTTTGGAAGACAAGAGGTTTCTAGGGCAAAGATAATGAGTTCAGTTTTGGAGATACTGAGTTTAAGATGTCTATGAGACCTCCAATTCAAGATATACAATAAGGAGTCATAGATTTCAGACTAGAGATCAGAAGAGATGTTAGTGCTGGATAAGTAGGTCTGAAAATCATCAGCATAATACTGATCATTGAATCCATGGGAGCTGATGAGATCACCAAATAACATAGTATAGAGGGAGAAAAGGAAGTGGGCCCAGGACTGAGAGCCCTTGGGGACATCCACATTTAGCAGATGTTACCCACATGGAGTTTCATCAAAGATGACTGAAAAGGAACAGTCAAACAGGTAGGAAGAGAACTAGAGGGAGTGTCATCACAAAAACCTGGAGAGAAGAGAACATCAAGGAGAAGAGGATGATCAGCAGTGTCAAAGGGTGCAGGGAGATCAAGGAATAATAAGGATTGAGAAAACTTCATTTAATCTGGTGGTTTAAGAAATCACTGGTAGTGGGGGTGGAGCCAAGATGATGGAGAAAAAGGTCAGACCTGCTCTAGTTCTACCCCCATAGCCCAGAAAATACCTGTGAAAAATGACTCTAAACAAATTTTAGAGTAGCAGAAGCCACAAAACAACAGAGTGAAACAGATTTCCATCCCAAGAGAGACTGGAAGGCTGACAAGAAAAGTGTATTGCACCAGGCTTAAAGCAGAGCACAGCCCAGCCTTGGTTGCACAGCATGGCAGGACTGTAGCAGGCTTCAGGATATAGAATCATGGGTATCAGCTGCAGTTCCCAGATTTCTCAACCCACAAACACCAAAGACATCTTCAAAGGTCAGTGAGAAATCTTTAACTTGAGTGAGAAGGGGACGGTTTGGCCACAGCTCCAGCCCCAGAGTGGTGACAGCCAGTGCAGCAGTGTCCATTTTTGAAGCCCTCGGTTTAAAAACCCTGGGGAAATTGAGCAGCTTATCTGGGTCTCAGTTGTGAGTGGTGGTCTTGGGGTGAGGAGGACGTTTGGCTTAGTGGAGCTGGTGGTGACTATGGAGAGGGAATCTTACTTGCAGATCCTGGGCACGTAAGAATGCTTGTGGTTGCTCAAGAACAGAGCACAGGAGAGGAGTTTACTCCTCTCCCTTGATTGTGCCACCTTGGAGGAATTAAGAACTTACAGGTCCCTAGAGTATACACTCTATTTGACAAAGGACTCAAAAGTCAAGTAATTGGTTGGGAAAATGCCCTAAAAAGGGGAAAAATAAGACTATAGACGGTTACTTTCTTGGCAAAAAGGTATTTTCTTCCATCCTTTCAGATGAGGAAGAACAAAGCATACCATCAGAGGAACACAAATAAGTCTTAGGCCATGGAAGAGATCAAAAGGGATTTTGAAAATCAATTCAGAGAGGTGGAGAAAAAATTAGAAAGAGAAATGAGAGTGATGAAAGAAAATCATTAAAAGCGAGTCAATAGCTTGCTAAAAGAGATCCAAAAAATGCTAAAGAAAATAGCACCTTTAAAAATAGACTAACCTAAATGACAAAAGAGGTCCTAAAAGCCAATGGGGAGAAGAATGCTTTAAAAAGCAGAATTAGTCAAAAGAAAAAGGACGTTCAAAAACTCACTGGGGAAAATAGTTCTTTAAAAATTAGAATGGAGCAGATGGAAGCTAATGCCTGTATGAGAAACCAAGAAATTACAAAACAAAATCAAAAGAATGATAAAATAGAAGACAAATTGAAATATTTCATTGGAAAAACAACTGACATGGAAAATAGATCCAGAATAGACAATTTAAAAATTATGGGACTACCTGGAAGCCATGATCAAAAAAAGAGCCTAGACATCATCTTTCATGAAATTATCAAGAAAAACTGCCCTGATATTCTAGAAACAGGGGGCAAAATAAATATTGAAAGAATCCACTGATCATCTCCTGAAAGAGATCCAAAAAGAGAAACTTCTAGGAAAATTGTAGCCAAATTCCAGAGTTCCCAGGTCAAGGAGAAAAAATTGCAAGCAGCTAGAAAGAAACAATTCCAGTATTGTGGAAATACAATCAGGATAACGCAAGATCTGGCAGCTTCTACAATAAGGGATTGAAGGCCTTGGAATATGATATTCCAGAAGTCAAAGGAACTAGAATTAAAACCAAGAATCACCTACCCAGCAAAACTGATTATAATACTTCAGGGGGAAAAATGGTCATTCAATGAAATAGAGGACTTTCAAGCATTCTTGATGAAAAGACCAGAGCTGAATAGAAAATTTGACTTTCAAACACAAGAAGAAAGAGAAGCATGAAAAGGTAAACAGGAAAGAGAAATCATAAGGGACTTACTAAAGTTGAACTGTTTACATTCCTACATGGAAAGATAATATGTGTAACTCTTGAAACTTTTCTCAATATTTGAGTAGTTGGAGGGATTATGCACATACACACACACACATACACACATGTGTGTGTAGAGAGAGAGAGAAAGAGCACAGGGTGAGTTGAATAAGAAGGGATGATATCTAAAAAAATAAAATTAAGAGGTGAGAGAGGAATATATTGGGAGGATAAAGGAAGAAATGGGATGGGGCAAATTATCTCTCATAAAAGAGGCAAAAAAACCTTTTTCAATAGAGCAAAAGAGGGGGGAGGTGAGAGAGGAAAAGTGAAGCTTATTCTCATCACATTTGGCTTAAGGAGGGAATAACATGCACACTCAATTTCATATGAAAATCTATCATACACTACAGGAAAGTAGGGGAGAAGGGGCTAAGTGGGATGTGGAGGAGGAATGATAGAAGGGATGGCAAATGGGAGAAGGGAGTAATTAGAAGCAAATACTTTTGGGGAGGGACAAGGTCAAAAGAGAGAATAGAATAAATAGGGGGCAGGATAGGATGGAGGGAAATATAGTTAGTCTGTCTCAACATGACTATTATGGAAGTGTTTTGCATAACTACACAGGTATAGCCTATATTGAATTTCTTGCCTTCTCAGTGGGGATGGATGGGGAGGGAGGAATGAAGAGGAGTTGGAACTCAAAGTTTTAGGAACGAATTTTGAAAATTGTTTTTGCATACAACTGGGAAATAAGAAATACAGGTAATGGGGTATAGAAATCTATCTTGCCCTACAAAAAAAGAGAGAAGATGGGGGTAAGGGAAAGAGGGGTATGATAGAAGGGAGGGCATATTGGGGGAAAGGGTAATCAGAATGCACAGTGTCTTGGGGTGGGGGGAGAGGAGAGATGGGGAGAAAATTTGAAACTCGAAATCTTGTGGAGATGAATGTTGAAAACTAAAAATAAATAAATAAATTTAAAAATAATCATTGGTAACTCTGGAGAGTTTCAGCTGAATGATGGGATAAGAAACCATCCTGCAGAGTTAAGAAGACCAAATGTCCTGTGACATATTGTAGTTTTAGAGTATATAATAAATCTACTCTGCTAGTTCCTTTTTTTTGTTCTCCAAGGAATGCCTCCATAAAGCCCTACTTGGATGCTTCATCCTGGTGTGGAAGTGACCCTAGACTCTCAATAGCTCCACCAATAGAGCTGAAATTCTAAAGGAGGCTTCAAGTATGGTCCTAGGAATGGAGTCTGCTTTTCAAGACCAGCCTCACTACTCACAGAAAAGAACATCACCAGTAGGCTAGCCATTTGGTGATAAAGGTTTTTGCCCATGGCAACCCATGAAACAAAGAAAAATTAAACACTGCCTCAAGTCCTGTGTGGTCTATGACACTTCTGCGGCAATGATAGCAGAGTAATGGAGGAAGGAGAGGAGGAATCATATCATTTTTAGACCATCAATAAACTTTAATTTGACACTTGGTAGTCTAAAGGTGAAAACTTTGTCTAGTGACTAACAAATGGACATGTTGCTGGAGATACTTGATCATATCAATCTTGACATTCTTGACATAAATGAAACCACAAGAAAGACTAGAGTTGCAGTTAAATGAAAGATAGGTTGTTTAAAAAATTAAAAAAAACAAAACCCAAATTTAAATGACAGTCAAACAAGGAGCATCTATTAAGCGCTGATAGGCATGATGCTAAGTGCTGGATATTCAAATACAAACAAAAATGACAAACCACAAACAAAAATCAACCCATATACTCATGGAGCTTATATTTAAATAGGGGAAGGTAACACATTAAAGAGGGCTGAAAAGCAGATGGGCTGGAGGAAGATGATGGCAAAGTCCAGAGAGTCATAAGCACAGCAGGAGGGGAAGGAAGAACAGCAGGCCTGGGCCCATCCTCAAAGTACAGACCCTGGCAGGAACTCACCAGTGGAAGAAGGGAACTGGGATGCTGCAGGAATGTTTCTGAGTATGACAGCCCCAGATGCTGAAGAAAGTCCCAGGATGAGAAAGCACCTGAAGCATAGTGGTAAATTCCAGAGAAATTGAAGCACAACTGCATGGAGAATTTTTTAAAAATTAATTTTAAGTTAAAAGTATATGTAGTGATAAGAAATAGATGATTATTGTATATTAAGTAAAATAAGCATTTTTTAAACTTTACATATACCTTTCCTATTAAAATTTTCATTTTTTTAAAAAGTCACATAAAAGAGAAAGAGAAAGATTTTTTTTCTACTCTAAAGTCTCTATCTCAGTGGGTGGGGGAACCTGCAAAGCCTCTCTCTTCAAAGGATTCTTCAAGGATACTTGAAGGACAAGCAAAAGGAAAATTTAGTTTTTCTTAGGAAAATTCTTTAGAAAATCATGTCTGATAAATGTAGATGACCTTGATTTTGAATTGGTTGCTATGTTTCCTTTCCCCAAGCTTTCTCTGCATGCCTGAATTTGATTCATGGATACTGTCTCTTGTGTGCCCTTTTCTCTTAAAAGTTCAGGACTTGAAACTTCAGGCAGAGCTTCCTTGCTGGGCAGCTTTGCAATGTGAAATTTCCCTGGTCATGATAACTTGTGATTTTAAGATACTGCCTGAAATTTTTCTCCTGATAATTCAGCTCCCATCTCTTTTGTTCCCCTATTATCTCAGATTGAATGATAATTATATGTAATTCCACTGATTTAAAGATTGCTTTAATAATCAGATCCCACAAAATCTAACACCATTTGCATTAACTCCAAGACAATATAGAGATGGTTGCTTGATACAGATTAGCAGAATTTAGGTTGTACATCTGATGGTCAACTGGTGTTTTCCAAAACTATACTATGGGACTTCCATCCTTCAACATCTAGATATCTCCTATAACTCAAGAGACACGTTATCTTCTTTGTCTGTGGAAACTCCCTAGTAATACTTACAATGACTAATATCATGTGATGTTTTCCAGTTTAAATAATCCTTTCCTTGCAATAATCCTGTAAGGTACAAAGTACAAATATAATCCCCATTTTGCAGATGAGAAAAATGAGACTTAAGATACAGTGATTTGCCCAATGTCACACAGTCAGCAAGTTTCAGAGCTGGTTCTTTAACCTAAGTCTCCTGATTTTGGTCCTAGTATACTTTCCATAGTAGCTATCATGTGGATTTATCCAGTCTATATTGGAAAAACTCATTAGTTGCTGACTTCAATAGGAAGAAAGGAACCTCACCTTATGCAATGAACTTTCGTGAAATTACCTGTCACCAGTTCTCTTGATCCTTCTCATTTTTCATGGGAGGTTTGATAACCTCAATAAGGAACTCTAAGGTAAAGATTGTATATTTGGTAAGCCCTCAGATTTCCTAGCATGTGCACTCTGTACATGTGACAAATTAACAGTGATATGGCTAGCCACTATCCTGCCCCTACTCATAGAGATCATGGGATCCCATACTTAGGACTGGAAAAGACATTAGGAACTATCTAATCCAATACCCTCATTCTATAGATGAGGACACTGAGATAGAGTCAACATTAAATAGCTTGGTAAGAAAATAGCAATAAAATATTTCGCCGAAAAACATCTGGAGCACAATCTCCCACAATTACACATATAACCGGTAGGAAAAGGCAACACACATATGTGTAGCCAGGAGAAATGCACATGGGTAGAGATCACATCTAACCAGGACACATACATGAAAGAGCATGTACATAAGGAACTTGTGACTAAGACACATATGTGATAGAACAACTTATGCCAATGATGATGACTGTCAATATCTTCTAGTAATCTCATCACCCTACTCCCACTAGTCTTGTGGACCATGTACTATAGTCAACACCAGACATATGGTCTCTGGTAAGCACTGCTTCCTCCTGGTATGGCATGAATGATGCTCAACTCTTGTGGTTACTGCTAACCATTGCCAGGTGCAGCTCATCTGGGCACATGGTTATAGAGCAGCTTCTTGCTTCCAGTATTTTCAATAAGAAGGACCATGTTCTAGGCAAGTCTCATACTCACCTTAATGTCTACATACTCCACTCTGCTGAAAGGGAATGCTGGGCAAGTGTTAAACGTTAAAGGATTGTTTTACAAAATATCTGAAAAAAGAAAGATACCAAAAGAATGGGAAAAAATAATAGACAATATTAACATCCCAAAAAGGCAATTGAGAAAATATCAGTTACTACCAACCTGTATGCTTACTTTCCCATATTTACAAAATCTTTAAAAGAATGATTTCCATGAATATTGAAAATACCATAGGAGATGAGAAGAAACAAGCTTTTGTATACTGTTGTCCATTACAGATTGCATCTTTATAGTCAATACAAGTGATAGAAAGTATGTGATAATTCTGTTCATTGTTTTGTTGATTACCAAATAATAATTATAATAAATCCTTTAATTCAGTAGAGCAACCTCAAAGGCTCTCCTCTAACAAGAAGTTTCTTATATATAAGTTAAGATCATTCAAGATTCCTTGGCAAATACAACCACAGAGTTAATTCTATACAATGACCTTCTAATTATTAATGGCAAAGGAAGTATAAAATAAGTTGCTGCTCACTATAAATGTTTTCCACTCTCATACAAGATGTCTTGAACAGAGTCCAAATGGAGAGGGATTCCCTATAGATCAGGGGTTCTTAACCTTGCACCTATATTTTTCATGTTCTCCCAAAGATGCTGTATGGTGGCAAATCATGGAATACCATAAATTATAGGGAATCAAAGGTACAGGTAGTCAAGAAATTGTTGAAGAAATGCATAGTGGGCTGAAATTGTTTGAAGTTAATTTTTTGTTCCAGCAAGATTGTCAGCCCCTTAAATGTAGGGCTGACATTTTACATTTTTTGCATCCTTCCATAATGTCTAGTATATACATTGCTCTGCACACAATAGGTTCTCAATAAATGGTTATTAAATTATTAGGATATAGGGTGTCACAAACCTTTGACTTTCCACAGCATAATCTCATTATCATAAAATTCTTTACATTGAGTATAGGTTCTTCTTCATGAAAGTTACGCTTCCTCTCATAAGCTCACAATCTCCACATATTGTGAAAAGATTTGGGAAACTGTACATCAAAATAGTTACAGAAAGTAATTTCAGAACTAAATAACTCTTCCAAGAAAACTGCTCCATCTCTAATTCTCCTTATTAAATGAGATAAAATTTGTAAAATGCTTAACATTCTGCTTGGTACATAGTAAGCACTTAATAAATGCTTATCTTTCCCTTCCCTCTACCCCCCAAGACTCATATTAATGGGAGCATTCTGATGAATGGACTATCGTTGATCATTGTCTGAAATGACAAATTGAGTTGTCCAATATTAGAATGGACTGACTTAGAAGGGAGTGAGCTCCCAGTCTTTGGATGTATTCAAAATAAAGCTAAATAACCATATGACTGGAGGGCTAGAGAAGGAAGAAGAGTTCCCAAACTACATAGACTTTGATGAACTTATCCCACACCTAACAAGGAAAATGGGGTAACTAGGTGACACAGAGTCAGGAACACCTGAGTTCAAATCCAACCTCAAACACTTACTAGCTGTGTGACCCTGGACAGTTTGCTTTACCTTGTTTGCCTCATTTTCTTCATCTATAAAATGAACTGGAGAAAGAAATTGCAGACCACTGCAGAATCTTTGCCAAAAAAAACCCAAAGCGCGTTACGAAAAGTCACAAAGAGTCAGACACAACTCAAAGACTGAACCACAAAAAAGCAAATTAGGGTGACTCCTACTAGCTCTCAGTTATCAAACAATCCTTCAATCAAACAAGTATTTATTAAGAACCTCTGGGACAATGCAAACACAAGACAAAAGCAAAAACAATCCCTGTCTCCAAGGAGTTTATAGTCTATCTGGGGAAGACAACATGTCCATCCATATAAATAAATTCAAGGCAGTTTAGGGAAGGAGAGGGAAAAACTGTGGAGTGGAAAGATAATCAGGAAAGACTTAGAGAGTTTTGGGAGAAATAAAGTAACTCTCAAAAGAGGGGGGGAATCTGTCTTTAAGATACATGTGGTACCGGCCCCACATGGAATAGCCCGCACTTATTCTCCACATCTTCCTTTTAGTCTGTGATTGTTTTTAGGTAATATGTGTTCAAGGGAGAAGAGAAATGCAAAAAGTGAAAGAAAATCAATTCTGAAATCTTACGATGCTTGAACTAACTATAGTAAGGGTAGAGAGGACTCTGGCAGACAATTGGCAAACTCCTGATGTGAGTGACTGTCCATGAGGTGTAGCTGCCTGGCTGTTTGCAAACAACATAAGTTAGAATATTGAGTTCTCAAAAGGAACTCACAGGTTGTGTCGCTAATCTCTAGCCAAAAAATTCTGTATCCTAAAAATATAGCCTAAATGTCCCAAAGCAACTTTTCCTACACAATTTTCTCCGCTTGGATAACAGACAAATACTAGAACAACAAATCTCTAAAGATATAAATGTGCTTAATTTTGAAGAGCCTAAATTGCCACCAGTTTTGATTTTCATGGACAAGTTGTTAGTACTTAACTATCACACATTTTGTCAGCTTCCTTATCTGAATGTCCTATGGGTGGAGAAACTCTGTGTTCAGTTGTTTTTCAGTGTGTCCAATTCTTTGTGACCCCATTTGGAGTTTTCTTGACAAAAATACTGGAATGGCTTCCCATTTCCTTCTCTAGTTCATTTTACGGATGAGGAAACTGAGACAACAAGGTTAAGTGATTTGCACAGGGTCACATAACTAGTAAGGATCTGAGGTCAAATTTGAACTCACAAAGATGAGGTTTCCTGACCTAGCTAGGAACCCTGCAGGATCCTATAAATTCCATGTCTACTAGCTGGGGCAAATATTAACCTTTCTTCCCCCTTTCAAGTCCCAAGTCACAACAGATTTTTTACAACGATTTATTACAAGGGGGAAATCAAATTTAAGACATGCAACATGTACAAAAAACAGAGTGCTCAATTGTAAACTCATTGAGCTTATGAGACAAAGAATAGTTTTCATGTAGAAGCATAACCAGCATATTTGGCTGATGCTAAACTTCTGAATCTAAACTAGGAATGAAACTCTTCAGAATTCAAATCTGGCCCCACAATCTGTCATCTTTGTCCAGGATAAACACTATCCATCCCTCCCTTCTAAACTTGCCCTCAACCTCCTCCCAGAATGTTCTTTGTGGTTCAGCAGTCTTAGTTCTTTTCCCAAAAGAGAAATAATGCCAATCACTCTCTGCTC
This sequence comes from Bettongia penicillata ogilbyi, assembly GCA_023548195.1. Classification (NCBI taxonomy): domain Eukaryota; kingdom Metazoa; phylum Chordata; class Mammalia; order Diprotodontia; family Potoroidae; genus Bettongia; species Bettongia penicillata. The sequence continues at coordinate 6,169,478 of JAJHZJ010000612.1, forward strand.
CCTTCCCTAGTAATATGAAAGTGATTCACTGTACCTAGGTAACAGTGAATAAAATGTATGCCTGACTTTTTCTTACCATTATATGATGCTGCCTCTCAAAATATGCCAGAAATATTTCATTACAGTAGGGCCCCACAGAGAGGGATAAAATAGAAATAGAAGACATTGCCTGCCATTAAAGAAACTTGAATGTAGCTAAGGAAGATGGCTGATATAGAGGATTTATATTTGATGTAAGGCAAAACTTCCAAAAAGTGGTTTCCAACATTGGAATGGGCTGCCGAAGAAGGCTGTGCTTCCTCTCATTGGACAGCTTCAAGCAAGGCTAAATGATCTCTATGTTGTAGGGAAGATTCTTTCTTGTTTATGTGTTAGACTTAACAGCTGCTGAGGTAGGACTGTCTCTAAAATCCTAGAATTCTGTGATATTGTAGGAGCCTTCTCTAGGTAGGATAGTATTGGCAAAGTATGTTCTTAACCCTACCATCACCACTACCTCTACCACCAAGTCAAAACGGAGGCTTACACCTTAACGTGTTCAAACTTTCATACACATTATCTCATTTGATAAGCTATGGAGTCTCTGGACTGATCAGGATAACTTGCCCAGGTCTATCTTCCATAAGCAATTCCTAGTGCACCTCTACCCACAAACAAAAACTTTTTTGCCTTTAGTCTCATTCTCTGAGGGACTTGGTAAGTGATAGATTAGCACAAATTTTTCTGATGAACAAATTCATGCTAGTGTTGACAACTGATAAGGGTCAGTTTCATCTGAAGGAAGATGTGTTTAGCAATGTACACTCAGAAGCAAAGTGCTTTAAGCAGAAGAATAAAGCCATGAGAATGGTAATGACAGCAACAAAAGGTAGAGAATTTATAGCAGCTCTTTTTGTGGTGGCAAAGAATTGGAAATTGAGGGGATGCCCATCAATTAGAAAATGGCTGAACAAGTTGTGGTATATGAATGTAACGGAATACTATTGTGCTATAAGAAATGATGGGCAGGCAGATTTCAGAAAAACCTGAAAAGACTTACATGAACTGATGCTCAGTGAAGGCAGCAGAACCAGAACACTGTACACAGTAACAACAGTGTGTGATGACTAACTTTGATAGACTTAGCTGCTTTCAGCAATGCAATGATCTAAGACAATTCCAAAAGACTCATGATGGAAAACACTATCCACATCCACAGAAAAAGCTATGGAGTCTTAACGCACATCGAAGCATACTATTTTCTCCCTTTTTAAATTTTTTCTTTTTTGTGGTTTTTCCCTTTTGTTCTGCTTCCACTTTCACAATGTAACTAACATGGGAATATGTTTAGTGTGATTGTGCACATATAGCCTATATCGGATTGTATGCCATCTTGGAGAAGGAGAGAGGAGGGAAGTAGGAAAATTTAGAACTCAAAATCTTCTAAAAGTGAATGTTGAAAACTAAAACTAAATTTTGTTTAGAAGTTAGAGAAGATAGCTTTAAGTAGATGGGATGTTTTTCATTCATCTTTCAGAGAGTACTAGTGGTATAACAGGGTGATAGCTTGACTTTCATGTGAACTGGATTTAAGTGAGATAGAATTGCACAAAGTCTCTCTGTCTTCCAGAGTCATTGAAGTCTACTGGCAAGATAAAAGTTAAGACAACTAGCGATGGCCCACGTTGTAGTGGATGACCTCAGTATCTTCAATGTCTGACCCAGCTCTAAATGTTCACAGCATCTGCTTCAGTCACCTTCATGGGCTCTAGAACAAATTGTTCTCATCTGCCCATTCTTCTGGGTTAAGTCTTCACATGCTTGGAGTAGACACACATACACCCAACTCAGTGACAGGTTTGAGATCTGTTGATTACCCTCAGCCTTGGTATAGCCTGTCTGCTGAAATGCTTTACCAGGGTGTGGCCACTGCACGTAGTACAGCTTCTCGGAGCCACAGGTGAGAGAGTTGGCTGACAGGTGAACACAAAAGGTGGATTAGCAAGCCTTCACACCAGGGGTGCTAGTCCTCCCTGAACACCCCATACATCCCAAGTAGAGGGAATAAAAGGTAGCTTTAAACAGAGGAAAACTTCTGTCAATACTCCTCAGCCATGTGTGTTCATCCTTCATTGCCCAAAGAAGACCATGCCATCAGAGAAATGATGACGTGACTTGCACTTGACTTTGTTTTGAGTGAGGGAGGGCTGTGCAGGTCATCAGTCTCACTTCTCCTCCAGAGTCATCTGAATTCAGTGACCAGATATTCATCAGGATGACTGGAGATGACCCAGGATGAGGCAATTGGGGATAAGTGACTTGCTCAAGGTCACACAGCTAGTAGTGTCCAGGGTCTGAGGTGACATTTGAACTCAGGTTCTCCTGACTCCTGCACTGGTGCTCTATCCACTGCATCACCTAGCTGTCCCACCCCCTCAGTCATAGCACAAAGGTGGATCCCTTCAGAGGCATAAAGCCCGCCCCACCGGCTTGTGGGTACATAATGAAAACAGTTAAGAACTGACAACAGCAAAGCCCTGCAGGCAAATTAATATAGCTAAATAGAATCAGACAGAATTGGGTTAGGGTTACAATCAGTTGGGGTTAGAGTCGGAGGCATTTAACCCTACATACAATTCTAAATATGAGAGTAAGAGAGATGCAGCTAAGAAAACAGCAGTTAACCAACTCATGTTGAGAATACTCATAAACCATTCTCTCAGACAATCCCTAGAGACTCGAGATACCTCATGGTTGGGATAGCTCAGAATAGAGGGTTGTAGCTTTCTATTTTCTCCAATGACCATTTCAGAGCTGAGCCAGATGATAACATATAGGACAGACCAAGGGAAGAGCCAGGATGCTAGATTACTGCTCATGGATTATGCCGTCCTCAGGATTTTCCTGATAGTTACTTCCCACAGAGAACTAAAGAGCAGTTGAAGACCTTCAGACCTACGCACACATACCATATGAAGCCCAGTTCCTAATATAGCCTAACTTCTCTGATTTTATATATCTGGAGGTGACTCAACCCCCTGTGTTGGTGATTTACTTACAGTAGATAGAGTACTAGGCCTGGAGTCAGGAAGACTGGATTTTAAATCTGGCCTCAGACACTTACTAGCTACGTGACCCTGGGCAAGTCACTGAACACTGTTTGCCTCAGTTTCCTTATCTGTAAAATAAGCTGGAGAAGAAAATGGCAAACCACTCCAGTATCTTTATTTTTCTTGAAACCCCAAATGAAGTCTTAAAGATTTGGACACCACTGAACAGCAACAAAAGCTGAGATATTCCAGAATTCAAGATGAGAATGCTGGTGGGGCTAGTATCTTACACTGAGTTCCTGGAGAAAGTCACTGTCTGCTTTTAGGGGGATCTTAAAATTGTACTAAGAGTTAGAAGAAGACAAGTAGGTAGCACAGTGGATAGAGAGACAGGTTTAGAGTCAGAAAGACTTCAGAACCAATCTTAGACACTCACTAGTTGTGTGACACTGGACAGGTCACTTTAACCCTACATGCCTCAGTTTCCTCATCTGCAAGATGACCTGGAGAAGGAAATAGCAAACCACACCAATGCCTTTGCCAAGAAAACCTCAAAAGGGGTCACAATGAGTCAGATACATTGAAAAATGACATGACAATAAATGTGTGGCTTATTTACACTTCTTATTCTCCTCTTCTGAATACTGTATTTGGCAGTTCTGAGGACCTGGAGCATTCATAACATTTAGCAGAATTAAAAAATATGAATGTCATAAAAGGAATATTGGTGATCATATAGTCCCAACCTATCATTTTATAGAGGAGGAATCCAAGGTTGAGGCATTGTGTGACTAATCAGTTAGGCAAAAAGAATTTTTTAAGAACCTACTATGTGTCAGGCACTATGCTAGGGACTGGGGATTTTTTAAGGGCTAACAATAGTCCTTGTTGTCAAGAACTTCACAGTTTAATGGAGGAGACAACATCCAAATAACTACGTACGAACAAGATATAGACAGGATGAATTGGAAAGAATTATAGAGGGAAGGCACTAGCATTAGAACTACTTCCAAATTTGTTTTTCAGTTGTTTCTGTCATGTCTGACTCTGTTTGGGATTTTCTTGGCAAAGATACTGGAGTGGTTTGCCATGTCCTTCTGTAGTTTGTTTTATAAATGAGGAAACTGAGATAAACATCACTAAGTGACTTGCCCAGGGTCACACCAATTAAGTGGCAGAAGTCAGATTTGAACTCAAAGAGATGTCTTCCTAACTCCACATGGAGTGCTCTGTCCACTGTGCCACCAAGCTGCACTTCCAAAGAGACAGTCAAAAACAATAAATATTTATTAAGCACCTACTATTTTCCAAGCACTGTTCTAAGATTTGGGGATAGAAAGAAAGGCATAAGATAGAGCCTGCCTTCTAAGAGTTTACAATATAATAGGCGAATACAACACATGAAAAGAAGCTGACAGGGGTGGGGGAGGGGGGGAAGGATATGGTATAGAGCACGATGAAGTCCTGCAGCCAGGGTAGGAAGTGGTCTGAGGAGGTGTGAGTTTCAGAGTTGATTTCATGTGGCAGAATTATGAGTTTCTGGAAATCAAGATCTGGGAAAAACTCCCAGATATCCCACCCTCTACTCTCTCTAATAAGGAGAAAAAGGGTCCCAAGGGCAGGGGTTGCTGAGGAGGTGTGAGTTTCAGAGTTGATTAATTTCAATTAATGTATTTATTAATTAATTTTCAGATTTAGGAGTTTCTAGAGATCATGAAGTCCGGGAAAGCAGCCAAGTGGGAAATTATAGGGAATCTGGGTCTCTTAAGTCCCAGTCCTATGCTCTAATATCTATACTGTGCTCTCAGAATTAAAAGGAAATCCAGATGCCATTAGTACAACTCGTATTTGACCAAGAATTGCTTCCACAACAGATACAGCAAGTGATCTTTCATTTTTCAATATAAGATTTCAAGTGATGGGGAAAAGGGAGATGCCACATTTCAAGGTAGCCATAATGCCTCCCACCACCATACATCTCCTTTCCATATCAAAAATCTCCAGTTCCTTCAACTTATCCATATAGATATATATCTGTATATAGATATAGATGTAGAGATATATCTGGATATATATCTTGATATATCAATAGAGAGAGAGGTGGATATATAGATAGACAGCTTGGTATATCAATTTGTAGAGGTATATGGATATAAATATATATATATAGCCATAGAGATATAAATAATTTTTATTAATTTACTTGTTTTTAACGTTCACTTCCATAAGATTTTGAGTTTTAAATTTTCTCCTCCCCCACTTCCCAAGATGGCATGCAATCTGAGATAAGCTCAACTAATGCATTCATAATTAAACATATTTTCACATTAGACATGATGTAAAGAAGAATTAGAACTTATGAGAGGAACCAAAATAAAACAACAAAAGAAAAGGAGAGCAAATAGTATACTTCCATCTTCGTTTAAACTCCAAAGTTCTTTCTCTGAATGGTGAGTCTTCTGAGCTGTCTTAGATCCTTGCATTGCTGAGAAGAGTTAAGTCTATCAAAGTCAGTCATCACACAGTGTGTTGCTGTGTACAATGTTCTCCTGGTTCTGCTCATTTCATTCAGCATCAGTTTGTATGAGTCTTTCCAGGTTCTCCTGAAGTCTTCCTGCTTATCATTTCTTGTCTATTTATTTCTTCATTTATTTATAGTTTTCAACATTCACTTTCATAAGCTTTTGAATCTTAAATTTTCTCCACCTCCCTTCCCTCCCCAAGACACCATACAGAGATTGGTTGATTATTAAATAGCCTCAAAGTCCTTGCCCTCCTATTACCCCTTGTCTGACACTATGATTCTTTTCAATGATCTTACTAAAATGCGGTACCTTGAAATGAATACAGTTCTCCATAGATGGTCTAACCAGGGCAGTGTACTATGGGATTGATCAACACCTCTCTCTTCCTGGACCTTATACCTCTCTTACAGTATTCTAAGATCACATTAGCTTCCTTGAGTCCCACATTGCCTCCCTAAGGTATATTGAGCTTTCATTCCACCAACACTCCTTGATCATTTGCAGATAAACTGGTGTTTAACCACAAGTCCCATATCAAATACTTACAAAATTGATTTTTTTTTAATCCTAGTAGAACTGTAACAATGAAAGAATGATCGAGACTTTGCCTCAAAGTCCAAATTTAGAGGGCTGACAACACTTGCAGTCCTTCAGTAGCTTAGAAATAACTAAACTTAATTCCTAATTAGCAAAAGTAAATTAGTTAAAAATAGAAAACTGCCTATTTGCTCATTTTCAATTGAATGCTTCTCCAGCTTGGCATTCCTTCATTTTCCCCTGTCCCCAACCATGGCTGCTACCCCATATCTGCCCACGGAAGCAAGTAACTCAAGGTCTTTGTATTCTCTTATCATGAGGTAGGTTCTTTTTCCCATCACACTTAACTGAATTTGTCTTTCAAAGTTTACTCAGGGGGGCATTTCATGCTATTTGACCTTAACATGTCTTATGAAGCTGATTTTTTGTGCCAAAATTGCAAGCTACAGCTCTGAACTGAAACATAGTACAATCACATCAATTAAACTTTATCTTAGTAATTATTTCCAGCATTCTAGCTTGTCAAGATTTTTTGGATTCTAATTCTACCATGGAACACATTCTGTCTTCTTGGAATCTTCTTAGAATTATCAAATCTCACCTGATTTTTCCTGATTCCCTCCTCTTCTACCCCCAGCTATGAATGCCTTAATCAAATATGTAATCTTGAATCTATTTTATTTATATCTTACATATACTTTTATATTCCCCCCCACCCCAACCAGAATTAAGTTTCTTGAGGGCAGGAGCTGTTGTAATTATATCTACTAGTTCCTTCAGTCCCCTGGCATGTTATTCCTCTAGACTTGGTGACCTGAATTCATCAAAGACAGTTTCGTGTGGTCTCTTGCTATCTATTTATTTGTTCTGTATTTCACCTCCCTGTTATTCATTTTTGTTGTATTCTTTTTGGTCTATCAATTACTCTTCTTGGGAGAGAAAATAGAAACAAAATAATTCTTTTCCTCAGCCATTATGAACATTCCATCTAATCACCTAATGATCCATTGATATTTCTCTTTTCCTCAATATAGGATCATAACTACATAGAATAACAAAGCTAAATTTGTCTATAGGGGCCATCCCATGGAGTATGTCCAAACTTACCATTCTTAGATCCAGTCGACGATGTCAGAACTATAGCCACCAACAAGAGAATTGGACCAAGACTGGCCCTTTTACCAAAAGACATGTATCAGGAGTTGTTTAGAGAGTACAGAGCTGAGATGAAATGTAAAACGCTCCTCTAGCAGTCCAGCAAACTGTTCTGTGATGTGAGAGCATATAAGTATCATTCTCCTGATAGACTGCAACAGTAATTATGTTGTTACTGAATCTTATTTTCAGTTTGTATTTGTCAAACACATGCTTGTGTATTCTGTTATTTAGCATTCTTTTTGAGTATAAGATTAAATTACCAATCCCATACCTGATTCATATTGTACATTCTAGTCCTTGTGGAGGAGACCCTAGGTGTGAGCCATAATTTAAGCTATATGTAAAATTGTCTCTAGAGTGCCTGAGTTGGACTTTAAAAAACAGAGGAGTATGGGAATAGGGAGCCTAGACCCTTCTTATCTGAGGATTCAGGATGTCTGGTGCTATTTTTATAAGACCATGCCACACTTTTGGAGGAATATTCCATTATCATCCCCCTGTTTCAAAGTTCTGCCCATGCTTTTTTAAAATCTAAATTGGTTAATGAACTTACCATGCAACCCCAATGGTACCTTTAGATAGTTCCCAGTTTTCTTGCACAACAAAATTGTTTCTCTTTTTGTCTTCAGAATCTTATCCTTGACTCCTTCCTATACTCCAGGGACTGACTTCCCCTGAAGGGAACCTCACCTATGCTTTCTCTGAACCTTTTGAAATATGCTCTCCTAAAATCCAAGCTACATCTCAGACTATGCCCACCATTCTTTAACTTTTTCCCAAGAGCAATAGATACACACATATATATTTTTATATAGCCACTATAATGTAGCTTGCTGTTGTTATTTGTCTTTGTTCTGGAAGAGGACCATGACTTCAGGGAGGTGATGCCATGACATGCAAGTGGATTGGATTCCAGGGAGGGAGGACTGTGCAAAGTCATCAGCCTCACTTCCTCCTCCAGAGCCATCGGTGTCCAGTGGCAGGATATAAATCAGGATGACTGCAGATAGCCCTCACTATATTATGTGTATACATATGGAATCCCCTAGGACTCCTTTAATCAATTGATGCTCCCCTCCCAGTTCAGTAGATGAGATCACAAAAGTTGGAGGACAGGTAACAAAGGAACAAAGTGTTAGTTAAAATGAAGTATAAAAAAGGGTTTTTCATTCTCTTTCTCCTTTGCAAGGTATGAAAAAATTCTCCTTGATGAAATTGGAGGGGAGCTAGACATTGGCATACACACACACACACACACACACACACACACATATCCATATATATATATATATATATATATATATATATACACATACACATATATACATATGATAGATCAATTTTAAAGGTCCACAATGGATGTGTTAGATTTCATATATGTGTATACATGTATATACATGCTTATATACTTGTATACACACACATACACACATATATCTTCCAAAAAAATCAGTTGAGGCAGCTCTAAAGAATATGAGTTTTTGTTAAAGAGAAGAGGATTAGTTATGGGAGAGGAAAAGAGTTAGCCCTCTGTAACGCCAGTGTGATACCCACAGCAGCTCCTATGGATATGCATGTGTATTTCCAGGGTAAATTCGCAAAATATAAACTCTCTTCTTCAAAGATGAAACCAAAATATTTATTCACATACCTGAAAATCAGTTTCACCATGGTAACAACGAAATCTATACACATTATCAATGCAGGGAGTATGACCATTACCAAGCCTTCTCTCTGTCAGGCCTACCCACCAATAAGCTCCCTTAGGAAAAATCACTCCCTCTCTCACTCATGCTAGCTGCTCTGCTCTGCCTCAACTCTCTCTCTCAGCTCTACCTCACTCTCTCTTCCTGTTCCACCCATTCAGCAAGCTTCTCCCACCATCAGTTCCATGTGGCTCAGGTTATGGGCTGGGTCAGAGCTCAAAGCAGACACATTGGAAGATGCAAAAAAAGCTACGTTCAAATGTGACTTAGTGCAGACTGTTCTGAGGTTTCAACTTACTAGTAAGTAATAGGGTCAGAACTCAAACCCAAAGTTTTTAAGTATAACTCTGCTGCATCTGGCTGTCTGTCAATGATGAAGGCAATTGATGAGATAATAATCATTCACAAGCACTTTACTTAGAAGGACTAACAAATACTAAATGAGTGTGCTATATCAATTAACAACTCATTATCAAAAACCTTCTCTCTGCCAGCAGAAATGAAAAAGTCATTGCCCCTTATTCTATCAGGGGGATAGACAACATTTATTTCTGGATCTGCAGCAGAGGATCACTAATAGTTCAATAGTTTAAATGTTAACCACTCTGTTGGTGTTCTGAGCTTATTTCAATACCTTCTTCTCTGTGTTTTGCCATCCTAGGTCACTGACATCTTTAACTGAACCCAAGCAGGGATAAGAAGAAAGACAGCCATAGAAAATAGATGAATTAAGCTGTCATGCACACTTCAATTCCAAAAACTAAATATTAGCTAAGATTTTATATTTTGATTGCAAATATTTACATATGAATGTATTAACTGAACTTGACTCTGATGTGAAATTCAAAATTTATGAATTTCATTTGCTAAAGCTACAGTGGCCTGTAATAAAGGCACAATTAATTTGTTTATTTAAAATATAGTGTAAAGATTAACTAATAAACTTGCTCATTCTTCCTTGCTAGGGGCCAAATATTTCTATTAGAGATATCGAAATTTAATTCATTTTTAAATGTATGATAGATCTTATGGATTGATTGAAAGCAACCCTACTTGTTTTGGTGACATTGAAACATGATTGTGGAAGTTTAAACATTTTTATTTTTACTTATGACTATGTATTATGTGAAGCAACTAATAAAATGCCTTAAAAACAAAAATATATAAGAAAAACTCAGCACTGTTTATTTGGCCAGTGTCAGTCAATAAACATTTATTAAATGTCTACTATGTGCCAGGCACTATGTTAAGTGCTGAGGATGCAAAAAGAGGCAAAAACCAGTCCCTGCTGTCAAGGAGTTCACAATCTAATGGGGAGATAACAAGTAAACAGGTATGTCCAGACAAGCTATCTACAGGATAAATAGGAAATAATTAATAGAGAGAAGGTACTAGAGTTAAGAGGGGTTGGGGAAGTTTTCTTTCAGAAGATGGGATTTTAGTTCACAGTGAGCCAGAGAAGCCAGGAGGCAGAAATGAGGAGGAAGAGGATTCTAAGTGTGGGGGACAGCCAGAGGAAATGCTCAGAACTGAGAGATGGAATGTCTTGTTCATAGAACACAAAAGAGGCCAGTATTACTGGACTGAATAATATGTGTTGGGGAATGAAGTGTAAAGTTGAAATAAGGGCAATGTCTGTCAAGGGAAAAAATGTATTAATTATCTCCAAGCACTGATGAGACAGAGAGAGAGAGACAGAGACAGAGAGACAGACAGAGAGACAGAGAGAGAGACAGAGAGAGGGAGACAGAGAGACAGAGAGAGACAGACAGAGACAGAGAGAGATGGGGTATCGGACAGAGAGAGAGACAAATACAGACAAAGACAGAGAGAACCAAAAGTTAGAATTTCTTCCTTTACTTGGAATTCTCTCTGAATTAAATCATAACTATATTTGATCAGGAAATAAAGACAAAATTCTACAGAAAATAAATCAATGATAAAACATTCAATTTCAGAGTTTTTTGATTTGCTTAGAAAACAGTGTGGAAATGTTAATGCTGGAAGTGCACCACTGGAGATGATTTCTTTACATGGAAAAATAAGGTCAAATCCTACAGTCATCTTCCTAAATTTATCACTTCCATAATAAAACCAGAGGACATTTATTTTGGTCCAAAAAGAAACATTCCCCCTTTAACCATTCCCTTTCAGGGGTCCTCTTTCACTAGAGTCAAAGGTAAATTCAAGAGATACTTCTTTTAATTGAGTTAGACATTAGTATGTCCCAGCACTTAGTTGGATCAACAACCTAATTTATTCTCAGGGAGTCTGGATTCCTTCCAAGACTTTGATTAAACTTTTGATTAAAGGTCTTTGATAAGAAGGAAACTGAGGATTTCTGAGGAGATTATTTCTTTGGCTTTAATGGTTAAAGAAAGACCAGTAACATTCATTCAGATGAGTTCCAAAGTCTCTCAGACTCTTAGAATATTTTAGAATTCAGAGACATTGCGTGCTATAGGTTCCACATTCTAATAAACAGAACTGTAGTTCCTGAATTGACTAAATATTCCTTTCCTGTTGTATTGAATTAAACTTCATTATGATCAAACATTGACTGTACTTGAAAAACAAAATCTTTTTGAAAAGGCTATTTAAAATTTTGGGGAAATGCTCAAAGTAATTATACAAAGTTGCAATATATTAAAATATATTTTGGAGAAGTGTATTGTAGGGGAAAAAAACACTGAATTTGGAATCAAAACCCCTACACTCAATTTTTGGTTCTGCTACTTACTGCTGACTCGTGTGACCTTGGACAACTTGGTCTCAGTTTCCCTATCTGTAAAATTAGAAACTTGAACTGGATAATCTCTAAAGACACTTTCAGTTATGATCGTCTTTCTTTTTCATTTCTTTCACTTCTAATACATGTGTTCATTTTTATTCTAACAACTATAATGACCACTGGGATGAAAAGGCTGGACTGTTGCACTTTTCTCCCTCTACCCAGAGGATCATATGCTCTGGACATGAATGTGCAGGGTGGACTGGGTTCAGTGTGACCGGGGGACTGACCACCTAGAATTGGAATCAGACTCCTCAGATCCCTTTATTCATATACTTTGATTCACTGTGCCCCAGGGAAAAATTACTTAAAGTTTAAGTTTGGTTCATGTCTGAAATCTCTCTAGACAGGAATTCAATGTGCAATATGTGTCAGATATGGGAAAGGTATTTATTTTCTACACACAGAAAAAAAATGATTATTAAAAGGCTCTCACATTTCACACCCAACAATTTGACAAAGAAAGCAAAAGACAGAAAGAGTTCATGTTAGAGGGTTTGACAAAAGACAGGCACACTAATGTACTGTTAATGGAGCTAATTACTTAGAACAACCATTCTGGAAGGCAGTTTGGAATTATGCAAATATAGAAGTCACACTGACCCAAAGATTCCATTGCTTGGCACAGATCTCAAGGTGGTCATTGATTTAAAAAAAAAAAGATTCAGAGACCAGTCTAGATGGCAGGGCAAAAAGAGGCAATTCAGTTCAACTCTTTTGACAACTACTTCAATGAAAATCTGAGACTAGCACCTAAGTAATGATTAGAAGCTACAGAGAAACGATGACTCATCCTTCCACCAAAAGATTACAAATTCATCCTACACGTAAATGATTAGCAAAACTGTGGAACAGGGATAGACAGGTATCAAGCCAGACCTCAGAAGAACAGACAGTCATCAATGTTGCTTCAGCCCAAGTGAGATGACTGAGATCTTTAATTCAGCCCCAGGCACAGGGGTCTGGATGCAAAGGTTGTAGGACAGTTGTCCTAACCCTAGAGAGGTGTCTTCCAACTCAATTCCTGGGAGAACAATAGGACACAAGCACGGTGGTTATGAGCCCAAAAGGGACAACCTGAGATCCAGCTCCCTAGAAAAAATGGTCCATGCTTCTGTCAATGCAACCCAAAGCCAGATTTGGGAGCAGAATAGGGCCATAAACAATGAATTAATATCAACACTCAACACACAGGATCCAAATTATGTAGCATCTACATGAAGAAAAAGCTGAATGAGTTACAAGAAGCAATAGATAATAAAACTATAATTGGAACTTCAGTGTGCTCTTTAAAAACTAGACAGTTCTATCTAAAAATTAAATAAGAAGGAAAGAAATTGAATAGAATTTTAGAAAAGGTAGATGTGATATATTTCTGGTGATTGTACAATAGGAATAGAAATGAGCATATGTATATATACTCATATATGTGCACATATATATGTACATATATATAATTGAAGTATTATATGGCACCTTTACAAAAATGGACTAAAAACCTCACAAATGCAGAAGAGCAGTCACATTAAACACATCCTTTCATACCCACAATGCAATATATTCAATAAAGAACTGTTAAAAAAGAATTAAAAATTAACTGTAAACTAAATCATTTAAGCCCAAAAATCTTAGTGGGTCATAAAACAAATTGTAGAGACAACAGATAATTCATGAAAGATGGCAAAAATGAGACAATATACCAAAATTTTTTAAATGTAGTTGAAGCATTTCTTATAGGAAAATTTATGACTCTAAACACTGTTATAAGAAGAAAGAACAAATAGATTAACAAACTAAAGTATAAAACTAAAAACTAAAAAAATAGAAACTCTGCCATTTTTAAGCCTATTAAATTCAAAAACAGAAATACTGTAAATCAAAGGTGAGATTAACAAAATTGAAAGCAAAAACTTATTGAATTAGTAAATAAAATTAGGTGCTGCTTATTAGTAAATAAAATTAGGTTCAAAATAGAAAAAGTATTAGCAAATTTGATTGAAAAGAAGAAAGGAAAACCAGATTGCCAGCATCAAAAATGAAAAAGGAGAATGTATAACAAATGAAAAAATAAAGGATATTATTCAAAACTACTTTGTCAAACTATGTGTCAATAAAATAGAAGAATATTTATAACTATATTTAACAAAAGGAGAAATAGATAATTTAAACAATCCAATCTCAGGAAAAAAATTGAATGTCATAAGTGAACTACAGAAGCATGGGTTGGAATGAAAAGTGAGAAGAAAACCCTGAGACCAGGAGCATTTACGAACAAATTCTGTTTAACATACAGAGGACAATTATATCTAATGTTATACATGCCACATGCCAAAATGGCAAAAGAAAGAATCCTACCATGTTTTTTCTATGATACAAATACAGTCTTGATAACTAAATCAAGGAGAGTTAAAGCAAAGAAAGAAAATAATAGACCAATATCCCTAAAGAACATTGACACAAAAATTTTAAATAAAATGTTAGCAAAGAGGCTACAGCAGCATATAAAAAAATAACACACTGTAATCCTGTTGGATTTATTCCAGGAATGCAGAGTTGGTTCAATATTAGGAACACACTTGACCACATTGATAAGAACAATAAAAATTGTATGATTATATCAAAGGATGCAGAAAAAGCTTTTAACACAAACAACATCCATTTTGCTTTTTTTAAAGTAGCAAATACATGAATAAATATACTCTTACTTAACATGGGAAATTCTATATATGTAAAACCAAGAGCCAGCATTATGTATAATGGAGATTTATATATAGAGAAAGTCCTTTCCAATAAGATCAGAGTTAAAGCAAGGAGGCCAAATTATCACTTACTACTATTTGACATATGAGGCTAGAAATACTCTGCAGCAAGAAGAAAGAAAGAAAGAGAATGAGGCAAAGGAAAAAAACAAAATTATTGCTTTTTATTAATACTACACTGGTATATTTAGAGAATCTTAAAGTCAACTAAAATTAACTGAAACAATAACTTCATCAAAGTTGCAGAATATAAAATACATTCATGTAAGTTATCAGAATTTTTTAATAATACTGACAAAACTTAGCTGGAATAGGGAAATTCCATTTAATATAACTACATAATGTATAAACTATTTAGGAGACAATCTACCAAGATACACACAGGAATTACATGACTACAACCACAAAACGCTTTATGGAAATATAGATTTAAGTAACTGGAAAAATATTAATTGCTCAAGAGTAGGCCAAAAATGAAAATACTCCCTACCATAATTTACTTATTACAAGGTCATTCCAACCAAACTACTAAAGGATTTCTGCAGAGAACTAGAAAAATTATTATAAAATTCATGTGAGGAAACAAAAAATCAAAAATCTCAAAGGATATAATGAAAAAAGTGAGGAGGATGTCACTCAAAACAAGATTTCAAACTTTCCCATAAAGCAGTAATCATCAAAGGAGTTTAGTGCATTGGTTATAAAATAAAGAGGTTGATCAGTGGAACAGATCAGCTCTGCAACATACAAAAGCAAACAGTCTATGTTCCCCCATACCCCAGAAACTAGTGTAAGGACTTACTAAGTAAAAAAAAAAAATTGCTAGGAAAACTGGAGAGCAAAGTGACAGAAATTAGGTTTAGACCAGCAACTTCCAGAATATACCAAGATAAGCTCCTGATGGATACATGGGCTAGATATAAAAGGTCATATCATAAACTAAGTAGATGAACAAAGAAATTATCTTTTAGATCTACGGAGAAAGGAGCAGTTCTTTTTTCCAATAAGTAGTAGAGATGATAGCAGAAGATAAAATGGATAATTTGGATAACTTATAATTAAAGCTTCTTTAACCAAATTCAATCAGCTAAAATTAGAAAGAAAGTAGTGAACTGGGGAAAATAATCTTTGCTGAAAATTTCTCTGACTTTATTACCTTATGTCATATCCAAGCTATGTAAGGAACTGATTAAAATTTATGAAACTAAGGACCATTCTCCAGTAGATGTATGGTCAAAGGATACCAACAAGCAGATTTCAAGGGAAGAAATCTAAGCTATCAATAGCATCTTGAAAAAAATAAGCTCCAAATCACTAATAATTAATTAAATGAGATTCAAAGCAACTCTGAGCTTCTACCTAATACCCATTAAATACCCATGTTAAAGTTGACAAAAAAGAAAAACAACAAATTTTCAAAGAATTGCCAGAAAACAGGAACGTTAATATACTGTTGATAGAGCTATGAATTGGTCTAGTCATTCTGGAAAGCAATTTGCAACTATGCCCTCAAAGTTAACAAATTGTGCATAACCTTTGACCTAGAAATATCATTGTTACCCCAAAGGGATCAAAGAAAAATGATAAGGTATTATACGTGCAAAAAGATGTATAGTACCTTTTTTAGTAGTGGCAAAATAAAACTGGAAATTAGGGAGGGGCATCATCAGCCATGGAATGGCTGGACAAAATTATGGCATATGAATGAGATACAATACTATTGAGATGTAAGAAATGAAGAGATGGTTTCAGAGAAACTTGGGAAAATTTACATTAACTACTGCAAAGTGAGCAGAACCAGGAGAACAACTTATACTATCAACTTTAAATCAAAAAATTTGAAAGTCAGCTCTCATCAATGCAATTGATGGAGGTAAATGGGAAGAGAAAAAAATCTATACTTAATGATTGAAAATAAATTATGATTGAAGATATTCCAAAAGATTCATGATGGAAAATATTATCCACAGCCAGAAAAAGAACTGATGAAGTCTGAATGCAGATCAAATCATACTATTTTCACTTTTTTTGGTGTTTTTTCTCCTTTTGTTATGTTTCTTTTTTCACAACATGATTATTGTAGAAAGATGTTTAACATGATTGCACATGTAGAACCTATAACATATTGTTTGCCATCTTGGAGAAGGGAGAGGGAAAAGAGGGGGAAAAATCAAAATTTTATAAAAAATGAATGTTGAAAAAAATTTATCAAGGCAAGGTCAGTTAGGTAGCACAGTGGATAGAGTACTGGCCCTAGAATCAGGAGGACCTGAGTTCAAATCTGACTTCAAATACTTGCTAGCTGTGTGACTCTCATCAAGTCACTTAACCCTGATTGCCTCCCCCCAAAATGTTACCAAGCCATGTGTTTTATAATGGTACTCTACACTTGCATGGAGAGCATCCTTTAAAAAGGTATAGAAGAGAACAGGTAGCTTTCCTAACCAATGTTGTACACTATTACACAGCTGACTAAAAGATGTAGGGAATATAGTATTCTAGTCTACACGTTGTTAATATAAAAAAATTTTTTTCAATAGTAGAGCATCTGCTTTAAAGTCTCCCCTCCAAGAAAGTATCTCCTGTGTATATTTTAGAAATCATAATTTGCAACTAGACATCTAACTTCATTGATAAATCCTGATTATTAATATCTAGTAAGGTATAAAATGGGTAGATATGCTCGCTGAAATTATTTGCTGCTGTTATAGAGTATTTCCAACATAAAGTCCAGATGGAACAAGCATTCCTTACAAAAAAGCCTTCTAGCTTTTATCATTTGTGGATGCTGACTGAATCAAATCCTGGAACATTGTGGAGCTTCCTAAATATGACATATGATCATCTAAAAGAGGTCAGCTTCACTTTCTGCACCAGAAAAATCGAATAGATAAATAATATCAAAGGATCACATGTCTACAGTTGTATAGACACCCATCAGTAAATATATCTCAGATAAAAATGTGAACAGTTATGAGTTCTGAATATGAACTCATAACAGGTAAATAATTTTAGAAGTCCAAATCTGAATAGGAGTTGAGAAGCAGGCTGTATTACTTTTGGGAAATTATGCAACACTTTTAGTGACTAAACTTTTCCCTGAAACAAAGGTCCACCTTTTTAACTTCAATACTCTTTCAATGATTCTGAATGGCTGTAAATTATGAAACATCACAACATCTGAATAATTAAAATTGCAGATCAACCAAAAGACAATGAAGAAATGCATGTTGGGTAAATATAGTATGCATAATGTTACCAATGAAGAATTGCACAGAAGTCATGAAAAGAATACCCTTAGAGCTATAAAACTGGGAAAAGAGGTTGATCCTTCATGGAGCAAAAGCATGAAACCACTTGCATGATCCACTGGCTAAACAATGTTAAGAATGATAGAGGAAGAACTCCAGAACATTTGGTGGAAACCCTGCATGGGATTTTCAAGAGGGCATGGACAAGAGTAGCATGGGATGAAAAGGCAAAGGTAAGTGGAGACTGTAGCAAAGAAAGGAGTACTTAGAACAGTGAGATCAGAGAACTGTTAGAAAATTCTTAAAGTATCTTAAATATCTTAAAGATAGCATGCTACCCTCAAGTTTTATATCAGGCACACTTGAAAGAAATGTATGACCAATACCTGGATAAAAAGGGTGCATGAAAAGCTAGGGTGGACATTCCTAAGTTACCCTATGTGGATCTTAGAGGTTCAGATATTTCATAACCTACAGAAGGGTCAACAGTAGACCCTTTCATGCTTTCATAGTCTATGAAACCATTTTCTCAGGCCATAAGTTACTCTCAGAACTATGTTTGCACAGGGCACATATTCAGGCTATATGGGTACTTTTAGCATATTTATGGGTTAAAAGTGATCTGGTAATCATCTTTAGAGGTGAGGAGGTCTCTTGTGGTTCTGTCTCACTTCATCCTCTGAAGTCACAAGTGCAATGTTATCTTGGTAATGGGAACAGAATAAAAGTGAAGAGGATGTGCATTCTAGACTTGGCTTTGCCAATCACCACTTAGGTGACCTTGGGGAAAACTGCTTTGAGTTTCCTCTTTTATAAAATGTGTGTAAATTTACTCTAACGCACAGGGCTGGCATGTGGATCAATACTAGTTGACAGTCATATTGACTTTAAGGTTTATAAAGTGTTTTATATGCGTTACTGCAACTGAACTGTACCCAACCCCTCAACAGCCACATAAGGTAGCTATATATTTTATTAGACTTCTTTTACAGATGAGGAAACTAAGGTTCACAGAGATAAAGTGACTTGTCCATGATCACACACCGTCCCACACTGATGAAGCCAGACTGATATGAAGATATTTTGGGAAAAGTCTATAAAAATATAAGGATTTTGTAAAATTCTGTAGTAATTGAACTGAAAAAAAATACCAAGCTTAAAACTGGGGAGTTTCTAAGACTCTGTGAGAATCTAGCTTAGTATCTCATTTCTGCTTGTTCAATAGATAATTATACTCTTTTCTAACCTTTCTGGAATTTTTGTATACTCTCCTAGACTGAGCTTTTTTCCTCATTTCTGTTAACTCTGTTCTATAGAGACATTTAGGTAGGAAGCCCAGCTATAACAAAGAAATTCAAATTAAAAATTAACAGAGGGTAACAGCTGCAGGAGTAAACATAGGAACTACATTTGGGTTACAATGAAATTACTTCTCATCATATTTGGAACTACAACCACCTGATTCAAATCAACATAACAAAGAATGCCATATTAAATCCCTACCAGAGCCCTCAAAGTCCCCCAAAGCACAAAGCAAACTGAGAATAAACAATAAGATCTAAAGAATTACCAAGGTAAAGGAGAAACTAGATGTAGACAATATGCAAACGTCTGACTTTCCTCATTGTCCCTTGAATCATCTACATCAACTTAAGTACCTTTCAAGAAAATGGGCTAAGATCACCATTATCTTCAGGAAGAATTAATGAAACTAGTTTCCTCAGAGTTGATGCATTAGTAAATATGGTGCCACTTTCTATTGAAATAGCACTTTGGAAAACCAGTTTTAAGTTTTATTTACTTGGTTTTCACAATACCCATGTATAATACTACTGTAAGATGAGGGCAAAATATCGGCTTCATCTTATAACTAAACTGAGGAGCTAAATTGGGTGCTACTTAGTATTTCACATAGGTCAAATTGGAAGAAACTTATATAATGCTGGCTCATTGCGGCATCTCATCGTTAGCTATCAAGTCCTTGCATTAAGGCGTTATGGAATGCCCCAGACAAAATGCAAATACCGCTGAAAGATAACCTCAGTTCATTATCAAGCATGTACAGATACATTTATCTAAGTAACCGGCTACTAACCTTAGAAAGATGAGAGAAATCTTGAAATAATAGAACATCAGACTCTGTCAACAAGCATTTATTAAGCACCTACTATGTGTCAAGCACTGTGGTAAGCACTAAAAATACAAATCGAGGTTAAAAAAAATCCCTGCTGTCAAGGAGCTCACAATCGAATGGGAGAGACCACATGAAAACAATTATGTACAAACAAGGTAGATACAGGATAACTTGAAGATAATCAACAGAAGAGAAGGCAGGAGGAAAGGATTTTTGTAGTGGCTGGGGCTTTGTGGTTGAGTTGTTTCAGTCCTGTTTTATTCTTCATGATCCAAAGTGTGTGGGGAGGGGGGCGGGTTTTGGCAAAGATACTGGAGTGGTTTGCCCTTTCCTTCTCCAGCCCATTTTACAGAGATGTCATCTCTAGTCGTCTTGATTTATATCTGGCTACTGGCTCCAGGTGGCTCTGGAAGAGAAAGTGAGACTGGTGTCTTTGCAAAGCTCTCATTTAAATCCAATTTATTTGCAAGTCATGTCATCATGTACCTGATGTCAGGGTCCTCTTTGAGGATGAGGCACAAACAAAAATCCACTTTATAGGGGAGGAAACTGAGGCAAACAGGGTTAAATGACTTGCCCAGGGATCGTAAGTGTATGAGGTGGAATTTAAACTGAGATTTAAAGGAAGACAGTGTGTGTGTGTTCATCCTTCGTTGCTTGAAGACCGTGCCATCAGAGAAATGATGACATGACTTGCACTTGACTTTGTTTTGAGTGAGGGAGGCTACGCAGGTCACTAGCCTCACTTCTCCTGCAAAGCCATCTGAATCCAGAGACCAGATATTCATCAGGATGACTGGAGATGACCCAGGATGAGGCAAATTGGGGTTAAGTGACTTGCCCAAGGTCACACAGCTAGTGAGTGTCAAGTGTCTGAGGTGAGATTTGAACACAGGTCCTCCTGACTCCTGCACTGGTGCTCTATCCACTGCACCACCTACCTGGCCCAAAGGAAGACAGTAAGCCAGAAAGCAAAGATAAGAAGGGAGAGCTTTCCAGGCATGGGGAGTAGCACTGAACATGCTCAGTGTAAGGAGATGAGAGTGTCCTGTACAAGAACAACCCGGAGACCAGTGTCACTGAATCTTAGAGTATATGGAGAACAGTAAGGTGTAAGAAGCCTGGAAAGGTAAGAAGGAGGCAGGTTATAGATGTTTTTAAAGGACAAGCCAAAGATTTATATTTGATTCTGGAGGAAGTAATAGAGCATTGCTAGAGGTTACTGAATGGGTCCATTGGGTAACATGGTCAGACCTTGGTCAGACTTAAGAAAAATCAATTGCACTGCTGAGTGGAGGACAGATTGGAGTAGGGAGACTCTTGAATCAGGGCAACAACTAGAAGGCTATTGCAATAGTCTAGAATATGAGAAAATGAGGGCCAGTATCAGAGAAGAGAAGGGGGTCTTATATAAGAATTGCTGCAAAGTTAGAATTAATAGGATGGCTACGGAGATGGGGACTGGGGACAGTGAAGAGTAGAGGATGGTATCTAGGTTGAAAATTTGGGTGACTAGGAGGATGGTGGTATCCTTGTTATTAACAGGGAAATTAGCAAGAGGAGAGGGTTTGAGGGGGGAAATGACTTCAGTTTTGGAACAGAAAGTTCAAGATGACTACAGAATATCTATCTGAGATGTCCAAGAGGCAGTTGGAGATGTAACACTGGAAGTCAGGAGAGACTTGGGTGAGAACAGGAGCAAACTGAGAGCAGAAAACACAGTCAGATGGTACAGTAGATAGAATGGTGGACCTGGTGACAGAAAGACCTCAGTTCCAATTCATCCCTAGATATTTACCAGTGATATTGGTCAAGTCCCTTCACTTGTCTGCCTTGGTTTCCTCATCTGTAAAATGGAGATAATAATAGCAACTACTTCCCAGAACTCTAAGGATCAAATGAGATAATATTTTTAAAATTCTTTGTAAATGTTAAAGCACTATGTAAATGCAAGCTATTAGCTGGGAAGTGAAACTGCAAGAGTTTATAAATAACAACATATGCTATGTAGGCTACTTGCTGAAAGAAAGATATTTTAGAAAAGTAAGAAAGAAAAGTCTTGGTTCTTGAAGATAGAGCCCCTGACTCTGATAATAGCAGAAAGATAGTAGAGATAGGACATAGGGAACTTTTACTTTGGGAGTACTATGATCCTGTTTGGCTACAGATATTAAAGTGATTAACAGATATTAGGAACACTAGAATTCAGATGGTTGGAAATATACAGATCCATGTATATAGGGTAGAAAGAGGATTCATGTGTAATCAGCCTACAAAGGTAATGTTCTACATCAAAGTTGAGATGTCCATGGACTCTCCAAGTATAGATGTCCAGTAGGCAGTTTGGTGACATGGAATGGGACCCCATGAATATATATATTTAAGAGTCCTAGGTATGGGTATGATAACTAAACCCACTAACGAAACCACTAGAGAATGTAGAGAAAGAATCCAGGAGGGCCCAGAATAGGACCTGGGGTACAATTACAGGTAAGGGCTGAGACATGAAGGAAGGCCCCGCAAAGAAGATTGACAAGAAGCAGGCGGATAGGAACAGGACTAGGAGAGAATACTATCACCAAATCCTAATGAGAAGGGAATGTTTAGAAGCAAGGGGTTAGTCAGCATACAAAATATAGTATTCAACGTCATTTGATGCCAATGTTTTTTCACTTTTTCCATTGACTAGAGCATCTCATTAACTTTCATTTCTCATTTTCTTTTCATTCTTTTCTTTACTTTGCTGCCCTACTTTTTTCCCACTACCACCATTACCCCCACAGGAGGTTAAGAATCTTGTCTTATGTAAACCTTTTATTTCTCCCAGTACCTAGCACAATACTGTTCAATAAGCCCTCAATAAATGTTCAATCAATGTGACATTCATTCTAGTGGTTAAAAAATTAATCTTTCTTTACATTTACCTATATAATCAGCAGAATAATATACCATTCACCCCCCCAATGCACATACACAACAATCATACACACTTATAATCAAATAATCATGGGTAGCTAACTGGCATGGTGGATACAGTGCTGGGCCTAGAGTCATGAAGACCTGAGTTCAAATCTGGTCTCAAATATTTGCTAGCTATGTGACCCTGGGCAAGTCACTTACCCTGTTTGCCTTAGTGTCCTCATCTGTACAATAAGCTGGAGAAGAAAATGGCAAACTACTCCAGGGTCTTTGCGAAGAAAACCCCAAATTGTCTCATGTGGGATGTGACTGAAAAATTGCTGAGCCACAGAAAATCATGGGACTGGCTTCCAAGCAACAGGAGTTCCTCTATTGTCACATACCTAAACTGAGGTCTCTGTTTTCTGACATATCCTCTTTTTCCTTCCTCCTTCAATGAGGCCCTAAATGTGCATTTTAATAAGGGTAAAGAATTGGAACAATAAGCATTCCTCATGGTCATGGCCTCAGACACTATAGCACTTAAGAATGTGCCATGATAGAAGCATAGATGTGGGAGGCATATCCTTTCAAGAAGATTTAAGTAATAGTCACATTGGTTGTATCCATTTACACCCCTATAATAGCCTCATAGGAATCAGTAGCAGAAGCTGGTGGCGCAGTGGACAGAGCACTGGGCCTGGCAACAGGTAGACTTAAATTGAAATCTGGTCTCAGACACTTAGCTGTGTGACCCTGAGCAAGTCACTTAAGCTTTGTTTGTCCAGTTTCCTCAACTGTAAAATAGGAATAATAACAGCACCTATCTTAGCAGGATTGTTGTGAGGAACAAATAAGAAAATATTTGTAAAAAGGCGCTTAATACAGTGCCAAGGACATAGCAGATACTTTACAGATGCTTATTCCCTTCCTTCCCCATTAGATACACTAATCTATAGTTTTGCTTTTCAATTTTGTTTCTCCTTGGTTTAGGTATCAGGACCATATCTGCCTCCTGAAAGAAGTACGGTAAAATGAACTTTTCTCTGTTTGCAAACAATTTTTGCAAAAATATAGTTGATTATTTTTTTAATATTGACTATGTCTGAACCCATGATTGCCACCCCTTCCTTTTTAAGTTCATTTAAAGCATAGAAGATTCTACTCTACTTTTTTGTTTAATTTTTAAATTTTTATTTTGATCTTGAAGTTAACAAATATCAAATAGAATCATATACAGCTTGTTTTTCCTTTTAAGTATATAATAAGTTCAGCCAGTAGCATTCAAAGTAGCATGTCCTGTTTGTCTACTCTTCTGTCTGACTTTCCTTCTATCTTCTTCTCTACATTTTTAAACAAGATTTATCACTGACCTTTTTTCCTTTTTCCTCCATTTCTTTCTTTCTTTTGTTGCCCTATCTCTTCTCCCACTTCCACCATTACCACCCCATAGAAAATGAATTAATGTAAAGCTTAACACATATGTACCAAATGGCATAGAATCTAAATACTTAAAGGAAAAGTTAAATGAGTTACAGGAAGAAATAGTTGCAGAATTCAGTGTACTCTTTTAGACACATCCACCCAAAAAACACATACACACGAGGAAGAAGCTAAGAGCCTGAAGAGAATTCTAGAAATTTAAACATGAGCATTCTTTGACTATTATTGAATGGTAGTAGAAAGGAGTATACACTTTTCCACCTGTGCATGGCACCTTACAAAAATTTACCATGTAGTTGGGTGTTAAAAAAACTCACAAACAACTGAAAAAAAGACATACTGAACACATAAGATAAGAGTGAGATTTGGGAGAAATCCATTCTCTCTACCCCCACCTCTATGATTGTATAATCTTCTCCTAGCACACTTCAATTATGAAAAATAGGAAATTCCTTCTCCATCCTTGCAAATTCAAACATTTGCTTCTTCTAAATCAGAATATGAATTTGAAGCCCTTGCATTGACTCATCAAGAATATTGCTTTTCAAAAATATCCACCAAATGTGCAAGCTTCAGCAGCAAATTTGCATTGCAAACTTAGTTTGTTTCAACTTTTTGTTATCATGACAAAAACAGAAATTTCTTCATTTAACTCAAACAACCTTTGAAGTATATTGGCAGGAGAGAGACATCATGTTTCTCAATAATATAAGCATATCCATATTTTGTCCCATATCTTCATACAGTTTTGCAAAGAGCTTTCCCTTTTTTATGAATAAAAGATTTTATTAAAATCATTTATAAGTAAAATGAACATAATATCTTGGTGATACAAGGACATAGATGAAAGTACAAGGGGGTATATATGTATGACTTAATAGAATAAAAGCCATTATACACGTGTTAAGGTACACAGAAATAGAAGAATGAGCAGTGTTAAGCTATAATAAAATGGTTATATGGCTTTAATTTTTCTTGATAATATGGAACTTCATGATTCTTATTGAAGGATTTAAAAGCAGAGTCTTCTTTGGAACTTGCTTTCAAAATAGATCTTGGCTTCCTTTATTTGGCACCTCTAATAGGACAACATACTAACAGGTATCTGCAAAAATCTAGCTTCTTCCCAAAGGACTAAAATGCCAAGGGAATGGGGGTAGCTAGAGGTTACAGAACTAAAAACAGAATGCATGAAGTGTGTGTGTGTGTGTGTGTGTGTGTGTGTGTGTGTGAGAGAGAGAGAGAGAGAGAGAGAGAGAGAGAGAGAGAGAGAGAGAGAGAGAGAGAGAGAGAGAGAGAGAGAGAGACGAAAAAGCCCCCGTCCACGCTAACTCCTTATTTGTTCTTGGCTGTCAGGGGTTTCCGGCTGATCTTTGGTTTGTCGTTATTTTTTCTTTTGGAGGCTCTGGGTTTGCCTGCATGTGTCTGCCATAGAGAGGTACTTGTATGTTTCAGAACGGATGTATTCAAAGACATGGGACACTCCGAGTTGGAACTGGTCAGCAATTGGGGTACCCCAGGGATTATTCTCTGCTTTGAAGACCTGCTTCTGACCAGTTAAATCCAAGTTTCCGAGTTCAGGAGGACGGACAGTCACACGGTTCCCTGGATGTGTAGTTCCTTCAGCTGTTTAAGTTCCCCAATTTCTTTTGGCACTGAGATCAGGTCATTATCCCTAAGGCTGAGTATCCGCAACTTTGTGAGCTTCCCAATATCTGGCGGCAGGATTTCAGAATCGTTGTCACTGAGATAAAGTGCACGTACGGTGGTAAGGTAGAAGAAGTTTCCAGGGAGAGAATTTAGATTCAAGTTGTTCTAAGTCAAGTCAAGGACCTCCAGGGCAGGTAAAGAGCCAAATCCTCGGGGCAGAGTATTCAGCCTGTTCATACCGAGGTTCAGGTGTTTGAGTTTCTGGAGGCTGCTGATCTGTGTGGGCAGCTCTTCAATTTGGTTATTGAAAAAGTTCAGCACCGGATTCTTCAGTTCTGCCACGTCTGGAGGCACAGTTATTAGTCTGTTGTGACTGAGCACCAGTTGTGTAATGTGGCACAATGTAAACAGGCCGCGGACATCCAGCACGTTGGAGATGCCGCGATCACACATGTCCACCTCGGGCTGGTTCTACTCCCGGCTCTCCTCCACCAGCTTCTTCAAAGACTTGGACGTGGTTGTGCACAGCCGCAGCGTCGGGGTCCCGCACGATTAAGCCGGGAGCCCACAGGAGTAAACACGCCCTGTCCCAGACCCCGGCGCTAGCGCAGCACTTTCCCTTTTTAAGGATTATTTTTACAAAGTTGATTACTCTTGTAATAATTTTTAAAACTTTATGTAGCTCTTCACCCATTTTTCTTGAGACAAGTAGCAGATGTCTACTAAGTATGTAATGTGCAAAGTTTATGAATTAACTACATTTTATTTTTTTAATTAATTTGGTTTTGGTTTTCTACAATTATTTCCATAGGTCTTAGATTTTTCTCCCCAAGACAGTATGCAATCTTATATGGTTTCTATACATACATTCTTTTTAAGCACATTTTCACATTAGTCATGTTGCATAGAGAATTAAAATGAATGGAGGAAACCATAAGAAAAAACCAGAACAAAACATAACACAAGAGAAAATATTCTGCTTCATTATGCATTCCAATTCCATAGTTCTTTCTCTCGATGTGGATGGCATTTTGCCTCAAGAGACCTTTGGGAAACTTTTAGGTCCTTGCATTGCTATGAAGGGCTAAGTCTACCAGAATAATTCCTCTCACACCTACTTATTACTGTGTACAATGTTCTCCTGGTTCTGCTCCTTTCACTCGGCATCAGTTCATATAAGTCCTTCCAGGCCTCTCTGAAGAACTCCTGTTCGTCATTTCTTAGAGCACAATAGTATTCCATTACATTCGTATACCACAACTTGTTCAGTCAGTCCCCAGCTAATGGGCATCACCTCAATTTCCAGTTCTTGGATACCACAAAAAGAGCTGCTATAAATGTTTTTGTACACATGAGGGATCATATTTTTAACTAATACATGTAAACTTGTATTTCATCCTCACATTAAGTTCTGTCAGCTCAGTCCAATAAATTCAATTATATTTTTTTAAGTAGCATTGCCATCAATAGGTTTACAAAGTATCACATATCTCTTAACATCAATAGCAACAAAACACTATACGTATGCAATTGCATGAGCATCTTTAACTACATCCCTTGCTTTATTCATCTGCAAAGCAAAATAGGAAAATTTTAGCTTTTTCAATTAAGTGATCACAAAGAACATGTTGGTAATTCTCCTTCCCATTATGCACATGTAACTTTTTAAAGCATCTTATATATGACTCACCAAACATCATTTCAACCATGTCAATAAATAGCTTTCAGGTAGTACCAACATTTCTCTTATTTAATAAATTTTTTTAGATTTAGCAATTACTATAGTCAACTTTATAGGATATAACCAATCCTTTTGATATCATAGGACAGACATTTTTTAGTTTGTATTTTTTATTTAAAGTATTTTATATTCTCTGTTAAGATGCTTGTTTTGTCATATTTTGTATATATTCTTTCAAGAAGTGATTTTAATTTATTATATTTCATGTCATCTGAAGCAGTCATACAGAGTGAACACAATAAACTTTGTTCTCCTTCAATAGCTAATTGCGAATCCCAGTGATAAATGTAGTGAGTCATTTTGTCTGTATTTAGACATTCTACTTTCTGTATCTATATTTTTGGTACTTAAACTGCCTCTACTGTCTTTTCTAGGTGACAGCTTCCAACTAAAGAAGAGGTTTTGAGGGTCATTAGGCTCCTTTCATGTGGCAAAGCACCTGGTGCTGATTCTATTCCACCTGAGATTTACAAGGTAGGGGGACCATTGCTCATACAAAAGCTGACTGAAATTTTCCTTATATGGCAAGAGGAGGTTATCCCCCAGGAGCTCAAGGATGCCTCCATTGTCCATCTTTATAAAGGTAAAGGGAATAGATTGTCTTGCGACAATCACAGGGGGTCTCTCTCTTAGTCATTGCTGGCAAAATTCTTGCTAGAGTTCTTCTTAAAAGGCTGATCCTTCACCTGGAAGATGGTCATATACCTGAGAGCCAGTGTGACTTCAGAAAAGGCTGAGGAACAGTCGATATGGTGTTTGCTGCCCGACAACTCCAGGAGAAATGCCAGGAGCAGAACAGATATCTGTACACAATGTTTGTAGATCTGACCAAGGCCTTTGACACTGTTAGTCATGAGGGCTTATGGAAAATTATGTCAAAATTTGGTTGCCCAGAGAAGTTCATCAGTATTATAAGTCTATTTCATGATGGCGTGCTTGCCCAGGTTCTGGATAGTGGACAATGCTCTCATGCCTTCCCAGTCATCAATGGAGTGAAACAGAGCTGTGATTTTTCTCCCATGCTTTTTGATATTTTCAGCCATGTTGTCAAATATTTCCAAGGAGGATGAACACAGAATCAAGGTCAACTACCGTACTGATGATAAGTTCTTCCATTTGAAAAGGCTACAAGCCAAGACCAAAGTAGAGGAAGTGTTGGTGCATGGTTTTCTGTTTGCAGATGATTGTGTACTCAATGCAGTCTCTGAAGCCGAGATGCAACAAAGTGTGGATCAATTCCCTGCTGCCTGTGCTAATTTTGGCCTAATAGTTAACACCAAGAAAACAGAGGTGCTCCATCAACCACCACCACACCATCCATACCTGGAACCATGGGTTACAACAAATGGAGAAATTTTGAATGCTGTGGATAAGTTCACCTACCTTGATAGCATACTTTCCAGGGATGTACACATACACTGCTAGAGCTAGCTCAGTGTTTGCGAGGCTCCAAAGAAAAGTTTGGGAGAAAAGAGGTATTAGACTGACTACCAAATTGAAGTCAAAAAGAGTCTTTGTGCTGACCTCATTGTTGTATGCCTGTGGAACATGAACAATCTACCAGCACCGTGCCAGGAAACTGAATCACTTCCATCTGAACTGTCTTAGGAAGATTCTGAGGATCACCTGGAAGGACAAGGTACCAGACACTGAAGTCCTTGCTCGAGCTGAACTGTCAAGCATTCAAATTATGCTTCAGAGAGCACAACTCTGATGAGCTGGCCATGTTGTTTGAATGCAAAATGTAGGCTTGTCAAAAAGACTCTTATGGAGAACTCGCATGGGGTAAGTGATCACATGGTGGTCAGAAGAAACGATACAAGGACACTCTCAAGGTCTCTCTCAAGAACTTTGGATTTAACTGTGCAACATGGGAGACACTGGCACAGGACTACACAGCATGGTGTGCCCACATCAGATGAGCAAAGCAAAATTGAGACAGTACAAAGGAAATGTAAC
This sequence comes from Bettongia penicillata ogilbyi, assembly GCA_023548195.1. NCBI lineage: Eukaryota > Metazoa > Chordata > Mammalia > Diprotodontia > Potoroidae > Bettongia > Bettongia penicillata. The sequence continues at coordinate 6,199,059 of JAJHZJ010000612.1, forward strand.
CACCCCAAATATTCACTCTCTATGTCCAATCTATGGTACAGTGTTCCAAGTTCATATTGGTCTGAGCAGCCACAGTCGGACACGCTGAAACTTCACTTTATCACGGTGATGTCATTTTGGGCCTCTTAGAGAATTAAGGGCAACAATCACCACGACTTTCTTTGCTGAAAATACATTATAGATCTTCATTGAATTTTCTCTTCACATTATTGAAATGAAATTTATTCCACATAAAAGGATATTTCACTTTTTAAAAATTAAAAACAATAAAAATTTAAGAATAAAATTTCACCTTGCAAATCCAAATATTTATAACTTCTTGAGTCATTTCAATTTATTTTAAATTGTGAAGAAGGGGTTTGAAATCAGCTTATTGTATCATATTTATTGAAATGAGTAACTGATAATTATATTAGATATTGTGGTACCTTTAGCTTCCACACCAAGACTTTTTAACTTCCAATTTATACACTGCACATTCAAATTCAGCAAGAACCATGAACACAGGACTCATCTATGACATGAGCCTCCATGGACTAATGATGACAGGGTCATTGTGCTGACTCCAATTTGACCTTGATTGCACACATTGTATTAAATAAAGACTTGGCTTGATTCACTGTCATTTGAAACAAATTTGCTCAATTACTCTTCCTTTTGTTGTCTTTGACTTGAACTTTTTTTTATTGGCAATAGTGGTTGGATTGCTAGAGGAGTTGTGCTAAAAAATATATAATCACTTTATCTCTGCCCTCACTTGCTCCCTCCCCCTCAAACACCCTGTTTGGAAACTGAGTGACTAAGTAATGGCTTCAAAAAGAGAGTCTGGAAATGAGGTTTATTCCTCTTCCTGGCCCAGTGTGTCAGGGTGGTATAGAAGATGGAGCACCTAGTACTAGAAAGGGGATCCAGGGATACAGCGTCTTTCAGGAGGTATAGAGAGGCTAGGAGAGTACACAAAAGTCAGTTACTGGAGTGGGAAGTTTAAATGGGGAGGAGCACCCATGGTGGGCACCTAATTGAGTATCTTAAAGAAAGTCTTAGTCATGATAGGATGTTAGAGGTGAACTTTAGAATCTTAGAAATCACTTCATTCTACTCCATCATTCTAGAAAAAAAGTAATAGGTCTAGAGAGGTTGTGACACCCAAGATCCCAGAGAAAGTATAGCTAAGATGTCAGCCTAGGTCTTTCGGCTTCAAGCTCAGTGTTCTGAATTATTCTTTGTAAAACCTGATTTCTGAAGAGATCATTGCAGCTGTTGTTCAGTCGTTTCAGTCGTGTTGGACTCTCCATGGCCCCATTTGGGATTTTCTTGGCAAATATTCTCTAGTGTTTTGCCATTTCCTTCTCCAAATCATTTTACAATAAGGAAACTGAGGCAAACAGGGTTAAGTGACTTATCCAGGGTCACACAACTAGTAAGTATATGAGGCCAGACTTGAACTCAGGAAGTTGAGTCTTCCTGATTCCAGACCCAGTGCTCTATCCATTGTACTACCTTGCTGACCTGAACAGATAACAGACAAGGTATTGGGGGGAGGGAAGTATAATTTAAAATTAAATTATAATTATAAAAAAATTATAATTGAAGTGTAATTAAGCAAATCAAAGCAACGCATTGGCTATGCATTATATACCACATATGCCTAAGAGGCATATTTTCCCAAAATACCTTATCTGTTATCCGTTTGAGGTATTTTGGGAAAACATTCCTCTTAGGCATGTGTGATGTGTAATGCAGTCAATGCATTGCTTTGATTTACTTAATTCTATTTCTTTATGACACTGAAGGAATCCATAGGAGATAGAGGTGTGGGTCTTTGAAAAGTAATAGTGATATTTTAAAAGCATCAATAATGCATGCTTTAAAAAGATGCTTCTTAAAACCTACTCCTTCCTCCTTTCTCCCTTCCCAAATAGGTGATCATAAATGCTTAGTATATATAATATCTCATAACATAATGCAACTTTCTGCCCATACAGAAGACTAACCTGGAAAGCAATGCTTCTCCTGGGCAGAGAGATCCTCCAGAGTCCTGACCCTGATAGCAGCCTAACTACCTTTTTTTTTCTCCCCTAAGAGTTCTCTGTCCCTTTTAAATGATCATTTTAATGACCTCAAATCTCTGCTCCTTAAAGCCCAGGTCTGGATCTGCTTAATAGCTGAGCACCAGGGATATTTGCCTCCGTTAAAACAACTGAAGACTGGTGACAAGGAAAGGTTATTCTCTGTGACATTTAAATCGATTGGAACCATTCTCTCTTTGGCACTGATTTTACTGAACATGACATGTTTTAAAGGCCAGCATGTCCCCAGTGCCCCTCAGACCCCCATCACCCGATTTGTAATTCCTGTCACCAGTAGCCTTCAGGTCCTGGCTCCCCCCAAATCTCCACAAAGGACTGCCGAAGAATACAATCTGGAATCAACAAAGCCTTTGTAATCAAGATGTCATTTTCTCCCTTTCCTGAATATAGATGATTACTTAACTTGCCCTCATCTGAAGGCAGCTGAAGCCAAATCTCCTGGTTAATACATTCTTAGGAAAGATCAGTGAGCCCTGAATTGAAATGATTAATTTGGTTCCATCTAAAATTAGAAAGATGAAATGCCCTGTAATTCTCAGCTGCCTTCAGTACATCAATTCCCCCTCCTCCCAACCTCCAGATGTTCCATGGTCTCTGTTGGATTCAGGGAGGACTGAAACTTTCTGGAGCCACTCAAGGTGGCCACTGGAGCTTTGATATTCATTCATATACATTCATACAAAATAAATATGCATTGTCTTCCTACGACTTGTAATGTACAAAGAACACTAGGCAGGTAAGCTCCTTGAGGGCAGGGATGTTTTTAGCTTTGTCTTTGTATTCCAGAATGTAGCATAATACTTGATACATAGTAGGTGCATAGTAAATGTTTACTAAAGTGAAAAATGCTTGTTGGCAGGTACACTGTCGGGGTAGCTGTGAAGTGGCCCGAGCATTATGGAAAACAATTTGGGAATTATGACTATAACATTTCACTACACACAAGTCAAATTTATTTATTCAGCATCTATTATGTACCAGACATCGCATAAGGCATTGGGGATCCAAAGACAAAAAATAAACAGTTCTTGCTAGAAGGAGCTGACATTCTCTCTGGAGACACAACATATATAGATATATGAATAAATACCCCTATATGCAAAATGAATACAAAATAAATCCAGTGTAGTCAAACATAAGATAAAGAGAGACGGCATTAACAGTTGAGAGAAAAGTAGTGTTTAAATCAAGAAGGAAGTGAGGAATTCTATGAGATGGAGGTGCCAAGGGAGTACCTTCCAGGCATAGGAGATACCTAGCAGAAAAGGCATGGAGACGGGAGATAGAGAGATACTGTGTGAGAATAGAGAAAAGATCAGTTTGAGTAGAAAACAGAATGCAGAAAGGATAATAATGAATAATATAAGGGTGAAAAAATAGGTTGGCAACAGGTTGTAAAGAGCTTTGAAAACCAAACAATTTCTATTTTAACCTAAAGGCAGATGATGGCCATTTAGAGTTTATTGAGTGTGGGGATGACATGGTCAGATCTGTGATTAAATGTAATGGGGTTTGGCTCACACCAAGATCAACTAAGAGGGAGACACTCACATGAGTGAGACCAGGGACCTGCTTCTTCCCGATTAGAGGACTGGCACATAAACTGGACTGCCAGTTTATGTGGCTGGTGGAGACCGGCCTCTTTCCTTGGCTTCATAACTAGAACTGGCTGCATCTTTAAAATTGACTGTCTGGCTTCACACTTAAAATGGATGTCATACTATTTTAGATACTTTTGCATGACTACACAGGTATAACCTATATCAAATTGCTTGCCTTCTCAATGGGGGTGGGATAGGAGGGAAGGAAGAAAATAGAAAATTTGGAACTCAAAATTTTGAAAGCAAATGATAAAAAATGTTTTTACATGTAACAGGGGGAAATGAAATACTAAGAAAATAAGAAAAAATAAAATAAAATTGATGTCCTATTGCCTGTCTTTTCAAGCAGTTAGGAAGGGGTAGGAAGGAGGGAGAGAATTTGAAACTCAAGATTTTTGAAATGAATGTTAATTATTTTTAAATGTAATTGAGAACTATTTAATGAAATAAACAAAAATGTCTTTTTCTTTAATAAAAAGTCTGTGAGTGACAGGCTCTCCCTCTTTTCCTACAGTGTCCAGGGATGAAGGACTCATTCACTCTCAGCAAACGAGATCATGCATTGAGTTGGGGTAAGGCCTGAGGGTCACCTCTCTTCTCATCCCAAGTCATGTGAATTAGAAAACTGGGCTGAGAATTTTGGTCTTTCATTTGTCCTTTTCAATTCTAAATAAAGGAAGTGGAGTTTTAGCCTGAACCATGGGATACTGTAGTTTAAGATTTCAAGCCAAATGTTGTACTGAGCTTAGCAGTACACCTTAAGAAGGCAGGACACCAGGAGGCCAGCCCAAGAGAATAGGAGCTTTAGTCTCTAGTTTAGTGAAACTAATGTAATTGTGTGATCGTCCTTCATTGCCGAAGACCATGCCATCAGAGAAATGATGACGTGACTTGCACTTGACTTTGCTTTGAGAGAGGGAGGGCTGTGCAGGTCATCAGCCTCACTTTTCCTCCAGAGTCATCTGAATCCAGTGACCAGATATTCATCAGGATGACTGGAGATGACTCAGGACGAGGCAATTGGGGTTAAGTGACTTGCCCAAGGTCACACAGCTAGTGAGTGTCAAGTATCTGAGGTGAGATTTGAACTCAGGTCCTCCTGACTCCTGCACTGGTGCTCTATCCCCTGCACCACTTAGCTGCCCTGATGCAATTGTAGTAACTGAGATAAGCCCTAAATCTAATCCCCCTCTCTTCTTCAGAGAGAGAGGTAGTGTTAGGTGGCCCCAAGATGATGGGTAAAATGTTTGTATGGCTTACTACATCTTTGAAGTAAATATCACTCTATGAGAGCTAATTTCACTATAAAATGATTAAATGGAACTGGAGTACTTGGACCCTAACATTTGGGGTAACACAATTGGTGGGAGCTCTAGCCCATGTCAGAGAACAGAGGTGATGTGGATACAATTGTCCTCAAGGTTAAGCAGAATACTAAGGATTGCTTTTCCAGTACTTTGTGAAACCCCATAGCTTATTCTTAACTTGAAGGTAAACTGAAGTCCTTTCCCCCTTATCTTGAACTTGTACCAAAAGACTTGCCTTTGTTTCTCTTCTCCTGTGTCCCCCTGCCCTATCCTTAAAACTTTAAACTATAAAGAATTCCCTTTGTCTCCATCATTGTGTCATAAAATCTTTTCTTGTCCCATGTCTTTAATCTTTAACCCCCATAAAAACCTCTAAAACTACATCATCATTCTGAAACCTCTGTCTAAGCGTGACTCCCCCAAATATCAGGTCTCATTTAGTTTTCTTGCTAAGGAGGCTCATTTTTGCTTGGAGGATAAATAAGCTACAAAGAAGGTCTAAGTGAATTCTTTCACACCCAAACCCCTCTCCCAAAATCTGACCTCAGCAGAGGTTCCCAACACCCAATGGTTCAGACTGGGACCTCAGGGTATGAGGGCCAAAGAATCTCTGTTAAATAAGAAAAATCACTTTGGAAGCTTTGGGAAGAATAGACTAGAATGAGAAGACATTTGAGGAAAGATCAGTTTGAAGTCTGCTGCAATAAGACGAGAAGCGATAAAGGCCTGAACCAAGACGCCCATCTTAGCTGTGTGAAATATGGGAGATTTTGTGGAAGTTCAAATGGCAATATTTGGCAAATGACTGGTTATGTGGAATGAGGGAGAGTGAGGAGGAGAGGATAACACCAAGATGACAAACTTGCAAGACTGGGAAAATGGTGTGTATGCCTTCAACAGAAATAGGGAACTTTGTTTAGTAGGGTGCATTTGGGGAGATGACAAATTCAGTTTTGGACATTCTGATTTGGCAATGTTTCTGAAACACCCAATTTGAAATGTCCAATAGGCAGTTCCTACTTACTGGTGATGTAGTGTTTGCACACAGAAGAGAAACTGAGGCAGGATATATGAATCTGAGAGTCATCTTTGTAGGGATGGTAAATAAACCCATAAGAACTGATGAGTATATCAAGAGAGTATAGAAAGAAGAGGAGAGGCCTAGGACAGAGTCTTGGGGTACACCTACACTTGGGGACACAGTATGGATGATGGTCTATCAAAGGAGGCTGAGAAGGAATGGTGAGCCAAATAGGAGGAGAATCATGAGAAAGTAGTGTCACAAAGACCCAGAAAGAACAAAGAAGACCCCGAAAGTATTCAACAGTGTGAAATACCAGAAGGCAAGAAGACCATCCTTAGGTCACACATCTATTTTCGGAGGGGGTGAGAAAGTATTATGGGGAAGGCCCCTAAATAGCCTTCAGAAAGCTTTGGTTAAAGTCTCAGGTATGCCACTAACTCACTATATGACCTTGGGTAAGTCACTTTCAGGACTAACCTACTTAAATAGTAAGACACTGGTCTCTTGGCTCTTACTTGCACAAGATACTCCATCTCCCAACTCCCATTTGTACAGTCTCTTCCTTGGACCTAGAATTTTTTCCTTCCTCATCTATCTCTCCTGGCTTCCCCAGCTTCTTTCAAGTCTCAACTAAACTTCCACCATCTGAAAGAAGCTTCTACCAGGTCCCCTTCCTTAATCATATTGACTTCCTTTTATTTTTTTTTTGACTCGTGTACTTTAATTATTTACTTTATTAACAAGTCATATGATTTTGTCCTTGTGAGGAACTCCTTTCTAGGGAGCTCTTTTTTTTTTAAGTGGAAATATTATTCTTAAATTTGCCCTCAGAGGTCATCAGTTCTCTCCGTAGAAGCGGATAGCATTTTTCATCACGAATCCTTCACAATTGTCTTGTAACATTGTATTGATCAGAGTAGCTTAGTCTTTCACAGTTGATCATAATTTAATTATTGATGTTAGTGTGTACAATGGTCTCCTGGTTCTGGTCACTTCACTCTGCATCAATTCATATATGACTTCCCAGGTTTTTCTATAACAATTGCCTTCATCATTTCCTCTAGCATGTTAGCTTTCCTTCACAATCATATACACAACTTGTTCAGACATTCCTCATTTGTTGGGCATCCCCTCCGTTTCCAACTCTCTACCACCACCAAAAGACTTGCTCTAAATATTTTTGTACATGTAGGTCTCCTTCTCCTTTTTCTTCAACGTCTTTGGGATACAGAACTAGTAGTAGCATTGCTGGGTCAAAGGATATGCAGTTTTATAGCCGTTTGGGTATAGTTCCAAAGAGTTCTCCAGAATGCTTGGACTGTTCATACTCCACCAACAGTGTATCAGTGTCCCTATTTTTCCACATTCCACATTGTCATTATACCTTTCTGTCATGTTAGCTAATCTGATATATATGAGCTGGTACTTCAGAGTTGTTTTAAGTTGCATTTCTCCAGTCAATTGTGATTTAGAGCATCTTTTCATATGATTATAGATAGCTTTGATTTCTTCTAAAAACTGCCTATTCATAAAGTTTGACCATGTATCAATTGGGAAATAGCTCTTATTTTATAAATTTGACTCACTTGCTGAGAAATGATGCCTTTATCAAAGAAACATGTTGTAATATTTTTTAAAAAATTTTAATTCCTTGCCTATTGTACCTTTTAGGAAAATCTAGTTTCCCTAATTAGGGGCAGCTAGGTAGTACAGTGGGTAGAGCACCAGTGCAGGAGTCAGGAGGACCTGAGTTCAAATCTTACCTCAGACACTTGACACTCACTAGCTATGTGACCTTGGGCAAGTCACTTAACCCCAACTGCCTCATCCTGGGTCATCTCCAGTCATCCTGATGAATATCTGGTCATTGGATTCAGATGGCTTTGGAAAAGCGAGACTGATGACCTGCACAGCCCTCCCTCTCTCAAAACAAAGTCAAGTGCAAGTCATGTCATCATTTCTCTGATGGCATGGTCTTCTTCAGCAACGAAGGACAAACACACGTTTCCCTCATTATTTCTCTTGATTATCTTAGACCTAAAAGTTAGATCAGTTTTTGTTCTTGCTTTGTCTGAGATCATGATTTCTATCCCTGCCTTTTTTTTTTACCTTAGCTGAAGCACAATAGATTCTGCTTCAGTATCTTATTTTAACTCTGTGTGTATCTCTCTGTTTTGAGTGTTTCTTGTAAATTCTTGTTGAAATCTATTTTCTAGTTCTTGTATCTGCTCGTATCTACTCCCATTTTTTTGGATAAGTTCACATGTGTATTTCCCTTCTATTTTATTTTCTTCTGTTTATCCTTCTATTTCTTTTTTCTTTACCCTGTCCCTCTTCAAAAGTCTGTTTTGCTTTTGACCACTGCCTCCCTTAATCTGTCCTCCTTTTTGTCATTCCCTCTTTTGTCTTATTCCTTTCCCCTCCTATTTCTCTGTTGGTAAGAGATTTCTATACCTAACTTTGAACTAATTCCAATGACAGGAAGATTCACTCCCCCTGCCATTTTCCCCTCCACTATAAAAACTCTTTCTCAAATGCCTCTTTAATGTAAGATAATTTCCCCATTCTTGCTGTCCCTTCTCCCAGTGCATCCCTCTTTCTTAACTCTTCATTTTTTTGAGATCATGCCAATATAATTCACTCACACTCATGCCCTTGGTCTATGTAAACTCCTCCTAACTGCCCCAGTAATGATAAAGTTCTTGGGCATTACATCTCTCATTTTCACATATTAATTTAACCTTATTAAATCCTTTATGATTTCTCTTTCATGTTTACTTTTGTTACACTTCTCTCAAGACATGTTTGAATGTCAAAACTTCTATCTAATTCTAGTCTTTTCATCATGGTATTTGAAAGTCCTCTATTTCATTAAGTATCCCTTTTTTCAAATGCCGTTATCATGTCTGAACTGAGAGTTCCCAAAACTGCTGCTGTATCTCAAGAATTGTTGCAGCTTCCAGGCTGACTCCCACCCTACTGTCACCAACCTCTCCTGATGACCTCCTAAGGTTGAAAAATGTGTCATCTCAACCTTTTGTTAACTATGCCCTCCAGAATCCAATCTGACATGTTATTTTAAAGTTGTCTGGAGGGGAATGTTGGGAGAGTCCAATCAGCCGGCTGCTTCTACTCTAAGTTATCCTGCCTGTCTCTTGTTTGTGCAATTATTTTGCATGTTATTTCCCCATTAGATTGTGAACTCCTTCAAGGCAGGGTCTTGTTTTCACCCTTCTTTGGATCCTCAGGGTTTAGCACAGTGCCTGACACTGGTAAGTACTTAACAAAGGATTTTTGACTGGATAGGATTGTCTCTGCCCCTAGGGGGAAGCCCCTCTCTGGGCTTCAGCTTTCCCAGTCTGTACTAGATGATCTCAAAAGTTCCTTCAGGTTTTTACATTCTATTTTTAAAGCACCTTCCAACTTTAACATTTCTATAATTCCAATGTGTAGATGAGGCGAAAAATAACCCAGAATTGTGAAAGTTTTTCTAATGTCTTTGGCTACTTTGCTCGAGAAGATGGTAGGAATTTTCTTCAGTTAAGATCAAAGTATTCATTCAGTCTGTATTTTTTTCCATTACTGCACATACCTTTTGAAGCTTCATTGATCCTCTTGGTGGGATGGTGTCCCTGGTAAATTAATCTGAACATTCTTTGGGGGTCTCCTTAATGTCTGGTTTGCATCTGACCTGCCTGTGGTGACCTGTCTTGCCTGTCTTGCTTGGGTAATCTATTTTTTGGAAAGACCCCTTTTCTCTGCCACAGCCTCATTCAAGGGCATTATTTTACTGCCTATTTGCTCCTGTAGTAAACATCCCAAGAGCTACGCCTTGAGCCCTGAGTTGAATTCTTTGTTCACACATTCATTCTTCAGCAAATGCTGAGGGACTGTTGCATAGTAGAGAGATCTCTGAATTGGATTTTTCCCAGCAGCCAAATTGGAACATGCCCTTGCATTTTCCTGCCTCCATGTCTTTGTTTATTTTGCTCCTTATGCCTCCAAATAACTCCTCTTTTCTTCCTATTTCTCCCTATTAACATCTTATCTATTTTTCAAGGCCCAATTCAACCATTGTCTCTTTCACGTTCTTCCTTGATGTTCTCCCATGCATAATCTCATACTCCTCTTATGTACTTATTATATTTTCATTTGTAGTACCCATAGGGGTCCTATAAGGTCTCTAGGCTCACATGAATCAGGTTAGATTTTTCAAGACCTGCTCCCAAAGGGGCCATTTTTCCTCCTTGCCTCAGGCTCACCCAGAATAAAACTTCAGGGAAATTTCTAAAACAGAGTTTAGAAATGACATGTCCAGGTATCTCCAAATGGAGGTAGTAGGGTCCCCTCCCACAAAGATGTTCAAGATGGGGCCTTTTTATTTCTCCCACCACACACACACACATGCACATGCACACAAACACACACACACACACACATACATACTTTATGTATACTATGGAAAATTTTTTATTTCCTCTGTCACAAAGATACGTAAGATGCAAAGTGATTACATACTAAAACATAAAATACTCAAAGAATCTATTACACTCATTAGACTTTCCTAGCAGATAAAAACCCTTTGTGTGACTACTGAAAAAAATTTCCCATTCATTCCATACCTGCATCATCCAGGCAACCCTGTAGCTCCTGCCCACCAGGGCATGGCTTTATTGCTTCAACTGCAGGACAGCGCTTTTCCTTCCCCAAATTGCATGCTGTGAAGGAAATCTCTAGAAAATCAGTGCCCAACCCTTAAACTCAGACATTCTCAAACTTGGGAACTCTTGAACTCAAGATTGCATCCCTGAGCTACCCCTGAATTTGGAATTCATTTTAAGGATCTAAATCTCTGACTTGTACTCAGAAAAGGAAACAGAAAGGGACAAGAGAGCCAGGAACTTCATTCTCAGGCTCAGGATGGGCAGGGCAAGCATAGTCCACCAGATCGGTGACTCCCTGGAAAGCTGTCATTTTCTAGGCAATGAGCTGGCAAAAATGAACAGAGTACTGGACCTGCAGGCAGGAAGTTGTGAGTTCAAATCCAGCCTCAGACACTAGCTCTGTGATCCTGGGTGAGTTCGATTCTATCAGTTTTCTCATCAGTAAAATGCACCCGCCTCTCAGGGTTGTTAAGAAGAAAATGGTTGCCTGTATCTTCATAGCAAAGAAGGTAGAAAAACGGAAAGAGGTTCTGAGAGGACTCTTAGGACTTCTAATTAAACATAACTCCTTGGAGTCAGCAGAGCTAGAATCTAGACATGATAGAATCACAGAATACGGAAATGACCCAGGGGGTGTTGGAGGAAGACGTGGGCAGCCAGGAAATCACATAAACCATTGGATCCAGGCACATTTTAGCAACATTGCCAACCCCTCTTTCCTCCACCACCACTTCTTAGCCAAGTAATATTCTTTGCAGCCATAGGTAAGAGTTTTGATTAGAACGTTTTTCAAATCACTTACTCCATTTGAAGAAAGCCCACCAGGAAGAATGAATGGATTCTGCTGGCTGGCTAAAAGTCAACAGTGACTATCTTTTGGCCAGCTGTCCACCCCAGCTCCCAAGTGATTCTTTTAAGTGAAACTCTGGGATCTTGAGTATAAGGGGAACTTAAGTTTCCTCTAGATTCCACCATCCAAAGCTATAAATAGCATCTTCATCTGATAGTTAGGGAAAGAGATTCAGAGAAGTTAAATCATTTATCTACATAGTTAGCAGAATTGGAACACTGAGCTAATGCTCTTGAGATTTCCCCATAGAAAGGAGTTACAATTGCCATCAGGCACTATTATCATCAACAGGAATAAGTCCTAGAATTCTACTGTATCATGGCTCTCATCCTTTCCACTCTCTTACCAGGCCACAGGAGCTCCCTACACCACATGACCGATCTTTTCAGAATAGCAATTAGCTCTTGATAGCAAGGGCTGTCACAAGATTCAAAGAAAAATAAGATCAGGGGGAAAATAGAAAAAAGAAAATTGTTCTCTGTTTTCCCTACACGCAAATAGATCCATACATGCTGGGGAGAGGAAATGAAGAAGGTCAGTCTCAAGTTCCTTGAATGGGAACTATAAAATGATCATTAGAAACCTTGAGGCTACAAGAGACCATGGATTCTAAAACTGGAAGAGACTTTCAAAGGGAGGAAGCAGCATGGTATAGTGGAAAGAGCCCTACCTTTAGCCCAAGTGCCCTGAGTTCAAGTCTTGAATTTGTTGCTTATTACCTATATGACCTTGAATGAATCATCTAACCCCAGGTCTTATTTTCCTCATCTATAAAATGAGAAAGGTCCCTAGCAGCTCTAAATTCGTAATCATTTAGTTAAGTTCTCTCATTTTCAAGGATATTAACTAAAAGTTAAAGCAGTTGTGGCCTGCCCAAGACAGCAAGAGTTGTTAGAATTCAAATCCAGTTCCTCTAAATTCAAACTGAGTCTTCCTTGCACCATGGATATACCATGGATGGATGGACCCAAACTTACCTTTGCCCACTTAATCTCATGGTGTAGGCTTAGACAGTCCTTTGTAGACAGGGTGCATGAAGCAACACATTTTTGGTTCCAGCCTGGCACTATCATTCAGTACTCTCCCTCTGAATCCCAGTCACCTTTGTCTTTCACAAATACACAGGAGAGCCTGACAAAGAGACTTGGCAAGCAGGGCAAAGAGAGAACCACAAGGTTCTCCCTTCTCCCATTGGCCCCTTCCCAGAGGCTGGGGTTCTGGGCCAAGGCTAGTACAGTCCATGGCTATGTGGGAGAGCCTGAGATTAGGGTAAGAGAGGATTTGGGGTAAACAGTGTCTTATTTCTCTATCCCTGCCTCCACAACTCCTGAGAGCACTCCTCTTCTCAATGAACTGTATGTCTACCATATATAGGACATTGTGGGAAATGGAGATAAATGATACAGTAAACCCTGACTTCAAGAATAAATACAGTCTAGTGCAGTTTCTTGACAATTTTTGTGTCAGGGATCCCCTTTGACATTCTAGAGATGCCTATGGACCCCTTCTTAGAATAATATTTTAAATGCATAAAATAAAATATATAGGATTAATAAGGAAATCCATTATATTGAAATATAGTTATCAAATATCCATTAAAAACAGGCAAGTTCACAGACCCCGGGTTAAGAATTACCAGATTAGTGAGACAGAAAGTCATATTCAAAAAATGGCCATCTCCAACCCATGAGAGTGGTAGAAGGATGGGATCATTGCCAACTGTTAATTCTCCATGCCCCTCAGACCAGCCCTGGAAAGTTCTTTGCCTTATCATTGTGATTGTCTCTCCCAGGATCCCTAGCTCCCCTAGACTCTGGAGAATCCCCCTTGCCTTGAGGAAGGGATGTCTAAGCACTTGGTTTTTCCTTCTCCTGGTGGCCTTGATTTCACTAGGTAAGGGCCCAATCAGGCAGTTCTAAGTGGTTTATGGTGGAAGATGTAGGGAAAGGTATAAGTCAGATCTGGGAACAAGTTTGAGCCCCTAGGGAAGGTGGAATAGGTTTGGACCACTGCTCTAGTAGGACTGAGAGCTAGTCCAGGGCATGGTTGGATGCCAGGGATAGGGTACCTTCTCCTTACAGAGCCCTATGTCTTTTTTCCATTTGTCAATCAAGGGTCTTCCAGTTGTTTCAGACACCACTTCAGAGTTCAGAAAGGTGGAAAATGAAACTCAAATATCTCTTCTGCAAAAAAGAATTACCATTCAATTATCCTCAGGATATAAATATCCACTTTGCCTCTCTCCCAGAGAAAGTTTGGGGCATTTTGCCTGTTGATAATAAAAATCTTTCTTGCTGCATATGAGGAGCAATGAGTGTGGATGTTGAGTCCCTTAGAAGTACCCAGTTGACCCCCAGAACCATCCCTTGAAAGGGTCTGGCCTGGCACTGTCATTCAGTGCTCCCTCTCTGAATTCCAGTCATCCTTGTCTTTCATGCATACATAGGAGAACCTGACAAGGAGCCTTGATGAGAAGGGCATGGAAAAAACTAGAAGGTTCTCCCTTCTCCAACTAGATTCTTGTCTGATTCATTGTGTCCTCCTGAAGAGCTGAGACAAAATCTCCACTGCCTTTGCCTGACTGCACAAGAGATCTTCATGAACTGAGCAAGAGTCCCAGAGTAGCCCTGACTTCTGAATCTCAGGGGCTTTAGGGCCATCACAGCCCTCCTTAAAAATACGTATTTTTGATATGTTAAGGCTAACTAGAGGGGGTAGAGGGAATTTAGCATGATAGCTAGCATAGTATGTTACCAGTCAGTTCTCTTGAGTTTCCATTTTCCTCAAATGTAAAATGGGGATCAGGCACTACCCAGCTCATCAGGTTATAAGGCAGGCATTTTATAACCTTTAATATGCAATATCAGTATAGCATTATTTTTACTCAAGAATCCATGATTTCTTCAGTGTGAATAATCCTTTCACAGATGCAGATTGCAACCCCTCTCTGACTTAATATATGGTCTTTGTAGTTGCTGTGGTTGAAACTCTCTGTTGTGGAGCCAACCTAGTAATGAGCTTCTGTGAACTTAGCTAGTTGAGTTCTTGTATAACAACATTAAAGGGTGTCACTGGGCTCATACTTGAAGCTTTTCCAGCTTGGCAGGACTTGCAAGCACTTTGCTGATATGGCTTTCAATGCTATGCTATAATGAGGCACTGAGTAGGACTTTAATGAAGGACTATAATCTTCTTCAACATCATCATCATCACCACCACCACCTATCACCTCCCACTACTACACAGTAAAAAAGATCTTTGAAGGGATAAGATACAAGAGCCCTGTGGAGAAAGGACCAGAAGCATGAAGAGTCACATTGTCAGGGCCCCTAGGCAGGTACAGACAATTGCCAGCCCTCTCTGTTCTCTCTCAGCTCTTAGCCTCTCTTTACACTCTATCACATGGTTATCTTATCCACTAAATCAACCTAAGCTACCAGCTCTATGCAGAGGATTAAAAAACCTCTCCCCAACCCTGAACCAACTCTCTCAGGCTCTAACCTATATCACTTACTCCTTGCTGAAACAAATCCTACCTGGATTCCTACAAGTCCTTCAAATATGAGATAATGTATGTAAAGCATTTTGCAAAGCTTAAAGTACTATGGAAATGTTAGCTTTTATAACAAAACTGAGAACTGATTTAATTTTCATTTCTTTAATTATTAGTGGTTTAGAAGGCTTTCTTTCAAATAGGTATTGATAACTTAGACTTCTTTCTCTGAAAACTGTATGATCATTTCCTTTAACCATTTATCAGCTGAGAAATGGCTCTCAGTCTTATAGATTTGAATCAATATTATATATCTTGGAAATGAGACCTTTATCAGAAAAACTTGCTGCAGATACACACACACACACACACACACACAGAACAGGTTGAGTTGAATCAGAAGAAACAACATCCATAAAAAAATTAAATTAAATTAAGAGGTGAAAGAGGAAAATACTGGGAGGAAAAAGGGAGAAATGGAATGGGGCAAGCTATCATTCATAAAAGAGATAAGAAATATCTTGTTCAATGGACGAGAAAAGGGAGGTTAGAGGGGGAAAAGTGAAGCTTACTCTCTTCACGTGTGCCTTAAGGAGGGAATAAAATGCTCATTAAATTTGGTATGAAAATCTATCCTACACTACATTAAAGTTGGGCAGAAGGGGACAAGTGGGGTGAGGGGGATGATAGAAAGGAGGGCAAATGGGAGAAGAGAGTAACTAGAAGTAAACACTTTTGGGAAGGGACAAGGTCAAATGAGAAAATAGAAAAAAGGGGGGGTCAGGGTAGGATGGAGGGCAATATAGTCTTACACAACATGACTATTATGGAAGTCTTTTGCAAAACAACACATATACAGCTTGTATTGAATTACTTGCCTTCTCAGTGGGGATGGGGAGGGAGGGAGAGAAGTTGGAATTCAAAGTATTAGAAATGAATGTTGAGACTTATTATTGTATATAACTGGGAAATAAGAAATAGAGGTAATGGGGTACAGAAATTTAACTTGCCCTACAAGAAAAGAGAAGATGCGGATAAGGAAAGGGTGGCGAGTGACAGAAGGGACAGCACATTGATGGAAGGGGTAATCAGAATGCAAGGTATTATGAGGTGGGGAGAGGGAAGAGATGGGGAGAAAAATCGGAACTCAAAATTTTGTGGAAATGAATGTTGAAATCTAAAAATAAATAAAGTGTAACCTAAAAAAAAAAAATCTGTCCACAACTGCTGCCTCTATTTCTTCCCCTCTCATTTCTTAATCCTTTGCAATTTGGCATCCAACCTTATCACTCAAGTAAAACCACTCCTTCTGAAGTTAGCAATGATCTCTTGATTACCAAATATCATGATCTGTTTCTCAAATCTATATCCTTCTTGACCTATCTGCTACATTTAACACTGGTAACCACCCTCTTCTCCTGGATACTCTAGATTTTCATGACGTTATTCTCCTCCCGGTGTTCTTTCCTGTCTAACCATTCCTCCTCATTTTCCTCTGCTGACTCATCATCCATATCATACCACCTAATTCTTGGTATTCCTCATGGTGCTGTCTTGGGCCCTCTTCTCTTTTCCCTTTATACACTCTCTCAGTAACCTCATTAGCTTCCATCAGTTTAACCAATATCTCTAAGTATATGACTCTTAGATGTACACATCCAGTCCTAACATCTCCAAGTTCCACATCACCAAGTGCCTAGTGACCGTTTCACAATGCATGTCCTGGAGTCATCCTAAACCTCTTATGTCCAAAACTAAGCTCACCATCTTTCTCTTATGCCTCCCTTCTTCTAAATTTCCCTATTTCTGTCAAGTACCCCACCATCCTTTCAGTCTCTTAAGTTTCAAAATCACAGCATTATCTTGGACTTTCCCTCACTCCACATGTTCAATCAGTTGTTAAATTTTGCTGTTTTCATTTCCACAAAAATCTCACATCCTACCCCTTCTTTCTACTCACACAGTTACCACCTTAGTTTGGGCCCCTATTACCTCCTGCTTAGATTATTCCAACAGTCTCCTAATTGAGCTAATTGCTTTATCTCCCATCATTCCAGTGGGTCCCACAAAACTGCCAAAGGAATTTTCCTCGAGTGTAGATCTCACCATGTCACTCCCACACATACGCTCGATAAACTCCAGTGACTTCCTGTTACATATTAGGATCTCGGGGAAAAATATTAAACTTCTCTGATCCCAACTATGTTTGCAAGTTCATTGGACATTACTTGCCCTCCCACAATATGCAACAATGCAGACTTCTCTGTTCACACATAATACTCCATCTCCTGTCTCTTTGCCTTGGTAATGGCCTTCCCTCACGCCTAGAATGCATTCCTCCTGCCCCTAGACTCCTTACTTCAGTCTCATGCCATCCTTTTCAACATACAGCTCAAATATTGTCTTCTACTTGAAGCGTTTCTTGATCAACTAGTTTTCTCTTTCCAATTCCCTTATATTTTAACTACTTCTATGTTTCATTCACTTGCACTTATGCTCTACATGTTTATGCACTTTCTTGTGGTCTCTCCCATTAGAATAAAATAAGTTTCTCAAGAACAGGGATTTTTTCTTTTTTTTTTTACTTCAAAATGACTCCACAAATACTTGCTAACAGTTGATTGCTCTATAGGGACTCATCACCATCATAGCTGAGATCTCTTTACATAATGCTTTTAAGATTTGCCAATTTTTTATACCCATTATTCGCTATCTTCCTCACAAGATCCCTGCAAGGTATCTGCCAGGTTTCACAGAAGTGGGTCAGAAGAGTTAAGGGATTAGCCTATGGTTACAAAGGTGGTTAAGAGTCAGAGGAACCTAGGCTTCAGCTGATTCCAATTCTACATTGTTTCTACACTCTCTTCCACACACTCTCTTTTCCATCTGTACTAGATATCCTTTCTGATAGGGTCAGACATCTTTAGTGAGCACACATCTGTGTTTTATCCCCCTTTTGAGTGTAATAATCCGAGTAATAATCAGGGAGTGAAACCTCCCTCCGAGTTTTCATTAGTTATTTCTCTTACCTGTGATTTTGAAGTTTTCTGTTGCTCCATCTATCAAGGAATCTTGTATCACCTTATTTGTGTGTGGGGGGCGGGGTGGGAGGGAAAAGGGCTAGAAAGGAAAGAATGGATCTCACTGCTCAGGCGGAAAGCGACCCAATACACCAATGGACAGGGGATATGACCTCCTCCATTTCTGACCCAGGATGGGTTTACCTAAAGCTCCTTGGGCAACATGGCGGACCCCTGATCCCACGGAACTCACCATGTTAGTTCTAGATTTAGTTTGAACAGCCGATCAACTGAATTCAAGAGATCCATCAGCCTCAGCCTCCCCAGGAACAAGTGTGACTGACGTGTGAACATACCTGGCTGGGACCGTCCTTAACATGCACAAAGGACATCTTTCTGGGGAGACCTTTTTAAGGCTGCATTTTACTCTACAGACTTTTAAAAATATGAAGTTTTATTGATGCTTTGTCTTTACATCACAGTCATTTCTAGATATACTACTCTCACCCCTTAAAACTAAGAGCAGTTAAGCAAAAGTAAGGTGGTTATCTTGTGGGGACCACACACATGCAATACCCAGCCTCTAATCCTTTGTTCAAACAGTGAAGTGAGGCAAGATTGATCATTATGGTTCCTTGCAATTGAATTTCATTTGAATGTTTTCATCTACATTATTTAGTCATTAGGTGTATTATTTCTCCGCTTCTCCTTATTGCAAAGAGTACCACTTCACTTAATAACCTTAGCCACTGATCTCTACGTCTCTCATACCCAACGTTGCCCTTGGAGCAAAAATGAGTTAAAGGGTAGTCATGTAGTCACTTTTCTCACACAGACTTTTCCAGGACCGTTAGACCAAGTCACAGCTCCATCAATAGCGTCTTGTTCTGTCTTCTTGAGGGGCCTACAACATGGATTATTGGTCCTTTGTCATCTTTGCCAGCATGCTGCATGGGAGGTGAAACCTCCCTCCGAGTTGTAATTTGTATTTCTCTCATCTGTGATTCTGAAGTAACTTTTCATATGGCTGTTGATGGTTTGCAATTTTTCTTTTAATTTAACATCTTTTGACCACTTATCTACTGGAGAATGGCTTCGTTGAAAATGGTTCTTTATAACCCTAAAACAAGAAACACATAAGGATCTTGTATTTTCTTCACCTTTCAGTCAGTTGCATTACTATGAATGTGATCTATTACAGAAAATTATTTCTGAAAGCCCTCCTGTTCCCTCCTCATATTTAAATCAAGGATATCTTTGATACATGTATAGATCGCATAGATAAACACAAACAAGGATAAGACCTATCAGCTAAGCTTAAATCTACAATATTGGTAGATGGGTCCTGTGTTGACCCTTAATTGACGATTGCTGCCCCATTAAGGACTCTTAAGCATATGAAACAATCAAGTATTGAACCCAACAAACCATCAGTGAGGATAGTTGCATTAATTTAAACACATCCTCAAAGAATTCTGAAACAGAAGGAGTCTCTTCAAAATAGCTAAATGAGCACAGGCCTTAGCTGTGGATTGCACATTGCCTACAAGCTGCTGGAAAACCTTTGAGAGGGTTCTATCTGTGAATGTGGCAGAAGATTGTGACCAGGCAAAAGCATGAGGGTGGTTTCCTTGGCGTATCTTCTAGCCCATCTGAACCTCCACAAAAAATCCTCTTCTGCCCTACCCCTCCTTTCTCTTCTTGCTACAGTTTAGTTCAGTTCATAGAGGGTGCCATGCCAAACTGGGTGATTCTTTGTGAAGGGGAAGTCTTTAATTATGGTCAAGAAAAGACCACCCTCCCCCCCCATTAAAACTTTAGGAAGCCTAGGTTCTAAGCATCAGCTGTGCCAGCAACTCATTGGAACCTTTAAGCACTTCACTTTCTGTCTTGCCATTCATTTCCTCACCTGTCAAAATGAGGTAAGCTCTGAAGTACCTTCCAGCTCCAACATTTTGAGAAACTAATCTCAGCCAAACATTAGGGATGCCATATGTCTGATAAAAGAACTCTGATCATAGCCCACGTTGCAGTTTTCTCCGTCTGCCCAGCTTTTTCCTGATACAGAACTGATCCATACAGGGTTGGCAGCAGTAACCCAGGAAAGCAAGCACAAGAGATCTGTGCTGGAACCAAAGTAAGGGTGAATGTGGAAGGGTATAGGGAAGCAAATGCAAAAGGAGGTAAGAGTTCCTTGCTTCATCATAAGCAGCTTGTGGATGGCACTGAGAACTGAGCACTCAGTGAGTCCTATTCTCTCCATCTATGACTCTGTATTTCAAAAGTACCAAGTAAATTCAGTGGCGCTACCCTCAAATGGTTAATGTCAAGGACCATACTACCTCTACGCTTAGATGTATGGTCCGGGTATTAGATGCCTTGTGAGCTGGCAATCACCAAGGATGTGAGGAGTTGCTTTCTTGTGGTTTTTCAGCTCTGTTCCATTTGTTTTATACCTAAGAGGCATGAGACTATTGGGCTAGACAGGGCTCCTATCTCTTAGAAGTTATGAGCCATAGAGGGGTGGTTCCTAAGAAGTCCTGATGCATTAGCACCATCCCCTGATCATGTTAGTCTACAGCTTCCGCACTCACCAGGGACTCAATTTTAGTTGGATGAAATGACCTGAGCTCCAGAGCAAATGGAAATTTGCCTTTTCTATCCCAGGGAATAGCTGGAAAAGGATTGGTATTGTGATGGATGAGAGAGAAGCATGGCATAGTGGACAGAACACTGCATCTGGGAACCTGAGTCCCAATATCAGCACGTGTGTGACTCTGGGCAAGTCACTTCTCCTCCTGACTCTGGTTTTCTCATCTCTAACATAGGGTTGCATTAGATAATCCTTAAGATCTAAATACTAGGAGTATTTTAAAGGGACAAAATCCTGTAGTGGGGCTCTACAGTTCTCATGTGCCATCTTCATTTGCTTGAAGCATATAGCATAACACTAACCATAAATAATGACTGATATTTGAGTGAGCACATTACAGTTTGCATGTCTCACTGGGTCCTCACAAAAGCCCTGGGAAAGAGGCATTTTTATCCTCATTTTTATTGAAGTCTGAGTTTAATTGGCTTGCTTATTGTAACACAGTGGATTTGGAACTTGGGTTTCTATTAATTCCGTGCCAATGTCCCTTCAGCCAGATAACCTCCTTTCCCTTGACTATTAGGAAATGAGAGAAAGTATGTCAGAGAGGGAGAAAGGAATCAGAGAAAGGAGCAAGTAAACAGGGCTTTGGGGGAGGAATGGACCCTCTACCCTGCTTCCTGACCTACTGTCCTGTTGCTTGGAGAACAGCCACACTCCCATCCCTACCTCCAGTGCTGGGACCCCACTCCCTTCTTTTGTGCTCCATTCATGAAGGCTGCCCTCCCAATGTCTGCCAACTTTTCCAGCCATCTGCATTTAAATTTGGTTATCTCTTGAACCATCAGTTCTCTGCCAGGCTCTCTGTGCCTTTCAGGATGACAAACTGCCTACCTAAGTAAGGTCCCTATATTAATGAAAGACAAAGAGTCTGCCTCAGATAATGTCTTTATAATCAACACAAGAATAATGATAATAGTGGAAAATTCAGGAGAGGTGTAAAGTTACCTAGAAATAGTACTGCAACTGCCTACTTTGCCAGCAACTGCTGTAAGGCCCTTGCATGACCTGTGAAAACAATAGATGTCAGAACTCAATGAAGCTGCTTTAGTAGGGGATTATACATGCATCTCTTCCTGATTCCCAATCAAGATTGGGTACTGAACCTTAATCTTATAGGGATTAGACCATTCTCTCTGGGATAGAATAAGCAAAGCCAAATCCTCACAGATACAAAACGAGGCCAGTAGTAATGGGGACACAAAGCTGTCTTCAACAGCTGAAAGCCTGTCACATGGAAGACTGCTTGCTCCAGAAGGCAAGCCCAGGACCAACTAGTGGTGGCAGCAGGCTGCTGTTTTGGGGCTCAATTCAGAACTGTCCTCCCCCTCAAAGAAATATAACAGGCAGCTTCATGACAGTCAGAATGACAAACCTGTTTTCAATAGCAGAAAGGAGATTCCTGCACTGGAGGGGAGGTTGGACTAGAAAACTGAAGTCTCTTCCACATATGAAATTCTATGACTAAACTATTAACTGCTCCAAGGCTTGTGGGTTTCCCAAAGCCATCACTATGCATTGGGGGAAACTAATTCTTAACCCTAAGCATACACTGCCGCAGTGCTCAGTCTTCTTCTGGTTCTGCGTCTCTTTACATCAGAGAATCACAGTAGAAAGCATATCCTAACAAAAACTACAAACATGCAGATCTCATCAGCAAGGACGAAGGCGGAGTTTTGCAGTAACATGCGCAAAGGTGGCAATGTTTCTATTTCCGCCTAGATTGCTATCTATGTTCCAAGTGCAAGCTGGCCTTCCTCGTAGAACAGAAGACATAGGGAATAGGGGAAGACCTGTCAACTCTTGAAATAAAAGGAAATGAGATTTTCCTTTTAGACACACACACATGCAAAAATATGCATCTATGTATGTGTGCGCATCTCTCTGTGTCTGTCTGTTGTTCCCCCCCACCTACCCCAGCACACACACCTGTCTCAGGAAGGTGGAGGATGGAAGGCTGTTACGCAGAGGAGCAGGAGAAGGAGCAGTGAACACTTAAGAGATAGAAAATGAGCATGAGGATCTTCCCAAGGAGAAGCTGGACATCGTAGAGAGGAAGCACATGCTGATACTCTCACAGCATTTCTGACCCACAGAGGGGTTGTGACCCACAGTTTTAAGAAGTGCTGAAGGGATTGGGAGTGGAAAAGAAATATAAGAAGCCCTGCATGATGATATGTCAGCTGAAGGATCACCTTGTAAGGGTCAGAGAAGTCGAGGCAAATAATGCTGCTAGGCAGGCACTGAGGAGGTTCTTTGCTGGCCTGATCATAAGAAAGACCTACTATCTTCCCAGAGCCATGTATCCTAAATGGAACAGAGAATTTGTTCCCAATACTTGTTCAAGCTATTTCTGGTAATTCCCTTGGGAATATACGCTACTTCCAAAAGTAACCTAGCAAGCACTGTTAAAGACCATGTGGTTACTGGCAAGAAAATGAAAATCTTACTAGCACAGATGTTGTTTTATCACTACTATCCACAGAAGCACAAGGGATTCAGAAATGAAAGGGAGATTTTGGAAGTGCACAGCTGGTTATAAAGATGGCATCTGAGAATGGGATTTGGATTTCTGGACCATGGATTAGAACATAAGACTAAGTCTCCTAGACAAGAGTGGAGCACAGCTAACAAGAACTGGGAAGAACACATTTGCCGAAAGGCAAAACTGCCTGTGTATATCCACAAAACTTGTCACAACAGAGAATAGTTGCAACATGGAACTAACAGAAGAAATGCTCATAGGAGACAAAATCCTAGAGAGGAGTCAGGACGAAGGGGAATTTAACACAAAACTTTTGGCCTTAGATGATGATACATAAATGCACAAAGTACAAACGGTAACAAGGCAAACTGAACAAAGGAATCAAATTCAACCTCTTAGATCGATGACTGAAACATGACTAGAACATGGCTTTAACTCTGCCTTATTCAAAGTAAACAGGATTGTTGTTCAAGTGAGAGGGAACAGCCATGTCTATAAAAAGGTTAACATTAAAAAATCCAGGGACCAGAAGACAGAAGCACGGTTGAACATCTGGGTCTGCCCACAGAGTGAATTACAAACCACCCTGAAAGAGAAAAAATCATTGTGGATCCAGTTCAGCACATCTCAACTCTGGCACAAAAGTATGGATAGGACAGTAGTAGTGAGAGGCTTCAGTTACCTGGACACCTGCCTGGGGTTTTCTGTCAGACACAACTAATAA
The DNA here is from genome assembly GCA_023548195.1 of Bettongia penicillata ogilbyi. Lineage (NCBI taxonomy): Eukaryota > Metazoa > Chordata > Mammalia > Diprotodontia > Potoroidae > Bettongia > Bettongia penicillata. The sequence continues at coordinate 6,222,970 of JAJHZJ010000612.1, forward strand.
TTTCATAACTTTCCTTAATGATAATTTCATCCTTCAGAAGACTGAGAAGCCAAGAAAGGCAAATTCTGCCCTGCACCTGATTCTTAGGAATAAGAAGGGAACTGGCTGCTGGACAGGAAATGAATGAAAACCTTGAGAAGTGGAACAATGCCACTGGAGAACTGGTAATAAAGAAGAAAAGCTAGACATTGTCTAATAGGAGACCTACATTTTTGAGACAGAAAATTCCAAAGCGTTCTGAAAGTTTGGTAGAATCTTATACCCTTAAGTTCCACAGAGCAGTCAGCCCAGGAGGTCTGTGCTGACAAACCAGAGAAACAATCCCAACAAGGGGCAAAAAGGAAGTAAGACTTATGCAGCTGCACAAGTATCTATCCCATCCACCAATTTAAACACTAAAAAGCTACAAGCACAGACAGGTAACACAGGAACTTTATAAAGAATGCTAAAGCCAAAAAGGTAGACGTCCACAAACTGGGGAATAACTAAACAGTGGTACATGTAATGGACCATTACTGAACTGATACAAACCAAGAAAGTAACACGTACGATGACTACAAAGGAAAAAATGAAAACCACCTTGTGTAATTAAAATGACCAAATGTGGACCTGAAGAAGAAATAAGAATGTACCTCTCTCCCTCACGTACCATGGCTAGGGGGTCGATGGTGTGAAACTTTCTATTGGTTAATATGTTTGGGTAATTTTCCTGAACTGTTTCCTTTTTACTCTTTATCATTAGGGATGGTTCTCTGGGATGGGGAAGGGAAAGACTATGTTGGAAAATGAAAGTCCTGGAAAAATAAATGAAAGTGCTAGCAATGAAAATTTAAAACAAGCAAATAAAGCCAGGAATGAACTGAATCTGGTAGGACAAGCTGAGGATAACAAACAGGGCAATGTTGGGGAGAAGGGAAGGATCAAAGAGGAGAAAGAACTGCTACTAGGGGTGGATGGCACGATGGTAACCAACAAGAGGTAGGAAGCTGCACAGACTCTATTTCGCGTCTGTTTTCTATGCCAGGAAGAAAGATCTTTGGTCTGCAAAGAATAGAATGTGAAAACAGCTAAGAGGAGCTGGTACCCAACATCAAAGTGAAGGCCTAACCACTGCTTCTGAGGCAAATCACCCAGCCCAGACAAACTACAGCTTAGAGGGCTTAAAGAAGTGGCAGGTGTGGTTACTGAGCCATTGTTAGTGTTTGAAAAGTTACAGAAAATTAGAGAGGTACCAACAGGAAAGGGAGAGAAGGGAGAGAAAACTGTAGGCTGGTGAGACTGATTTTGCTTACTGGCCAAATTCTAGAAGATTACCATTAAAAAGACAGTAAACATCTGGAAAAGGGGTTCATAACGAGCTGGGGTGGTTTCAGCCGAGAACAGGTCATGTGGGTCTAACTTATTCCCTTTTTTTGAGAGGGTCACTAGACTAGTAGGAAGTCAGGGAAATATTACATAATTAGCCTAAATTTTAGCAAAGCATGTGATAACAGTCTTTAACACTATTCTCAGGAAAAAACAGAGCTATGTGGGCTAAATGATCGCTATAATTAGGTGGATTTAGAACTGGATGAACGGCCAGACCTAAGGAGCAGTTATTAATGTTCAATGTAATCTTGGACAGTTACAGATGAAGGGCCGCAGGGATCTATGTGTGGCTCCAAATTACAAAAGATTTTTCTCAATGACTTGGGAAAAAAACCATACAAAACATGCTTATCAAATCTGCAGATGGAAAAATCTGAGAGGTCTAGCTAACAAAATGCCTGATAGTTTGGTTTTTTTTTTAAATCTCCAAAGGTGAAACATTAAGTTAAACTGAAAATGATAACATTTACTGGGAATAAATGAAAGTCTTGCGCTTGAGTGTAAAGAAGCATGGCCATCTGACAGTTCACCTGGAAATGCCATGTGGGTTTTAAAAGCCTACACGCTAAATAGGAGTCAACAGTGGAACGCTGGGGACAAGAAATCTTTTTGTTTGCTTTTTTAATCAATCTCTGTTCTTTAAGGGAAATTAGGACAGAAATAAGCTTATATATGTAAAATTACACCATGGCCTTTTATTATTGCATCCAAATGAGTGCTTATTCATCTCTGTGCTACTGTTTTTTACATATTCCAATTAAAAAGCCTCTGAGTGAGGACTTTCACATATTTCACATTACTGAGATAAGCTTGGTAGAGAAGAAACCTAACGCAACCTTAGGCTTCCTTAAGAGACGGTGTTCAGTATGTGATGGTCCCACTGCCCCCTGCCCTGATCAGACCGGGAATACTGCATTCATGTATGAGCACCAAAGTTTAGGAAAGACAGTGGTAACTTGAAGAGGAGCATTCAAAATAATTCAGGGCCTAAATTCTTGCCCTACCAAATTCAGATGGAAGACACAGATGAAGAAGGAAAGGTTGAGAGGCAAGGGAGACATGACAACAGTTTGAAAGGCTGTCCGCTGGGAGAGATACATTCATACACATTCTCCTTGGCCTCACAAAGGCAAAGCTAGGAGAGCCGGGGAGAAGTTGCTGAAGGAGCAAATTTTAACTAGAAAACAAAGTTCTTAATAATGCTACCCCCCAAGGCAGAGCAAGCCGTTTGAGGAATCAGTGGACTACCCATCACTTGAGATCGTTGCAAAAAGGCAGAAGACTATTTGCTGGGTATATTGTAGAATAAATCCTCCTTAAGGTACAGGTTGGACTCAATGTCCTCTCAAGTCCCTTTCAATTTGTAGAATATGTGATTTCTCCATTTGGAAGAGCTGAGGAACAAGTGCCTGGCACAGAATACCATTCAAGACCCCAAGTCCTAATCTGCTCTCACCCACTATGCTCCGCACACCCACATGTACCCTTTCTAGGAACAGCTGTGCTGCCAGAGGACCTCTAAAACCAGATATAATTGGGGTTGCCAAGTGGGTAGCATCCACCTACCTTTGCCCACCATATCCCTGTTTAGTCTTGGAAGTCACTTATGACTATCTATTATCCACAAAATAACTCAGTATCATGCCAGACTGACAAGACATTTGCCCAAACCAAGTCGGGCCACAGATAAATCCTGTATACATTCCTCAGTATACCCCCCACCCAGGAACACTGCCGGGAAGCCCAAACTTGCATCAGCAAAGATTTAGAGGTTCCCAAGAGTTAAGTTTTAATTGAAGGGCTTCCAGATCTGCTGCCTCCTGCCAGGGTTTTCAGTATGCTAACCCTGCTAGATACTGTTTGTGGAAAGAGAAGCTAATTTTGTCTGCTTTTAAAACAACAACATAAGCATTTTATTTCCATTAAGCATCTTAGTATCACAATGGAATGATGAGAAAACAATAACAAAAACATAAGTCTTTCTAATCTCTGCAAACAGCAGAGATGTAAAGGGGGAGGGAAGGGAGGAAGGGAAGGGTAGGACAGGAGAGAACAGGGAGTGACAGAAGTGCCAGAACAGTTCTGATGTCACATTTCTCCTTCGACAGCCTTGGGAGGAGGGCACGGGTGCAAGAAGGCGGAATGATGCGAAGGTACAAATGTCTTAAGTTGTCTTTGGCGTTTCTGCCTCATGATTGATATACACATGATCTGCACAGACCACCCACTGAAATCTCCGGACATCACAGAAAGTGCTACGACCCTAATACCTGACAACAAGACTCTCCGTCCTCTCCAAATGCCCTGGTAACTACAACTGGTGTTAAGACACATCCTGAAGACAGTGCTGGTGAGTCACCTGGGACTGAGGCAGGAACAAAGGGTGGGGGACGGGAAGTTAGGTTGTAGGTGGAGCCCAGGGTGCAAATTCACCAACATGTGTCCATGGTGTGCCCCGAAGAGGTCTGAGAGAAGGGAGGTGGAGGTGGTGGTGGCAGCAGCGGCAGAAGTACAGATCTGTTGGGACAGTAAACAGAATAAGGGTCCAGTGCAGACACTATAGCTTCACTGTGCCAGGGGGCAAACTGTCATTGCAAAGTCTGTAGTAGCGCAGGTCATTTACCAGTCGGTGCACATTCTGGGTGAATGATGGCAGGTCCTGAAAGACAGAAAGACACAGCTGTAGCAACCAAGATGCCTGTAGAGATAAGCCCCACTGACTCAAAAAAGGACCTGGTTTATAACTCTAGCTAGGGTTCCCTCCCTGCTGTCAATCTCTATACCCACAAGGCTGTTCCCTGGGTGGTCTTGGGACAGCCCAAGATCTGTTAAAAGACATTTTGAATCAAGAGGGAGCAAAAGCTTTGTCTAAAGTTCTCAGTCCACCTTCTGTGAAAAATAAAATATCTTAGTCATCTAAATGCAACAGATATTAAATCTGAAATTTAATCTGCAATTCTTGGTTGAGTCAGTACAAGTTTCCGAACATTATCTCTCCAAACAAAAGCTGCTCATTACAAAAGCAAAGTGAGTTGAAAAATGGGAGTGAGGCTTCTTCAGGTAAAATGGGGCACCAGTTTGGAATTTTAACAACTCGATTCACTGTTGTCACAAAAGAAACCAGCTATATAAAAACAATACCAAAAAAAAAAACAAAAAACCCTTCCTGAAGAAAGCATCTCTCTTTCCACCTACCTCAGTCTCCCCACCTCACTAAAAGTCAAGTCCCTACATAGCCTTACCTTACAGGTTCCTCTCAAAGAGCTAATATGGAACTAATGAGCAGCTCCTTCCTGAGATAATAGACAAAGCTTTTTTAAAGTCAATTTTTTCAATACAGATGGTAGAATGAATATCGATAACCAAAAAATTAAACACACAGATGCAGGCACACACGCATGCATGCGTGTGAGCACAAAACATCACACAAGAAAGAGTCACAGAACTAAAGTTGGAAGGTTATCTAACACGACCTTTTCAACCCATGCAAAATCACCTCTACATTTCTACTGGGTAGAGAACATGGTTAGAAACTATATTTAAGTGTTAAAGCTAAAAGAACCAACTGCTCGTGATTTCCTTTCCCGACTAATCCTCAAGGGAAAGGACTTGGGAGTTTATTGAATTTAAAAAAGAAAAAGAAAGAAAATAGCATTGGAAAGTGATCAACAGCTGATGTAATTTAGACTTTGTAAGGGAAAACTCCAGGGGACTCAGCAAATCACAGCATCATTCACTCAACAAATGTACCTGACAACACTCCACTCTGATTTCCCCCATTTATTTTCACCCAAGAGCTTCAGTTTATTCCCACAAGCTAAGAATTACTGCCATACCACCTGACTTGTAGGGACTTAGATCCCCAACGATTATCCTTGTCTAGATGTGGAAAAACCCCTCTGTCCTGAATCGAGATGAGGGGCTGGGTAAAAATTCCTGATAGGGAAACGTCCAGGGTCTATTATCATTGCTGATTCCTTCTCATCTGAGGCTTCCCCTGAACAACCTAGGTGGTGCAGATCAAAGAACATGGGATTTGGAGTTAAGAGGAGGAAGCCCAGTTCTGCTACTTACCATCTGTGTGACCTTAAACAGGTCACTTACTAACTTCTCTAAGCCTTAGCCTCCTCATCTGCAAAATGAGGGTGGTTGGATTAGATGATCTCATAGGTCCCTTTCCAACTCTAAATCTGTCATCTTATGCCCAGTAGCCATAGAGAAGATAACCAAAGGGAACAGGTGTGGTGGACTGGGTTTTGTATCATAATGAAAAATAAGGTCTATTCTCAACAGAAGTACTGAAGCCTGTGAGAGAGGCTTGAGCAACAGTTCAAAGCTGTTATGATAAAACTGCCAGATCCCAAATACTAAAGATATGATCCCCTTAACTACATGTCTATTACAACAACTAAGCAAAGATATGCATGGGATGCAGCCTATAGGAACCTCTATAGGAAAACTGGCTGTTCTTCAAAAGTAACAGTGAGGTCGTCCCCTGTGCTGGCTGCCAATCAAGCATCTTTTTACTGACTCCAACTGGCTCAGAATGCTGATGACCATTTTGAGACTTCTAAAATCAGTTGGAAAGTAAGGAAGAAGAGCCAAAGGTCAAAATTCCCTTATAATTTTTTCCAATAACTGGAGAAGCCTCATGTCATTTGTGGCACATTATCATTCAACCATTTTCTTGGCCCATTAAGGCAAGAAACACATTTTGATGATTGATTTTGCCATCAGGTATTTAGAGGACATCTACTGACTTCAACATATGCTTAAACAGGGCAGAAACCTCTTTGAAATATTTTTTTTCCAAGTTTTGTATTCCTGCCTCAGGCATCTCAAAAGAAAAGAAAAGAAAAGAAAAGAAAAGAAAAGAAAAGAAAAGAAAAGAAAAGAAAAGAAAAGAAAAGAAAAGAAAAGAAAAGAAAAGAAAAGAAAAAAGATAGGAAACTAGAACACTGAAAATCAATGCCAGTGGGTGAATTCCAAAGGCCTCAGTGAGACACAGCAGAAGGGATCACATGCTCTCTATGACAAAGAAGAAAAGAGGATCTAAGGGGTAAAGAAAAAAATGTGAAATATATATAAAACTTAAGGAAAAATAAGAAGAAACTTAACCAAAAGATACAGAAACACCTCAAGGTTAAGAGCAGAGTATAAGTCAAATAGCCAGAGAACTCAGAGAAACTTCAAAAGGCTGTGGGAAAAAACAAAGCCAAATACTCGGAGGAGGCACAGTTGTAATTTCCTATGTACTAAGAACACGTACTCTTTATATCTACAAGACATTAAGAAAAAAAAGGAAATTCTATTTCTTTATTACAGAGGGAAAGAGAGATAAAAACAGACTGCAATGAAGCAACCAAGGCTTTCCCACAAGAGATCAATAATTATGACCAGATAACTAAAGCCAGTCTTCCCAAGGAGGACAAGCTGGAAGCGAGGGTAACAATGAGGATAACAATAGCTGGTATGTCCATTGGCCAGAGGCCCTGTTAGCTTGACATGCAGCCTGTGCTGCCAACAAGCAGGGAACTGCAATCTGTTTCCAGCTCTAATTTCCTTGGGCTACTGTCACAATGAAAGGGCTACAGGAACTGCACAAGACACCTGCCTGGACCTCCTCTTCTTTCTTCAATGGCTCCAGTTCAGAAACAGTCAGGCAACTGGCAAAGGAGGCAGGCAAATGCTTCTTTGACCTGCATGGCTACATTAGTTAATACTGTGAAGAATACTGGGAAGACTGATAAAGAACCCTAAGCAAAAGCCAGGATAAGACACTAATCAGCTAATTTTTAATACCAGGAGAAATATATAACTAATCAAGTATCCAATTTTCATGTTTTGATGACCATAGGGTCTGGAGCAAACAGCATAACATTAAGTAACACCAATTTTATGAGATTAAATAAATGTATACCTACAACATTTCTGGGAGAGATATAGGCTAGATGATCATTTTATCTTCAGCAAAGCTTTTATACTGGTCCTATAAGACATGTTTGTTGTTCAGACAGAAAAATGAAGATAGCATTTATTAAGCAATAAATATGTGCCAGGCACGGTGCTAACAGCAGCACAGTGCTTTCTGCTAGGAATAAAGTCACTTCCAAGTAAAGAGCTCTGGAAGTTCAGAAGTGACCACCCCTAGTTAATGGGCTTTCCACCTAATTGATTAGTTGAGCTAGGACAGAAACGCTAATCAATTTCATAGAATATTTCCTTCCTCAAAGCCAAAGCAAAAGAAAAAGTGAAGTCAAACTAAATACATGAGACTCTGAGAAAATCTATTAGGGACTACATGAATCACTGGCAAGCTAAGTGTTAGTACAAGCTAACTATTCCGGTCCTTACCATCCCTGGAATTGGAGTAACACAACCTCCCTCTGATGAACTGGTGCCTCTGGCCATGAGGTTGCCCAAACCCACCCTTCCCTGTGAGCTGGCCTCTCTGTTCTCTCACCCGATCCATTTTGAAATTCCTCCCCAGAACATTTTTCTGGTTGGAATCCACACCATCACAGTTAGCCAGAAACTCTGGGAGGAAGGCTGCATAGAAGCTGTCAAAGTCAACTGAAGCCATGTTGTAAATGGCAATTCCTATTTCTTCTTGCAGCAGGTCATGTGACTTGTGGACTAGGACTTGAAGCAGCACATTCACAAACTGAAACAGCATGGTGGTCCGAAAGATCTTCTGCAGATAGAAAAGATGACAGTTTTCAATATACAGGGCCACAGTCAGCACCAGGAAACTCCTACTTCGTAGTCTCCCCAAGCAGGTAGGCCAATGCCAAGCAAGTACTTTCTCAAATACTCAAGAAATCACTAATCTAAGAAAATGGACTTTCAAAGCTGAACCCAACCCAAAGAAAGCATTTCTGGAGGAAGAGCAGAACTTACTTTATGATACAACTTCTGCTTGGTGTTCAGAGTCTCCAGGTAGAAGAGATTTTGTTTAAATAAGTGGATATCAGGCTGGAGAAAAGATTGTCCAAAAGCCTGGGAAATATAATGGACTTTTATAGAAACAGAAGTAAACATCTCAAGAACAGACTGAAACCATTTTGAAGGAGTTTGTTTAAACCTCACAAAAGAGCTGAAGAGTATGTAATATTCTTGTTAAATCTAAAAGTATAACTAACTTTCTGGCCACTCTATACCATCCCCTCAGCTCCAACTTCTCAATATTTCTCACATCTTAATTTTGGTATTAAACTACCCCCCTTCAGGCAAACATATTAACATTTTTTTAAAAAATATATCTACGTTAAATCTCCCTTGTAGAGTAGAGGCTACTTGAGGACAAGAACTATTTCTTTTTTTGTCTTTCTATACCTAGAATAGAGCCTTGGAATAGAGCCTTGCAAAAAAGTAGTGACTTAATAAATTCTTGATGAATTAAATTGGACTTGTTAAAACCATTTAGTCTATTTAAATAAATCAGTTTCATCTGAAGCCTTGAAGAGCCCCTGAGTCTGCATGCCTAACCTAAAACCCTTATGTTGTACTCAATGAATGCAGCTCTCTTCGGATTGTATGCTTTACTCTGTTATGAACAGTCTTCACAGCTCCTCATTAGGCTAGGCTTATAATTCCTCATAACTTCTTGGCTATGGAAAAGGCAGAAATACTTTGGACACCACCCCCCCCCCCCAATAATGATTATGCATTAAGAGTTACTCTTTCACGGGAAAGAGAAGCTAATGTGGGGACTTCATCTTAGTTGATGTAAGAACAGACAATACAACGACTTCCTAGGGCAGGGGTAAGGAACCTATGATCTGCACCTCAAAGTCACATGTGGCCTTCTAGGTCCTTGGGTGCTGCCTTTCGACAGAGTCCAAGTTCTACAAAACAAATTCTCTTATTAAAGCCTCTGGGAATGGGATACTGTGAATCTTGTTAAAGAGATGAACTCCGTAATACAGGCCAGCAGGGCTGAAGATACTCTTGGGAAAAGGAGTGCCAAGGGGTGGGAGCAGGTTGCAAAGAGACTCATTAAACAATAAAGGAACTTTTAGTAAATCTTGTAACTTTTCTGTCTCCTCGGAAGAGAAAATTACAAAAAGACAGGCAAGGACTTATGACAAATCTTTTGGGGTTCATAACAAGTTAACTTGTAACCTCAAACTCATTCAGAAGTTGATTCAATTATAAAATACAGTATAAAACTGGTTAAATTCATACAGTAGAAACTAGAAGTAATATTAATTTTTCCATTTTCAGATATCAATAAAAACAGCAACAAAAACAACAGAAATTAAATTAGACTCATGCTACTGGTTCATGCTACAAGGTAGCTGTCAGACCAGGGGTTATTCACCTGGAGTCCACGAACTTTTTTTTTTGAAATATATATTTTGATAACTATTTCAGTATAATTGGTTTCCTTCACAACACTATCGAGTTTATGAATTTTAAAACATTATTCTAAGAAGGGGTCCACAGGTTTCAATAGAATCTATGGCACAAAAAACTAACTCATAACTTTCTTGAGAATACTTCCTAACTCTTGTGCTACACTGAAGTGATCAGTGGTAAGGGTTTTCAAATTACCTGCATGATGGCACTGAATTGTACTTCATTTTCCATCTGCTCTTCTGCAATTCCTCTATGGACACTGGCCAGGACACTGGACTTGAAGAAATACCTCCAGTTGTGATGGAGAATCCGGAAAAGTAGTTCAAACAATTCAGCCTTCACATCAGGAGAGGGACGCTGGGAAACACAGAAAGGCCTTTCAATTCTCTAGCTAAGAGGGAGACTATTCACATCAAAGGCCACTGAATTGTGTGTTTACAGTAAGATCATAGCTCCTAGGAGATATGTTTTGTGTGTGGGAAAAGAAAAAAAAAAAAAACTCCACTTGAATCCTCAGCAATTCAGCTCAATCACAGGTCAGATGTGGGCCAGGATTTGAGATTCAGTTTAGAACTTGCCTTCTGAAGGAGGTGGCAGCAAGCTCAACTTAGAAACAATACTTGGTCGTGTTCACAGAGTATTTTGCCTTTCTCACAAAAGCTGTGAGGCTGGTAAACCTATAAAACTTACTTTTATAAAATAAAAATTTACAAATGAGGACATGAAAGTCCAGACAGGTTAGATGACTTGGCCAAGGAACTAGAAAAATATCAAAGAGGGAGCTCAGATTCAAGTGTATAATTCCTACCTCTACTATCCTACAATGCTACTCAAGAAGCAGAAATGAGAGCTATTTATTGATTTTTCTGCTTCAAAAATTACGTTTAACACTCTTACTAACTGCTGTTGCCTCTTTTCCCTTCTCTAGAACAGAAATACCCAGCTAAGGAAGCTTTTTGGCCTTATGGAATATAAGCTACGGAACCAGGCCATTACTTTTATTGAATGAACACAGTTCTGTCCTCCACAGAGTAGAAAAAGGTTTCAGGAACACACGAGGGCTTGAGAATCCCCAAGAAAGTCAATGCAGAGATACTTTTGAAAGAGGAATCAAGTTCCTCTTGGTATGGGAAGCCACTCTAATGATATTAGTTAGGTTTTAAGGACTGATTCCATCAGGACTGATCTAAGAGATAGGACTGATTAGATCCCAGGGATAAAAAAGAAAGGTCCAGATACCATATCTCATATCATAAAAAGCACAAGTGAATCTTCAGCTCCTACCATACTTAAGGCACTCAAGGTAGAACATGCTCTCTCCTACAGCAAGAGGGCATAACTATAATGTTCACAGTATCCTCGCGCGTGCATGCACACACATACCCACACACACACACAAGTGCAGTCTGTTCCTTTCTCAATAAGCTACCCTATCCCTACACCTTACCTTGAGTCCATATTATCTAGTCTCTAGTAAAGCAATATCGCAACATAATGGAATATTTTGGATCTTACAAGTAGGTCTCTGAGGGATTCACATTAATCTATTAAAGCTTAACTAAATCACTGGGCAGAGGCTGGGAATTCTAGGATCATCTTGGCTTTAACCTACTACGCTGTCTTAAGGAATAATTATGGACTTGTGCATGAGAAATATGCACACAATAAATGCCCCCAAAATTTTAAGTCAGCAAAACAGTAGAGGTAGCACAAGTTGAAAACTAAAGCTATTAAAATAAAATCTTTCCCAACAATTACCACTGACCCATCCTTTTTTTTCTACAAAAGTTAAAATAAGCTTGTTACTCTGTAACTGATAATTTTCTAATGAATCCTTTCTAGTAGTTAGAGAAACTTTCAAGATAGGTTTCTCCAGAAACGTGAAGAAGGGATGGTAGGAAGAAAGACCTTTAAGCACTTGGTCTAAAAACTTAAACAAGGTGTCTCCCCACCACCCCTACCAGCAAGGGGGTCCTTTAGACTGTCTGCTCCCAGGCCCTTACCTCAGCTATGATGGGGCAGACCTGCTCCATGCACAGTGAGATGATGCTTGGAAGGAAAGGCTTGAATACTTGGCCAGGTTCTTGCACTACTACCTGAAGGATCTTCAGAAATTTCTCAACAACCCGACAGCCAGTACTCCCTTCATGGAGGATACTTTCAGCTAACTGTTCTCTAAAGAAATGTAGCAAGGGGAGAGGAAAATACAATGAAATACAAGAAATTCTTACGGCACAAGCCAATGCAATTTTCAAAGCAGCAAGCAGAAGAATTAAGAATTTCTAATGTATTGAGTTACTTGTTATCAAACACTTTTATGGGGCTTGAAGCAGCCACATAAACATATAACTAATATAATTGCAATTACCTGGTAAACATGTTTAAAAAGGTCTGTATGATTTGTTCTGTAAAAGGCACACCCATCTGTACTCTAAGGCCTTGAAACAGGGTAAGGAAGAAACTCAGCATCTCGTCAGTCACATCTAATAAACACAAAATAAACCAATCAAAGGCAGGGAAAAAGTGGCAAACGTGAAGCCCCATGCTCCATAAACTCTGTTCTACAAACGCTATGAACAATTCTAAATTCTATGGCCATTTTCACTGAACTCCTTATGCTGAGAGGCATATCCACTGATGCTCTTATAAGCAATACTGGGAAGGAGAGAAAGATTAAGAGCTGCTGGGGAAATAACTTTGGAATGGTCAATCCCTGCCTGAACATTCTTTGTAGGAAATGAAGCTCCTCTGGAAGCCAAACAAAATAGTCCATAAACAAGATTATATGGTTTCCAACGCAGACTAGATCATGGTATACTCATGCTGAGAAAAACAAGCATTTTTGTTAACATGTGAAAGGGCTTTATCAATTTCCCTCTAGTCAAAAAATCTCTGAGTTTAGGGGACATGTAGCTAACTGAATGCATGATTCATATTATAGGGACTGAATTTTAAAAAGAAATACTAGTTACATGTAATGACCTTCATTTCCTGAAGAGAAACTGCCTTATTTGATATATTTTTGCCCAGATAACATAAACTCTTTGCATATAAGAGATAGTCAACAACAAATATTTGCTGAGATATTCCTGAACTGTTTTCATGTAATTCATATAGCATGCCAAAAAGATATGCAAACTAAGTCCACATGGCTACAGTACTTTATGCCAGGGAAACTTAAAGAGACACTTGCTGTACATCATTCTAAAGACTGCCAAATTGTATAAAGCAGTTTTCCTTTCACATTGGATCCAAATCACTCTCCATCTACCTCAGTCTCCCATGTTAGACAACAGGGATTGAAGAAAACTGAAGGTGACAGTGGTTCATGGAGAAAGAAGAGTCCCCATTTGACTCATGACCATGAAACGTGACCAATTTAACTTGTTAGCTTCTATTTTCTCAGAACCAAATTCACCAAACAGAATATAATCATTTTGTGTGTTGATTCTCATTCCACTTAAACAAGCTAAAGCACTAACTTACTTGCCCTAACCCCATTTTCTTCAAAGAAGTACTTAGCCCTCATTCTCATCAGCCCCATAAATCACTGCCAGTATTGGAGCTCATTCATACCTGACTGATGAATAAAAGCTGGAAAGAGGGCCAGTGACACCTGAACAGATTCTTGCAGCGACTGATAGCAAATCTGTCGAGACTTTGTAGCTTCCCCAGAGATACTTTCCACAATATCTTCTAAGACACTAAGTGTCTGGTGGATGATCACTTTGGCTACAAATCAAGATCAAGTTACATGTCATGATATGTTCCAAGGACAAAACAAGTTAGGAATATGGGGAAATGTAAACAGTTGAGTTATCAGGTATAATACTCACTCAGCAGCCTCTCTATGGGAATAAATCCAAGTCTTTATTGACTACATATGCACCTTGCAAGACACATATTAAATACACACTCAACTGCGATCCACTTCTAAAACTTACCTGCTAAGCTTCTTACTAGCCTGTTCAGCTCATATGCCTCTTGAGCCCAACCCATACAAAATACAGTACATAAGAAAAACACCAAAATCACCCTTAAGGAGGCCGAAATCCAGGTAACTACATGAATACAGTGGTAATCCAGTTAATTCAACAGACAGGATGGCTATTTTAGGCAAGAGTACATTAAACATACATATAACTTTTTCCTTCAGATCTAGAAAATAGCATGGTCCAGAGGATAAACATTGGCTCCAGAATCAGAGGAACCAGAGTCAAATCCTCTCTCTGAGGTTCTCAACCCATATGACCAGACAAATCATTTAATCTCTCTCCTTAACCCCCTGAACCCTAGTTTCATCATCTGCCAAAACAGAGTTGAACTAGATGACCTCTGTGGTCCTTTCCACCTCTACATCTACTACCTTCAATCCTGGACTCCAGGTAGATACTTACATTCAGAGCAGACACCAGAAATAGATGATCTTACTTGATCCTGGCTATCTGAACCTCTAAATTTAGCCTTTGAAAAGTAGATGTTATATAATTCAATAGCAAAAGAAAAAGGGTGAGAAAGGATAATCTCATGAACACTAATTAAGAAATTCATCTCCCTTAAGTTTATCAACTCTCTAGGTTTTTGATTGCTATGGATTCACAGATCCTCCTTATTCTGACAACTGTGCAGAAAACAGGTAAAATGGTGTGGGAGAGAACTCTTCCACTAAACTAGTTGTGTGGATTCAGGGCAAATCCATTGATCTCTCTGGCCATCAGCTTCCTCATCCATAAAAGACAGACATATCTGTTTCTGCACAGCCAAGTCAATTATATGGATCAAATGAACAGTGATATAAAAGTTTTCTGAAAATTGCAAGCAATGCATCATGTCACTATTGTTGTTATCCAGTAACCTAATATACTTACTATCTTCCAGCTGCATCTTCCTCTGTGGGACAATGGCACTGGATTTCAGGTGGCGATAGTCTCGAGTCAGAGCTGAAATGAGGCTGGCATGGTTTGTTGAACGCATTGCCCACTGCTGCTCACTTTCTGGGAGGTTTGGCCATGGCAGCAGTAGAACATTGGAGAGGGCTCGGCATACCAACACCTGGGCCTAAGAAAGGCAACCATGGACAACTAATGTATAAAAAAGTGTGGGAATCCACAAGCAGTGTTACACTGGCAACAGAGTGACACACATAGGATTTCAACAACTAATGCAGATACATAAAGACCCCACTCCTGCTTCTTTGAAACTCCTCAAGCAGAAAAGTTTAACTACCATATTCTTGGATTAAGTTATTAATTTTTCTAAGTGGATAACTATACACAATGTTGTTAGCAGATTTTCAAAGAAAATATCCTTTGAATTCCTGGAGTTTGTAGCTAAAGATTCTTATCCCACTCCCCACCCCAAAATGCTCCAAGTAGTAATGGTTTATTTCCCCAATCCCAATTTTTAGATTGAGCCTTCTCATGAGCTAATAACAGGGACTTCTTGTCTGGAAGCTATCAGTCTTAAAAATCAGACCATGTTGTACCACATAGGAAGTGTAAAATACTCTCATATTTGGAATCAAAATAACTGTTCCTGAAGGAGACTGATGCAAAATTTCTCTGTATGAGCCCGCTCCCAAATCAGAACTTTCTAAATAGTTTAGGTTAGGAAGAAAACCAGAATATGATCAACTCTAACAACCTGTAAAAAGTAATCGTTTAGTGGAAGATATGAAGGTAAATATTTATCTAAAGTTATGGACAACCCAGCCAAAGAATTTATCTCAACTCTTACCTTATCCACAAGTGGCTGAGCAGAGGTATCTGTGATTCTGTTGAACACTTTCTGAACTGCTGGGATGCTGATGAGAAAGACTGGCCGCACTGTAGTGGCTAATGAGACCAGTAAATGGCACGCAGACAAGAGTAGCTTCTCTTGTACCTGAAAAAGAATGACAACACCCAATAATTCCATTTATCAGAACTGGATACAAGGCAGGATGTTAAAAAGAGACACTGTAAGCTCTTTCCTGAGCTAAATTTAATTATAATGTTGCCACACCACAAATCTCAAATCACAAGAAATTCTTCCTCTGTGATTTCTCTTAGATTCCATCCTTCCTCACTATTTTTTCATAGACGTCACATCTAGACTACTTCAGTAGTCTCTGCCACAAGTTTTTGCCTGTTGGAATTCACCCTGATCATAATAACCAGGCTATTTTTTAATCATCTTTTTTTATCTTACTCCCTATAAGCTTTAAAATAAAATATAAACACCCAGTTCTCTCAATTATACATCCAATTTCCACTCTACCTTACCTCTTGATCGTTCTCATCAAAACCCCTCTGTTGAAATGAAGCCATACCTTACCATCTTCATCTTACTCTGTCTCCCTTTGGTCATGTTATTTTTCCAGCCTGCAATGACCTTTTCTACTTAGTGCATAGCCTCAAAGATGGGGTTCAAAATTCACCTCTCCTCTAAGAAGTCTTCTCTTACTTCATCCAAGAATCATTCTCCAGGTTAATGTTTCAACAGAATTCATCTATAATTTATAATTGATTACAAACTACTCACTCTTTTCTGATTCCTGTGCTTTCCCACCCCCTATTCTCAAATCCATCCTCTGGAGTCTTTTTTAAAAATCTATCTCACAAAGCTTAGTACTTATAATGAATTTTATTCATAGTAAGCACTAGGTAAGTACCTGATAAATGACCTGAATGTGGCCTTCTTACATGGCCACAGAATAATAGGACAGACTGAAAATCAATTAACTATTGAACTCCTACAAAGAAGCCAAAGACAGTCCCCAAACACCATAATTACAATCACTGGGGGAGGGGAGAAGTAATAAAACAAATACAGTACAGTGATATATTAAAAAAACAAACCAGTAAGTCACTTTAGGGTAAGGCCCAACTAAGTGGCAAAGATAAACAATGAAGGAAATCTCCTGCTTAGCTGTGGTGGTAAGAAGAGGTCACATTTACATTCAATTCAGATACTGAAAACACAATCTCAGAATTAGCAGGGATTTGAGACATCTAGTCCAAACACTACCTTAAACATATATTTCCTTTACAATATTTCCCATAATAATCATCTCAACTGAAAATACACTACACCCAAGAAAGTATCATTCTGTTCACTCTATCTTTATGACTAACACTATACTCATTATTATCCAACTGGCACCCATTCATTTGGCTTAGTCTAAGGGGGTGCAAGGTGGGTGAGAGAAGCAGTTCTTAGCATATATTCTCTATTATTTTTGTTGCTACTGTGATGCCATTACACAACTCCTCAATCCCTCTAGCAGCCTCGAACCAACAAAGAAGTTTTAAAAAGAGTTTAATAATTCCATAGGAAATGGGATTATTTCAAGTCATTTCAAGTCATTATTTCAGTCATTTCAAGCATATTCTAAAAATAAAAACAATACAAATCAAGAATCCGGAAAGTCAAGAATAAAGTCCTTTTCTATAGTCATTAAATTCCAACACTTTTGACATTAAAAACAAATATTAATCAAAATCTTATCTCATTTTTCCCCACAGGCTTCATTTGCTTCTAGCATAGTTCCTAATACCATGTTTCAAGCCTTATGGTAACCACTTTATAGTGAAAAGGAATCTTTTATCATACCTGCATGCATAAGTTTGTTTTTAAGACAACACTCCCAATGCCAAAAGACTGTGAACTGAACACTTCCCATCTGTGATTATACTTCCTTGATTATATTTTATTATGCTTTCCTTCAGCAGAAAAAACGTTTACTGGATAAGCAGGAATTTAGGAGCAAAAGTTCTGAGGACAATAAACCCAATTCCTTACATCCAGCTGTCAAATCCAATCAATAGGTATTTACTGGAAAATGTGCAAAGCAAAACCAAACATAGGCCCTTCCTACCTCTACTCCTTTTTTTAATATACAACATGCTTTTGCAGAAATCTTAAATCACTCAAGATTAAACGACTGCAGGTAGATCATACTATCCGAAGTGTGAACATACTGATGCCTTTACCTGTTCAAACACTACCAGAGACTAGCAAAAGATGAGGGGAGGCAACAAAAAGATATAAGCCTCAAGAGGCAATATAGTCTGCTTGTAGAAAGAACACCAGAGTAAGAAAGCCTGATTTTCATCCTTGGTTCTCTTCAAATACTAGCTTTGCTACCTTACTGGATTGTTTTGAAGAAAGTACTTATGAGTTACAAAATGTTACATACATAAATCTAAGTACTGCCCATATATCTGGGTCAAATGCACAACAGGCACACACACAACACACAGGTGTCCAACATAAGCACTTACTGAAAATACTGGTCTTCTGTAAACATTTTTGACCTATCCACACAGCAAGTGGATTTTAAAATAATTTTACTGACTCCCAACCCTGAGCCAAAACTGGCTCTCTGTGTTTCAATACCTTGGAACTAATAAGAGGTGTGACTGCTTCCATGGCAGTGGAGACCAGCGAGATGAACTGCTGTGGGTTCTGTCGATGAGCTTCACTATAAAATTGTGCTAACCAATGAGAATAAGCCTGGAGTGCTGCCAGGGACTGAGCATGACTGGGAAAAGAGAAAGAAGACTACATTTTAAAGCTGATGGTAATAACCTATTACCAACTACATAGTTTTCTTGTGGAAGAGGAATTCCATCAACCTTATATTTTACAAAAGAGGCATATTTTCAAAACATGTGACAGAGAGAGGAAATCTGTTACCTTTTCATGAAGCATCAAATAAATGAAAACTACTAGACACTTTACAGCGTAATAATCAAGAAAATGGTAAAATTACGAAGAAATATAACTTGCAAAATAATGTATAATGTTCAGAATTACTAGCTCAAGTTCACATTAACAGTTGTAGGTCAGCTATTCAGTGTTATTAATTAACAATTAAAATCAGCTTTGATTACAGTTCCTAAGTGGCAGGTGCTTAAAGGAGACTCACTAAGGCACTAAAACAGAAAGAAGATTCTGGAGCTCAGAAGTCCTCCCAGCTACATGATAAATTTTAGAAGATGGGATCCAGGTCTGCTTTCTCTACATTTTACTCTGCACCTTTTTAAAGTTAAATAATTATGAATTATGAACAAATGAAAGAGAAATAAAAAATGTTATGCCCTCCTCAAGAAAGTGGAGGTAGTGGTGAAACCCACTAAACAAACCAAGCTTTAAAAATTACCATTTTAAAGCCACTTAAAGAAAATATAAGCATTAGAGTATTGAAATTTCTGAAAGTCCGAGTTCTACTCCAGTTATTTTGTGCACAGAATCAGCTTTATAATTGTGCTCTTTACCCTTCTTATAAGAATAAATTCCTGAAGAGAATGGAGACAAGAAAGATTACTTTTCCAATCTGAAGATTTTATGTAATGTATCCAATATAAGTTCATAAATATGCTAGGTTAGTACCTGGAAAACCTGGGGGGAAAGAGAAGCTAGTTTCACAGAATTTTATAGCCAAGAAGTAACTTCACAAGTTGCTTGTCCAACACTTACCCAAAGCATAAATCCTCTCTAAATTATCCCCCCAAATATTCATCCAGTCATCAACCGAAAGCTTCCAAGGATGCAGAGTTCACCACCACGAAAGGGAGCCCATACCATTTACAAAGAGTTCTAGTTTTTTAGAAGCTCTTCCTTATATTAAGCTGAAATATGCTTCCCTGTAATTGTCACCAACTGGTCCCATGGTTCTGCCTCTATTAGCTAAATATTCACTGATTTATTAAAATGAGATGCATATCTCAGTTGAAAGAAGTAAATCTTTGGCCAAGACAAATCAAAGTACCATTAGAAATACTCTCTTATTTTCCATGAGTCTTAACTTCCGATTTCTTTAAAAGCTGAACATACTAACACTAAAAGTCATCATCCATCCTAGGACGTGAGAAATTCAGGCATTCATACTCTGTCCACACTTCCCACACAAGGAAAGCTAGTGAAGAAGGGAGCAGGACATGGAAAAGGAATGGAGCATATGCTCTTAGCAAAGATGGGAAGGAAAGAGAAAAGGAAGAAAGAAGATAAGTAGAGAGGCATAGAGAGGGAAGCAGGAGTCGTAAGGGGGAAGGGGAAGAAGAGGAAGAGAGAAGACAGGAGGGAGAAGAGTAAAAAGATGAGGCAGAGAAAAGGAAGAAAAAAGAGAATGAAAAGGAAAGGGAGAGAGAGGAAGAAGGACAGAAGAGAAAGGGGAAGGAGTAAGAAGAGCAGGGAGAGGATAGGGAGAAGAGAGGAGGAGAGAGTAAAAAAAGGAGAAAGGAGAAGAGGAAGTACAGAAAGAGAGGTGAGGAGGATGGGGAGTGGAAAGAAAGGAGACAGAGAAGGAATGACGACAGTTGGGCAAGATAAGGAGAAAGAGGGAAAGGGGAGGAAAAGGACCTGAGGCAGAGTACTTACAATTAATGTTCTCATCCACACTCCACCCCACCCTCAATCTTTGACTTCTTCAGACCCTGTAAGAATCCTGTCAGAGAAAATCCTGCACCTCAAAAACAGAATTACACCTAGATGGCAAAAAAAATCCATACTCACACATCAATGAGATCAGGTTTCAATACTGATGGCACAGCAGTCTCAATGTTGTACAATTTTATCTGGGATCCATATAGAGTTACTTTAACCAATCTGTTCGGGGAAAAAAAGGACCAATAGAAATCAATAGTGAAAAACTAACTACATTATCCTACATCTACCAGAATGACAGGACCAAGAAGACACAAAAATGGCTTTCAGAAGTCAAAATACAACTAAATGCACTGTTTCAATGAGTTTAAGAGGACAGGAGTAGGCATTTTTGGTATAACAGGGGCTATGAAACCTTAAATCTCTAACAACTCTCTTCTGCTTAAATGCTGTTTGAAAATGGTTTGTCCTAAAAGAGTCACTACACACTTTAGAAGAGTTTCAATAGTAAGGACAGATTTCATTTTAATCTCTACGACAGACAAGTCGTAAAAACTGTTGGTTGCTAGGGGGAACACTGCAGACAAACTACCAGTAAATACCCTAAGAGTAGCTAAATTTCTTTCCCAAGAGGAAAAATTCTGTCTCCTTTAAAGTGGAAAATTATTCCCTACTGGTTGGGAAGAGACAGCCAGAAATATTTATCCTGCTAACATGAGATATGCACCTAAACTTTCTGTTCCTACTCAGAAAATGACACACACACAAAAAGGACCTTTCTTTCCTCCAGAGAATTTCTCCCTTTGATAACTGAGGAAGAAAGGTGTTAAGTGGCAAACCAAACAAAAGCCCTGAGGTTTTTATAATAAATTAAAGAAGTATAGGAAAGAAGCTAATCATCTATTATTTTTTCTTTGAAGCCATAAAAAGAAAAAAAAGAGAAGAACTATGAATCATAAATTTAAGAATTTATGAAAAAGGTAGCAAACTGTAGTCTAGATTTGTTCAAATTTTGCTGTTTGCTGTTACTTTATAAATGTACTTCCTTATATACTTTGGTCTGGTGTACTCTCACTAACCAAGCAGACTGCAACCCATCCATGCTTTCTGTCAACTGTCAAGTCCTCCTATCAATCCTCCCAACATGCTGAAGGCTTTCCTCTAGACATAATGACACTGTAGGGATACCATGGAACACTATAAGCTGTCCATCCGTTAGTTTTCCCCTTTCACTAGATGATTATCTCACCTCCTTTTGGGATAATGTAGTTCTTTGATAACATCCTTTATGCCCTAAGAGGACTCTACCCAGACCCTTCCTACTCATTCCTCAATTACTAATTCCCACCCTCTCTATTCTGGGGATTCTGAACCCCCCCCCCCATCTCATGCAGGCTACTTTCTTATTCTCCTCCCTCTCAACCCAAATCCCCAATGTCTCATACTAAAATTACCCATGACTTCCACTGTGCTCTTTAAGTAATAAATTTGCTTTTATCTTAAATCTTAATGTTCTCACTCTTTCCATCGTTACTGAAACCTGACTCTCTCCTTTTACCAATACTTTTACTCACAGCCCTAGTCACTGGCCAAGGTGTGGGAGTGGGAATATCATTGATTCCACTCCCTTCTCTCTACCATTATCACTTGACAACCTCTGCTGCTTTGAAATTCACTCAATCTATATTTGGCACTCAGTCAAAATTCTGGTAGTTACCTACCAACTTCCAAGACAACCCTTTACTCAATCAGGTCAGTGCCTGGTTCACAATTTTTTCTCCTCTCTAACTTCTGCCTTCATACTAGGAGACTTCAATAAACATAATGATAGTCCTTCAAATACCTCCACTTCCCAGTTCCTCAATCTACTTCAGGTCTCATGACCTACTTCTCCATTCTACCTCAGCTACATACAGAAATGGGTCAAGCCTCTGATCTTGCCATAACCCACAAGTGACCCACTTCCATGCTCATGAAGTCGTGAATTCCCTTATCTGATCAAAATCTGTGGTCATTCCACTCTTATTCTGCCTTGTAATCCCTAAACTGTCCTCCCATTAACTAAAATTCCTCCATCCTTATAGTGTCCCATCTGAACTGCCTATCAGATATCTGAGAGTGGATGTCACAGAGACATCTCAAACTTGACATGTCTAAAATTAAACTTACCCAACCCTTTATCAAACTCTCCCTTCTTCCTAACCTATTATAGCTGAGGACACTAATATCTGCCAAGTCCCCCAGACTCACAGCTGAGGGGTCATCCTTGACTCCTCACCTTCTCACCCCTTCATATTTGACTTTTGTCTAAGATTGGTACATTTCTACTTCAGCATCTCTCTCTGACATTCAGTGCAGACCCTCACCAGCTCAGGCCGGACTTCGAGTGGCCAGTCTTCTAGTTTGCTCTTCTTGCCTCAATTCTCTCTCCCCACTTCAAACTATCTCCCACCCAACTGTCAAAGTGATTTCCCTAAAGCACAGATTTGACCGTGCCACCCCTCTATTCAATTAATTCCCGTACATCCTTATTACCAGCTCTAGAACCAATATAAAATCCTGTTTGGCTTTTAAAGTCCCTCATAACAGCCTTCTCATACCTGCTTTTCCCTGCCACATATTTGTGTCCAGTGACACTGGTCTCCTCACTATTCCTTGTAGAAAACATCCGTCTCTTGACTCTGATCAGGAGTACTGGCCATCCCTTAAGTCTAAAATTCTCTCCCCCTCATCTCTACCTCCTGATTTCCATGCCCTCCTTCAAGGCCCAGTTAACAACCTAGCTTCTAAAGCAGGTATGCACAATCTGAGGCCTACTTGCTACTTGAGTCCCTTGGGCAGCTTGTGGTATGCCAAAGGATTTTGAATGGCCTGTGAAAAATGTAGAGGAAAGCATCTTTTGTACAGACAGGAAATTCTATAGCATGCAATGAGCAACCTGCACAGTCACAAGTTGTACATGCCTGTTTCTTTTCATTATAGTATGGATATTTCCTGAATACATCTTGTTTGCATACTGATGTCTACATGTTATCTCGTGCAAGTATCTTGAAAGAATTGTTTTTGCCTTTCTCTGTATCCCTAGTACTTATGTACAGTGCATAAGTAGGTGCTTAATAAATGCTTGCTGACTTGACTATGCCACTTCTCCTGAGTAATTTGCAGACATTATGCTGTATCTACTACACATCTCCTTACTGCCTTTTGGGTAGCCTATGACTTTAATGTTTCAAAGACTACAGTATTCTAGGAAAGTCATCCATTAGTAAGAGAAGAACAGTGATGATAAACTGTGGGACTACTGAATTAGGAAGTTACTTGGGATCACTAGAGGCTCCTGAGTCCTTGAGTGATCATGGATCCTGTCAGGAAGCTCCGCAGTGTTCCCAGGCTCACTGCAACCCAAGGTCAACCACAAACATCTGGAGGCCCTCACAATCAACAGTGAACCTCTAGCTCTTGGCAAAAAGTCCTCTACGGAAAGAGGAAACACTTGGAGGAAGCGCATATCACCTTGTTCTGTGCCTCACTTGATGTTGATAATCAGAGATCACCAAACAAAGCTGTTTCTGCTCCATCTTTCATGGAATTGCATATGATTCTGATCCTTTGAAGACAGGTCTTAAAGCAGCATTAAAATGCATCAAATGCACTTTTACAGCTAACAGAAAGTACAACGGGATATTACAGGCTCTTGTATCTCCTGTACCTTCGAGTCAATTGTGTAACTTCAAAGATGTGATCTGCCATGGAACATATACATATATATGTATATGTGTGAGTGTATGCGCATATATATATATATGTGTGTGTGTGTGCACGCACACAAATTACATATACATATATATTTTAATTTTTTAAAAAGCTTGTCTGCTTGCTTTCTTAAAATTCCATCAAAGATACATTTGTGTACAGATTATTCTCATAAAGTTTTGCAGTAATGGAAAAGTAAACATGGAGGTGAGTACTCAGGTTTTAAGGGTGTGACACATTTTTAAAAATATAACTTTTTCCGGTCCCCTTTCAGATATTCAAGAGGTCCTTCAACTCACTGTAAATTTGTCTTCTCCTGAAAAGGCCTTCTACATATACTTGATCTGACTCAGCTGCACTACCCATTTTTCTCTTTAGTAACATTTCCACTCCTTGTGCAGTACTTCAAGAACTATGATAAGATGCAAATGTGCTGATTCTACTGTGAGAGAAGAGTTTTAGCTATTCTGACAAATGTTTTCCATTTTTCTTACATTTGTCATCTTTCCAGCTTCATCCTTTCTTTTCATTATAATATGGTTGAGTTTCTTGCCAAGCTTTCCACAAACTGGCTTCTCATTATTTAATGACATAATGTTCATAATCTTTCGCCATCCTCTTCCATAAGATTTTTGGAAATCAGTAAGCATTCTCTAAATACTTCTATCTATGTGCCAGTCACTTTGTTAAGTACTAGTGATACAAAGACAAAAATGAAATAGTCCCTTGCCCACAAGGAGCTTATCAGAGAAAACACCTAAGCATATATATATAAATATATATATATAAAATCTATGCAATATTAAAAAAAAAGGTAATGGGGAAGAGGAGAGAGATACTAACAACTAAGAGGATCAGATGGTATTGGAGTTGAGCTTTGAAGGAAACTAGAGACTCTAAGTGGCAAAGGTTAGAAGGAAGGCCATGCTATTGGTACAATCTAGAACAGCCTGTACCCAGGCCTTCATACCATAGTCCTTGACACACAGTAGGTGCTTAATGAACGTTTATTGATGAAATGTTAAAAGAAGCAAGGGGATGGAGTGCTATGAAGGACAAAAAGCAAGAAGGCTAGTTTGGCTGGACTGGAGAATGCATAAAGAAGAGTAACATAAGGATGTAAAGGGAGGCTGGAGCCATGTTGTGTGAAGAAGTTTAAAAGCCAAACAGAGGAGTTAGTACTTTATCCTAAAGGCAATATGGAACTACTGGAGGACAGTGAGTATGGGAGTAAAATGATCACATCTGTGCCTTAAGAACATCATTTTGGCAAATGTGTGAAGGATGGACTAGAGAGGGAAGAGAACGGAGGCAGGGAAGCCAACGAAGAGTTCATTGCAATAGCCCAAAGTGAAAGGTGATGAAGACCTCAAAAATCCATGTGAGCAGAAAGGAGGACACAGGCAGGAGACATGTTGTGGGCATAGGCTTGGAACTGACCGTATGTAAGATGAGGCAAAATGAAGAGTCAAGGAGTCTTTAAAGAGTGATGACTCTGAGGCTGCAAAGCTGGGTGCCTAAGAGTACTGTATCCTTGAAAGAAAAAAGAAATTTTAAAAAAAGAAAGATTTTGGAGCAAAGATTATGAGTTCTGTTTTGGATATGTTGAGTCTGAAATGCTTCTAGAATAACTAGTCCAAAATATCCAATGGTATTTGGTACCCACAAAATTAAATTATGTATCTTTTAAGTACTATCAATAAATGGGTGAAAAGAAATAAGATGAGGTAGAAAGAGCCAAGAGAGGATATTATTTGGGATTAGAGATGTTTGAACATATTTGCAGGCATCTGTGAAAGAGCTAGTGGAAAAGTATAGCTTAAATGTGGATGTCTATTCTAAATAGATGAAAGTCAGAGAAAAATATAGAAGTATAACTGATGGTAGTTGGAGAATATAATGTCAAAGTTCTGGCACTTAGAAACAGCTCTGTTTTGAGACATGGTAAGAACTAAATGTATGAGAATAAAATGATCACATCTGTGCTTTAAGAAGGCTAAGGAATCATACAGTCAGTAGATCCCACAAAGATAATAGCAAAAAATGGGGTACAATCAGGGAAAAAAAAATGAAACAGGTATTCTAATCACTGAGAAAACAGAGAGAATGATCTGTATATCAGTAGAGGACTACAGTAAGAATGGAGCAACAGTAAAATATTCTAGATCCCTCTGTATCAAAAACCACAGGCAAGGTGGCTAAGATTACAATGACAAAGAAAGAATACTTGTTGAGGGGAGGTAAAGTTAAATTAGAGTTAAAGGGTCTGGTATGAGAGTAACAGGATATCTTGTCTGGAATGATTAACTAGATTTTCCACCAAATAATGACCACAATGATGTAAATGAAAAGAAAAAAAGAACAAAAACAACGAAACACAAATCCTGAATGCTGAGTGATTATGAGGACTGAGTTTGACCTCAAAGGAGAGGAGAGAAAATGCACCTCCTGCTCTTCTTTACAGAGGTGGGAGACTGTAAGTGTGAAATCCTACAGCTATATAGTCAGACCAGATTGATTTATAAACTAGCTTTGCTCAACTGCTTTTCCTCTTTGTTTCCAATGCTTCAGTCAGGGGTGGGGAACCTATGGCCAGTGAGGTCACCTGTGGCTGTCTAGGTCCTTGGGTGTGGTCTTTTGACTGAGTCCAAGTTTTATACAGTAAATCCTTTTCTTGAGGGGATTTGTTCTGGGAAGTCTGGATTCAGTCAAAGAGCTGCACTTGAGAGCCACATGTGGCCTTGAGGCTGCAGCTTCCCCACCCCAGTTTAGCACAAAGACAGCTCTCTGGGTAAATGAAGGGAGAGAGATGGATTTGGAAATGAAGTTGATGGAAAAACAAAAGATGTGACTTGGTAAACCACAACCACAAACAGAAGCAGCCACAACAGTAACTGACTACCACCAATCCCCGTTTGCAAAAGGCCACATTTCTGTACGACAAAAATCAAAACAAAACATTGGCACTCGGTTTCCCGAAGGGTTGATATTATGCTCCAGTGTTTATATAAAGGTTTCTCAAGGGAATGACAAAACTACGAAGAGATGACTTCCACTGTGACCTTTTGCTTACCTCTCCACGACTGTAAGTGCATCACTGAATCTGGCAGCAAACACATCTCCAATAAAATACTCAGCTAATCGGCCAACAGCCTGGAGGAGAGAGCTCAAGTCTCTCAAGGAACAGTGCAACCGTCGGCAATCATTCTCTGCTGTGATGTTCAACCTGTGACCTGAACACACCATTATTGTCAGTTTCACAGAAAAAATGCTTTAAGTTACTTCTAAAAATAATAATTCAACTACTCAGAAGACAGTGAAAGCAATTCTCAAAACAAAAAAAATTCCAGTTAACGTGAACATGAACACATATGACATGAATAAACCTGAGGCCGTGGTAAATTTTTTGGTCAGTAGATGCAGAATCTAGATCTTAGAGACCATCTAGTTCCTGATATTAGAAAAGAAGAAACTTAGAACCCAGGTGGTTAAAGTGATTTACCCAAGGTACCCAAGGGTACACAGATAACAGGAGAGGGAGGGTAAGAAATTAAATGAAATAACTTATGAAATAACAAACATTCCCATTTCTTTTAAGAACTATTCAAACAAACAAATTCTATGCCCAAACAGTAAAAGGACTAAAAATCCAAAATGAACAGCCTTCCTACAACCGGAAATCTTTGATTTAGTCATCAATACTAGTAAGGATGAGAAACTCTCATAACAACCTGCTTCTTCCTGTTTGCTGTATAAACCATTTCCCCCCAATAGAACTGTATTAGCAGTTTCTACTGCTAAGCAGAAAATGTTACCCTGTCTCCCTCTGCTGGCTGTTAACAGCCAGGCATATTGGTGAGAATAAGAGAGAGTATAACCAGGGTTTATCAACATCTGTATTATGTCTAAGTATGCAAACATTCTGAGAGTAAGAGCACTGTGGTCAGCAGATGGTTTGAGTCTTGCCCTAGAGCCACAGTAGAAACCTGATAGGTCCCTGCCAGTGAGTCACAACACAACCACCAGGCTAAGTCTAACAGGGGAAGAGAAGTAAAAGGCTGCAGGAACCAGAATGAGAAGAATACATCTGTGGTTCCTGCAGGGAGAAGGGAATGAACGGTGAAGAAAAGATGCTCAGTGTCAATTCTGAAAATTCCTACAATTCCATAAACAAGGGAACCTTCTCAAGGGGGGTTCCACCTAAAAATATCTCCACTACACTATCTGAAATTCCATCAGAGATTCACTTGAATAATTAGTGTGTTCTTAAAATTCACTTATTAACTAACAGCCAATCAGAAATGCATTTGATTAGCTAGCTTTCTCTTAAAATCCAAAAATTTCCCCAAGAATTAAGGGATGTAAGCTATTAGTTTAATTCTTACTTTAGTCAGCTACTACCTTTGACCTGCTCACTGAAGGAATGGAAACACAAAAGGGAGGGGAAATACGAGCACATTGGTGGCAGAAGCAACCACAGTGTACAGCTAAGTAGGATAGGGATCCTGGGCATTGAGGGGGCAAGGAAAACAAAAACAAATAAGAGAGAAAAGGAAAAGGGAAGTAGGAAAGGGCTGGAGAATAACTTGAACTATACAAGTTAAACTAGCTCTAAATAAACACAATCCCTCTCTGCTTCTCCCACAGACCAGGAGAGCTGCTCTTCCCTTCTGAAAACAGGGCCCCATGGAAATAAACTCCTACTTCCCTTCCCTTTCTTGAAAGGTTTGGGGGCAAGAATAGAGGAAACAAAAGAGAAAGAGGTGGAGCTTCACTTCTGGGTTGTAGGACAGGATTTTGAAGCCTTCTGAGAGATCTGGGTGTGCAGGTGCTTTAATGTATGCTTAGCCATATTGCCTTCAAGAGACAGGGCTAATTTAAAAAAAAAATAGAGCAGTCAGACAACTTTTGAATGTTACAAGTATTTTCAGGCTGACGGGTATATTTCAGGCTGCCCAGCACCTCTAAAATTTCAAAGCAAGTTCTAAATTTTAGTTATTCTTTTACAAACTAGTAAAAATTTCAAAAAGTCTGTAAAATAGTTTAAATAGATAAGCTAACAGTGTACTTCCTAGGACAGAAAAGATTACAGTAAACTGGTCAAAGTAATTTACTTAGACATTCATGTACTCCCTTTCTTCACAATTTCCCCTTCCCACATCTTACCTGTTCTGTCCTGTCCTCCATTTCTACTTTGAAAAAAAAAAATACACTTCCATACCACAGTCAGATAATTTGTTATGCTGAATGGAACTGCCTGTTTACAACACTGTTCCTTCTTGTGGAAATTGTTTCTTTTAAAACTGATATAACCGGAATCAATTTTTTTTTAAGTTTTACACTCCTAAAATAAAAAGTTTTCCAAATTGAGCTTCCTGAAGCATCACTGTATGTCAATTTCCTGCTCAAAATTCTCCAACATCCCCCTGCTGCCTACTAAACACAGTTCAAATTCTTCACCCCAGTATTCAAAACGTTCACAACACAGACCTAATAACGTCCTTTTTTTTTTTTTTTAAAAACCTTACCTTCCACTATTTACCTACATGTGCTACAAGGTCAACCAAACTACACTACTTACTGTTCCACAAACATGCCCCAATATTTTCCAGGCAGAGGAAATAACTCAATTCAACATTCATCAAACATCTACACTGTAATAGGTGAACTGTATTCATAATTCTATCTGACACTGTCACTGACACCGTGTGCTCACCCGGTCGGTATAAGCTCTCTAAGGACTGGCTGTGTCTTCTTCATTTTTGTTATCCCCAGAGCTTCGAAGCATAGTGACTCAAGTATTTGTTGAATTAAATTGCTTAATAGTGTAGATAGGACAGACTGCAGATAGCAGTGACAGGATGTAGAATGACAGAAAGAGAAGCATTCTCTTTTTTTTACATGAGTGCTCAGCCATCACATTGTCAACAGTAGACATTCAAAGGTTTGTTGAATGAATTAACGAATCCTAGGCAAGAAAAATTACACAAAGGTACAACCCCGGTTGTGTAATAATGGATAAAATTAGAAAAGAGTGCTGGCTGGCTTGGGGGGGGTGTTGTTTTTCACTTCATGCAAGGAAAAGGCAGATGAGCTGAAACTGTGGTTGATTTTTTAATGTTTACAATGCGGAGAAAGTGATTTATGAGTGAGTGATACAACTGAATCTATCAAGTCAGGGCAACTTAAAGTTCCACTGGTATGAAAAAAAATGATTACCATAAAATAGGCCTTGCACCTAACGAACCAAGGAAAATCACACACACACACACACACGCACACACACACACGCATGCACGCACACACACACATATACACACATTACTCTTACTTCGTAAGAGTAATTTATAGTTCCAACTCACATTTTTCCTACACCTGGCTGAGAGAATTCACCCTCTCCCTCCAAAACACAGAAAAACATGGCACATGTTAAAGGGAGATCTTCATATAAGAGTGCTGTAACACAGAGGGTCAAAGAGGCAGACTGTCATGGTGACTGAAAGCAGATTTAGGAAACCAAATCATCTTGAAGCAGTCATAAAATGGGAGCAATAGCCGGAAAAATACACTGATGAACTATCTGGCCTGATACTTATTGCTACATCCCATTCATTTTAACATTTAATTAGTATATAAAGAAGGTGAATATTATAAACATATTCCACTATGGCATATAGACTTTTGGTAATTCATACAGCTAAAATCCAGTCACATGTGCCCTAATAGTTGAAACTAAGCAACCAAAAGAAACCAAGACCAGAAATATGCAAACAGATGAGAAAAACAGAGCATAAAACCCTTCTTGGCTAACTGGAAAAACTCCCTTTCCCTGAAAGCACCCCCTAAGTCTCCTTGTGGGATCAAGATGCCCAAGCAAGACTAGAGGAGGATACAAAGTATGTTATGGTCAAATACAAACTAGACATGAGCCAGGCCAAAAGGAATTTGAAATCAACCTTACCAAAAACTCACAAGTCAACTATAAGTTTGCTGATAGAAGAAAGCCATCTATAATGGAAACACTTAATAATCACTGAACCAATAAACTTGATGAAAATACAATGGCCTGAAAAAAATCTTTTACCTCAATCTTTTCTAAGAAAGAATGATAGGAAAAACTGTCATTTCCTAATGATGGTTGAATGAATGAATAGGTGTTACTCTACTCATGAGCCTGGTGATGCTCTACATGCAATGTTCCAGTAGATTCAATTGCCAATTCTAGCTAGAGATACAAATCAGCCTGGAGAAAAGGAACTGAAAGGGCACAGTCTGGAGATACACAGTGATTCAAGAAGAGTTGAGACAAAATTCCTAAATAATTCTTAGAGAATCAAATTATTAATATAACTGATTAGCAATGTCATTGTTAAATACTTTCTCACCTACATATAAAAAGTTTTTTTACAATTTTTTTTTTAATTTTGAGTTCCAAATTCTCCCTTCCTCCCTCTCCTCACCCCTCACTAAGAAGGCAAACAATTTGGTATAGGTCATCCATGTACAGTCATGCAAAACTTATTTCCATGTTACTCACATTATGAAAGAAAACACAGACTATAAGCATTTTTTTAGTTTTTTTTAAAAGCATGCAATGATCTGAATTCAGACTCCATGTATTCTTTCTCTGGAGGTAGATAGCATTTTTTCATCATGAATCTTTCAAAATTGTCTTGGATCACTGTATTGCTGCTAACAGCCAGATCATTCACAGCGGATCGTACAATAATCCTGTTACTCTGACCAATGCTGTCCTGGTTCTGCTCATTTCACTTTACATCAGTTCACGTAATTTTTCCAGGTTTTTCTGAAAGCATCCTGCTTGTCATTTCTTACAGCACAATAGTATTCCATCATAATTATATACCAAAACTTCTTCATCCATGCCTCAACTAATGGACATACCCTCAATTTCCAATTCTTAGCCACCACAAAAAGAAATGCTGTAAATATTTTTAGATATATAGATCCTTTTCTTTTTTTTTTTTTTTTGTCTTTGGGAAACAGACCTAGTAGTGGTATTGCTGAGTCAGAGGACATGCGGTTTTATAGCCATCTGGACATAGTTCCAAATTGCTCTCTAGAATGGTTGAATCAGCTCGCAACTCTACCAACAATGCCTTAGTGTCCCAATTTTCCCATATTTCCTCCAACATAATCATTTTCCTGTTTTGTCATGTTAGTCAATCTAACAGATGCAAAGTGGTACCTCAGTTATTTTAATGTACATTTCTCTAATGAATAATGATTTAGAGCATTTTTTCATGTGACTACAGGTAGCTCTGATTTCTTCATCTGAAAACTGTTGATAGCCTTTGATCATTAATCAACTGGGCAATGACTTGTATTTTTCTAAATTTGACTCAGTTCTCTATATGTCTGGGAAATGATCAGAGAAAACTGTGAACTTTTTTTTCACAATTACACTTACCATATATTTCCCTCTATCTCATTTTTCCCTCATTTATTCTTCTCTCTATTCTTTCACCCTGTCCCTCCTCAAAAGTGTTTTGCCTCTGACCACCGCCTCTTCCAATCTACCCTCTCTTCTCAGCCCACCCCATTCCTTTCTCCTATTCTTTCCCTCTCCTACTTATCTGTAGGGTAAGGTAGATTTCTAAAGCCACCTGAGTGTGTATGTTATTCTCTCTAAACCAGTTCCAATGAGAACAAGTTTCAAGCTTTGTCTACCACCCACCAATCTTCTCCTCCACCCCCATAAAAGTTCTTTTGGGCTTCCATTTTACCTCCCCCTTCTCTCAGTGCATCCCTCTTTCTCACTGCGTAATTTTACTTTTTTTTAGATATCATATATATATAGATGTCATCCTGCTTTTTCACCTATTAATATTTTTATATACCATCCCATCATAATCAATTCACACAGTGCTCTTTACCTACACACACACACACACACACACACACACACACACACTCCTTCTAACTGTCCTAATAATAGGAGTTACAAGTATTATCTTGCCATGTAGGAATGTACATAGTTTAGCTTTACTGAGTCCTTTATGTTTTCTCTTTCCTGTTTATCATTTTATGCTTCTCCTGAGACTTGCATTTGAAAGTCAGGTTTTATATTCAGCTCTAATATTTTCATCAGAATGCTTAAAAGTCCTCTATTTCATTAAATATCCATTCCTCTCCCTTCTTTTCTCTTTTTTTTAATATAAATTTATCTAACTTTTTACATTCATTTTCACAAAATTTTGGGTTCCAAATTTTCTCCCCATTTGTCCCCCCCCCACCCCAATACACCGAGCATTCTAATTTTCCCTATCACCAATCTGCCCTCTCTTTTATCATCCCTCCCTTCCCTTGTCCCCATCTTCTCTTTTGCCCTGTAGGGCCAGATGACTTTCTATTCCCCATTACCTGTATTTCTTATTTCCTAGTAGCAACAACCATACTCGACAGTTGTTCCTAAAACTTTGAGTTCCAAATTGTCCCCATCCCTCCCTCCCCACCCATTCTCTTTGGGAAGGCAGGCAATTCAATATAGGCCATATCTGTGTAGTTTTGCAAATGACTTCAATAATAGTAGTGTTGTGTAAGACTAACTATATTTCCCTCCATCCTATCCTGCCCCCCCATTGTTTCAATTCTGTCTTTTGATCCTGTCCCTCCCTGAGTGTTCACTTCAAATTGCTCCCTCCTCCCATTGCCCTCCCTTCCATCATTCCCCCCACCCTGCTTATCTCCTTCTCCCCCACTTGCCTGTATTGCAAGATAGGTTTTCATACCAAAATAAGTGTGCATTTTATTCTTTCCTTTAGTCGAATGTGATGAGAGTAAACTTCATGTTTTTTTTCTCAGCTCTCCTCTTTTTCCCTCCACTAAAAAGTCTCCTGCTTGCCTCTTGAATGAGAGATAATTTACCCCATTCCATTTCACCCTCTCTCCTCTTACTGCATTTCTCTCTCACCATTTACCTTAATTTCTTTTAAGATATGGTCCCATCCTATTCAATTCACTCTGTGCTCTCTGTCTCTGTGTGTGTGTGCCTGTGTGTATGTGTGTGTAGTCCAACCAACTACCCAGATACTGAAAAGTTTTAAGAGTTACAAATATTGTCTTTTCATGTAGGAATGTAAACAGTTCACCTCTGGTAAGTGCCTTATGAATTCTCTTTGCTGTTTACCTTTTCATGCTTCTTCTCATTCTTGTGTTTGGTCAAATTTTCTTTTCAGCTCTGGTCTTTTCATCAAGAATGCTTGAAAGTCCTCTATTTCACTGAAAGACCATTATTTTCCCCTGAAGTATTATACTCAGTTTTGTGGGTAGGTGATTCTTGGTTTTAGTCCTAGTTCCTTTGACTTTTGGAATATCAAATTCCAAACCATTCAATCCCTTAATGTAGAAGCTGCTAGATCTTGTGTTATCCTGATTGCATTTCCACAATACTGGAATTGTTTCTTTCTAGCTGCTTGCAATATTTTCTCCTTGACCTGGGAATTCTGGAATTTGGCCACAATGTTCCTAGGAGTTTCTCTTTTTGGATCTCTTTCAGGCAGTGATCAATGGATTCCTTCAATACTTATTTTGCCCTCTGGTTCTAGGATATCAGGGCAGTTTTCCTTGATAATTTCGTGGAAGATGATGTCTAGGCTCTTTTTTTGATCATGGCTTTCAGGTAGTCCCATAATTTTTAATTGTCTCTCCTGGATCTATTTTCCAGGTCAGTTGTTTTTCCCATGAGATATTTCACATTCTCTTCCATTTTTTCATTCTTTTGGTTTTGTTTGGTGATTTCTTGGTTTCTCAGAAAGTCATTAGCCTCCATCTGTTCCATTCTAATTTTGAGAGAACTATTCTCTTCAGTGAGCTTTTGAACCTCTTCTTCCATTTGGCTAATTCTGCTTTTGAAAGCATTCTTCTCCTCATTGGCTTTTTGAACCTCTTTTGCCAATTGATTTAGCCTACTTTTCAAGGTTATTTCTTCAGCATTTTTTTGGGTCTCCTTTAGCAAGGTATTGACCCATTTTTCATGCTTTTCTCGCATCTCTCTCATTTCTCTTCCCAGTTTTTCCTCCACCTGTCCAACTTGATTTTCAAAATCCTTTCTGAGCTCTTCCATGGCCTGAGCACATTGGATATCAATTTCGGGTGTTTGGGATACAGAGGCCTTGACTTCTATGTCTTTCCCTGATGGTAAGCATTGTTCCTCCTCATCAGAAATGAAAGGTGGAAACATCTGTTCACCAAGTAGCCTTCTATGGTCTTATTTTTCTTCCCTTTTCTGGGCATTTTTCCCAGCCAGTTACTTGACTTCTGAGATTCCTCTCCACCCCTGCCTAGATCCACCCAGGTAGTGCTTGGGGGTCTGAGATTCAAATGCTGCTCCCCACTCTCAGGGCTTTCAGCAGCGGGCGGGGCTGCTATTCAATGTGAGCTTAAGTTCTGATGCTCAGGTGGGGGCAGGGCTGCCTCCCAGGCTCAGTTCCTTCAGGGGGTTTATGTGGAGACCTTCAGACTCCCTGCCTGCTCCGAGAGTGCTGCTGCCTCTGCTGCTGCCTCCCTAGGGGGCC
Organism: Bettongia penicillata ogilbyi; assembly: GCA_023548195.1. Lineage (NCBI taxonomy): Eukaryota > Metazoa > Chordata > Mammalia > Diprotodontia > Potoroidae > Bettongia > Bettongia penicillata. The sequence goes on from JAJHZJ010000612.1 coordinate 6,258,357, forward strand.
TGAGTTATGGAGACACCCCGCTCCCCTCTCGGCCAGTCCAGAAGGCTGTCTCACTGACCTGTAGTGCCTTTGGGTGGAGGGACCTTCACGGCCGCTGGAGGTTCCATCCCTGAAGCCTGCTCAGATCTGCTCCTCTCGGGGCCACGCAGTCAGGGCTGGGCTCCGCTGTCTGGTGTGCGACGGACCTTTGGGGTCGGTTTTTCAGGGCTCTCTGGAACGGAAATCTCCACTGCGTTGCTGCATGGCTTCCACTGCTCCAGAATTCATGGGGAGGTCTTTTTACAGGAAATTTATGGGCTGTGGATTCAGAGCTCACATACGTGAGTCTTTCTACTCCGCCATCTTGGCTCCTACTCTCCCTTCTTTCCTCTTGAAGAATTAATTATACTGTTTTGCTGGGTAGGTGATTCTTGGTTAAAATCTTAGCTCCTTTGCCCTCTGGATTATCACATTCCAAACTCTCCAATCTTTTCATGTAGAAGCTACTAAATCTTGTGATGGCCTGTCTCTGGCTCCACAATAACTGAACTGCTTCTTTTTAGCTGCTTGCAATATTTGCTCCTTGACATGGGAGTTCTGGAATTTGGCTATATTATTCCTGAGAGTTATCATTTTGTGATCTCTTTCAATTTCTATTTCACCTTCTTGGTTCTAGGATTATCAGGGCAGTTTTCCTTGAAAGTTTTTTGAAAGATAATGTCTAAACTAATTTTTTGATCACGGCTTTCAGATAGTCTAATTAAATTAAAATTCTCTCTCTTTGATTTATTTTCCAGATCAGTTGTTTTTCCAATGAGATATTTCACATTTTCTTCTATTTTTTCATTCTTTTCATTTTGCTTTACTGTTTCTTGAGGTGTGAAAGAGTCATTAGCTTCCACTTGCCCAATTCTAATTTTTAAGGATTTATTTTCTTTAGCGAACTTTTGTATCTCCTTTTCCTTTTGACCAATTCTATTTTTTAAGGAGTTCTTCCCTTCAATAAATTTTTACACATCTTTTTCCATGTGGCCTTCTTCTTAAGGAGTTCATCTGCAAATTTCTATATGTCTCTTCCCACTTGGCCAAATCTGCTTTTTAAGGTGTTCTTTCTTCAGTGGATTTTTGTGCCTCTTTTACCATCTTGGCCTATGCTATTATTTAAAGTGTTTTTTCTTCAGTAAAAATTGCTGATGTAGAATTTGAACCTAGTTGCTGACTCTAAGTACAGCACTCTTTCCACTATATCATACGAACATAAGTAATAGACTCTTAAACCTGAAAGGGGCTTTAGAGACCACCCAGTTGAACTTATCTCCCTTTAAAGATGAGGGTCCTAGAATTCAGGTCTCCTGATTCCAGTCTAGCACTCTTTCCACACTGCATCCCTAAAAAACAACAGAGCTCCCCACAAATTCCTAAGTAAACGTATTAAATAAACAACGGGAAAAAACAGCTAACAAATTCTGCAGAAAAACAGCACCATCTTATTAGATCAAGGCTGAACTCTTAGATTCTGGGAACCCAATACAATGTGCTAGACAGAGTAGGCACTTAAGAGCTGTATGACAAATAAAGTAACTCTGACATAAATAAAACTCATTGAACTTATACCTGAGGGGATAATCTAATATTTTATACAGGCTGTGAATAACACCATTCTAGGTAGAGAAATTCTGATTTAATGGCATGTTTTAAGTCAAATTAATTTATTACAGATTGATAGATTTCACAAAGTAACTTGATTTGGAAAGTATAATATTAAAAATCCATACAAATAACTTTCTTCTCATTCATTATCTGTTTAAAGGCACCTACTACTCCAGTATCCAAAGAAACATCTTGTACTTGCTGTGTGCCAAAGTCATACTAGATCTGGAGCTTCAATAATAGTACAAACAAGTTACAATGGTTCATCAAGTCAAGTCAGCTTCTGTAAAGTAGAATCTGCTGTGGTCAAAAAGCTTCCCCATGAACCATACTTCTTTCTCTCAGCCGCTCAATTCCAATCATGACAAGCCTGACCATGCAGAAAAAGAAGGGAATCCCAGGCCATGACGCTGAACACAACTGTGACAGGTATTTGGTTAAGCAATAGCTGGAATTCTATTAGAAAAGCCTGTACCACATAAAGAACAGAAGAATGAACAAATAGAAGAGCTAGAAATTAGAAACACAGATTGAGGGCTGGAAAGGAACTTAAAGATCACCCATCTAATACAACACTCTCCTTTTACAGATGAGTAAACTGAGGCCCAGAAAGGTCAAGACTCAAGGTCAAGGAAATGATAAACTGCCCAGCTGAAATTTTGAACTCAGGTATTACCTCCAAATCCAGTCCTCTTTCCACAGTACCACACGCAGTTTTCCACTTTTACCCCTACCCCACAAAAAAGGCAAATTTCATATGGAATTTTGATGGATTCAACATTTCATTCATCATCCTACCAACTCATGAAGCTAAATGCAGGTAACTTATTTGACATTTTTTATTAAACTGTTCTATTTTAAAGTACACATTTATAAGCCTAAAGAAGGCTGAGAAAGAATTTGAAGATATGGCATTAAAGGAGGAAGAAGAGACAACAAATCACTCCGCAGAATCTGAGCAGAGTTACAAAGCTGAGAGGTCAGTGATTAATATGTCATTGTTGCTGGGGCAGTGAGTGGAGGGGGAGTTGAAGGGGAAGGAAAAGTGATCACTAATGCTGAACTCAACCAAAATACATCTGGTTACTAAATGGAGAAATCAGGCAAAGGCCAAAGCAATTTAGTCTAGTTAAATTCACAGACTTCCCAAGAGGAGTTTAAAATAAGGTGGGCAATAATTAAGTCACAGCAGGTGTAATGACTACACCTTGCGGAATTTTATTTGCTATGCCTAAATTCATATTTCTTTGATTCTAAATATTAGAAAAGCAGAAACATGTTATGCTAAAGGTAAAGACCAAGATGATTTTTCTCAGCTTAATACCCTGACTTTAAAAATGTTCCAGCACAAAGAAAAGTTTTAATTTCTAAATAAAAATAATCGTGTAAACATTTTAAAAGGCTGCAAATCAGTAGGAGCCTAAAAGATAAAGTCTAAATCAAAACTCGGGCAGCATCCTCATCTGGATTTTAGTAAGTTCTGTCACTGCCCTAAACTGGCCCCCTTCTTTTCATTCACTAAAGTTCCTCCCTTTGAAATATACGCTGTCACCTCATCTTTTACCTCCTCCCTCTCATAATGCCTTGGTATTACCATTTTTTAAAGTTTACTTAAGGGAACAAGGGGTTATGGGGCAACATTATGGTAACAATAGAATCATTAATTAGAAAAGTATCAGTCCTCCTTTTAAAAATAACTGCTTATATTAGAAAATGAAAAGAGGTTTACCTGACCCTGAAGTAACTACAAACTGCTGTAACCCCAGATAAACTTCTAAATTGTCCTGAAGAACTGGGAACTGAAAGCAAAGAAACAAATGTGAAAGTCAGAAATGTGTTTTAATCCCATTAACATCAAATTATACAATGACCAAAGTATGGAAACTGAATCAATGAACAAGCATTTGCTGAGCGCCTATAATGCCCCAGGCACCTGGGACACAAAGACAAAAGTGAAATAATACCTTCCCTTCCAAGAGTTAACATCCAACTGAGGGAAACAACAAGTACGTATGTAGGTAGATTAAAAAAATGACTTCAAGTTAATTTTAGCAGGGAAAGCATGAAAGCTGGGGGGATTAGCAAAGGTTTCATTCAGAAAGGGACACTTGAACTGAATCCTGAAGGAAAATAGGGATTCTGAGAGGCATTAATGAGGAGAGGGCATTCCAACCAAAGAGGACATTCACTGTAAAGACAAAGAGAGAGGAGATGGAATGTCATGTGTGAAGCTTATGTAAGGTAACCTATCACTTTGTGAAGGGGAACTATGTGTAATTAAGCTGGGGAAGTAGAATTAGAAATTATTTGCCCTATGAAACCTGGCTATTTGTAGATATATGGGTCAAGGAAATCTCAAAATTCAATTCCCCCAGTGATTTCTGCCACTGAGATTACTCTGAGGATTAACATTCAAGAAGGCAACTACATTCATTTCACAAAAACCAAGGACGACAAAAAAGATCTGACAATCAAGTTATGTCCAAGCCACCAAGACCTATTTTGATTAGGCTATCAGAATCTATGCTAGTATTCTGGTAACAAGTTCACCTCAGACCACAAATTCCCCACCAAAAATAGGTAAAACCATCTCTTGGTGACCCACTCAACTTTTTGGTAGGAAAATATATAGATATATATAATGAACGAGCCTGACAAAATGAAAAGAAATAGGACAATTTATTCAAAAGTCCGTTTCTCCTGTTAACTTTGTCAGCACCTATCCATGAGCCTCCCTTTCACTTCATAAGCTGCTTCACAAATTAATTACATTAAGAGGAAAAAAAGAGATTTTAATGTGATAGAAACTAAGAAAAGCAGAAGACAAAGTCAAAACAACACTTCCCAGGAAAAAGGAATACAAGAGACCACATAGCTGAACAAATAATCCAAAAGCATTACATTTTTATTCTGTTTCTTTTCTTTAGAAGATGATATGAACTTAATATGACTCTTCATACAGCCATGCTTTCAAAAGGAACTAAACTAGACCATGTGATTAAAGATTCCAAGAACTCAAAATAAACATAAAGGATCAGACCAGGCTTGTAATGCTCTACAATCAATTCCTGAATATGATGGGAATTATAGTTAACTTTTTCCTCTACCTGATATAATTAGGGGGACAGTAAAATACACCCTCAGTCCAAGAAGCTACGAAAGAAAATGTGTTGTAAATTGAACAGACTACTATAGAGCTAGAAAGAGCTATGATGTCCAGGTCCTTCCTTTTTAGAGATAGGGAAACTCAGCCCAAAGAGGTGAAAAGGCCTTCCATAAGATCCAGCAGTCAGCCAGTTTCATAGCCTGGGCTCAAACCTCGGTTCTGGGCTCCTGATCCTCTCTGCCATGCTGCCAAAATGACGTAGAAAATGATCAGGATTAATTTTTCCCCAGAAGGTTAGTTACCAGTGTAGAGAATGCGTGACTGGGAAGGAGTTCCATGACTTTGGCCACAACCTCCAAGCTCTGGCGTAAGTACCGCTGCCACTCTGTTTGTTGCTGTAAAAAGAAACATAGGAATGAATTCTCCAAAACTGATTAGGATCTAGAAGTATTTGTTCTTTTGTTCTTTGAATGAAGTTCATGACCAGACAAAATTCAAATCAGAAACAGAAAATCACATGTAATGTTACTTGGTCCCTTAAGTCACATAGATGTAACAGAAAACCAAAGACGAAATTTAAGAATTCTATTTCCCCAGAGCAATAACATATTCTCAACTTGACCTAGAATAACCCCAATATATTTGTTTTACCCCAATATATTTGTTTTGCTTTCCAATATGTAATTCCATTACAATGAGAACTACAAATAAGCATAAAATACTTTTTATTTTTATAAAGAACTTTATAAATCATGACTTTCCCAAGGTCACATAGTTAAAATATCAGGACTTTTTTATAGGGGAACACAGAAACTACAACTACTTTCATTTTGGAACAAAAATTGTAATGCCAAGAGAGTCCAAGCTAGCAGCACTCAGTAAGCTTCAAAGGTGGTTTAAAATAATTAAAATACTCCAAGCAGGTGGTCAATTAATTTTTAGACCAGTCTCTTCCTCCTAACTCCTCTTTTCACTCCCTTCTCCCAACATTCTCCAAATACCAATTTTGCAAGAGGCGTTTATTTAGGAAAGAAACTGGAAGGATAACCAAGACATCAAACAGAACAGACCTATCAGGGTCTGCATAGCAACCTATCCTTATCAATTACAATGGAATGATGACTACATTTGGATTCCTTCATTTTAGCACTGAATATGCTCTGTAAGGAGAAAAAAATGGCAATTTAAACTTGGGAAAGAGTGGTTAAACCCTAGCCAAAACATGAAGGCATCTTGATAAAAATATGAAAAAAAACGTAGGCTTTTGCACATAATTTTCTAGAAAAGACTAGATCATCCTAGTTATGCATCTGAGAAGTATGAAAACTGTAAGATCCTTCAGTGTTTATCTCTCAATGTTTGGTCATTACCAAAAAAACACATGTGGTTCAACAGAACAAAATTGTGGACTAAAAGGTCTGTTTCAGCAAGGGTTCTCCCATATGTTAAGATGATACAAGTTTCCTCAATACAAGAAATCAGAGAGATAACTTTCTCCAATCATTCTCTGATTATCAGTATTAAGTGAGGTTTATTAACACAAGGAGGCATATACTCATCAAAGGTATTTACCAACATCCTGGAAAATGTCCAATGCAAAGGTCAAATAGAGGAGGATTTCCCTATATGTGTCAGAGTCCTGAGAGTCTTTGTAGACTCTGTAGAAAGCACTACGTCAGTTATATCAAGTCACAGCACACTTCAAAGTTTCCAGAACGAGTTCCATAAAAGAGCGTGGTCCTGGACTTGAGTGTCACGAGCAGGCTGAACTATACTTACAAAGATCATCTGAACATAAAATGCATCATTCACACAGGGAAAACCAAGTGGATAAAAATTCATACTCATCTGTTTATGATGTGCAAATAAGTCATCAAAATACATATTTATCTTGGTGAGGAGCTACTGAAGGACAATAAATTAAACCCAGAACTAGAAAGAAAGTGAGCTAGTTGAATTAGCATTTAGGAAAGTGAGCAATGCTTTCAATGATCCTAAGCTGCTTTTCATCCCCTAATATACCAGTCTTTTTAACACCAGTACCCTCTTAGAGTTTCCAGATGGTGTTCAATCATGGGACACCACAATTGCAAATAAAACAAAGAACAAAAAAACGCAGGGAACTCAGTGGGCCACTGTGGATAAAAACATAATACAGTGCATCTCCAGAGGCGATACAGGAGCAAAGGCATCATTAAAGTACATGTATAATCAGAAAAGGAGGCAGAGAAAGAACAAGTATGGCATCAGTAGCCACAAAATAGAGAAAATGCACCAGCATTGAGTAAATAATCTTTGGAGGATTTATAAAAGGATATAAACAAGAACACAGAAAAATGAGACATGTCTGGATTACAATTTGTAGCAATAGTGGGCATAAATTAAATTCACTGAAGTCTCCCACATTAACCCAACACATTTCTCAAAAACAATGCTTCTCTACAAGCACTCAAGTACATGGCTGAAGATTGTAAAACTAAATTAAAAGCAGACTAGGAATTGATTTTAAATAAGAAAGCTTAAAAATACTACCCATGCTAAAAAATTTCAACTTTTAGAAAAAAGATTTGCAGATTCCTATTAGTGACAAATTAATTACATGTGCTGAAAATTTAATAATCAAAATAATAGTAATACCATTCTACAGTATATTTCTTACATCATCATCAAGGGTCTCATCATCCAATTCCTCCAACTGCGCCTGGTTGTACCTGAACTGTATCCGATTCAATACCTCAGTAAGCAAAAGGACCAGAGCATCTTTGTACCTGCAAGTAGGAAAAACTGAACATGAGATGAGAAAAAAACTGCCTTCACCCTTTGTCCTTGGAATCTGTTACCAGGTACCTGATGAATACAAAAACAGTGATAATGAATGGAATCCTCCACACATAAAAAGCAACCCAGAAGGCCAGACTCAGGAGGTTTCAATGTCATGGGCTAGAAAGATAACAAGGCACCAAGCCTGATTCCAAAAGGTCACCCAAAATAACCCTAAGGGGGAAAACTGCCTACATACATTTACCAATATAAATATCATGTGAAACAGCAATTACAATACTTGAAAAAAAAATAGCAGTAGAGATGTCCAGTAGTTCAAGAAAAGCCAACAACAAAAATCTACAACCTCAGAATGTCCACACACAAATGTACAAAGTATAGATATCTTAACTAAAGGAGAAAAATTTTGTGTCATAGGGATCACTGAGACTTGGTGGGAGTCATAAATGAAATCTAGGTCAAAATGAGTATGCCTTATTAGAATGTGACAAGATGAAGGAAAGGAAATAAAAGCAGAGTGGTATTATATATTAAGACAATACACTCATGGGAGAAAATTCAAGAACCAAAAGTATGTACACTGACATTCATTAATTATTCATTAATTATTAATAATAATAGCAATATTATGGCTAGCAATATTACAACTAGCAATATTACAACTAGCAATATTATCTCCATTTTACAGATGAGAAAACTGAAATTCAAGATATATTTTAAAAAACTTGTCTACAGTGATATATCTAGGAAGTCTAAGTGTAGGATTCAAATCCAGGTACCTCCTGATTCCGAGTCCACTACTCATACATTATACCACATTGCTTCCAAAAGGCTACTAAATAAATATTTTTACAAGTAAGCTTGTTTTTAAAAATCTAGTCCAACTTACGTTCTAAGAAAGAGATAGTACAATAATACAATATGGAAATGGCACACAGTAATAAACTAAAAGACTGGACACAAAATAGTTGTAAGGGTTGGTACCAATAAGATTAGTAATACTAAATTTTTACATAAAACCTAAAAGAGCCAGTCTCTGCCTAGAACTCTGAACCAGCATTAAGTAAAAACAGGCAACACTGGGGAGACCTGAATACAGACCATTCTGAAATATCTTGTGCAGGCCCCCGGCGGCATCGTTAACCAGGGTCAGTGCATGCAGATGACCAACAGGAGATAAACAAGTAACACCTCAGTTAATTTCAGAATTTAGAGCTACTTTTTTAACCACATGACTCAAATCTCCTTATTTTGATAAAATTAATCAAGAAAGTGAATCAGTTACTGAAATAACTGAAACGGGCCATCAAGAAGTATTTAAAGGAAAATATAAGTAGTGAGATTTTATGTTGTGCGTATTCATCCTTCACTACCCGAAGACCACGCCATCAGAAAAAGAATGACATGACTTGCACCTGACTTTGCACTTGACAATGGTCTTGTCTTGACATGTGCAGGTCACCAGCCTCACTTCTCCTCCAGGGCCATCTGAATCCAGTGACCAGATATTCATCAGGATGACTGCAGATGACCCAGGATGAGGCAACTGGGGTCAAGTGACTTGCCCAAGGTCACACAGCTAGTGAGTGTCAAGTGTGTGAGGTAAAATTTGAACTCAGGTCCTCCTGACTCCTGCACTGGTGGCTCTATCCACTGTACCACCTAGATGATTTTATGTTGTAGTCTATGTTAAAAGGCTATATGATCATTCACTCAAAGAGTGAGCTAGAAGGGACCTTTATCAGTCTTCTGGATCAAATTCCCTCATTTTACAGATAAGAAAACTGAAGCCCAGAAAAGTGAGGTGATTTGACAAGAGTCTCACAAGGAGTAACTGGCAGAGCTGGGACTTGAACTCTGGTCCTGTCACTCCAAGTTCAATTCTCAATCTATACCACAATAATGAAATTAAAGAAAAGTGGAAAAATCAAAGTCAATAGCTTACATTTTCCCAAATACTCTAAAAACTACAAAACGCTCTCACATATTCTCTCTCACACCTGCCCAAAACAAACAACAACAAAGAAGCTCGGACATCGACTTAAAAATAAACCCTAAGAATCAAAGGTCTACTCATATCGGCCACAAAAAAAAGATTTCTTCAAGCAAAAGTAGGAAAAATAAGCATAAGAAACCCAGATAGGTGCAAATGAATAAATCTTGGCCAACAACTGAAATCCTACTAGATCCTTTCATCACTGCTACGTATTTTTTAATTCTCTTCTCATTTTTTTCCGCCAGTCTTTGCTAGGATTACAGAAACTGCCTCCACTACACTGCTACTTCCTCTTCCTCTCCTCTCATTTAATACTAAGTCCTCTGCAATCTGCCTTCTAATTCTATAATCAACTGAAACTGCCCATTCTAACATTACCAACGATCCCTTAATTACCACAGCTAATAGATAATTCTCTCGTCTTTATCCTCAGTATCTCTGTGGCACCTTACACTGCTGACCACCCTCTCCTGATGGACATAACTTTCTCTGCACTTTTATGACAGCGTTCTCTCAGTTCTCTTCAAACCCTATCTTCAGGTTCGTTTGCTAGATTACCACTACTACTATCACTACACCTGCTAACTGTGAATGCTTTCTACCAGGCTCCCTTTTCTTTTCTCCCTGTATTTCCTCACTTGGTGACTTTCATCAGTTCTCCTGAATTCACTTACCATCTGTGCAGATTATTCCTAGCCTGACTCTCTCCTGAGCTCAACTGCCTACTGAGCATCTCAAATGCAACAGTATCCTTGCTCCCAAATGCGTTCCTCTTGAACTTCTGTATAATTCTCAAAGGTACCACTATCCTTCCAGTTACCAAGGTTCACAATCCAGTGACTTCTCACTCTCACTCATCTCACATATCCAATCTCCAAATCCACAAGCCTGCCTCATAAACATTCCCTCATCTTCACAGTCTCCTCCCTAACGCAAGCCCTCGTCACCACTCGCCAGCAGAAACACCCTTTTACTAGCTTCTGACTCAAGTTCCCTTCAGCTCTAACCCATCCTCGACACAATCACCAAACTCATCTTCCTAAAAGGCCAGGTCTAACTATGTCACTCTCCATGCATGTTTTAGTGGTTCGTTATCACTTCTAGGATGAAATATAAAGTCCTTTGGCATTTAAAGCTCTCCACAACCTGGCACCTTCCTGCCTTCCCTTCCTTTCCAAATACATCTTTTTGTATTCCTCATACATGACACTTAATTTCCACGCCTTTGCATCGGCGTCCCCCATGCCTGAAATCTTCTCCCCTCTTCACCTGTGCTTCTTTGGACTTCTTGGTTCCCTTCACTACTCAGCTTAAGCACCAACTTCTGAACGAAAACTTTTCTAGTTCTTCCTCATCACCAGCCCATTACAACTCCATGTTAGCGCATTTCCAGTCAAGAACTGGAAATACACATTCCTATATATTTGCATATATATATATATATATGTGTGTGTGTGTGTGTGTGTGTGTGTGTGTGTGTGTGTGTATACATATACATACATACACAAGGTGGATCCACTACATAGACATGCATTTGTACACATACATATATACATAGACAATACACATATGCATATACCTATATACACATAAATACACACATTCATACATACCTGTTTGTGCACACATTGTCTCCCCATTTCACTCATTTGTTCCACTAGTTACTTGGATAGTTTGTACTTGGCATAATGCCTAACATATAATAACTGATTAAAAATAAAAAAGCTTGCTGATATCAATGACTTTACCAACATCACAAAATAAAGTATCAAGCTGAATAATGTAGCCACCCCCCCAAAACAAGTAGAGCTTCCCATATTCATCACATCTGTTTTTAAAATCCAATCCAAGATCACATTTCCCTGGAGCTAGTCCAAAGTCTAACATTATTCAGTGTTCTGACTAGTTGTTATTCAGTTGTGTTCAGCTTTTTTCAGTCTCATCCAATTCTGTGATCCCATTTGGGGTTTTCTTGGCAGAGACAGTAGAGTGGTTTCCATTTCCTTTTCCACTTCATTTTACAGATGAGGAAACTGAGGCAAACAGTCAAGTGACTTTCCCAGGGTCACACAACTAGCAAGTGTGTGGAGTCACATTTGAACTCAGAGGAGTCTTCATGACTCCAAGGCCTAGCACTCAGCTGCCTTAAGGTTTCAAACTTTCTTATCTTCCACAAGGGAAAAACAATTACTCTAAAGGATTGTGCCTGGTCTTTACATGAGGTTAAAAAAAAGAAAAAGACAACTGCAGCAATTGTCAATCGTCATCTAAACTGCTTAACGGCACTTTCAACAAAGGGGTAGGTAGGCGATGCAATGGCTAGAGCACTGGGCTTGGAATCAGAAAAATTCCCTTCATAAATTCAAATATGGCCTCTCTGGGCAGGTCGTCTGACCCTGTTTGCCTCAGTTTCATCATCTGTAAAATGAGCTGGAGAAGGAAACAACAAATCACTCTAGTATCTTTGCCAAGAAAACCGCAAAATTCCAAAATGGACTCAGAAATAGTTGGACAAAACTGAAATGACTTAACAATAACTTTCAACAATGGCTTTGATATTGTCAATCAACAAGATTAACATGGTGACAGCTCTGTGCAACAGGAACCTTAACAACTCCAACTTTCTGTGAGCATCTAGAATAAGTCATGTGCCATATATATATATATATATATATATATATATATATATATATAATAAGTCATGTGCCATATATATATAGATATAAGTCATGTGCCATATATATAGATATAATAAGTCATGTGCCATATATATATAGAATAAGTCATGTGCCATATATATATATAGAATAAGTCATGTGCCATATATATATATAGAATAAGTCATGTGCCATATATATATAGAATAAGTCATGTGCCATATATATAGAATGTCATGTGCCATATATATAGATATAGATATATATATAGAATAAGTCATGTGCCATATATATATATATATATATATATCTGGGCTGCTCACTTGGCACACTACAATGCCTAGAGAACATGAAATAAACACTTTAAACCACAAGGAACAGGATGTCAATGCAATGTTTGTGGTGTAACCACACCTACATTTTTGAATTATGACAAGAAAACATTCAAGAATACTTCCTGCAAGCAGCAGTTGCTACTGAAATTCTTTCCAAAAATGTAACTTCAAAAAATATGAATGGACACTTGTCTCTATACTTCTGCATCTTAGGAAGTATTAAAGAAATACATTTTACCTGATAAAAAAAAGTTTGGAGAAAATAAAAAGGAATCAAACTGGGAATACCAACACAGTAATTACCAGAAGCTTTGGAGAAAGATACTACAAAGAAATCAGACACTTAAAGTAAAAAGGTGTTCACCTAGGGAGATGTCCCCTGACCATACCACATCTGCAATGTCTGTGCACAGAAGAAGGAGACAAAGAAAGGGCTCCTGCTAGTCTAGGCAATATGCTCCATCTCTTGTTCATTTGACTATTGACATCCCTAACACTTGAGGAGTCTCCCCACTGTCATAAACTACTAGGGAGATTATTCAAAACTCTGAAACCTGCAATCAAATTTAGGTGGGAAGGGAAAGAGACAGAAGCTAAAGGACAGATACTCTGGGGCTGCACACAACTAGCATCGTGGTAATTAGCATCCTGGGTCATCTCTAGTCATCCTGATGAATATCTGGTCACTGGACTCAGATGGCTCTAGAGGAGAAGCGAGGCTGGTGACCCGCACAGCCCTACCACACTCAAAACAAAGTCAAGTACAAGTCGTGTCAACATTTCTCTGATGACATGGTCTTCTTCGAAAACGAAGGACAGATGCAATTAGTCATAAATGTCACAGCAGTTAGCATACTCAAATTTAATAAGACAAACCTCAAACTAGCGACAAACTTTTAAAAAAACAGATACACTTAATGCCCAGTATATTTGATGTCATGGCAGATTACACCTATTCATGTAACAAACAGATCACCAACAATGACAAAAAAACCAATTCAATGGAGACAACCAAGACTATCAGTGACAATAGTCAAAAGGAAGACAGATGCCTCGGCATTTCCACAGAAGCTGAATGTTTTTCAGGGAGCAAACTGGTTCTGGTATTTTAACTCCTACTACCACTGTACTCAGGTGACAGCAACATTTTCAAATTACATATTTTGTACAGTCATTCATCTACAAAACAACTGTTATAAAGTGATAGTATTTTCTCAAATGGAAGGAAGGCCCCTCTGAACACAATCCTGAAACCAAGAAGGCCTGACTATTCTACATAACTGTGACAAACAAGAAATTATTTTATATATTATTATATAATATATTATTATATAATATTTATTATATAATATATATTATTATATATAAAATATATTATTTTAATAATCATTCAAAAGCATTAATATTAATTAAAGTTAGGATCAATGTAAGATTAATTAGCATTAATCTAAAATCATTTCTTTGCTTTTTAAAAAAAAATATCTTTTAACTCTTCCAGAAATCTTGTTGGGCTTGCATCCAGTCTGCATTTTGCTTTGAGGCTTTGCTTGTAGATGTTTTCAAGTCATTGCCACCTGAGTTTGTGTCTTACACTTCTTTGCCACCACAGTAGCTCTTTACAGTCAGGTTCTTTTTGTGTGTCCATTTTTCCAGCCCCTTCCTTTTTTTAGGTTGGTGCCAGGCTCTGCACCCCTGAGGAGGTACATCTGACCTTAGCTTCTGTTCTTTTAGGTCTTTCTGCTACTCTCACAGCTCAGTCTGGGGGCCTACAAGTTTTCAGTATTTCCAAAGTGATGTGATACAGGGAGAGGTTTGTTTGTTCACTGTCTTTCAAGTCTACAAATTCCTGACCTAGTCTGGGTCTGTTGGATTACATGTGACTAAGTTCTGTAGACTGCAGCTGGACTCAGTCACTGTTAGCCCGCTGGGTAGGCTCTGCTGGTTGAGAGCCACTGAACAGGGGGGTTTTCCTTTTGTTTGGTTTCCTGCTTTGGTTTATTCCACTGCAGGTTTATGTGCAAGGTTAAAGATTAGAAATGAGTCCCCACTGCTCTTGGGCTCAGAGCCACACGGGTATGATTCTAGAACTTGTTCTTTGCTCCTTGCACAGGTAGGACCTCGGCTCCCTCTCACCCACAATCACTCTTTTCTACCTGGATCTGTGACCTGGAACCAGGTAATGGGTGCCAGAGGTGCCAGATGACATCCATTCCTAGTCCCAGGGATAGCAGAGGAGTGGGACTCTGGGATCTTTCAGTCCAGCTGTTCATTCTTCTTACTGTCCTTAGGTGCTGGGCTGCTCCCTCCTGCTTGTTGTGGTACCACTGTTGTACTGTACTGCACTCCTGGCCAGGGCCTACCTCAAATGTCTGCAGACACTCTCTATCTGCCTTCTTAAGTTGCCATAAGACTAGAAAAAAATGACTCACTGTGACTTTCTTGGCCTTCCTGATTAGAATTTGGTCTGGTGTTCTTTATCAGTCATTGTAGAGGAGGATGTGAAAGAGTTAAGGCAAAACTGCTGGCTCTTACTTGCCCATCTTGACTCCACCTCAACAATAATGATTTTCAGACATGCTGGCATGGTTTCTCGATAACAGATGAGGCTCTCATGCTTTCCGAGGTGCCAATGGAGTGAAGGAAGTATGTGTGCTTGATCCCATGCTTTTTAGCATGATGTTTTCAGCAATGATCTTCGATGCTTTCAAGGAGGAAAAAATGGCATCAAAGTCAGCTACCGTACTGATGGCAAATAAAGCAGACGGAAAGTTGGTGTGTGACTTTTTGTTCATCCATGATCACGTCTGCAATGCAGCCTCCGAGGCTGAGATGCAACAAAGTATGAAACAACTGCCTGCTGCTTGTGCTAATTTTGGCCTAAAAAGTAATACCAAGAAAACAGGTTCTCCATCAGACAGCACCACACCATCTATACGTGAAACTATCAGGTAAGTTCACTTACCCTGGCAATACACTTTGCATGGATATCCACACCTAGATGATCAGATTGATGCATGGCACTGCCAAAACTAATTCAATGTTTGGGAGGCTCCAAAGGAAAGTTTGAGAGAGAAGAATAAGTATTAGACTGCCTGCCAAACTGAAGGTCTACAGAGCTACTGTGCTGACCTCATTGTTGTATGCCTGTGAAACCTGGAGAGCATACCAGTGCCATGCCAGGAAACTGAATCACTTCCATTTTAAGTTGTTGTAGGAACATTCTGAAGATCACCTGGCAAGATAAGGTACCAGACACTGAGGTCCTCTCTCGAACTGAACTGCCAAGTATTCAAATTCAACTGCAGACAGCACAACAACTGGACTGGCCACCTTGTTCAAATGCCAAAAGTATATTTGCCTATAAAAACGTTCTTCCAAAAACCCATTCAAGGCAAGTGTGTACATGGGCGTCAGAAAAAGCAACAGAAGGATATCCTCAAGGTCTCGCTGAAGAACTCTGCAATCAATGTGAGACATGGGAGACACTAACACAGGACCACTCAGCATGACATGCCTGCATCAAAGAAGGCGCTGTGCTCTATGAACAAAGCACAACTGTAGTAAGCGCAAAGGAAACACAAGATGCTCAAATTTATAGACATTACCGCCCCAGACGTTCACATGGACTATTTGTCTCTACCTGCGGTAGTCTTCCAAGCTTGTACTGGTCTAATCAGCTACAATCGGACACAATGTACCCCAACCTCAACATCAACGTAGTGATGTCAATCTGGTCGTCTTCAAGAACCAACCAACCAATGATTTTTCAAAGAGGGTTATGCCAGAGAGAGGAACTCTACCGTGTAATAAGAATTTCTGATAATGAATATACCTGCAATAACCACATCTGAACCAACATTATGGTAACTTGAGACTTTCTTTGTGTAATTAAACAGCAGCATTTTATGAATGAAGAAGCAAATGTTAATATTTGTATTATAAATACTCTGGTTGCTGTTGTTTTTTAAGTGTAGTTTACAAAACCTAATCTCAATACCTCATTTACAACCATAAAATATAAGATGAAATTGGCCCTGGTGGTCTAGTCCAAACAGTCATTCCATGTAGGAATCCCCTCCATAACATACTTAACAAGTGGTCATCCTTGCACAATTCCAGAGGTAGGGAATTCACAATTTTTACAAGGCAATGGATTCAGATGGGAGCCAGTTTCATGTCTAAGCCATATATCTATCCAATATTTTCTATGTAAAAAGTTACAAATAAATTATGACAGCTGCAAATTGTAAAAATCTAAACAAATTCCACTATAATTGGGCAAATTCTGGGCTAGTACAAAATGGTGCCTGGATTGTTAGCTCATGTGCTGACCGAACATATACTACACAAGAACCAATATTTTTAGTTTGGTTTAAAATGTTAACAATATATTCTACTCTCTTGATTTTTTTTGTATTATTAACATCTCGTAAGTGTAACACTAGAATCTAAATTCTACCCAATATTGTATATAATTTAATAAGACAATAAAAATTTTTCTGTGGACCAAAGTTGGGAATTGTGTTAAAGGCATGTAAACAAGGAAATGAGGCTTAAGAAAAATATGCATAATGGCATTATTCTACTTTAAGATAACATGATTTTGTCTAACATCAGAATCACTTCATTTAGGCCACAAGGAATACTAATGAATGCCATCTCAACTCCTAGCAATAAGCAGTTTTATTGCTTACCTGCTGAGTACAGCTTCCTTGTCTGCCAAACGACTCTTAATTTTACTAGTCAGGTAGTCCAAAAAAAGGGTCCAGATATCCAAACAAGAGAAGTAACCTTCATGGGTAGGCTATAACACAAAAGAAATACAGATGATGAAATTAACAAAAATAGAAAGTACTTGTTTTTGAAAAGGCTGTTCCTTTAAAAAGTTAAAAACAAAAGCATGCTACCTCCTAAACAAATATTTCTCTAATATGTGAAATCAAAGAATTGTGGTTCACTTTTGTATAAACAGTCCCTTAATTTTTTTCTGCTGACAGCCAAGTTAAAAGCTTTATACATAGTTACGGATAAACTCTTTTAATAGATATTAAGTAGCAGTAGTGTTGTGAAGGAGAATAAAGAAATATATCTTCTAAAACCAAAGGTTTGTTTCAGTGGCAGAAAAAAAAAGGGGGTAAACAATTGAATTTAGAATTTCTGATTAAAATGGTAGGGTAAAAAAGTTGCCAAAAAGTACAACTCCCCAACACACTCCAGAAAATATCTGAAAAGGACCCCAGATAACAAAAATGATAAAAAGCCTCAAAGATCTTCTGTCTGAGCCACAACTGTACAAAAATATAACCAGAACCATGCAGAAGTTGGGAGCAGGATCACATCAGGGAAGCCAGTTCTAGACCCAATAATCAGATCTGAATACTACAAGCACAGAGAGAAGGGTTGTGCCAAGGAAGACAATGCAAGCTCTAGTAAATGGGTCTGAATCCAGCAGATGTTGTAAATAAGGACATTTCAGAGCCTCTCAATTCAGTAAGAGAGCCATAACTGGGGCCTGAAGCCAGGTCCCAGCCCTGGCCTAACAGAAGGGAACTGGGGAACAAGGGGTGAGCCTGCATAAGTCACTGCACAGGGAAAGAGGGCCACAGTAATAAACAAGGCCAAGTCAGGTCTTAAATGTCCAAATGAGAAGACCTTGTAAGAGATCTAAGACCAGTACAATCGCTAACATTCAAATGAGACAAGTTGTTGTTACAGCAGGAAATGGTACCAACTAAATTGTTCAAGGAGAAGGAGACAGAAAACAGACTGAGACCAAAAGACCACCTGGGAGCTAAGACAGATATTCCGTCTAGTCTGGGCAATTCCATTCCAAATGGCAACAGTAACAGTATCCAAGCTACAAACCAGAGAGAACCAGACTGGGCCTATTCAACTCATCCAAAAGTGCCAGAAGAAGCAAAGCCTGGCCCTCAAACAAAGGTCCTGTCCAACAACTAATCTGGGTAATCCCCTCAATCCAATTTGGGTAAATAGAAGGAAACAAAAGACAATGGAGAATCCTATGGAGTGTATAGCCCAAAAGGGAACCCCAGAAGAAGAGAATAATAACGCCTCAAAGGAAAAAAAAAAACTGCTTGGCCACGAGAACAAGATCAACCAGAAGAAATGAAGCTAAAAATAAAAATTAAGCGTACAAATATAGAGAAAAAAATTACTACAATGTAACTCTCTACCACATCACACCTATAAGATTGGCAAACATGACAGAACAAGAAAATGATAAATGCTGGAGAGGATGTGGGAGAGTTAGAACACTAATTCATTGTTGGTGGAGCTGTGAGATCATCCAACCCTTCTGGTAAACAGTTTGGAACTATGCCCAAAGGGCTACAAAAATGTGCATACCCTTTGACCCAGCAATATCACTACTACGACTGTATCCCCAAGAGATTATAAAAACGGGAAAGGGTCCCATGTGTACAAAAATATTTATAGCAGCACTCTTTGTGGTAGCCAAAAACTGGAAGTCAAGGGGATGCCCATCAATTGGGGAATGGCTGAATAAATTATGGTATATGAATGTAATGGAGTACTACTGTGCCATAAGAAATGAGGAACAAGAAGACTTCAGGGAGGCCTGGAAGGACTTATATGATCTGATGCTGAGCGAAAGGAGCAGAACCAGGAGAACTTTGTGCACAGCAACGACCATAGTGTGTGAGAGTTTTTTCTGGTAGACTTGGAACTTTGTAATAACACAAGAACTTACTCAGAAAAAGAAAAAAATCCTAATGTCGGTCTTCTAAGGCAAAATGCCTTCCTCACTCAGAGAAAGAAATATGGAAGTCATTCACAGAATGTAGCAGATCACGTTTGTGTGTGGGTGGATTTCAGTGTATTATGTTTTGATTTGTTATATGATTTCTTCCATTTATTTTAGTGCAACTACATAGCATGACTATAGTGAAAATGTGCTCAATAGGAAAGTATATGTAGAACATATACAAAATTGTATGCTGTCATGGGGAGGGAGGGAGGTAGTGGGGAAAGGATGGGGGGATAAAATCTTAATTTTAAGGAAATGATTGTAAAACATTAAAAAAATAAAAATGTAACTCTCCGGGCATTTTCCAATCCGCATACATAGGGGCAAGTAGCAAGGCCCCAATTACCAAATGTAATTTCAAACAATTGCCGAGCCTCTTTGTTTCATAAATGAGGAAAACTGAGGCCCACAGAAGCTAAACGACCTGCCAAAGGTCAGAGTTCTAAGTAGCAGAGGCCATGTATAAAGCCAGGGCTCCAAAGACTAGTCCTCCTTCCACATACTGCCTCTCATGGAGCACTATATATTACTTTCTCCCCACTAAAAGGCTAACAGACTAAACACTCTTCATGTACAAGGCATAGTTCTACAAGCCTACCTCAAAACTTCTCACTTGGCACATTCTGCCTCCCTATCTAGTCTAAGCCTTCCCTTCCATATGACTACCCATCTTCTAACACAGGCTGCCTCGCAGCAATACCATTCCAATGACCGAAGACTGGGAGGGCTGAGGAGGTGGGGGGCAGGGGGAGGGGTATCAGTACTAGACAAAATTCTCCTCAGTCCTGGAATTTGCAGCAGACTGCCCCTGCTGTCGCGCTTTCTCTCTCTCACTGATCTTCTGTCTCTCCCTATGTCCTGGCTCCTTCCCAACTACCTACAGGAAAGTAAAGACATAAGCCAAAAATGATCACAATGTTCAAGATGTGAAATTTCTTAATCAAAAAAACCAAAAGACATTCGTTTTCAAGTTTCCTTAATAGTTCTGATGAGATGTTCCAAGTTATCTGACTACTTCTCTCCATTTATGCATCTTAAATTTTCTTCTGCACCTGGTTCTTTTCCAAATTTCTCAAGTTTTTACTTTTAAAATGGGCAAAAAGAATTTAAAATCCATTACTGTACTGCTACTGGGAGGGCTAATCCCACCTAATCCAAATCTTGCTGCTGCAGCCATTATTACACAAGGATACTACTTTGCTTATTTTGTGGGAGAAAGGGCTTTCTGCCCACACCTTCCTCATTCTTGAAAAAACACTCCCTTTGTCTGGCCTTCCTACCAGATAGTTCTGTTTCTCCTCCCTTTCATGGCTAGACACCAGCAGAAAGTATCTAGACTTGGGGCTTCCACTTCTTTTCCTTTCACTCAATCCTAAACCCCTTGAAATCTGACTTCCTACTTGATCATTCAAATGAAATTGCTTCTCCAAAATTATCAATGATCTTTTAACTCCAACAGGAGCACAGGAGCATTTTAAATCCTCTAAGACATCTGCTGTCTCCCCTGACATCTTTTCTCCAGTGCAGCAGAGGGGCTTCAATCGATTCTCATATAATATGATCCCAAGGACTTTCACCAATCTGGTTGCCCTCCTCTAGGTATTCACTATCTTATCAACAACTTTTTGAAAATACAGCATCCAGAACTAAACATAGTACTCCAAAAGTGGCCTGGCCAAAGCTGAATAAATAGCAAATGATCAACTCATTTCATCCAGAATACTTTATCCTCAATACAACCTAAGATTAGAGGAACTTTTGAAATTCTGTCATATTACACTACCGATTCAGATTGGGCATGAAGTCTACTAAAGGCCTCAGATCTTTTCCAAATGAACAGCTATCTAGGTATCCCTTCCCTATTCTGTATGTATTAAATCAATCTTTTTGAATTAAAGTTTACAACTTTATATTTTCCCCTTTTAAATTTCATTCAGCCCCAAAGCCAACCTTACTCTTAGGTTTTGGACAATCAACAGATTCTTATTCTGTTCAAGTATATTATTAGGCTACAGTCCTTCATCTTGTCCAAAATAATGAGGAGAGATTTTATCAAGTACTTTACTAAAATCTAAATGAACTTTATCTCTAGCATTATACTGAACCAACCAATCTAGTAAACCTGTCAAAAAACAAAACTAGGTTATTCTGACACGTTTTGCTCTTCATGAAATCATGCAGACTTTGTTGCTTTACCCTTACTTTTCTAGATGCTCTAATTTTTTCCAGCAATTTAGGCTCAATCTTAGACCTTCTCCCCCTTTTTTAAAATTGAGATACTTTTCTTTCTGCAAACCTGCAGTACCTTTCCTGTTTTCTACAGTATTTCAAGGATCACTGACAACTGCTCACAATAATATCTGTCAGTAGAATACAGCTCATCAGAGCCTGGTGATTCTTGCTTCTGCCTTCCCCATTTGCCTTCACTACCAACTCCCTATGAATCATTACTACCTCGATCATTGTGGTCCAAAGATCACCCTCCTTGGCAAACAAAACAAGAGTTAAACTGCTTTACCTTATCTCTTGTCCATTATCATCTCATTTACTCCAAACATCAGATCTAGCCTTTCTTTGACTCTCCTCTTTTCCCTAAGATAGTTTTTAAAAAACACATCATTGGGGAGGCATTTGGAGGACAGACCCACATTGATTATTGTAGTATTGGATTACAGGTAGTCTGCAGTATATACTGATGGTAATACTGCTACTTTGTTTGCCTACATTGATTTTCACACAAAACCTTGCCAAGGTGCTACCCCTTCCCTTCCTCTCCTACCCTCATATTTTCTGTCAGTTCCTGCATTTGCTTGTATGCATGTATTTTCTAAAAAACCATTTCATTTAACCTCTTTCCCCTAATCTATTCCTTTTGAATAAAGTATACCTTTCCAGAGATACATTTCAATAACAGATGTCATCCCACAAAGTATCTGTGATATTTACAAAGTCAAGTTTACCAGCTGGTTTTGAAATTTATCTGGTTCATGTTGTTAGTCATACTTTGTATATTTGTATACAAACATCCCAGGGTTATGGTTTTATTGGTTTTCTTGGATTTTGCCTCCTGTAAACATCTGAGTATTTCTACTATTCTTCTTTGAGAGCTACAACTGCTCTGTTATCTAGACAGTTTCTCTGTTAACTTCATTTTTCAGTTTAAAATCCTTTAGATTTGCAAGACTCCTGGCAAATACAATAATACTATCCCTTGTTGGATGCGGCCCATCTCTAGCCAAGAGCCTATTATTCCTATATTTGAAACCCTTGTTCAGAAATCCAAATCCTGTTCTCAGATACTATCTAACCAGCTCTTTACTTCACAAATCTGCTGCTCCCTTCTGAAGCCCTTGATCAGCAGTGGTGACATCAAAACCACATCTTCACTAGTCTCATAATGCCTGTCCCTCTCCCAAGACTTCATAATCTTCAGCAATGCTTTCTATAGTGATTCTGGCAGCATCATTTGTGCCCAAATAAATCACCAGACGTGGACAGTAGTACGCATAGCAACAAGGCTTAAGAGCCTCTCTGGGTGACTCCAGACCCATCCCATGGAGGGAGACAACATACCTCTCTATTTTTAATCAGGCTGACAAACAGCTGCCATGACTTGCCTCATCGCCTTCTGGCCCTTACTGGATGATTTCTCACCTGTGGATCCACATCATTATTCCTTGGAGTACAATGTACTTCCTTCCTTCTGGGAAGATTCAGCTCCCTCCTCTATGGGAGAAGAAGTCTCTGACACTTAGCACCCAACAGTCTCTTCCCTTCTCATTTGTCACAATCTTCGACCCTCCAACCTCCCGACACAGGTCAGAAATCCTTCCCTTTTGCTTCTTCAAGGTCCCTTTTCTCCTTTTCTCACTGATGGCACAGGATTGGAAGATTCTGTGACCTTTCTTCCATTTTTAAAGAAACACTTCATTTTCTCTGACATTCTGGAGAGATGGGGCATTCTTCAAGCCTCCTTAGCTTCTCTTCTAAGAGAAAGACAAGCCTAGATAGCTTGATGATACCTTCTCCCACTCAAATCAGGGAACAAGGCTGCTAATATAAAAGCACACCAATACAGGGCAAGCTTCAGAGATAGGCCCCCTTTTTCTACCCTTCAATGGATGGACAACAAGCACAGCCTCCCACACTCGGCACTAAATCTGGAAACAGAAGCTGTGGTTATGAATTCTAGGTCTGTTACTTAACATCTGCATGATAACAGCCATATTAGTTCTGCTTTCTAAGCTCCATTTTCCTCAACTTGTAAAAGAAGCAGGTTGACTATGTAATTTCTATGATCCCTTCAAATTCCTAAACCCTAATTCTCTATTAGAAACCCCTCAAATTCTTCTGTCTCTTCCAATCTCTCTACACCCATTTCAACATTTTCAATCTCTACTATCTACTTCCTACTTCCTTTCCAACACCTTACCACAGTATCTTCTTTCCAGGACCTCCAAGTTAACAATGGTGCTCCATGTCCTTCCCTTATATGTAACTGTTTCTCTTTCTTTCTGTGAATCCCTCTATAACTGAAATCTTTCAATACTTCTTCACCCTTCTAATATTCCTAAATCCTTGGAACCTACTATCTTCCAGAAATGGCTCATCTTTACTACTCAATACTTTTTTTTTCCTAGATGTGTCCTGTATTCTCCCAAGGACTGACCAAACTCCATTAAAAGTATTTTAATTTCCTTTCTCCCTCTACATTTATTTTTCTGGCCTCATAAAGGAATATTGTTTTAAGTCTACTTAAGATTTAATACTCTTGCTGTAATAAAAATTTAATTTAATTCAATTCAATAAACATTTACTAACGACTACTATAAGTCAAGGCATTATGCTACCAAAGACAAAAATACAACAGTCCCTACCATCAAGCATCTTATACTCGACTAGGGGATAGAATAATACAGATGTAAATAAAAGGTGATCTGAAGAAAGAGAGCGCTCTAACAACTGGGACCCTGGGGGGAAAGGGTGAGAAGGAGCTTGCTTCGTGTAGAAGACAGCACCTGAGATGAACCACACACACCAAAAAATAAAGATTGTGAGTGACAGAGATCAGTAAATAGCACATTCTGGGAGGCATAAGAGACTTGCTTAACAAACACAAAGAGATGGAATATGGAATGCTAAATTCAGGAAACAGCAAATATGGTATGATTTGACTGGAATGTATAATTCTCAAATTCAATTTAGTTCAACAAGCATTTATTAAGTGCTCACTATGTATAAGACACTATGCCAGATTTAGAGAAAACAAAATTTAAAAAATACAGTCCTTGCCTTTAAAGTACTTCTTCTCTAGTGAGAATAAAACCTGGGGGCACCTTGAAGGAAATGAATGCCAGGTATAGTAAGTAAATAACCTAAAACACAGTCAATGAGGCAGAAAATTGAATGCTGAGTTAGGGGAATACTGAATAAGCCAGTTTGGCTAGAAAGTAGATTGTGTGAAACAAAGTAATCTGAATTAAGTCTGGAAAGGTCTTCAAATGTGAAGTTGAGGATTTTCTGTCTTATGCTTGAGAACAAAAGAAACTGAAGATTCTTGAGAATGGGAATAACACAGTCAGATTTGTGCCTTAGGAAGATTACTTTGGCAGCTCTGTGGTGACTACGTTAAGAAAGAATTTAGAAGCAGGAAGACTATTACAGCTGTTCAAGTGACAGGTAAAGAGTACTATAACTAGGGTGGCGGCTGTGAGAGGGGAGAGAAGGGACTACACACACACATACATATGAGAAAAATTATGTAGATAAACTAGCAAGACTTGGCAACTGATTGATAAGAAGGTGAGGAAAAGAGAAGAGCTGAAGATCACTCCACATTTCAACATGGGATATCTAGAAGGGTCATGATATCCTAAAGAGAAATAGACAATTTGGAGCAGCACAAAATTTTAAGGGGGAAAATAGTGAATTCTACTGCAAACTATTTAACAACCCTATGACATATGACCATTTAACATTCAAATCAGTGAAAATAAAGAGAAATACATAGATCAAAACAACTCTAAAGTTTTGCCACACACATACCAAATTGGTAAATATGGCAAAAAACAGAACAGTCAATACTGGAGGGAGGTGTAGAAAGACAAGCTCTCCAACACACTGTGAATGGAGCTGTGAATTGGTGAACTTGTCCAACTATTCTGGAAAACAATTTAGAGTTATGCTTAAACAGTCACTAAAATGTCGGTACTTTCTGACCTGGAGGTCCTTTTGTTAGCTAGGTATATACTCCAAGGAAGTCTAAGAAAAAAGGGTCTATTCACACCAAAATAATCACAATGGCAGTTTCTGTGGAAGCAGAGTACTGGAAACAAATTCAATAATTAAAGAATGGCTATCCCTAATTGATAAATGGTCAAAGGATATGAACAGGCAATTTTCAGAGGAAGAAATTAAAGATATCTATAATCATATGAAAAAATGCTCTAAATCACTTTTGGTTAGAGAGATGCAAATCGAAACAACTCTGAGGTACCACACTACATCTATCAGACTGGCAAATATGACAGAATAGGAAGATGATAAATGTTGGAGAGGATGTGGGAGAGTTGGAACACTAATTCATTGTTGGTGGAGCTGTGAGCTCATCCAACCATTCTGGAGAACGGTTTGGAACTATGCCCAAAGGGCTACAAAAATGTGCATAAACTTTGACCCAGCAGTATCGCTTCTAGGACTGAATCCCCAAGAGTTCATAAAAATGGAAAAGGGTCCCACATGTATAAAAATATTTATAGCAGCACTCTTTGTGGTTGCCAAAAACTGGAAATCAAGAGGATGTCCATCAAATGGGGAATGGCTAAATAAATTATGGTATGTGAATGTAATGGAATACTACTGTGCCATAAGAAATGATGAACAAGAAGACTTCAGAGAAGCCTGGAAAGACTTATATGACCTGATGGCTGAGTGAAAGGAACAGAATCAGAACTTTCTGCACAGCAACGACCACAGCATATGAGAGTTTTTTCTGCTAGACTTGGATCTTCAAAGCAATGCAAGGACATAAAAAAAAAAAAAAAATTCCCAATGGGCTTCCAAAGAAAGAACTATGGAATTCAATTGCAGAATGTAGCAGATCATTTGTGTGTGTGTGTGTGTGTGCGTATTATGTTTCGGTTTGTTATATGATTCTCCCATTCATTTTAGTTCTTCTACACAGCATGACTATAATGAAAATGTATTCAATAGGAATGTATGTGTAGATCTTATATAGAATTGTATGCCATCGTGGGAAGGGAGGGAGGCGATGGGGGGTAGGTAGGGGGTAAAAAAATCTAAGTTTTATGATAGTGATTGTAGAGCATTAAAAATAAATAAAATGAATATATATACATATATAAAATTTTTTTAAAATGGCTAAACAAACTGGTACACAATATAATTATTGCACTGTTAAGAAACAATGAATATGAAGGATTAGCAGGAGAGGAAGATGTACAAACTAATTAAGATTAAATCAGTTAGTCAATAAACTATTAAATGCCCATTATGTGCCAGACACTGTGCTAAGTGATAAAGATACAAAGAATAGCAAAAGATAGTCCCTGCTCTTCAGCAGCACGGAGTCTAATGGGGGAGACATCATACATGTACATCAGTCTAATTAACGGAGGACACATCATACTACGTACAAACAAAATATATACAGGATAAACTGAAGACCATCTCAGAAGAAAGGTACCAAAGAGAACTGGGAAGGTCTTCTTGCAGAAGGTGAGACTAGCTGAGACTCAAAGAAAGCCAGAGAAGCTAAGAGTGAGAGATGATGAGGAAAAACATTCCAAGATCAGGGCACAGACTCAGGAGATAGTGTGTCATTTGCAAGGAACAATTAAGAAGCCAGAGTAAGGAGAGGAGCCAAGATTGCAGAGTAGAAAGATTCACATATGCTAGCTCCAAACCCACAGCCCATAAAATACCTATAAAGAAAAACTCCCAACAAATTGTGGAGCAGTGGAAGCCACACAGCAACGGAGTAGAGGAGATTTCTGTCCCTGAGAGACCAGAAAAACCAACACCAAAGGTCCATCGGGCACCAGACACGTAGCAGAACCCAGCCCTGCCCTGGCCGCGCAGCAGGAGAGGAGCAGATCCGAGCAGGCTTCAGGGACGGAATCTCCAGTGGCCGTGCAGGTCCATCCACCCACAGATACTGAAGGTCAGTGAAAAACTCTTTTTGGCTGGCTGAGAGGGAAGCGGGGTGTCCCCATAACTAAGGCCCCCTAGGGAGGCAGCAGCGGAGGAAGCAGCAGACACAGGCTCCCAAAGCAAGCAGGAGCTGAGATCCATTGTTGAAGGTCACCGCATAAACCCCTGAGGGAACTGAGCCCCTGGTGGTGGCCCTGCCCCTACCTGAGCACCTGAATTTAATCTTACATTGAATAGCAGCCCCGTCCCTGCGAAAGCCCTGAGACAGAGAAGAATTTGAATCTCAGACCCCAAGCACTAGCTGGGTGGATCTAGGCAGGGGTGGAGAGGAATCTCAGAAGTCAAGTAACTGGCTGGGAAAATGCCCAGAAAAGGGAAAAAAGTAAGACCATAGATCTAAGGCTACTTTCTTGATGAAAAGATATTTCTTCCTTTCCTTTCTGATGAGGAAGAACCTTGCTTACTATCAGGGAAAGACAAAGAAGTCAAGGCTTCTGTATCCCAAACATCCAAAATAAATATTCAGTGGGCTCAGGCCATGGAAGAGCTCAAAAAGGATTTTGAAAATCAAGTTAGACAGGTGGAGGAAAAACTGGGAAGAGAAATGAGAGAGAATGCAAGAAAAGCATGAAAAGCAGGTCAACACCTTGCTAAAGGAGACCCAGAAAAATGCTGAAGAAAATGACACCTTGAAAAATAGGCTCACTCAATTGGCAAAAGAGGTTCAAAAAGCCAATGAGGAGAAGAATGCTTTCAAAAGCAGAATGAGCCAAATGGAAAAGGAGGTTCAAAAACTCACTGAAGAAAATAGTTCTTTCAAAATTAGAATGGAACAGATGGAGGCTAATGACTTTCTGAGAAACCAAGAAATCACAAAACAAAACCAAAAAATTGAAAAAAATGGAAGAGAATGTGAAATATCTCATTGGAAAAACAACTGACCTGGAAAATAGATCCAGGAGAGGCAATTAAAAATTATGGGACTACCTGAAAGCCATGATCAAAAAAGAGCCTAGACATCATCTTCCATGAAATTATCAAGGAAAACTGCCCTGATATTCTAGAACCAGAGGGCAAAGTAAGTATTGAAGGAATCCACTGATCACCACCAGAAAGAGATCCAAAAAGAGAAACTCCTAGGAACATTGTGGCCAAATTCCAGAGTTCCCAGGTCAAGGAGAAAATATTGCAAGCAGCTAGAAAGAAACAATTCCAGTATTGTGGAAATACAGTCAGGATAACTCAAGATCTAGCAGCTTCTACATTAAGGGATTGAATGGCTTGGAATTTGATATTCCAGAAGCCAAAGGAACTAGGACTCAAACCAAGAATCACCTACCTAGCAAAACTGAGTATAATACTTCAGGGGAAAAAATAGTCTTTCAATGAAAGAGAGAACTTTCAAGCATTCTTGATGAAAAGACCAGAGCTGAAAAGAAAATCTGACTTTCAAACACAAGAATGAAAAGAAGCATGAAAAGGTAAACAGCAAAGAGAAGTCGTAAGGGACTTACCAAAGGTGAACTGTTTACATTCCTACATGGAAAGACAATATTTGTAACTCTTGAAACTTTTCAGTATCTGGGTAGTAGGTGAGATTACACACACACACATGCAAGCACACACAGAGACAGAGAGCACAGAGTGAACTGAATAGGATGGGATCATATCTTAAAAAAATGAAGTTAAGCGGTGAGAGAGAAATGTATTGGGAAGAGAGAGGGAGAAATGGAATGGGGTAAATTATCTCTCATGGAACAGACAGGCAGGAGACTTTTTAGTGGAGGGAAAAAGAGGGGAGCTGAGAGAAAAATATGAAGTTTACTCTCATCACATTCGACTAAAGGAAGGAATAAAAATGCACACTCATTTTGGTATGAAAAACCTATCTTACAATACAGCAAAGTGGGGGAGAAGGAAATAAGCAGGGTGGGGGGGGGATAATGGAAGGGAGGGCAATGGGAGGAGGGAGCAATTTGAAATCAACACTCTTGGGGAGGGACAGGATCAAAAGAGAATAGAAGCAATGGGGGGCAGGATAGGATGGAGGGAAATATAGTTAGTCTTACACAACACGACTATTATTGAAGTCATTTGCAAAACTACACAGATATGGCCTATATTGAATTGCCTGCTTTCCCAAAGGGAATGGGTGGGGAGGGAGAGATGGGGAGAAGTTGGATCTCAAAGGAACAACTGTTTAGTATTGTTCTTGGTACTAGGAAATAAGAAATACAGGTAATGGGGAATAGAAAGTTATCTGGCCCTATAGGACAAAAGAGAAGATGGGGACAAGGGAAGGGAGGGATGATAGAAGAGAGGGCAGATTGGCACTAGGGGAAATTAGATTGCTCGGTGTATTGGGGTGGGGGGGAGGGGACAAAGGCGAGGAAAGTTTGGAACCCAAAATTTTGTGAAAATGAATGTAAAAAGTTAAATAAATAAATAAATTTTTAAAAAAAGGAAGCCAGAGTAAGACAACAGTTTCAGTAGAGTAGTCTCATCAGAAGCCAACTGTAAGGGATTGAGAAATAAATGGAAAGTGAAGAGGTTAAGGCAATGAGTATAAAATGGCTTATTCTAGGAATCTGACAATAAAACAGAGAAGAGTTGGCAGGATAAAGTAAATGGTCTGACGATGGAGAGAACCAAACATGCTTGCAAGCAGCAGGGAAGAAACCAGTAATAATAAGAATGAAGATGACAGAGATGGGATGATTAAGGGTGAAAGCTCCTGAAGAAAATGGAATAAGACAGGATCAAAGGGATAAATAAAAGGGCTGACCACAGCAAGAGCCACTTTTTTGTCAGAACTGGAACTAAGGAGTAGAGACCAAGAGATGAGGAAGAGGAGGGATATTGAGGAGTGGAGAGGGCTCCCAACAAATGGACTCATTTTCTCAAGGAGTAATGGGATATAAGGATTCAACGTTAGTATGTCTGCATCCGGACTCCTTTACTCTGTAAAATTCCTCATGAAAAGTACATGGAACTAAAAGTTTCTAATTTTAAGGCATTTTTGAAATTCAATTTGTTCCCTTCAATTTAATGGCATGAACTAGAGAATGCAAGGACTTATAATAAATTACCATTATGCAGTGCTTTAAGGTTTATAAGGTTATAAGAGTAAAAATACAATATTAAAACAAATGAACATTAAATGAAAAAAATAACTCCATGCCATACCTGATGAAACGTGTACTTGAATAACAGTGTCAAAAACTCTACCACTGGGAACTGGGAGTAGGATTCTATCCTCCTCAAATGGACACTCACAAAGAGACGAAGAAAGTCAGTAAACTTCTCGATGTAGCTAAATAAGAAAAAAGATTATAAGGTAAAAATTTTGTAGTCTACCTTCAATGGAAATAACTTTAATGAGATAAATGAAATGCAAGATTAAACAACCCAAATCCTTTACATTACCAAAACACATTGATTTAACCAAGATATTTTCAGTTAAAAACAAAAGCCTGCATCAGTTACCTACAGGACACGCAACCCTTCTCTCCATTAATACCTGAAACATAGCAGAAAAGTAACTTTAATGCTTAGATAAATGAGGCCTTCTGATAAGCAACTGCTCTCATATTTCCCCAACTACCTAGTGGCATGAACCATATAAAATAAAATGAAAGGAAATTAAGCTAACAAATTGTTAGGTAGGTCATACCATTTGTATAGTGTAATAGAAGTAACTGATTTCAGAGGCAAAGATTCATTGGTTAGATGGCATAATTATGAAAGTGTATGTTAACCAAAAACCAGAGACGAGGTGATGATCTTCAAAAGGGTTAGCAACCTACTAAAATATTTCTATTTTGCAATCCAAATAGATTTTGTTCTTCTACTCATGATGAAAATTAAATATCCCATGCCCCCATTACCTCCAAGAATTCTTTACAGCAGGAATGAAACATTTTAATACTTAGAAAGATGCAACAACTGCCCTATATGGAAACAGAATATTAGAGCCTGAAAAGACCTTAGAGTTCATCAAGTCAGGAACCTAAGGCCCAAAGATAAGAACTGACTGATTTGTCCGCTAATTGCAGGAGCGAGACGAGGACTCAGATTTCCAGATTCCTCTCACTCTCCAGTTCAGCATTTGTTCCACTATATGATGCTATCTCAACCCCAACCCAAATCCAAAGATTTTCCTAAAATCATTTCACAGATAACCATGTGCCAAAACAATCAGGATAACAAAATCCTCTGATTAAATGCACAGCACATCACTCTCACATTCAGAAACTGTCATTTCAAGCCCCTAAATACCAAAAGGTGATTGGAAAATGAGATGGATACATGTTTTTGAAAATATTAATTAAGGATACAAAGAATCATCTAGCCTAGAAAAAGGCAAGCCTACTAGTAAAAGAAATTCTTCGCTGCAATCACTAGGTACTACTTCACTTCCCTCAAGTTCCCTCAGTTCACTTGAAATAGCCAGAAATCAAACTTCCTCATATTGTCATAGGGCCCCCTAACTGACTTCATCACATTGCTTATTTTGGGGCCCATATTACTTCTAGAAAACACAGATGGAAATGAGGATTTACAATTCATATGGTATTAATTATTTCATAAGGATAAAGGCTGAATAGATCACTGGATCAAATACTTAGGAAGATTAGCATTAAAAGTACTTTAAGCTACTATATTCTGCACCCCTTTTACCAGAATCTCCGGAGATTCTAAAACAGGCATGGCCCCTCAAGTAAAGAGATTTGTGTGAAGGCTCCTGTCCAAATCAATCAAGAATGGAACCTCCTCCACCCTAATCTAGTTTCTTATATATTAAATGTACATGTGTAAAATATTTCAATTTTTTATTCCTTAGAAAATACACTCAATTGTGAGTCATACAAACTCATGGAACACAGAGATTGAATGCATGGACAAATAATATACAATACAAAAACCTTATTACTCTCCAGGCCAACCTCTTTATTAAAAAATTAAATAAATCTGATCAAGCAGCAACACTATCTAATATTTATTCACCTCATTTTCCTTCCCTTGCCCACCTTCTGGTACAGGTGCTAATGAACAGTGAAAGAGTTAAGAGATAAGAAGTTACAGAGAAAAAAAGAGAAGCAAAGGACCAGTTAAGCAGCTCCTGAACAACTGAAAAATGACTATCATTTTTTAGAATTTGTTATAACAGACTCTTGAGAGTCATAAAACAAGCACAAATATTTTTCATGTCACCTTTCTGTACATGCACAGCTTGCCTTTCTCAGTGCAACTGGAAGCATATAATTGAAATATAAAAATCAAAGGAAGCAAAAAAGTTAACTTTAAAGTTTACATACAGATAAACTATTGTGATTTTCCACCCACATGTAAGCCCACTCTGTGAAAAACAGCACTGTCCTCACAAGGCAATTTGTTCTTAACGGCATGTTTCACAGTAAAAACTCAGAAGATAAAAAGTTACGAACTCAAAGAAAGAAAAAAGATATTTTAAATAGAGAAAACTACTTCAATTCTTAAATTACAACAGTAATCTTTTCATTGACTTGTTATAATTAGAACACTTTTACATATTAGAAAGTCTTTTTAATGAATCTAAAAAAATGATGTTGGAAAAACTGTGTTTTCAAGAAAGCACTGGTACTCTTAACTGATCTGGTCAGTTGCTACTTAAAATAACATCAAATTAGAGGGAAAGAATTTTATTACTGTAACAGGGTAGGAGTTCTTCCATGAATATACAAAGTTTAATATTTGGAATGGAGAGACCCAATATATTCTTACATCAGTTTTATTTCTCTTAATTTATAAAATTAAGCATATAAAATTAATAAAATTAACCAAGAGCCAAATTTTAAAATTAATCTATAAATTATACACTCCATGCACGTGTATTTACATATCATACAGTTAACAGCCCCATAAAATTGCTACTGAAAAGGACACAAATTTCTCAACTACATATAATCATCAAAAGTGACCTAGGAAAGTAGTTAAAGTAGTAAACATTTTTGCTTCCAGGCAATCTGTAAATGCCTGCTAGTTCAATGTAATACACCCACTTGGAGGCTTCCAAACACACTCAACATGAATGTCCTTAAAATAAGCATCCAATTTCCCTCTTGCCTTTTTGTAGCATCTTGTTCATGATACATAACTGACATCCCACTGCAAGGGAAAGAAAGAATTAGACCCTAACTCAAAGTGCTTCTATTTATGCTCAAGTGGATGTTTAAGGAAGGGTTCAGGAGCAGGGTTACAGGCAAAAAAGACCAACGCTCTTATTTCTGGGTTCCACTCAAAAGAATGATAAAGAAGCCACAAAGCTTTCCATATAAATCTATCTATCTTTTGATGAAAATTCATCAAGTAATATTCATAAAACTGACAATACTTCTATACCCTGCAAAACGTCCTAGTCACTTCCTTTTACTTACAAAAAAAAAGTTCTCAAAGCTAAAAGGCAACACCAACTGAAAAGGGCCAGAGTGTAATTCCTGTACCTCCACGTGCCTCTTCTGATGTTCCTGGCTATGAATGAGGGACAGTTTCAGTTCTCGAACCACCTTATACCTGCAGTCAAATAAGTAGGGGAGAAAGGAAAAGGAGGAAAGGAGGGGGAGGAATATGGGACATACAACAAAACCTAGAACCACCACAATCACTTTTCAAACTCAGTCCCTTTCCCCTCAGGCCACCCCAGCCCTGTGAGCTACAGTCAGGCCTGTACTTACCCTCACACACCTACCTTTCCGCTCTTCTTTTGGAGCTCCAAATTCTGAAATCAAAGAGGATTAAAGACGCTATGCACAAGAGCAATGAACCATAATAACCCTGAGTACATAATTCTTGTTCTGCCATGGTTTCTTTCTCTTACCTTTCATCCAGTTCTTCTAGCCTGCTCTTCACTGTGTGAGCATTATTATCCTTAGTGATTTTCTGCAGGAGGTAAAAAGTCTGCTGGAACATTCGCAGCAAATACTCTTCAAATTCCATAGGCACACAGTTCTTAGACATGAGTTCATTGATGCAAGACATGGCTAGAACTCCAAGCCTGCCACGTTCCTGACCAAGGACACAGTTCTGATTGCTGCCATTGACTGACGCCATCTTTCTGGCCCGAATATCACAGCCAAATCGAGCAAAGTGGAATATCGTGGTAAGGAGGGATGGGGTGATGCTGGTAGACAGAGGAATCCAGCTGAAGAGATGGGCCAGGCACTCCAAAGCCAGGGAACAGATATACTCACTTTCTGAATCAAGGATAGGGATTGGCTGATTTAACAGTTTGGCTGCACTAGGACTCTGCAACAGGTTACTTAATAGATCACCTGAAAAATTAGGGGAAAAAATTTTTGAAAGATTACATCCAAATCATATTTACAGAGTAAGAAACATTTCAATGATGTCATTCTCAATTGGCTTGTAAAATTACCACAATATGCTAGGTTTTGTTTTGTTTTTTTCTGAGAATCTGAATATTTAAAATCAATTAAGGTTAGTATAAAACATAATATTCCAAAAAGTTCCCAGTATAACAACCTAAGAAAGCCAATTCTGATTTTCCTCAAAATAACTTCCAGGTCTTTATAACAAACCATTTCATTCTCCTCTTCTACTACCTTTCCAGCTTCATGTCACACATCATATACTAGTCTATAATTACTATCTCTAATTACTAACAATTGTTTCCCACATACCCTAAACCTTTGTCACTCCTATGCTTCTGCCTATGCCCTAATGCTCATCCCCATATGCCTGTAACTGAATTTCTAGCCATCCTTCTAAACCCAGTTCAAAATACCTGACATAAAATCTTTCCCAATATGCCAGTCAAATGTTCCTCTCTGGATTTCAAATATCACTATGGATCTCTCTAATTAGCACTGGTGTTCATGTTTTACATTATGGATGTACCTATATCCTCTCTGCACCCTTCCCACTCCCACCCCCACATGCCTTAGAGTGCTAAACCTAGAACGAGGAGACACCTCAAGTCTTCATCCTACAACACTCACTTTTTTGTCCCGGAGACCCTGACCAAGCCACTTAACCTTTCAGGGACTCCATTTCCTCATCCTATGAAATAGAAATAACAACATTTGCACTACCTACCTCAGAGAATGGTTATAAGTACAGTTCTCTGAAAACCTTTAAAGCTGAAATAATGGATAATTTCAAAAGCACTATGAAATGTGAGTCATTAATACTAGCTTTTGTGCTCCATGAGGAAAGGATTTGGACATTGATTTTTATAAGTAGTAGTACTGTGCATGATTTTTTTCCCCTACCATTCCATCTCTCTTTTCTGGTAGAAAATTATGCTACTTCCTTCAGAGTCATTGCTACTCCTTCCCGAAACACACTGGGGATGTGAAGGGACCTAGTTTTGTCACCTGACTGTCACTGACAGAGAAAAGAGTTTCTTATACAAAATATCCCCTTTCTCAACTGAATGTGGTCTTCTTCCAATCTCACATCTAAACAGCTGCATGGGGCCTCATGCCACTTTCCACAAATATATTATCCTGTGCTTTGCTCCACTCTCCCTCTGTAACCTTCATATCTTCAACTACTGTCAGCCTTGGCTGCCACCTGTCTTAATTTAACTAAGAAATTATGAATTTAGGGGCCAAGAATTCTGCCTTGTGGAAACTACTCTCTACTATTCAAACTTCGACAACAAATGTTCTCATACAAATAACTATTTCTAATACAAGTTTCACTAATAAAAAGCAAAAGGAAAAGTGAAACCATTTTTTCCAACAAACACCTGCTCTCCTTACCAACACACTGTAACCAAGGCCAACACTGGTTCAGAATACAAAATTACTTATAAAATCTTGTGGAAAGGAATAGTGGAAGATTATTGCACTATCACCTCAAAACAGCAAAAAGTGGTAGAGGGGGAAAATTATTCTGTCTAAAACAAAGAATAAGACTAGATTACAAAGGATCATTCCAACAGCATTTTAAATGAAAATAAAACAAATAGATGGAAAATAGAACAAATATAACTGATTCTCATCAATGGCATCAGGATGATAACACTGGACTCTATCACCTCAGCACACAATACACATCTAGGTCCCAACTAGTTAATAATGTATCTTCTGAAGTGGCTATATAAATTCTAATTGGCACAATTCAAAGTTATATTTCTGAAATAACTAGCTCCAGCCCAAAGGGAGCATTTGATATGAATTTGAATAAACAACTTTAAGGGCATTTGCACTAATCAGGACTTGGCTGTACTATATACACAGAAGTAGAAAAGGCACTTAAGATCTTGGCACTAGGAGGAGTGGGGTGAACAAGACTGAATGTACACAGAAGAATCCATGCTGAAGGAAACAGAAAGGAATAGAAGCTCCTTTCTATTTTCAAA
Source organism: Bettongia penicillata ogilbyi (assembly GCA_023548195.1). Lineage (NCBI taxonomy): Eukaryota > Metazoa > Chordata > Mammalia > Diprotodontia > Potoroidae > Bettongia > Bettongia penicillata. Next base: position 6,295,187 of record JAJHZJ010000612.1, read on the forward strand.
AGTTCATGTCTCCACCAAGATTGAAATTTCTTTGAAACAACTAGATCTCACATGAGGCAAAAGCCACAGCTGCAAAAAACATCAAGGATGCTACAAAAAAAAAAACAATAGAGAAGGCTTGTGTCAATATAACTTAATGTGAGCAATTCCATTCAACTCAACATACGCAGTAGATAACTATACACAACTTCCACCTGAAAGCCGCATACTGTAATGAAAAGGGTTAGTCTAGCTAGTCATAACTCTGTCACAAATTCATTTTCTGACTCTAGGCAAGTCATTTCCTTTCTCTTAGTTTTCCTCTGTACAAAAAGAAACCTAGACTAGAAACTTTTAATAGCCCCTTCCCAGTCTAAAACTTTCTACCAAACTATGAACAAAATCTACCAATCTCTGTCATTAAAGTGGTAACACCATCCTTTAAATAGTTCTGCTTTCATTAAGACTGTCCACCACATTTTCAATGTAAACTTAAGCAAGGTTAACAATTCAGCTGTAATAATGTATGTCAATAATGAAATCTGATACAAAAAACTTCTCTTGTAAAATTCAGACTTTGCCTGGCACTCTTCATGGCTGAGTGATGTTTGTATCTTCTAGTGTTATTTACTAACTCAAATGGAACCCTGCAGATTGAGAAGGAACCAGTTTGTACAGTACAGTCATACAAAAGCTATTTTCAGATTAATATTTAAGCTTTTATTTTTTAACAAATCTGCTTAACATATGGCTCATAGTGCAAACAATCACAATGTAATTATTACTGGCAGTAGGTTGAGAAACACTGCTATTTTAAAACGCTTATTAAGAATACAATTCAGTCCAGGTATGACTACTCCTCATTTATCCTACAACTTGGGTTTAAAACTGCAATGTGAGAGAGGATATTTCCTGACAGTTCTACTCCTACTATCACTCACAACATCTGTAAATAAAAAAAAATTAGTACTTTCACACACAGTCCCTTTACCCTAGTTGCCCCAACAATTCTCAAGTCTACTTTCACAAGAAATGTATAAGCACTTGCAGACAAATGTATACAAATAAAAAAACATAAAATTAAGTAAAATTCAGAATGCGGAATGAAGATAAAATGAATGAGAGAAATTAAAAATGAAATAGTTCTCAAAAAAACAACCCTATGAAAGACTGCCCAAAATCACTAATAAAAGAAATGCAAATCAAAACCAACTTTATAGTTTCACCTCATACACAGTACACATTGGCAAGAATGATTAAACGTGTTAATAGTCAATATATGAGACACTGTAGTAAGTTGGGCACATTAAAATGCTATTGGTAAAATGCTAAGCTGGTCCAGGAATTCAGGAAAATAATCTGGAATTATGCTTAAGTCAATACTCACTGACCCAAAGATCCACCATTAAGTATGTATCCCCAAGAGGACAAAGATAAAAAAGAAAGGTTCCATATACACTAAAATATTTTTTGTAGCAGCAATAAATTAGAATAAATAATAAATTAGAAACTCACCAATTAGAGAATGGCTAAATAAACTGACAATACAAATGTAATGGAATATTACTGCAGCACAGGAAAAGCTAACATGAAGACCACAGAAAAGCATAAGAAGGTATGAAGTAAACAGAACTAAGGAAATAACAGACATGCTGACAATGGAAACCAAGCAAAACAGAAAACACTGAACACTTCTAACAACCAAGCTTATCCCCAAGTAAGAAATGAGACCCTTCAGTGGAGGGGTGGGGGACTATGGGTATGAAATACTACATACAGTATCAGATTCAGATGATATATTCATTTAGTTTTATGGGACTCCATTTTTTTCTTTTTTATGCTTTGTTACAAGGGACAGTTCTCTAGAGCAGCGGAAGTAGGAGGGGCATATTTGAAAATAAAGGTAATATAAAAATCAAAATATCAATTAAATTTTTAAAAATTAAGAGCAGAAGGAACTTTAGAAGATCATCTAAATCTATTGTGTGTTTTCCAATTCTCCAGGATGCTTTATCTTCAAATATCACTCATGCACCTGGGCTGTGCTACCTTGGCCTAAGTAACATATATAGGGTAAACATAAATTCTAGCCAGCATTATAGACAATGGTTTGTGTAACTGGTTAAAAATAACCAGCTCCAAATACGAAAAAAAAAAGTGACTACTGTATGCAACTTTGGCAAAATTATGCTGGTTTCACTTTCAATGTTTTTCCTTTGTGTTCCTCAACGGTAGCATGCAGAGATGAAAGGCAGCACCATGAGGCATGGAGGCTGAAAGAGAAATAAGACATATGGTAGGGTTCACACGCTCACTAAGAAGAGCCAACAAAGAAAAAAATGCTGCTGGCCCAAGATGAATCCCTCAATAAACATGGCAATTATTTTGTTGTAAACAGCAAGAAATAGCCACAAATTAAGTCCTTGAAGACAGACAGGTCCTACTTCAGAGCAGGATGGCTAGTTCTCCCAGGCCCACTGAGGAGATCCTCTCACTGAGGAGATCCAAACGGATCAAGGACTCACACAAAAAAGGTAACATCAGAAATAAATTAGAAGAGCAGGGAAGAAACTGCCTTGCAAAAGAAGAGTTCATGACTAAAGCAAAAGAGAATATCACAAAAGATAAAATGAAGTTTTGATTACATAAAAGTAAAAAGATTTGGCACAAACAGAAACTCATGCAGTTAAGAAAAAAAAAACAAATATACAAAAATATCTATAGCCACTCTTTGTGGTGGCAAAGAACTGGAAACCAAGGAGGTGCTCTGCACTGGCTAAACAAATTATGTTATATAAATATAATGTAATACTATTGTGCTGTAAGAAATGATACAAGGGATAGTTTCAGAGAAAACTAGAAAGATTTGTATAAACTGAGGTAGAGTGAAGCGAGGAGAACCAGAACAATTTCAATGACACAAATATTGAAAAAATACATACAACAAAACAATTTTAAATGTCAAGAGAACAGAAAGCCAGAAAAAAATCACAGACATATAAGGACAGCTTTGAAAGTTACATGTCAAATGTATTACATATTTAAAAAGAAAAGCAAGTTGTACAAGAGATTTGCAGATTCATGTACACAATTCTTTCTCTTGTTTTTGAAAATACCCATTTTATTTGGTGTCTAAGTTTGGAATTGAAAAAAAAATAAGTGCTACCGCTTTCTAGGTAGCTTCCTAGCAGAGATAGAAAACAAATATATAAAAAGAATAAACATTACCATTCATTTAAATCCTAGTCTGATGACTCTTAGCAGAAGAAAGTAACCCTATGTTCCCTTGTCTCCCCAGTCTAGAAAGGTTTCAAGTCCAGAGCTTGTGATGGCAGCTGTACCTACTGTCTTAGCTAGAACCAGCCTAGCTAAGTTCAGAGAAGTTCTATCACCAAAAGGTTGACTAGGTAATGACTTTGTCAGTCACAACTCACAAAAATCATCAACGCAGAAAGGATCTCTGTACCAGCAAAGGGATACTCACTCCAGTGAAAGGGTAAATCTTGGCATTTTGAAGCAATGTCATCAACAAAAAGGGAAAACTCTATCTCAGCGCAAGAAACCAATATCAAAATGACCACAACAAAAGGAAGCAAACCAGGAAAAAGGAAAGGTGTGCTGAGTGTCATAAAGTTCCTCCATCAATTTAAAGGGAGAAAATGGAAATGACAAGTTCCACTGTTTGCTAGTAAAGCTTCCATAAGGAGAAACTCATCTTCTTTTCATTTTTGATTTTCAGTTTTTATTCTGTTCAATCTGGTATCTCATCTAAAAGATTACAGGCTCTGTTTCCATCTGCTGTGGTAAGCAAAGGATCATACAAGAAGACCTCTGACAAAAAAAAGACTTAAGGAATTCTCCTATGGCCTGACAAATAAACAGTACACTCCTCCCATCACATCCTGCTTCTGCTACACCCAGTTTTATCAATGGCTGGCTAGGGCTCTTCCTTCAGCTCCACAGATAAGTTTTCATCCTCTATTCTACACTTAGGTTCAGAAAGATTAGTTACTATTTCAATAAGAATGTAGACAAGAAATTAGATAAAGCACCTCAGAAGCCAAAATGATATTAACTAAACCAGAATCCAAATAGACAGAGGGTCAAGCTGTTAAATTTGGTGTTAATTTTGTTAAAATACCATTTAGTTTATTCCGACAAATGACAAGTATTTCTCAGAACATGAATTTTCTTAGTTTAAGATAAAAGAAATTAACATACAGATTTCCTTTATAATTGAGTCTATGGTAGGAGAAGAAATCAATCTTTTCCAAATTATATAATTTAACTTAGGATTTTGACAGACCAAAAGATGCCCAACTAATTAAAGCATATCCTTTTTTTTTTTTAAGAGAATGTTAAGTCATCAACACTGTGATCAAATAATGAAGCAAGGTCTGATGACCTCATCTGGAAGGTTCACTTTCGGAAAATACTGCACAAGCTATTGCTTCCCCTTTTAACTGTTTAAAAAAAGGGGAGGAGGGGAAGAAGGAATCATAACAAGTGAATATTATGAGTTTTTTGTTTTTTCTTTTTTAAAAAGAGGAAGAGAACTTGTGGGATTACATAACTCCTTTGGTTTGTAATTGAGACCAGTTCCTTAAACAACACTGCACTAAATTCAAGATCTGGAGCAATTTCTAAGTAGAAATGACATATATACCACTTTCTGTTGTGACTTAATTTTGCCTGTACAGAAATGTGTATTTGCATATTTGCATTTAAAATTTCCAACAACCATAAATTCAAAAAGTGGTAACAAATTCATTTTCTCTTGTATGCCACAAGGAAAACGGGTTTCTTTGGACACAACTACTTAGTAACCAGCATATACAACCAAATGGAGACAACTAGTATTTATAGTTCATTTAAGAAAACGTTTTCAATCAAGTTAACTGCTACAGTCAATACTAACAACAAAACTTGCATTAATCCATCTAAAGATAAATCTAGTTTGAAAGCCATTCCACACTATCAAAAATATTTCCTTTTGCAAACTACCAAAAGGAAGAATTTAATGGCATCTTTAAATGCCAAAGAAACCAGAACTGTCACTTTTAAAACTGTTTATATTTTTATTCTATCAATTAACCAATGAATCTTTTTAAGTTGTATATATCTACCTAAAATAAAAAGCTCTTCACAACTGTACACAACTGTCTTGTAATATCTTAATCTAAGATTCTCTAAAGTGAATTTCTTTTCAAAGTAATGATATTTTGATAAACAGAGTTAAAAACAAAGAAAAATCTGAAATAAAAGCAGTCTTTTTCTATCATAGGCTTTTCACAACTCCATCTTTCAAATGTTAAAACTAAATTGAAAAATTTGAGCTAGAGTTGTCTAATTTCAACAGGCCTTTTCCTTATGAGAAAGATGTAGAAATAATTTTAATAAAACACTTCAAGTTTTACTCTTCCTTATGGGAAAGGTGTAGAAATTATTTTAATAAAACACTTCAAGTTTTACTGTAGAGAAAATGCCAAGTCACAGGATGTACCACTCTACTTGAAAAGGTTTTGTAACCACCAAGTGCAAAAACAAGAAATGCTCAGAAACAAAATTTTTTCTGTCTACCCATCCTTGAGAATGGTCATTTTGCTTGTGAAGTAAATAAGTATAATTTAGAACTATTTGACCATGATTGTAAATGCACAAGTTTTTATTCAAATTATATGCAACACAAAACTGACATGAGTCTAAGTAAAAACAAAATAAATCACACTATATACAATGCTCCAATCCACTTTGGTCATCTTCAGTTCTCTGAGTTAACTGTGGAATAAAAGTACATTGAGCTGTAATATGGCAATCTCTGGGCTGGCTACTTACCAAGCAGTTTCAATATATAGATATAAAACTGATTTGTTAACCTCACAACTTACAGGCTTTTACCAGTGAAGGGCAGCAAACCATAACTGAGGAGGGAGCAAAAGACCCAAGGTATCAGACTACTAGGACTAAAAATTCAGAATGAAATTAAATAAAACGCATTTTTTTAGAATGAGCAAAAAGTGAATACGAAAGACTTCTTTTAGATGTAATAACTATTGCAGGTCTGGAAGCAGAAGACCTGAATCTGAGTCTTGGCTCTTGTCAATGACTATGTGCATGCCCTCAGGAAGGGCTCCACATCTGTAAAATGAATAAATCTCTACAGAGCACTATGGATCTAAATCTACGGTTCTATACATTTGTTATAGTTCCTTACAGGCAGCTAAGAAAAAAACATGCAAAAAAAGGTCAAGGAAGTTATCATCTTGATTAATCTGGCTAAGATGTTGCTCCTAGACACTAAAGTCTACAACAAAAGGATATCATGGTATTGCAAACCATACCACTTTCTCCAGCAGTCGGGGACGGTGGTGGAGTGGCAGCAGTAACACTGTGTTTGTCCCAAATGGTCTCCAAAATACCTGCAAACAGAGAAATACAGTTTACTAGTCAGTCAATCAACATTTCTTAAGTGTCTACTGTGCCAGGCACTGTGCCAAGTGCTGGGGACAAAAAGAATCAAAAGATAATCCCGGCCCTCAAGGAACTCATAAACTAGATCTAAGCAAACCTACCATGAAAAATGTAATTAGGAAGGCTGGGGGAAAGGGGGGTTAGTGGAGACATTACTTAGGTAGTAATTTTAGTCAATTAACTTGTGGCTGGAGGAGGAAGGGAGAAGGGAGAAGACTGAGACAAGATTGCTACCCCTCAAGGAGTTTAAAATCTGGCTGAAGACTGAACACACATGAAACAATACTACCAGTACATAATGAATAAATTAAGTATTCATAGGATCATAGATTTAGAATTGGAAGAGATCTCAGAACTCAATTTCTCCCACCCTATGATGCTAGGACTTAACTTAGCAACAGGCAAAAGAGAGCCACTGAAGGTAACATAATGAAAGAGTTTAAAACCAGTCACTCACCATTTTAAGTGCCTATAACAAATCAAGGGACTGTACTAAACACAGGGAAACAAAGATGAAAAAAGATTAACCTCTGCCCTCAAAGAGTGTATGCCACTATGGGAGGAAAGGGGAACAGAGGACAGGAACACTGGAATATAACACATACACAAATAAGATACCGCATAATAAAGACAAAGGAGGTCAAGCACTAGGAAAATCAGATTGAGAAGATTCTAATTGGTGGGAGGAGGAAAATTAGGGCGGTTGCAGTGATGAGCCGTACTTGAATGGAGCCCTGAAGAATTTCAATGGGCAGAGATGGGGATGGAGTGGGGAATGAAATGCATGAAATGTATTTCTAGGGTAAAGGGTAGGAAAGGACTAAAAAATAGTAAGTATTCCAGTTTGGGTTAGAGTTTAAACATGCATGAGAGGGATAAGTGTGACATGATGTTGGAAAGGTAGGCCAAAGCTAGACTGTGAAAGTCCTTAAATAATATGAGGGTTAAGAAGAAACTTTTATAATATCCTATGGGCAATAGTGAACTACTACAAGTTTATGAGCAGAGTAGTAAAATAAATGGTCAGACTTGTCAATATGAAAAATTCTTTTTGGCAACTGTGTAAAGGCAACTAGAAAAGAAAGAAATCTATCTAACCAGACATCTAATTAAGAGGAGGCAATTAGAACAGGCTAAGTTAGGTGTGATATGGTCTGAAACAAGGGTGGTAACCACTGCCAAGGGAAAAGGAAATGTGGGATCATAGATTTAGAACCAGAAGAACTTCAAACAGATCCTCCTCATTTTACAAGTCAGCAGAGTCCTCATTTGAACCCAGGCCCTCTAAATTCAAATTCCACTACATCACAATGGCTTTTAGATCCACAACATATCATGGAAAAAGACTCAACAGAACTTGTTCACTGACTGGATGAATAGGTGAAAAAGAACGAATAAAAGAAGTCCTCAAGATTTATATCCTACATGACGGAGAGGATGGTGTCACTATCAACAATAGTGATGATTAATGTAAGGAACAGTGTGGGGAGGAAGGTGAAGTCAGCTTGGGACAACATATATTGGAGGTGCTGCCAATGGAATATCCAGGTAGAGGTTGGAGTTAAATAAATCTTACACACACACAAACACACAGACACAGACACACAGACAAACACAGAAACGCAGACACACACAGAGACACAGACACAGACACACACACACACACAGACACACACGACAGACACAGAGACACAGACACACAGAGACACAGATACACACACACAGACACACACATACACATAAAAACACACACACAACAGACACACACACACGAGTTATTTGCACAGAGTTAATAATTGTAAATCAAAAGAAGGGATGATTATCTCCAAGGAAAACCACGTAGGGAAAGAACAGAGCCAAAGGAAGAACTTGGGGAAAAACTCACATTGAACATCTGGGAGGAGGACACTGAACAAACTATGAGACAAGCAGAAGAACAAGGAGGGAAACACGTCATAGGAGTTAATGGAGAAGAATATATTCAAGAAAAAGCGAGGCGGAGCCAAGATGGAGGAGTGAGAGCAGCGACTCACCTAAGCTCTCGGACAAACTCCTCCAGGTACCTCTGAAAGGAGAATCTGACCAAATTTTGGAGGTACGGAATCGAGTGGGAGACAGACGGTGACAGATTCGGAGCTCAGGTGGGACTGGAAGGTCCACAGGAAGGATCTGTTCCGCGGGGTGGAGCAGAAGAGATCCGAGAAACCTGAGTGGCGGGCAGAACTGGAGGAGCGGCACCAGGGCAGGAGACAAGCCGAACCGAGTCAGCGAGAGCCGTGGAGCGCCAGATATCAGCGCAGCAGCTCCTGAGACCTTCAGCCCGAAGATCAAACTTCGGTAAGTCACTTACTTGAACTTCCGGGAGCCAGGATGGCGGAGTGATCAGCTAATGCTCTCTCCTTCCCCCTTGATGACCGTGAAAGAACCATAAAATATCTCCCCAGAAAAATCCCAGATCAGTAGAATTAGAAGAAGGAGACCAATAGTCTCATAACACCTGAGATGAGGAAAATAGCTAAGGGGGATTCCGCATACGGTGGCAGAGGCAAACCTGAAGGACAGAGGACCCAGGGCAGAGAAAATGTGCACTAGGACCCACCAAGCCTCACCACCAGGAGAGGAGACCCAGGAGGGTTGGGAACACACATGAGCATCTAGACGTGCCTCAGCTGTCCAGGGGAATCAGAAAGACAATAGGGCAGCTGGGATTACCAGCTCCTGAGCTTGCCTTTGCCTCAATTCAGTTGAGGAGATCTCCTGGGACCATACCACTCCTCCCCCACACTTAACAAGTTAAACCCAGGGCTGATCAGGGAAACACCAAACAAAAACCTGCTTTTAGCTTTTTCACACATCAGCTCAGCAAAAAGTTCTCTAGCTTCTGACTGAAAGAACCAGAAGCCACAACACTCAATCAAAATCATGAACAGGAAAAAGCAGAGGGCCGAAAGAACCATAGAATCTTTCTATGGGGATAAGGACCAAAACACAAACCCCAAAGAGGTCACAGCTGAGACTGTACTTCCATCTGAGACTTCAGAAGGCACTATGAACTACTCAGAAGTACAAGCAGCTCTCCTGGAACAGCTGAAGAAGGAAATAGAAGATAAACTGGCCAATGATGTTAAAATTATTAAGAAAGAATTCACTGATGAGAACATCTCCTTGAAAAGGAAAATTGAACAAATGGAAAAAGAAGTTCAAAAATTAACTGGAGAAAATAAATTCCTGAAAGGCCAAATGGAAAAGGAAGTACAAAAATTAACTGGAGAAAATAGCTTCTTAAAAGGAAAAATTGGGCAGATGGAAAAAGAGATACAAAAGTTAACAGAAGAAAACAATTTGATGAAGATTAGAATTGGGCAAGTAGAAACTAACGACTCAATGAGACAGCAAGAATCAGTCAAACAAAATCTAAAGAATGAAAAGATAGAAGAAAATGTAAAATATCTAATTGGAAAAACAACTGACCTGGAAAATAGATCCAGAAGAGAAAACTTAAGAATTATTTGGCCTGCCAGAAACCCAGGATGGAGAAAAGAGCCTGGACAATATCTTCCAGGAAATCATCAAGGAAAACTGCCCAGAAGTGCTAGATTCAGAGGGCAAAATAGTCATCGAAAGAATCCATCGTTCCCCTCCTGAAAGGGATCCCAAACTCAAAACCCCAAGAAATATAGTTGCCAAATTCCAGAGCTATCAAGTGAAGGAGAAAATATTACAAGCAGCCAGAAAGAAACAATTTAAATATCAAGGAGATACAATCAGGATTACACAGGACCTTGCAGCTTCTACATTAAAAGATCGAAAGAATTGGAACCCAATATTCCGTAAGGCAAAGGAGCTGGGACTGCAACCAAGGATCAACTACCCAGCAAAGTTCAGCATAACATTTCAGGCAAGGAGAAAGTCATTCAATGAAGTAAGGGATTTCCAGAGTTTCCTAACCAAAACACCAGAACTTAATAGACAATTCGATCTTCAAATGCAGGTCCCAAGAGAATCATAAAAAGGTAAACAGTGGGGGGGGGGAACAACTTGCTACTCAATGAGGGCAAGTTGTCCACCTCCCTATAAGGGAAGATGATATCTGTTTATCTTGAGAACTGTGCGTCTATTAAGAAATATAAAAGGGATAAGCATAGGGGGAACGGGTATAAAGTAAATGATATCATGATAAAAAATGTGATTTAAGTATGAGAAGGGAGTGTAATAGAAGGTGTGAAAAGGAGGAAGCAGAATATGGCAAATTACATCACAAGAAGAAGTACAAAATCATAGTAGAGGGAAAGAGGTACTCTCATCGGATTTGTTTAAAGGACAGAACAATAAACTTAAGTAGAAAATCCTAACTAGCTCTATAAGCAGTGGGAGGGGAAGGGGGAAGAAAGGGGAGGGAGGCAAACGGGAGGGAAGAAGCAATACGAGTAAAGGGGAGTTAAAGGGAGGGGGGCTAAAAGAAAGAGGGGAAGGCGGCCAAGAGGAGGTGGTGAAAAGTGAATACTAGTGAGGAGGGGAAGGGAGACAGCAGAGCTAAAAGCACAAATGGTGGGAAAGAAGATAGAGGGAAATACACAGATTGTAATCATAACTGTGAATGTGAATGGAATGAATTCTCCCATAAAACGGAGACGGATAGCAGAATGGATTAAAAGCCATAATCCAACAATATGCTGCTTACAAGAAACACATTTGAAATGGGGGGATACACATAGGATAAAGGTTAAAGGATGGAGCAGAATATATTGTGCTTCAGCTGATGTAAGAAAGGCAGGAGTAGCAATCCTAATCTCAGACAAAGCAAAAGCAGAAATAGATCTAATCAAAAGGGATAAGGATGGAAACTATATCCTGCTAAAAGGCACCATAGACAATGAAGCAATATCATTACTAAACATGTATGCTCCAAGTGGTATAGCATCCAGATTCTTAGAGGAGAGATTGAGGGAGTTGAAGGAAGAAATTGACAACAAAACTATACTAGTGGGGGACCTCAACCTCCCTCTTTCTGAACTTGACAAATCTAACCTCAAAATAAACAAGAAAGAGGTTAAGGAGGTAAATAAGAAAAAGCCATGGTCAACTGTGCCAAATACTGCAAAATGTCTAAGAGGAAAGAAACTAAGAAAAGTCACTGGAGACCTTTGAGGAACATTTAGTTGAGTGGAAAGGTCTGAAGCCAGACTGGAAAAGGTTGAGAAGCAACTAGATGGTAAAGATGTATAAATAATAAACAAAGAATGATGGCTTAAGGAAACAAAAGTGTCGGAATAAAGTTTTAGGATAGGTGATAGCAGGCAGCAAAGAAAGAAGGTGGGACAGAAATAAAGAAAAGAAGTATGGGAGAGAGTGTGAAGGAATGAATCAGGAACGGATATATGAGATGACTAGAAAGTAGAAATGATGTCAAGTTTTTGATCAAGGCTAACTTGAAATAATCAGGGTAGACACAAAGAAGTAGATAGGGGAAATAAATAACATATTTATTAAGCAAATAATCTGTAGAATCACCTGCAAGTCACTGAAGGAGATACAAGGTAAACATTATTAAAGCGTATCAATGATTTGGGATTCAAAGTTCAAACCTTAGCTCAATTGATTTCTAGCTGTGTGACTTCGAGCAAGTCAAATAACAACCTGACTTGGGTTTCTTCATTTGTAAAGTAAGAAAAATAATTCTGCTACTGCACTGGAATTTGGTCCCATCTCCCTTTTCCAGGATCTAAAGGAAATCCGAAGATCCCTTCTACAGTGACAGAATCCAAGATCTAGAAAGGACGTTGAAAGTGTATTATTTCCTTCTCTGACCTAGTACAGTGATCTTCATGCACGTACTGGTCACATCCTTCCTCTATGTTCACAAGCCTCCTTGACTACTACTGAGTAATATTAAAACTCCACTGCTGACCCGGCCCTTCACAAGTACATTCCTCCCTAATTTTCAAGCCTTATGTTCACTTAACTCTCCATATAATGGATAATCTAGCCAACATGGATTATTCTGCAGCCCCAGAGCTTTCCCTAACCTCTCTCTGTTTCATATGATTACATTAGCCTCCTTCAGTCCTTTACTTTCTGCCTACTGAATAATAATTATCTTCTAAAGCTAAACTCAAATGTCTTCTCTTCCATAAAAATTTCTCCCCTGAGGGAGATGACCCTCCTCTGTTTTTCAATTGTCTACAACTATATTTGTTCGGTGTCCTTCCCATTTTTTACCAAACTCCCTTTCAATCAAATTATTTTAATATATTCCTGATTCGGTTTAAAAGCATCCTTAAGTCTAACTTTTTTTTAACTAGAAAATGTTAAACCACTGAACTGACAACAAACTGTACAAACAAAAAGGATTTTACTTTAGGAAGATGTTAGCTGGCTTATAAATTCTCAGTGCTGACTCTGAGTCACCACAGGCTGGACACTTTTTTCAAAACTGAAATCACACTCACCTGTAAGTAGTCCAAGTACAGTTTGTACCTGGTCCAATAGCAGCTTCCGCAATTCCTCCTTCCGAGCCACACTGAGGTCTTCTCGGGGACATGCCAGCTCTTCTGAAGTAGTTTTCAACATGATCAGTCCAAGGGGAGTGGTCAAAGGGGACTGTATCAACTGAAAGGACAAAACACAAGCAAGTTTTGAAGAAAGCTTATAAAAACTGGTAAGAATTCTATAGATTAATTTCATTTTTGTAAAACAGTGAAAGTGAAACTCAGTTTCATGTGAGTTTAATCTGAAAAAAGTTATACATACATAAAATACATAATCTTACACATTTTCAAAACATTTTCATATTTACCTTCATTTTAAATATAAAATTCTTAAATTAGGAGCTGAAATAATCTTCTCCTAAGAAGCTACAAACATTCAGGTATAGGCTTTAAAGAGCCTTCATTATTAGGGTAAGATATTTAAACTAGGATTTTCCCTTAATGATAATGGAATAAAAGTGCTGAGGGATTTTAAGACTCCTTTTTCATTTAAAATCCTATACAAGTCATCATTTTTACTTCCCTCAGCTAATTTTTTTGAGAGAGGAAAGTGGAGACACCTATTGTAAACAGTTTGTTCAAGGAGTTTGGCCACAAAGGATAGTGGAGATATAGCATGGTAGTTAGCAGGGAAGAGATGATTAAGTTTTTTTGAAGATGGAAGAGATACATATGGGCATGTTTATAGGCAGTAGAGAAGCATCCAGAAACAAGGAGAGGCTAAAAATAAGTGACAGAGTAGGGATGACAGAAGGGGCAATCTGCTGAGAGAAGATGGGATGGAACAGGATCTCTTGAGCAAGTAAAAGGATTAGCCTTGGTAAGAAGGCCACTTCATCATGTGGAACAGGAATGTAAGAGAAAATACTGGCAAACGGCATATGAGCAATATGAGATAAGGATGAAGTGAGAAGAGGGAGCTCACACCAAATAATCTCAGTTTTTTCTGTAAAATATGAAGCAAGGTTCTCAGCTGAGAGGGTAGAAAAGGAGCCCTGGGAGACCTGAGGAAGGATGAAAAAGTTTAGAAGAACTGTGAAGCATGGGATACTAAGTTGATGAGGAAGGTATAGTAGGATTACCCAAGCAGCAGTGAGGGCCAAGCTGAGGTCATGTAATGTAAATTCGTAGTGTACCCCCATCAGAATGGTTATATAATTTTCCCCACATCTTCATTCAGCAACATATGTGTAGGAGCAAAGGCAAGATACAACTGATGATTTAAATGGTAAGGGGAACAGGAACTCAAGTGAAGAGGACAATATAAAAGTGAACTGGGTTTACCAAGGGGTCAAAATGGGGAAAAGAGGAGAGTGTGTGGCTAGTAGAGGAGACATGGTGTAGAACAGAACTGAAGGGTCAAGGAGAATGAGTGAAGTGTGCAGCCAGCACTAAGAAGGGTGGCCAAGGAGGCTCCAGAAGGAAGGAGTCAGGATACAATAATATCTGGAAGATGGAAGGAGTGGGAAAAGAAAGGATACAGGATGAAGGGAAGTTTGCTCCCTATGGCATTCCAGAGGGTACAGTGAAATGGAAGGATGATATTTAGTTGGAACTTTGGGGTGGAAGGGTTGAGAGGTGACAGAAATATAGAATCAGGCAGTGGAGGATAAGGAATAGAGTTTGGATAATGACCTACAGGGAGTCAGAATCACTGAAATGTGTAGGACATGACCAGGGTGAGATGGTAACATGTTTCATCCTAGAACCTCTGGAGACAAAACTGGTCATTGCATCACTTTTTCAAATTTTTTTTCCTTTCAAAACTGTTGTCCTTGTATAAATTATCCTCCCAGTTCCGCTCAGTTCACTGCATATCACTTCACATTACCCAGGATTATCTAAAATTGCCTTTTTATCATTTCTTACAGCACAGTATTCTGTAATATGCACATGTTATAATTTGTTTAGCCACTTCCTAACAATCTAGGAGGCAATATTATTAGATTCCCTATTCCTTCTCTATTCTCACGTCTTCCCCAGCTGAGTTTCATACATTTGTACACCAAACTATTTCACTCTGTGTGTGGAGGTGGAGGGGAGAGGGGAGAAGGATCTTCCATTCAATCCTCCTTTGTCCATTTCAGATAAGAATGATGTTTACCTGATGCCCACTCTCCCCTACCTTCCTCTTGGTATGTTCTTACATGCACCCAAATCATGAGAAATAGTCAGGGTCATATACAGCCCCTCCTCACTTCTTCCTCCTTTCACTTTCCTTCTCTTTCTCCCTTCACACCCTCAGAACAGAATCAATCCTCTCTTGAGACATGTTTTTCTCATATAATCCTTCTCAAACTCCTCTGAAATCATTAAGTTTCTGAAGGCATACTTGTTTCTTCTTTCCCGTTATAATATCAGCACTACATCAATCTAAACAGCTCCTTCCAACTGCTCCAATAAGTTTGCCTTGATGAGTTTACTATGAATTCTTGTATTTCCATTTCAAAGTTCTTTCTCAACTTCACTCTTCTCATTTCCAATACAATCATTTTTTCCCTTGTAGGATTATACTCAGTTTTTCAGGGTAATTTACTCTTGGCTATAAGCCTGTCTCTTTTGCCCTTTGGAATGTTCTATTCCAAGATCTCCTCTCACTAAAAAGTTGCCAGGGGGGGCGGAGCCAAGATGGCGGAGTAGAAGGACGCACGTTTACAAGCTCCGAAACCAAAGCCCATAGAATTAATGTAAAAAGAGTCCCCAATAGCTTCTGGGTGAATACAAGGTGTGCAGAAGCAGAGTGGAAGAGATTTCCGTTCCGGGGAGCCCTGAAGACCCGTCCCCAGGGTCCGGCGCGCCGGAAAGTAAACCCGACCCCCAGCGCTGCCCTGGCCGAGGCCGCAGAGAAGCTGATCCGAGCACGCTTCAGAGACGGAAGCTCCAGCAGCCGGGAAAGTCCCTCCGCCCACAGAAGCTACAGGTCAGTGAGAAAGAAAGCCGGGCTGAAGGAGAGGGGAAGCGGGGCGTCTCCGTGACTCGGGCCCCCTCGGGAGGAAGCGGCAGCGGCAGGGACGGGGGCAGGAAGCGGCGGAGGCAGAGGAGTGGGCAACGGCTGAGGCGGCAGCGGCCCAAGACTCAGGAATCCCCCAACAGCAGGCAGGATCTTCATTACGGAAGATTCCCGCATAAAACCGGACGGAGCTGAGCCTGGGAGACAGCCCTGCCCCCAGCCGGCTCTGTTACTGAAGGCTCCTGCTTAAAGCCCCCAAAGGAGCGGGATTTGGGAGGCGGGCCCCCACCCCGCCCCAACCCGTTCCATTCCTGAAAGTCTCTGCATAAAGCCCCCAGGGGATCAGTCTCAGAGGCAGCCCTGGCCCCACCCCAGCACCTGAACTAAAGCTCACTGATTGACAGCCAGCAGGAGGAAAGCCCATTTAAATCTCAGAGGCCAAGCACTAGCTGGGCGGATCCAGGCGGGGGAGGAAAGGAATCTCAGAAGTCAAGTAACTGGCTGGGAAAATGCCTAGAAAAGGGAAGAAAAATAAGACTTTAGAGAGTTTTTTCCAACAAATGCAAATGATCCCAACCTTCGGATCTGACGAAGATGAGGACGTATTCTTGCCATCAGGGAAAGACGTGGAGGGCAGGGCCTCAGTACCCCAGACACCCCAGGGGGGTGGTGGGTGGGCTCAGGCCCTGGAAGAGCTCAAAAAGGATTTTGAAAAGCAAGTTAGACAGGTGGAGGAAAAACTGGGAAGAGAAATGTCAGAGATGCAACAAAAGTATGAAAAACAGGTCAATACCTTGGTAAAGGAGACCCAAAAAAATGCTGAGGAAATTAACACCTTGAAAAATAGGCTCACCCAATTGGCAAAGGAGGTTCAAAAAGCCAATGAGGAGAAGAATGCTTTCAAAAGCAGAATGAGCCAAATGGAAAAAGAGGCTCAAAAGCTCACTGAATTTAATAGCTCTCTCAAAATTAGAATGGAACAGATGGAGTCTAATGACTTTATGAGAAACCAAGAAATCACCAAACAAAACCAAAAGAACGAAAAAATGGAAGAGAATGTGAAATATCTCATGGGAAAAACAACTGACCTGGAAAATAGATCCAGGAGAGACAATTTAAAAATTATGGGACTACCTGAAAGTCATGATCAAAAAAAGAGCCTAGACATCATCTTCCAGGAAATTATCAAGGAAAACTGCCCTGACATTCTAGAACCAGAGGACAAAATAAGTATTGAAAGAATCCATCGATCACCACCTGAAAGAGATCCAAAAAGAGAAACTCCTAGGAACATTGTGGCCAAATTCCAGAACTCCCAGCTCAAGGAAAAAATCTTACAAGCAGCTAGAAAGAAACAATTCCAGTACTGTGGAAATACAATCAGGATAACCCAAGATCTAGCAGCTTCTACATTAAGGGATCGAAGGGCATGGAATAGGATATTTCAGAAGGCAAAGGAACTAGGACTCAAACCAAGAATAACCTACCCAGCTAAACTGAGTATAATACTTCAAGGGAAGATATGGTCTTCAATGAAACAGAGGACTTTCAATCATTCTTGATGAAAAAACCAGAGCTGAAAAGAAAATTTGACTTTCAAACACAAGAATGAGAAGAAGCATGAAAAAGGAAACAGCAAAGAGAAGTCTTAAGGGACTTACCATGAGTGAACTGTTTACATTCCTACATGGAAAGACAATATTTGTAACTCTTAAAACTTTTCAGTATCTGGGTAGTTGGTGGGACCACACATACACATGTACACGCATGCACACACATACACACATGCACACACATACAGAGATAGAGAGCACAGATTGAACTGAATAGGATGGGACCATACCTTAAAAGAAACTAGGGTAAATGGTGAGAGAGAAATGTAGGGGGAGGGAAAGGGAAGGGGGTAACTATATGTCATTTAAGAGGCAGGTAGGAGTTTTTCTTAGTGGAGGGAAAAAGAGGAGAGCTGAGAAAAAACAAAAAACAAAAACAAGAAGTTTACCCTCATCACATTTGACTAAACGAAGGAGTGAAATGCACACTCATTTTGGTATGAAAACCTATCTTACAGTATAAGAAAGTGGGGGAGAAAGAGATATTGCAAGGGGGGGAATGATGGAAGGGAGGGCAAAGGGAGGAGGGAGCAATCTGAAGTCAACACTTGGGGAGGGACAGGATCAAAAGACAGAAGAGAAACAAGGAGGGGCAGGTTAGGAGGGATGGTAATCCAGTTAGTCTTACACAACACGACTATCAGGGAGGTCATTGGCAAAACTACACAGATATGGCCTATATTGAATTGCCTGCTGTCCCAAAGGGAATGGGTGGGGAGGGAGGGATGAGGAGAATTTGGAACTCAAAGTTTTAGGAACAAGTGTTTAGTATTGTTGTTGCAACTAGGAAAGAAGACATACAGTTAAGGAGGAATAGAAAGTCATCTGGCCCTACAGGAGAAAAGAGAAGATGGAGACAAGAGAAGGGAGAGATGACAGAAGAGAGGGCAGATTGGAGATAGGGAAAATTAGATTGCATGGGGTATTGGGGTGGGGGGAGGGGATAAAAGGGGAGAAAATTTGGAACCCAAAAATTTGTGAAAATGAATGTAAAAAATTTAAATAAATAAATAAATTTAAAAAGTTGACAGATCTTGTGATCCTGATTGTACTTCCTTAAAATTGGAACACCTTCTTTCTAGATGCTAGCACTATTTTTTCTTTATCATGGGAGCTGTGGATTTCGGCTATGCTATTCTTGGAGTTTTTTTCCTTCTGGGATACCTTTCAGGACATGATCAATGGTTCCTTCTATATTTACTCTGGCTTCTGATTCTAATAGAGACAAGCAATTTCCATTGATGATTTCTTGAAATATAGTATCCAGTTTTGGGCAGTTTTGTTTTAATCATGTCCAATGATTTTTAAAATTACTTCTCCTTGATCTGTTTTCTAGGTCAATTATTTTTCATATCAGATAGCTTACATTTTCATTTATTCTGTTTTTTCAATCTTTTGATTTTGATCTTTTGAATATTACCCTAAGTGCTTCTTGCTGTCTTACAAAGACATTAATTTATCTGTTTTAATTTTCAGGAAGTCTACTTCTTAGTTAAAGCCTATCATGTCCCATCGTGGTTTAAAATCCCAGGCAGAATACTTGAAAGCCCAGGAGCAGAAACTTCAGGGGAGCCTAATCCAGGCTACTACTTCTTCTCCTACCAATTCTTTTTTCTACAGAATTTATTAAATTTCTTATTTGATTTCTTCTAGGTATTCCTAGAGGATATGTCAAAAATCTACTTTAGCTTTTGAGTCTGCTTGCAGTTTTTATAAAGTTATTGTGTCTTTTGGGGGAATATACAGATGTGAAATAATTTTTAATATTGGTCAGTGTTTTCATTTAGCCAGTTTTACCTCTCTAGTTTGAGTTCCTGAACTAGTTTGTACAGTGTCAGGCTAAACCCCACTCCTCATCTTCCACTGAAGCTTTCAGGCAGGGTGGTTCAGCCCTGTTTGGTTATGCTTTCATACACCTTAACTGACCTCCACTTCCCTGGGTTAGGCTCCCCTAGATCCTTGAAGTTCAGAATGCTAGATTTTCAGGATCTTCTATGGAATTTCAGTTGAGGGTGTTGGAGGCTTCAGAGGCCCTGAGCACCTCAGTAGCCCAGCCTGAATACTACAGCATCTCATTGGCAACCTAGTCTGATCACTGTAGCACTGTAAGTTACTGGATAGTCCCTGCTCACTGTCACCTTCCTGGGCTTTCAAGGTCCATATTCTGGGACCTTTTAACCATAATGGTCTGATCACTTTGAAGCTTTCTCAGAGGAGCGCTCTGTTCTTGTTGGTTCCAGAGACAAAGCCCTATAGGCTACAAGCCTAACCTCTGGTCATGCTATGAGGCCAGCCTGTGCTGACCTCTCCTATTGCCAGTGTACCTCTGGATGACTCTTGTGAAGTTCCTGGCTGGGAGGAGTCACTTACTGTAGTTTCCCATTTGAACACTTGATCATTATTCTCTCTGGTATAAACTTCAGAATTTTGCTAAAGTGGATATGTGGGAGCTAGACAATCTGCCTCTCATTCAAACAATCATATTGGCAAGAAATCAAACTGGGAATGTTTAAACTGGAGAAGAGAAGACTTAGAGGCTAAATGATAGCTATCTTCAAGTATTTACAAGGCTACCACATGAAAGAGTATCCTGCTTCATTCCAAAGGGTGAAATTGAAATCAAAGGGTAGAAGTTACGAAGAAGCAAATTTAGTCTGGATGTACAGAAAACTTCCCAATAGTGAAATCACTGACAGGTTTTCTAGCAAAGACTAGATGACTACTTGTCGTGTATATTATAATCAAGACTCTCATACAGATAACAGGCTGAACAATGGCCTCTGAGGTCCCTTTTCATCCCTCGGGATTCTGTGAATCTCAATTTTCAAATAAAACCCATTAAACAAATCAATCATTCCAAATGAGATTAACTTAAGGATATGGACATTTAGCTTAATGAAGAAAAGACAGGATGGACATGACAACTGTCATGTATCTGACAAACAAACTGCACATGAAGGGCTTTCAGCTGAGGAGTAGAAGATTTGCTCTACTTGAGCCCAGACAGGCAGATTTAGGTTTGATTTATTTTAAATGTTCTAACAATGAGAGTTATCCAAGACATGAAGACAGCTGCCCTGGTCATGGTCATGGGGAACAGAGGGAGAGAATTAGGTTTCTTTATAGTAAGACTCTTCATTAGCATTAACCAACTACTATAATTTGGCAAGATCTACAACTTGAACTAAAAACTCACCACAACAACTGGACCAGAAAAACTTTTAGTAGGTTGACTCAAAAGATTTTATGATAACCAAGTTGATTCTAAAACCGGTTTTGCTTTGCTGCAGTTATACCTGATAAAAAATTCTGCTTCATTACCAAGAATGCCAGTAATCAAGCAACAGTTTTTCCTTGCATATCTGAAATACTATCCATATGCTAGTTCTCACTGAAAGTTAATAATAAAAAAAAGTTAACAATCACAGAATTTTAAAGTTTAGTACAGTCCTTTAATTTTACACATGAAGAAACAAGTCCAAAGTAAAGTGACTGCAAAAACTGCAAAGCTATTTAGGAGCAAAAGTGAAACTAAAATCTGTCTCATTACTCTCAAATACAGTGTTCATTCAAGTACATCATAAATATTTTTAAAAGTCCACATTTCCAACTGTTTCAAAGATATCTTGGTTCTATGTCATACTACAACAGTCCCTTATCACTACCTAAACAGACTATTACTGTACGCTGACAGATGTTCCCTTCTCCATTCTCCCCTCTGCAATATACACTACTGCCAAAGCAATCTTATTTATACATAGATTTGATAATGACATCGCTATATTCAAAAATATTCAGTTGTTCCTTTTTGCCTACAAAGTTAAACTCAAATTTCTTTTTCTAGCATTTAAGAATCTCTATACAACCTGGAATAATTTACCTTCTTACCTTTATTTCATAATACTCTCCTCTATGAATGCTATAGTATAGCTAAACTGGATTATCACCCTCTGCCTCCCTAAGCATATCCTATATTCTTATACTTCTATATCTTCACACTGTTCATGAAGCTTGAGACTGAGACACTCTCTCTCTCTCTCTCTCTCTCTCTCTCTCTCTCTCTCTCTCTCTCTCTCTCTCTCTCTCTCTCTTCAGTTTTACATTTGTTTAAGTCACTTCTTCCAGAAGACTTTAATGATAAACCCAGGGAAGTAAAAACCCTTTCCCCATCAGATGTTATGTAACAACATTTTGTTTTGGAACTCTCAGTAATGTTATAGAACAGACATGTCAAATACAAGCTCACAGACTTCAACACTCCAGCCTACAGCCAGAATCAGACTGCAACAATGTAACTGATAAAATACTTAACAAAATAAATAAAAATGTGATAAAACATAGATAATATTACATTTCAAAACTAAGTGAATATGCAACCTGCAGGGATTAGTGGTCCCCAATTCTATTTGACTTTGATACCATTATGGGAGAGTTATCTGTGTTGATGTCGATTGCCCCTACTAGATTCTTAGCTTCAGGAGAGTAGATATCATGCCTTATCTAAACTTCTCTACCCCAATACACAACCCAAAAAACTAATAAAAAACATTTGCTAGAATGAATCAATAAGATAGTGTGAAAGGGGGAAAATGGGCAAAAGAAAAGGTTAGCAATGCTTCCAGTGAGAAGTTAAATGCTAAGACGCCAAGAGTCAGTGTGACTCACCGATTAAAAATACTGACAGGACTTCTGGCTAAGATGGTGTCTGATGTAAATGGAATCCTTGGGAATTAGAATGTATCAAACTGAAATCAGTGACTCCACTAGAGACAGCAAGAAATATAACAAAATCAAAAATTCTCTAGATAGATTAAGATTGTAACAGATGAATGACAACACATTTTTAGTTTGAAATTTTTTAAATCCAAAACTAATATATATTCCCTTCTTCAGTGGATTTCTCAGAAAATACCTAGCACAAATGCCAGAGGTCATCTTATATTGCAGAGAACTCAGTTACCGCTAAACTCCTAAATAAATCCCGTCTGTTCTCCAGGCATCTTACTATTTACTCTGGCCACTGCCTTCCATGACTAATGAAACCGCGATATTCTTAAAGGAGAGGCCACCAAAGGACCCTAATGTTGCTTACAGATGTAGTCCAGGAAATAGCTCACCTATTTTTTGCACATTATTCTCAGCTGATATATTGCTTATCTCAAACTTTCCAATGCCAATTATACGAATTAGAAGGATTCACTATTTACCAAGAGAGGTAACAAATAAACAAGAACAACCTTAATAGCTATTTTCCAAGTAGAAAAATTAAAAAAAAAAAACAACTTGTCTTACAAGCAAATCTTTCTAACATATTCCTAAAATATTTCATCTTAAAACTTCTTTACAAGCCAAGAAGGAAACAATTTGCATAACAAGTTTCTCAGGATAAGATATCCAAAACTCCTAAAATGGTTCATCGGATTTCCTTAGGCATAGTCTTACCTGTAAAATGTTTGTAAAAAAGTCATGGTAGAACATAGGCCAATCTTGACGGCCAATATCAACAATAACTTTGCAAAGCTTGTTTCGGATAAAATAAGGTAAGGTTTTGTGGTGAGCTAGAAGGAGCTTGGGCAGGCAGCTTCGGATTTCCATCTTATCCTGGGATGGGACTCCCAGCCACATTTTATTGATCAGATTCTAAAAGACAAAGAGGATACCCTTTATGTTAGCAAACCACATATGCAAATAACTGACTTTAATCACTAAACAAAATATATGTATGTGTCTTACCTAAAAAATTTAAGATTGCACATACTGGTTAAAAATCTGATTTATAATAGAGGTTGTAAAACTTTCATTTCAACATTTTCCATAGTAGCTGAATTACAATGATCTTCAGTTTGGCATTTGGATTAGGAATGAACAGTTCTTGTAGCGGTTACTCACATATCTTTTTTTCCACTGTAAAATGGAGAAATACTCACTTCATGGCAAAGGAGGCATGTAAGACCTTGCCTCTACCTTACTACATATAATAACCAATGCTATTATAATTTGAATGTAAATTGAATTAGAATGTAATTTGAAAGGTACATTCTAAATTGGACATAGCAGTTCTCACTTTTGTCTGCTTGATGATTTTCTTAAAATGTGCAGATTACGGTATCAGAAGTATCAAAACACTAAAACAGAGTAAGACTGCTTATCTTCCCAAGGCATGAAAAATCTTAAGATTTTAAATGGTAGGTTGGCCACATGAAAGTCTGGCAAGAATCATAACCAAAAACTACTAACTTTTCAACTGCGAAGTTAAACGCTCCCATGAACCCTGGCTCTAGCCAGGCACTTACCCTCAGCTTCCATTACTCCCCACTGACTAGAGAAAGAAAAGACTCAGTTATCTTAACGGAGGTATTTAAACAAAAGTTCTAAATGTGTTACAAAAGTTAGACTTGCAATAAGAAATACACACTACTAAAATAACATCAAAGGAAAAATAAAAATGAAATTTTCAAATTAGACCTGTCCGACAACTTACCTCAAAAACCGTTAAACTATACATCATCACATAGTCATTCCGTGTGCTAGACAGAAAATAGAGGCAGAATCTCCAGGCTCCAATCTGTTGGGCAAAATTATTCAGAAGCTCCTCTGGAAAAATTAAAATGTCAAAAAAATATGGTCACAAAACCTTGTAAGTCTTAATACCAGATGATTTTTTTTCTCCCAAATAATCATTAAAGGAAGTCCCAGGTGAAACAAAAACTGGGAGGGTAAAAAAAGACAGGAGGCAGGTAGGGACATTTGATCTTTAATTCTGCTTTATTTTTAAACAGTTTGTCCAACAAAGACAATAAGTCACCATGGCTCTTCTAAAAAGTCCAAAAATGCTGTGTCCATCAGTATGCTTTACCTGTCTAAGCTAAGTACAGTTTTTTTAAACTTCTCACTCACCATTCAAATAAGTTATGATTCTAGTCAGAACCTACAAGTTCAGCAACAACACTGTTCACTTTATTTATTTGTTTGTGTGTTCATTTTGGAGGAATGGAGAGAGGAATGGGGAAGATCTGGGGGGAAGAAAGTGAAATAAAGTTGTGAAATTCTCCAACAGTATTTCTGGGTTAACAGAATTTGATTAAATTCACCATATATTGAGTTTCTAAACAGTCACCTTGACCTAAAGAACAAGAAATAGAAGATAACAGAAAATAATGAGCCTTTCTGGACTTCAAAAGATGCTATAAAGCAGTAATCACCAAAACTATCTGTTATAGGTAAAATAAAACAATGAAACAGACTAAATAAGGTAGAATTAGAAACAATGGAATACATGTACTCACTAATCAATCAAATCCAAGAACATGAATTATTTGGGAAGAACTCCCTAGTGGATGATGACTACTGAGAAAACTATAAACTAATTCAGCTGGAATTAGGTTCACACCACTTGGTTCCCATTTATTTAGTGAGTGGCAATTCCCCTGGGGGTTTGAGATAATGGTCCAAGGGGTTACTGTTAAGAATTCTTTAATGGTGACTTAAACAGCAAACAATTGCACAATATTATGGATAGCGTATTAAATTGCCCTGACGGTTCATAGAAATGTTTTAATCATCATTGAAAGGGGGAAGGAGGAACAGAAAATCACTGGGAACCACTGGTTTAGACTAACATCTTCTGCCATTCATCATTAGTTCAAAATGGTTAAGCAAGAATACAAAAGGTCAAAACTCCCTCCCCCCAAAAAAGAGTATTGTGAGATATCTTTCACAACTGTACCTGGGGGATGCCTCAACAAAAGAGGGACAAAAGCAATCACAAAGATGAAATAGCCAATTTTTACTGCATGAAACATGTCTGCACTAAAATTTTTTTTAAATCAATTCAACTATTATATATGGAAGGATCTGTTAAATAGGGGGAGGGGAATCTTAGCACCAAATTTCTCTGATAAGGGTCTACAATCCAAGACATAAAGTAAATTAACAAGAAAAATTTCTGTTGTTGTTCACTGGTGCCAACTCTTCATTACCCCATATGGGATTTTCTTGGGCAAAGATACTGGAGTAGTTTGCCATTTCCTTTTCCAGATGAGGAAACAGTGACAAATAGGGTTAAGTGACTTGCCCAGTCACACAGCTATAAAGTGTCTGAGGCCAAATCTGAATTCGGGAAAATGAATCTTCCTGACTCCACCTAGTTGCCCTTACAAAAAAAAAAATACAGAATACCAGTAAGCCTTTGCATAAAGGATAAGGCATCGAAGGATATGAAAAACAGTTGGCACACTATTAACTATATGTATGAAAGGTGAATATCAGTATAAGTAAGGTGGATTTTAGTGTGTGTAAGGTGAATTTTTGTTATTATTTCTTAAGAGTTCAGTTTCCCAGGATCTGTAGCCATAACAATCTCTTGTTCCCAGGTATTAGATATGAGTTCCCACAATTATGGTTCAAAATACCTCCACCACACTTGTGCAGCATTATATAATAACAAATAATATAAACATCCACTGCAGCTGCAAGTGAGATATAGGGATGAGGTGATGTAAACTTGAGAGGCTATTACTGGCAATATGCCTTCTTCATCTATTGCCCTTTCAAAGCAGGTGGTCGTTGGTCAGTGAACAGGGAACCTTAGGGTTGAATGCACAAGCTGGAATGCTGTGTATGCCTTGATCAGCCCCCATCAAGGCTTAGAGACAATCTGTGTTTGCCTCAACTGGCCCCCACTGAGGCTTGAGAGGATTTAGGAGATGCACAAGTTGTGCCTATCTTGACTAATCTCATCAAGACAGGCAGTTTGCCCCCGATTCTTGCTGGTTCATTCGAGAAGAGTGATTAGGGAATGCTGTAGCAATCTTCTTCTGGGAAAACCAGACTAGAATAGAGTAAAATTATTAACCCCTTCTTAGTTTCTTTCCTGTCTGACCAAAACAAGAGTAAACCCATGCTAACAGCCCTTGAGTGTGCGGTGTTTGTCTTACGCTATATGAAAAACTCTTTAACATCTTTAAAAAGAAAAACGAAAATCAAAACAACTCTGAGGTTTCTTTTTCTTCATACTAAGAAAATGGCAAAGATGAGAAAAGGGGGAATATTGTGGATGGAGTTGTGAAATGGTCCAATTATTCTGAAATTCAATTTGGATGTGAAGAGAATGACTAAAATATCTATACCCTTTCATTCCAAGGCTTACCCCTAAAGATGTCAAAGCATAAAAGGCCCCATACACACCAAAATATCCACAGCAGCACCTTTTGAAGTAGCACAGAACTAGAAACACAGTAGGTGCCCATTAATTAGGGAATGACCAAACAAACTGGGTACATGAATTTAAGAGAAATTACTGTATCATAAGAAATAATGAACGTGAATTCAGAGAAACATAAAAAGACTCATCAACTGATGCAGTTAAGCAAACAGAACCAGGAAAATAACAAACACAGTGACTACAACAAAATAAATGGAAATATCAAAAAAGAAACTGAACAATTTATAGTTACAATAACCAAACCTGGCCCCAGAGATGAGCTGACAAATGTTCAGGTAAAATAAGGGAAAAAACTCCCTTCTTTGCAAGGGTGAGAGTCTATAGCTATAAAACAGAGGTATCAAAGATGTGGGAAGCAAGACCCTGCGCCTACCACTTACTTGCAGCTAAACCAGATTAAGCTGTAACTGGGAAATACTTAACAAAATAAATAAAAAAACAACCAAGCACGTGCAGGCAATAGCACTGTTTCTAACTGAGTTTGACAGCAAATACGATCGATTCGGCCACGCTGATTAATTCTGTTCAGTACTTCTTCCTTTCTTTTTTGTTCTTTGTTACAAAGAGTAAGTCAATGGGGAAGGAAAACCAAAGAGATTAATAAACTTTTTTCAATGTTAAAGATCCCCCTCAATCCTACTCTATATAAACATGGTCGCAGGCAGGTCCATTCTTTCCTTCACTCCCAAACCTGCTGAAAAAGGAATCTATATACCCAATATCTCACCTGTGGCAATCTAGCTCCTGAAGATTCCCTGAAGGTACCCTCTGGAAGCTTCTCTCTCCAGAGCTACCAATTACCCTCTTGACTTCCTAATTAACAAATCCAATGGCCTTTTCTCAGTCATCATATTCCCTGACCTTGCATCAGCATGAGACTTGCCTGCCACCTCCTTCTTCCTTAGTTTCCCTGGCATTATAATCTCTTGATGCCCCTCCTAGCTCTCAGTTCCTTTCTTCCCAGGCTCCTGTTCTAGATCCTGTAAGTAAGATGCTCTGCATGATCATGTTCTCAGTCCTCCTCTTTTCTCTATATTCTCCTCCTTGGCAATCACATTACTACAAGTGCAAATGTTATTTCTATGCAAAAGACCTCCAAACCTATGACTGTAATACTAATCCTATTATTTCTGACCACCTAAAGGGCATGTCTTCACTTGTATACCCCATTGGCACCTTAAAATTTAACATGTCCAAAACAATTTACATCTTTCTCCAAAAACATTCACCCCATACATAATATCCCTATTTTTGTAAACAGTACCAATATTCAGGCTTAAGACCTTTGTATTAGCTTTAATTCTGATCATTTTCTACCCTGTCCAAATCCAGTCAGTCACCAATTCTACAACTTATTCTATCTGTACAATCTCTTAAGCCATCCCCCTTTTCTATTCACTGTCACCATCCTAGCAGAGAACTTTATTACCACTTGCCTAAACAACTGAAATAGTCTCCTAATCATCCCCCTATCAACCATTATCTTCATTCTCCAATTTCTTCTTTTACACTACAATGAAATTCATCGTTCTCATGCATAAATCTGATCGTGTGCATCTAATCAAAACCATCAGTAGTTTACTACCAGATACCAAATTAAGTCCAGACTCCCTAACCTGGCATTCACAACCCTACACCATCCTCTCTTTCCAACCTTAATGCATGCTATTTTTCTATACATGCACTAGACCCCAGTCAAAATCCAACACAATACTCTTGGATTTGTGCATTTGTATACATCTTTGCCTTCACCTGGATGGTCTTCCATCAACCATCACCACTTTGGAAATCCAATCAATACTTCAAAACCCTGTTCAAAGTTATGTCCCTTCAGTCAGAAAATATCTTTTCTGCCTTAGACAACACATGATACTTTCAACCTCTCATTCACGTATTGCTTATTCACAAGTTACCTTATAAAACTGCATATTGTTGTTCATGTGTTATATCTCCTCCTGCCAAATTATCATAAGTTCTACAAAGACAGGAATCATATCTTAATTATCCTCATATTTCCCTAGTACCTAATAAAATGCTCTACACATACTACTTGTTTTCAATGCTGCTGAAGGAATGAATGGGTTTACAATAAGGAGGGATACACCTAACATATATATTTACCAAAAAGCACAAAGCATGGTATAGTGAAAAATGCACTAGATTGTGAGTCATGATATGAGTCTGGACTTCCTGACAAAAGAGATAACTGAATAGGCAGCAGGCTGCCCAGTTTCCCCACACCAACTGTAACAAAACTTTAAAGTTCACACAAAACCAAATACAATGAGATGACTTCACATGTATAAGGATCATATTGCCGGCCTCCTCAATGGGTGGGGAATGGCCTAGTGACAGGGAGAGAATTTGGAACTCAAAATCGAAAAATGTAAAAAAAAAAAAAAATCCTTTTAAAACATCCAACAAGAAAGTACAGTAAGTGACATTTCCACTCCAGAACTGAACAAAAAAGTCAGCGGGAAACCCAATGACAATAGGAAGGCCATCATTCCCCAACCTCCAAAACACAGCAAGGGCCAACAAATAAGACACCTTCTTCAGCCTATGAGATTTGGTGTTCAAAGGCAGCAACAGTGGAGGAGTCTCCTGAGAAAGGTAAGTAGTGTTAGCAAGACCTTGGAAGCCCAGAAGACCTTCAGTGATGCCATTATGTTCAGACCAGGTCTCCTAGGTGCCAGAGGAGGGCCTGAAGATCCAGCACACTGCACCTCAAAGGCCCAGGAAGGAGACATGGGCCTCAGTGAGAAACCAAACACTGCTAACCACCCCAACCAAATATGTAGCAGGGGGAGGAGTTTAGCTCTTAGGAACTAAAACTGGAGAGATGAGTACATTTTTAAAAGCATCAACTGGTATCAGAAAGCACAGCAAATCTAACTCTATAACAACTACAGAAAGACAAAAAAAAAAAAAGAAAGAAATGGTTTTTCCAGAAAGACTACAGAAGTACCGAAAAGAAATAAAGAAGTTTTTTAACAATCAACTAAAACCTCTGGAGAAAAGAAGTTAAAAGGAGAAAACTTTAGAAGATAAAGTGTCAAACCTTACACAAGAAACTGACCTCCCAAAAACCAGAAGAGATGAAACAAAAATCCATGACTCCACAAGACAGCAACAAATATATTAGAACAAAATCAAAAGAATGAAAAGACAGAAGAAAATGAAAATAGAAGATATCTGATAAAAAAAAACAAGTAACCTGGAAAACAGCCATAATGACAATAACAATAGCTAACATTTATATACAGTGCCTACTATGAAATGCGCACTGTCCTAAGCATTTTACAAATATCATTTCATTTGATCCTACAAAAGCCCTGCAAGGTCTAATTATCCCCATTTATTTATTTATGTTATCCTCATTTTACAGATTAGGAAGCTGAGGAAGGCAGTAGTTAAGTGACTTGTCTGCATCACACAGCTAGTAAGTGTCTGAGGCCACATCTGAATTCAGGTCCTCCTCATTCCAGGTCCAACACTCTATCCACAATGCCACCTGCCCAGGCTTGGAAGTGGGAAGGCCTGTATTCAGAATCAGTTGGTCTCTGACACTACCTGAGATGATTCTAGGTAGATCTACATTCTACCCCAGCTATGGGATCCTGAACAGAGAAGTGCCTCTGGGTGGTTGTCCAACTTATCTAATCGCGCCTGATAAAAATCCCAGAGCCTTAATAGTTAGTCACGAAAGAAATTAAGTACGAAGGTGAGGCAAGAGAAAAGAAAAAATGCTTTTAAGGAGTAGGGTTTCACGGAGGAAACAATGTTGAGCTAGGTAAAAATATAAACAAAAAAGATGGGCAAAAATTCAAAAGACAAAACTGAAGGTGAGGAGAGCATACAGGTATATGCAATGGAATGCACAAAGGCATGGTGGCAATTCCAGAGAACGCATGATGGAACATGTTATCTACCTCCTGACAGAGAGGTGATGAACTCAGAGTGCAGGATAAGACATAATTCTTTTGGACATGGACAGTGTGGAAACTTGTTTGCTTGACCACATATAGCTGTTATAAGGGCTTTGTTTTTCTTTCTTTTTCAATAGGGACTGAATGGGAAGAATAAAAAGCAAATTTGAGTTCATCAATAAAATTTAAATTGAGTTTAAATTTTTTTAAAAGGTATGGTAGGAAAAAAATACCAGATGAATGTAACAGGCCTAGTATAGCTAAAGTGGAGTACACACAGCAAGGGATGTGAGAGGTTAAAATGGTAGGTGTGTGGAAAGCCTTGAATGTCAAGATTAAGAGCTAAGTTTTTATTCAATAAAAAATGACAAGTTATAAAATACTAATGAAAGCCTACACCAGCGTGCACTCTGTGAGAAAGAAAACAGAGATTCAAGAGGTCAAAAAAAGACAGCCTATATTTATGACTCTTTCCATAAACTTTAGAGCAGAAGTTAACTTTTTTGTGTGTCATGAATAAGTCTGGGAAAACCTATGGACCCTTCTGAGAATGTTGCGTTGCCTCCATAAAGTAAATGAATAATAAAAAATAACTGAAGGAAATACTTCTCCTACCCAAGTTCACATACACCCTGAAATCTAGTCATAGACTTCAGGTTAAGAACACCCGCTTTAGAAGTCTAATAGTATACTGGACCACAAATAAGAAGTTCAATTCTGTCACTAGCTAGTTGGATGACAATAAATTTCACTCTCTCTCTGAGCCTCTCTACCCTCCTCTATCAAATGAGAAATATTCACCTAATTGAGATTTTTCTAAAGACTATTGCGGGGCTAAAATAACATTGATTCTACTTAAAGGGAAAGCAAGGAGTTCTCCAACCTATAAGCTCAACCAATGGTAGTTACAAAGAACAGGTACAAAAAGTACTCTGATAATACCCCCATTCACTGGGATTTTTCTAACTAGACTTTTCTCAAGTTTAGAAAATTCATTCCTTTCCCTCTGAGCACTTAATCAGACATTTGCAACATCTAGTTTATTCTTAACTTCTTCAGAAGTATGTCGAAGTACGTACTAGAAGTATGGAAATGTTTATAGGGCTCTATTTCTAAAGTTACAAAGAAGGAAATTAGGTATGATTAAGCAAAGATAAAAAGAAAGCAAAAGAACAACAGCATTATTCAAGTAAGAACCTAAGTTCAAGGATATGGAAATTTAATAGCTATTATGCCACAAAGAGAAATTTTACAGTAATATATGTACATTTATTAAAAAAAAAAAAAGGAATAAAATCACTGGCCAATTCTCATCAAGTCAATCTTCACAACATCTCACAACTATCTTTTCTCTATTCAAAAGACCACCACCACATTAGTTCAGATCCCTTCTTATACTCTCAACTCACACCCACCTCTCGATAGGAAGTGCTACAACAGACTTGTTACAACAGACTTGTATTAGGTCTCCCTGAAACCAGATTCTCTCCTCTCCAATCCAGTCAACATACAAGGGCCAAAGTGCTAAAAGCACAGCAACAACGTTACCACCCTACTCAATGAACTGCCAGCGGCTCCCTATTACCTCTAGGATCAAGTACAAATTCCTTTGTTCATCATTTCAACCCCTAAACAATCTGGCTTCAACCTACCTTTCCATCCTTATTAAGCATTCCTGCCCTCAGTGCTCACCAGACCAACTGGCTTTCTCTAAGGGACACACTCTCATCTGCAGGTCCCACATACCTGATCCATACTCCCCTCCTCACTGCTGTCTCTTAAAATATACTACTTCCTTCAAGACTCAGCTCAAGAACTATCTTGTACATGAATTCTGATTGCTCTCCCCTCCCCAAACTTCTAGTGCACTCCCTCCCAAATTATTTTACTTTGTATATTCTTTTATGTATGCATGTTATCTCCCCAATAGGGTACGGACCATACCATTTTTGTCTCTATATGCCCTGTGTCTATCACAGTGCCTGTTATATGATAGGGAGTTTAATGCTTATTGATTGAGAGTATTTTTTAATAAATGCACATTTTAAATGCCAGAAAATTTCCCTCTCCACAGAACAAATTTTTGCCATAAGTCAAGGTAAACACGCAACAGTTAAGATTCGATGCCTCCAGGAGCTGGTATCACACAAGTGCCATTTTCAGATCTTGCCTACAGGCACACAAATGCTTTACCCTCTAGCTCCACAGGAACAAAAGTAAGAATATCAAGAAAGTGCTGTGACAATGTGAAGAATCTATACATAAGCAGCAACACATTCTAGAAAGGGCTCAGGAATCTCCCAAATGGAAAAAGACTAGCCAAAATCTATCTCAGGTTGGAAGTCTGAGCTTCTTTATCATAAATGTCAGGTTTTAACAAAGGAAAAAGAACTAGTGCCCCACAATTTTTTTCTTTTTTATTTCAATCTTATTTCTTTTTTAAAAATGTAACATTATCATGGCTAAAACTACAAAGAACAGAGATTTTTTCACAGACCAGAGAAGGAAACAGTATGTGCTACAGACAGTGGAAAACAGTGGGAAAGCTAGAACAAAATACTGAAATTCAGAAGAATTGTCAGGATCAGCTATTGGTGCCTACCTGACTAGGTCTTTCTATCACAGAATGGTTGTTTATAATTATATTAAATCCATGTAATAATCTTACCTATTTCACGTTTTCGTTCATTGGTTGTGCAATCATGGAAAAACTCTGTCATTAAACTTTCCAATGCCCGAAGGGAGGCTTCTTCAGATGCCTAACAAATGAAATTTGAGAAAAAATAACAAAATTTACCTTTAGGTCACATTCAACAACAACTGTAACATACTTCCCCTAAACAACTGGATACAAGATGTCAGTTTCAGTAGTTCCAACTGAGTCCTAAGTTCATACACACACTACAAACTCAGGCTACTATGGAGTCAATCTTTGTGATAACAAAAAAGATGGCAGAGCATAAAAAAATAATAATCAGAGTACTTGAATGGGAAGAAATTCTGAAAACCGGTCAAAAGTAAAAACCCAATCTTAGACTTGAACAATCAAAGGGATTATTAAATTCAAGGAAATGGCCCAATTCACAACGCTTATCCAAAAAAGAATAATGATTTAAAGAAAACAAGTTCAAGAGAAAAAAATAAATTTCTTATAAAATTATTCCCTCACTTTTGGGGAAGGAAGGGGAAATAAGTTTAAGGAAAAAAAGCTACTTGACTTTTAATTTTTTGAAAAATCAGCTGCAGCTTTGTAGTCAAAATGGATTCCCAAATACTGAGGCTTTATACATAGCTTCTGCTTATATTAAATGTTCTAGAGGTAAATAACTTTTATACCAGAACAAATTCTGAGCAGTGAGTTTTCACCATATTAGACAGCACCTTATTGATTTGTTTTAGAAAGTATATGGTACCCCAAAATCATATTCATAAGCCTTTATATACTCCATTCTCATTTTCTTGTCCAACAGAATCCAAATTTTTGCCTTCTTTACTAGAAAGCTTTCATTTACATTCCCCATCAGTGCCTTTGTCCCCTTCAGGAGGAGCTGGAGAAGGACAAGGAGAATCTTACTGGCACAAATATATCTGCTGACCTCTCTCAGGAACAACTATACATTCTCAACACGTTAAGATCCAAAAATTCCTAAAAACAGGGAAGAAATAAATTCTGTTCCTGTCCCCTACAAATATCCCAAATGAGAATAAACTGAAAATCCAGGGAAAGTTGAGTTAAAAGGTGGTTCACTGGAATATGTGTTATGTGGGAGAAATATACTCTCCAAAGGAGGAAATTTAAGAAATTAAACAGAAAAGGAAATATCCAAACAACCTCAAAGTATAATCAGAAGTTCCTAAAAGCATATAATGTCATGACAGATACTACCAAAGCAGAGAGATACTACCAAGTTAACTATCAAAGGATAGTATACCAGTCATAAATCAATTAAAAAAGAATACTTCGGAAATATAAACTAAGAAATCTTGTCCGTATCTTCTGCTTTAGATACCGAAATAAGTAAACAGAAGTAAAGTAAAATAATTTAGAAACAAATTAAGTAGGTCACAATTTAAAATAACCAAGGATTCTAGAGCTGTGTACTCAACATTTTTGACAGTAGGTCTCTGATACAGCTACATTACTTGCTAAATTATGTATTAAACTAAATCTGAAAGAAGTTCTACAGGTGTGCACCAGGATAAAATTTTCATGAAAGTATGTTTACTGGAAGGAAAATTCATATTAACAGATTATTACAAAGCCCCTCTTTTTGCACACATCAACAGAGACTCAAGCAAGTTCAGCTCTGCCCTTTCTACTCCACTGAGGAACTAGCACTCAAGATAGTAAGAATTTTCTGTGCATAAAAGCAATCTAAAAAAATCTTAAGAACCTTCCCAGTTCCCTGTAAGTGGCCCTCAATTTTAATTCTTCAGAGACCAAACTACAAGTACTAGACTGAAGACTATGAACGCTGCTGCTGCTGCTACCGCTACCACTACCACTACAAGTACTACTACTACTACTACTGAAACAAAAAACACACCCTAAACAAGATTTCATTTTTGGAGAGTTAGCTTAAGCGACTTGTGTGATCCCAAGTTAACACATGTCTTCAGATTTTTTTTCAATCTCAAAATAAGAAATACAACTTAAGTAACAATCACTTTAAAAGTCCTTGGCTTTGTACCATTAAAGCAAAGAGGACAGATAAATTCTTAAGCTTAACGGGAAGGAAAATTCCCAAGATTCATCTGGAGGCTTCTCAAAGATTTGTTAAAATCTTGTTACTAGCTCTGGTTTTAACATCAATTTCATTTCCCAACATATTCCAACCTGTCCACCATCCAGAGAGCCATACCTTATAATAAAGAATATAAAATAAAGAGGAAAATAGGCAGTTCAGCAAAATTAACCAACACATTAATCAGGTTTATAAGAATATGCTATGTTCCAACTCCGTAGCCCCCAATCTCTACAAAGCAGATACATGCCAAAAAATAATGATTTTTAAAGCTTTGTGTGTTTTATGTGGTGAAAGAAAACTGTTCTCCAAAAGATAGAGACACACTTCTCACAGCCTCTTAGGATAAGTTCAAGTGCAAAAGAGACAGCTATTGATAGAAAAAAAATGTTCTAGTAAAAGGAGTCTGCATCTAAGCAGAACTCATGAAATCTCGGGTAGCCAAAATCCAGTTCTTATTAGGTAAAGGGAAATCAACAAATGAAAACTAGCTCTTCATATAAAATCAAAACCAAGTGAAGGCATCAGGCCAGAGTAACAGACACAAAAACTGTATGTGTGTACCTGCCCCCATTTAATCTGGCCTTTGATGAGGAAACTATTCTTTTCTCCTCTAAGAGGAAAGCCTTGAAATGGACAGTATAAAGTCTAACTTACCTAGTACTCCATCCTTTCCAGTAAGATGCCCCAATAACCTTCTAATAAATTATCTTAACTATATCTAACATATATCACGGCATATATTATTATGCCAAGTGAAAAAAAAAAAACAAATCATTAGGAAACTACACTCTAACTCAAATATACATGTGGAGCCACACAGAGTCAGCAAGAGAGACAACTGATAGCAACAGCTAGCACTTACATGTTTATCGCATATTGAAGTTTGCAAAGTGCTTTACCTGTGTCAAATTATTTGATTATAAAATACATATTTATATGTAAAAATATAGATCTATATATAAATACAATGCAAATCAATGAGCAGTCTTTACATCTTTATGACAATGCATTTTATGGGCAAAAGCAATATTAACTACATAAGAGAATTAGCTAGGAATTGCCAGAGAAGTCTTTTCCGACCAAGTCAGAGAGATATCATGGTAAGAAAAACAAGGATATTCTAGGCATGTAACAATCTGCTGCAGAAAGTCAAAGATGTTAGTGAGATGAGCAGACAAAAGTAAATAAGGCTAGGGATAAAAGAAGAAACCAAAGAAATAATGTGGCCCAAGGCAATCTGGGAAAGGCCTGAACTGTAAAAGGTGCAAGGTAAAGATCTGAGGAGCATTTGATGAGGCATTTAGCTACAAAGAATTGTTATCATCAAATCAGACAATTCTGCAATGATGAGTACAGGTTCACTAAGAGAAGCTACGCTATTTAACATTAGGAGTCCAAAAAGCAGTAGAATGTAGTAATCCAGGCAACAGCTTGCGAGTACCTGAGGAAAGAAGTGGCAATAGAGATGTAGAGGAAGGCACTAAACAAGAGATCTTGGAAAAAGATTCCACTTTCAGTGTAAACACTATGAACTGGTGTTAAATCCCAACAGACATAACTGGCTGCCTCTTTTCCTTAACTGATGACAGACACTGAAGTAGCATATGTAGTACCTGCCAAATGAAAATCTAAAAAGGTGCCACTTCCAATCTAGAAATTTCAGTATTCTAAATTAAAAGCAAATAACTGAAAGAAATCCCCAAAAGACTTAGATGCCTACAGACAAAGTAATAATATTAAGCATAAAAGTATTTATAAATCTATTCATAACCTTTTCTTCTGACACATAGGAAGAAAAATATAAGACAACATTAGGACTGTCAAAGACTATCACCCTACTCTTCTGGAAAGGATGACAGGCCAGTAAAGGTAGAAACAGGTGGCACATGCTACAAGGTCATATACCAACAGTTATTGTCCTTATTCACAAAAACAAAAACTATGATACTTGGATCCAATCCCTCAAAGACCAATAATAATTAATATTATCAAACACCAATAATTAAAGCTGGAATTGACAATACAGACAAGGCAGTTAAAACCCCTTCATTTTACATGAGGGAACAAAAGCTCATTTTCATAACAACTAAATCAGTGGCAGAGGAAGGATTACAACCAAAATCTCCCAATTTGGGTAAATAGACTTTTGAGTAAAAGGATTTTGTATTCTGATTGTACAACTGTATTATTTTTAAGTATAAAAAATATTAATAAATAAATATGCTACTGTAACTTTTGTTCAGGGCTTGAGAGAGCTCGTGACTTTTTGAGAGATGATGAGAAATCATACTCAGTATATACTGAGCTCCCAAAGAATTAAAACTGTTAATTGCATTTAGTTTATGCTTTTTTGAATAATGATCAACCTATGTGCTACAAAGTTAAAGCATCAGTCCATTGATACTAAGAATACATAAAAATGTAGTTGGATAGACAAAGAAATAGTTAAGTATGCACTCATGAGGAACTACTGCAGATTTGCTTACAAATTTCAATTCAACAAATACCTATTAAGCACTAGGGCTTCAAAACCAAAAACATGACAGTCCTTGTCATCCAGTCTTCCTATCAGATCACAGATTTGAAGCTTAAAAAGCCCTGAGAAGTCATCTGGTCCAACTCCCATATCTGAGAAATGAGGAAAAACAGAGGCCTGCAGAGGTTAAGTAACATTTCTAAGGTCACACAAGAAGGAAGTTCCTGAGCTAAAATTCAAACCTAAAATTCACAGTCCCCCCAGTGCTCTTTCTCTTCACTGTCCCACATTGCTGGCACCTGAACAAAGACTGCCTCACAGAAATGAGATACCTGTTCTTTAAAATGGATGCCTCAAAAGTTAATCTTCCATCAGCTATTATCATAACTTTTTCTAGTGCCAAAAACAGTAGAGCTTGTTAGCTGCAGGCATCACTGGATCACAGCATCACCAATTCCTAGGCCTTCAATAACACCA
Source organism: Bettongia penicillata ogilbyi (assembly GCA_023548195.1). Classification (NCBI taxonomy): domain Eukaryota; kingdom Metazoa; phylum Chordata; class Mammalia; order Diprotodontia; family Potoroidae; genus Bettongia; species Bettongia penicillata. The sequence goes on from JAJHZJ010000612.1 coordinate 6,333,541, forward strand.
CCTAATTCAAACCCTAAATGGATGAGGAAACTGAAGTCCAAAGGCATGCAGAGATGCCCAAAGTCACAAAGTTTATACGTAGTGAAAATAGGTTTTAAACCCGTCAGTACTTAGCCCCATGCTCACTTCACTGTGGCATACCAACTTATCATTCTAATTTAAGTTTTGACCTCTGCATTCAGCTAAATAGAGAAAATATATCAATCCAATATCTCTGTATCTAGATTTAAAATATAAGTCTGTGAATTCAGTGAGCAACTAAAGAGTTGCCTAGTGTTCAATAAATCCAAGAATATGTACCACCGGGACAAAAACTCCGTATTTTAAAAAAATTTCTGAGAAAACTGGAAAAGTTTGAAAGAAATCAGAATTTGAGTAACATCTTACAACATATTCCAAAACAGGCTATAAATGAGTAATGACAATAACATAAAAGGTCACAGCATAAAAAATGTAAGAGGAAAATTTAAGGAGGTACCTTTCAGATTTATAGTTGGGGAAAATCCCTGAACAACAAAGGTGAGGGGGTGGAGCCAAGATGGCAGAAGTAGAAAGACACACATATTCTAGCTCTTGCCCCACAGCCTATAAAATACCTGAAAAAAAATGACTCTCAACAAATTCTAGAGTAGCAGGAGCCACAGAGTGAAAGAGATTTCCAGCCAAAGGTATCCTGGAGGGCCAACAGGAAAGGTCTATTGCATGGGACATGGAAGCCAGCCTTGGTCGTGGGGCACTGGGAGGAACAGGATCAGAACAGGCCTCCCGGGCAGAATCCCCAGTAGCAGCTGAGGGTCTCAGATGCCTCAACCCACAAGCGCGACAGAAAGCTTCAAGGGTCAGTGAGAGGGCTTTACTAACTGAGCAAGAAGGGAGCAGGGTCCCTCCCTAGCACTGGCCCCATGCAGCAGCAGTGGCAGCAGTGGTGGTGGCAGCAGCTGCAGCGTCTGTTTGTGAAGCCGTCCACCTAAAGCCTCTGAGGGAACTGAGCAAATGATCTGAATTTCAGCCCTGAGCACCATGCTGGGGTGATGAGGAGCACTAGGACCCTCCTCTTCAGAAAGGCTTCAGAATTCAAGTAAATGGCTGGGAAAATGCCCCAAAAAAGGGAAAAAAATAAGACTATAGAAGGTTACTTTCTTGGAGAACAGGTATTTCCTTCCATCCTTTTGAATGAGGAAGAACAATGCACACTGTCAGAGCAAGTCAAGGCTTCTACATTCAGTACCTCCAAAACAAATATGCAATGGTCTCAGGCCATGAAAGAGCTTGAAAAGCGAGTCAACAGCTTCCTAAAGGATTCCCAAAAAAATGCTGAAGAAAATAACACCTTTAAAAATAGGCTAACTCAACTGGAAAAAGAGGTCCAAAAAGCCAATGAGGAAGAGAAGGCTTTAAAAAGTAGAATTAGCCAAATGGAAAAGATGGTTCAAAAGCTCACTGAAGAAAATAGTTCTTTAAAAATGAGAGTGGAGCAGATGGAAGCTAATGACTTTATGAGAAACCAAGAAATTACAAAACAAAACCACAAGAATGAAAAAATAGAAGATAATGTGAAATATCTCACTGGAAAAACAATTGACTTGGAAACTAGATCCAGGAGAGACAATTTAAAAATTAGGATACTACCTGATAGCTATGATCAAAAAAAGAGCCTAGACATCATTTTTCATGAAATTACCAAGGAAAACTGCCCTGATATTCTAGAACCAGAGGGCAAAATAAATATTGAAAAATATCCACCAATCACCTCCTGAAAGAGACCCAAAAAGAGAAACTCCTAGGAATATTGTGGCCAAATTTCAGAATTCCCAGGTCAAGGAGAAACTATTGCAAGCAACTAGGAAGAAACAATTTGAGTATTGTGGAAATACACTCAGGATAACGCAGGTTCTGGCAGCTTCTACACTAAGGGATTGAAGGCCTTGGAATAGAATAGTCTAGAAGTCAAAGGAACTAGGACTAAAATCAAGAATTACCTACCCAGTAAAACTGAGTATAATACTTCAGGGGAAAAAAATGGTCTTTCAATGATATAGAGGACTTTCAAGCATTCTTGATGAAAAGACCAGAACTGAGGAGAAAATCTGACTTTCAAACACAAGAATCAAGAGAAGCATGAAAGGGTAAACAGGAAAGAGAAATCATAAAGGACTTTCTAAAGCTGAACTGTTTATATTCCTACATGGAAAGATAACATTTGTAACTCTTGAAAGTTTTCTCAGTATTTGGGTAGTTGGAAGGATTATACACACACACGCGCGCACACACATAGACAGAGAGCACAGGATGAGTTGAATCAGAAGGGATGATATCTATAAAAAATAAAATTAAGGGGTGAGAGAGGACTATATTGGGAGGAGAAAGGGAGAAATGGAATGGGGCAAAATATCCCTCATAAAAGAGATAAGAAAAATCTTCAATGGAGGAGAAAAGGGAGGAGGTGGGAGGGAAAAAATGAAGCTTACTCTCTTCACATATGACTTAAGGAGGGAATAACAAGCTTACTCAATTTGGTGTGAAAATCTATCTTACACTACAGGAAAGTAGGAAAAATGGAGACAAGTGGGGTAAAGGGGATGATAGAAGGGAGGGCAAATGGGGGAAGGGAGTAACTAGAAGTAAACACTTTTGGGGGGACAAGGTCAAATGAGAGACTAGAATAAAAGGGGGACAGGGTAGGATGGAGGGAAATATAGTTAGTCTTACACAACATGGCTATTATGGAAGTCTTTTGCAAAAACGACACATATATAGCCTGTATTGAATTGCTTGCCTTCTCAGTGGGGATGGGTGGGGAGGGAGGAAGGGGGAGAGGCTGGAATTCAAAGTATTAGAAACAAATGTTGAGAACTGTTATTGCATATAACTGGGAAATAAGAAATACAGGTAATGGGGTATAGAAATCTATCTTGCCCTACAAGAAAAGAGAGAAGATGGAGATATGGGAAGGGTGGAGTGTGATAGATACATTGAGGGAAGGGGTAATCAGAATGCAAGGTGTTATGGGGTGGAGGGAGGGGAGAGTTGGGGAGAAAAATTGGAACTCAAAATTTTGTGGAAATGAATGTCAAAATCTAAAAATAAATAATTATTAAAAAATTAAAAACTGAAAAAAGTAATAGAGATGGTCATAAAGACAAAATAGATAATAGTTATATAAAATTTAAAAACTTCTTTGGAAACTAAATCAATACATGAACAAGAGAAATTGCCAACTAAGAAAACCTTCACATCAGCTATTTCTGATAAAGATCTTATATCCAAGATAAACAGGGACCTGATATAGGCACATAAAAAATGAGTCATTCCCCAATAGCTAAGTGGTCAAAGAATATGAACAGCTTTCAAATGAAGAAATATAAACCATCAATAAGCATATGAAGACTGTTCTAAACAATTATTAAGAGAAATGCAAATAAAAATAAATGAACTTTCATCTCAGACCTATCATCCCTCAAAAGATAACAAAATCAGAATAATAGTAATCATTGGAGAGCTACAAGACAACAAACCAATACATTGGGTATAGTATTGAATTGATCCAACAATTTTAGAAAAAAAATTTTGAACTTTAAGTATTGTACAGAACTGTACACAGCAATAACTCTATTAGTATTGAACACCCCAAGGAGTCCAAAGACAAAGAAAAGTCTCACATATAGAAAAATATTTAAAACAGCACTTTTTGTGGTAGTAAAAACCTGGCAAAAGTAGCTATTCATCAAAAGTAGAATTCACCAGTTCATCAACAGCTAAACACAGGAATGTAATGAAATGAGAGTATTGTAAGAAACAATAAATCGTATGAAAATTTCAGACAAATTTTATATGAACTGAAGTCAAGCAAAGTGGAAACAAAAGAATAATATACCCATTACCACAGTCAACCATAGACTCAATAATCTAGAAGGAACTCAAAAACTATCTAAATCCAAAATTCTCTTCTCCCAGAAAAGTAAACAGTTCCAGAGAAGGAAGTTAACTTGCCCAAGGTCTAACGGTATACATCAGAGTTGGGAGCCAAAACCCAGGTACTCTTGAAGCCAGCACTGGCATTATTTCCATGCCAGTACCATGGTACTGGTACCATGCACTGATTTGTAAAACAAAATCAATGAAATCAGTGCAATGACCAACCCTTATTTCAGAGAACTAAAGATGAAACATGTCTCCCTCATCAGAGAAGGGATGGATTTAAGTGCAAAATGAGACATAGGTTGTCAAACATGGACAATGTACTGGTTCAACTTGCTCAATAATACTTCTTTGAGTTTAGTGTCTGAGAAATCATCCATAAAACATTTTTAAAACTTTTTTTTAAAAGTCAAGCAATATGATGAATAAGAGACAGTGGATCCTCAGTTTGGTATAGTGCTCAGGTTCAAAGGAGTTACACAAAGTAATCAGCAACATTTAGCAAGCACCTTGTAAAAATGCCAGGTTGGGTGTACAGAGACAAAAATAAACGGTCCTCCCCTGGAGGACTTAATATAAAAAAAAAATCAAATTACTAACATGCTGATTTCTAAACCAGAATATCACTTTTTTTTTCATTTCTGATGATATACCTACCTTAAGAACCAGGACGGGTTATTTACAAAATGCATTTCCTTCCTAGAGAATAAATCCATCCAGAAAACTAAATTATAAGGTTACTTATCACAGAAGCTGAGTAATGGAGAAGGCTATTTATTCTTAAGGGATCTCTACTTCAATCAAGGTGAGATAATGTAAATGAAAGACAAATAGAATGACAAAGTGAAGAATGATGGACTTGAATTCACAAAGACCTGAGTTTGAATTCCATCTCCAACACCCTTAGCTGTATAACCTGGGACAAGTCACTCAACCTCTCAGAGATTCAGTTTCTTCCTCTGTGAAATGTATGTAACATTCACACTCAGTGGGTTGTTAGGGAAAAACACTCTGCAAACATTCAAGTGCTTATTAATATACGAGCTGTAATTATTACTGACCTTCTCTACTCTAGAGCTCTGCTTTGAAAAGAATGCAGATCAAATGTGGTGGAATAGGATACTCTGTAACTCAGACACTACTAAAGAAACAATGGTATTTTTTTACTCTGATCCTTTCCCTTTTTCTAGGGTTCATTAAGACACCCTTTTGATTCATTACTATGGTACTAAGTTGTTTGCCTACTGTGCATAAACGACAAGCTGAGTGCTTTTCATGCAAGGTATCATAATAAATACACTGATTATATTTCATGTTATGACTTCCAGAAGATCTAAAGGGAAGTGCCTTAATCTGCAGCTGTAAATAACACCAACTGGTTACTACTAGGAAGATTCCCTACAGACAGCTAGCTCCCAGCCACAAACCTAGGGTATTTTCCTTCTGATTTAGGTATATCATACTTTTCTCTGCCTTGCACCTTACCTGGAAGTCCTATCTTACCTAAGGAGCAGGTAGCTTTCAATTTACCTACAATGAACTCCTTAATGGTTGAGAAAGGCAGGTACAAATGTTTAATTGGAAATGACTACAAATATTCTATTTATCAATTTTTAAAGAACATGAAAAATATTCTTAAATCTAAAAAATTAAATGAGTGCAAAAATATTTTTCTTTGATTCAAAAGGTATTTCCAGACTTGAGTACCACCAAAGAAATCACCATGTAACTCAATTACTGTACAAAATTGTAAATGCACATTTCGCTAAAGCTTAATGTATAGTATTGTTTTGGGGAGAGGGGAACAGTTGGAGCAAAATAAATTGCTAGTTTCAGCTCTTCCTTCTCATAAAAGGAGAATACAAGATACATAGATGGAAAACCTCACTGGCTAAAACATGACATAAAATCTCCAGTTCTGCTGTCCCCACTAACAGTTCTTTTATTATCATTATCATCAACTGAATTTTCAGCATTCAAAACATTCTCTATCACTTCGGTATCAGGAAAGAACACTGACTGGACTTCAGTTGAGAAATTTGAATTCCAGTCCAGGCTGGCCACTACTTTAGCTATTCAACTATAAGCAAGTAATTTTATCTCTCTGTTGAGTATGATAATAGTCTGTAAAATAAGGGAACTGAACTAGATAATCTAGCTTCATTATTTCATGGAATTTGTTTTACACTTTTCTGCATCACTCACCAAAATTGCCAACAACAAAATAAATCAGTTTCTATAAATAGCAATATCCAAATCATCATACAAGCAGCAAGAAAAGTATTAAGCAATTTCAGCTCTAGTTTTGCCTTAGTAACAAAGGACCGTACACAGCAATGGTCACCAGAAACTATTTGAAAAAAGAAATTTCTTGATAACATAGAACTTTTTGTTCACAGTGTTTTATGCACTATTAAAACACATTGTGCATTTTTGCACAAAACTTCAATTTAACTGAGTCCTTCAGGGGAGTATAGACTTTTACCATATTACCAAGAACCAAACATGAGTAATGTTGATTTGAGGAAAAGTATAGACAATAAGATTATGAAATGGCCCAGTGTGCTAGTAAATTATATTTATTTCATCTAAATTTGCAAATCAAGACAAGATTTATTAACTCTAGAGAGAATTTTTAAAGAGATCTCTAATATAACTGAAACAAAAAAAAACTGATTAGTCTATGTTCAACTTTATACAATCTTATTATGAGACAAAACTTTAGAATGTAGACTGCCCCAAAATCTTTAAGTTTTGAAATACTCTGTGTTAAAGGTTCAAGCATCCTTGCCAAAGTTTTAAATTATAAAACTGTTCTTAGTTTTAATTAGATACCTAATAAAAATCTTTCAAAGAAATACATATTGAAGCCTTGTCATTACACACAAAAAAAAATAAAAAAATAAAAAAAAAAGATGGTGAGGGGAGGAATTAGAGAAATATATCCAGACTCCCCAGAAAGGTTCCACTTGCTCTCTTGCCTTCCATGGGCAACTATCGCTGTCTCACAGGTCCCAAGAGGGGAATGAAGGGAAGGTACTGAGCAGAGCCTATGGATCCTGAAGTACTGGGCACTCTCCATCCCCAGCAGTATCTCTTTGGTGTCAGTGACATAAGCAAAAGACTGTCAGAAGGCTAGCATGCTCTATTAAGTCTCAGCATCACTGCACAGCTATTCAACTATAAGCAAGTAATTTTATCTCTCTGTTGATATAAATCTTTATATCAAAGATTTCAGTTTTAAGAAAAAACCCCTTGACTCCTGGGTTAAATCAGGTTTAAGATGTCACATATTTCACATTTATATAATGCAAAAGATTAGTCGCCCTTCCAATCCCGCGTATTAGAACAAAACCCCCAAACGTGGGTGGGGGGGCCTGACTGAGCTCAATAGAACAGGAGATTCAGGGGCCAGTTTCTAGGGGTGCAGCATTGTGCATCCGTCCACCGCGAAACAACTTATGCATTTATCCAAATGGACTCCAATCCTCCTGGGGGGTAGACACAAACCCTATCTCGGCGTGGTAGAAGCTCAATACATGTCTGCGGATGCTAGGGATCAAACGGTGCGGTTCCGGCCCTGCTTGCGACCCAAAGATTCCGGGGAAGGCCTCTCCCTACAAAACGGGGGCACACAGCTACATGTCACCCAGAGAAGAAGGCTCTGCGCTGCGCAGCTCTCCTGCACGCATGTGTGTCACCAGGCATGCTCTGCACACACCACTCCCCTCCCCCCGTGTCACACAAGGATGATGGTTCAGCACACTAGGGCGCTCTCCCCCACCCCCACCCAGCGGGCCGATGCCGCACAACTTACCATGTTGGCCAGGAGGCCTTTCAGGTGATCTGACTCTGGAGCTTCAAGGTCCCCCTCTCACAGTTCATGTCATGGTCCAAAGCAGGTTCGGGAATTCCCCCACCCATCCAAACCAAAGTAGACGCTATTCCCCAACTCCTCCAAGCACGCCCCGGGCCCTCCTCAGTCCCGCATCCTGGTGCACATCAGGAGACCATCGGAACCCCCGGAAAAATTCATCAAAACCCACACGCCCCCCCCTCCCCAAAGTCAGACCGAAAAAACGCCGGGAAGCATCAACCCCGGGGGCTGGCCGGCCCCCCCTGGCAAGCGCCGAGGGCCGCGGCCCGCAGGCTGGGCTGGCTAGCCCGGTTCGCCGAGGCCACACGGGGCCCTCGACCCGGCCGCTGCCGCCGCCGCTCCCTGGCCTGCCTGGCCTCGGCCCGCTGCCTGCCGAGCTGCTACCGCCCGCCGCGGTGCGGGCCGCGCCGGCTGGCTCTGCCTTCCCTGGGAGGCCCCGTGGAAGCTCAAGTCCGGGTCTCGAGGGAGGGGCTCCCGGAGGACAGCGCCGCGGCCGCGGCGTTCAGCCCGCTGCCCGGCTAAGGGAGACGCCGCCGCGGCGACAGCCCAGCTGGCCGGAGCTCCGGCGCCGGTGCCGACTCGAAGCGCATCCCGCCCGCTCCTGCCCCGGAGCCGTTCCCTGCGCCTTCCACCCCAACCGCCCCTCCCCACCGGAAGTGGCGAGAGCCCGGGGCCGACCCCACTAAGGCCGGCTAGAGGAGCTGGAACCGGACCAATCCGGAATCAAGACCGGAGGCGGGGGGAGGGGGAACCAGGCGGGGCGGGGGAGGGGCGGGACATAAATGTCATGTGAGTGCTCTGGAAGGACGCCGCTTGCCCAACCTCCATCTTGGTAGAGGGAGGACGCGGCCTGCCATCTTTGTAAAGGGATGGATTCCCTTTCGTTTTAGTCACCCAACGGCCGCTTCCTTCTTCGGATCCAGGAAACAACCGGGTTCACCAAAGAGAAAAGAAGATACATTTAAAAAACAGGAAGAGGAAAAGGTTGCAACAGTTGACTAGGAGCCGTGGAAGGGATGGAATGTGTAATCGGAAGTCTTGTTTAACGAGTGCCTCTGACCATCCGTGTGCCTCGGAGCAGGTCACTCCTCTCCCGGCCCCAGCAGTTTCATCGCGAACAGCCACAATAACAGCAGCACAGGCGTGAGGAAGCGTGTGAGCAGGAGGACCTTGTGCTCTGGCAGTGACGTTGGCAGAGATTGAGCGAGGTGCTCTCCACTGCCGTGGTGTGGAGCTGGCTAATAAGAGAAGGATCCAGTATGCACACAAGTAACTGGAAAACACAGATGCACGAGAACTGCAAAGCAAAATCCTCATGGGTAAAATGAAAGGGTTTCCAAAATCTCTAACACCTGTAAAACCCACCAGCCAGTCAGCAAGGAACAGGATATGTGTAGAAGGGGTGGGCATAAGTGAATGGAAAGCCTGAGAGCTGCAACATGAAATGTTAAAATACTGATGTGTGTGTGTGTATATATATATATATATATGTATATATATACCCAAACTAAGTAACCTACTGCACTACGTAATCCCATTTCACATTGGAATATATGGATGAATAGAATTTTTAAAAAGCTGCAATCACTGCATCAAAGACAGAAACAAAGGCCCAATATATACCAAAAACTGCAGTCACAGAACTCTTTGTGGTAGCAAAAATAAAAAAATAGAAACAAAACAGGTGTTCATCAATTGGGAAATAGCTGGAAAAAATATATATATATATGATATCTCAATATAATGTACATTGGATTCAATGTAACTGCATTATTGTGCAGGAAGAAATAATGAATATGAGGAATTCAAAGTAACATGGAAAGATTATTATGAATAGGGGCAAAATGAAATAAACAGAACCAAAAGAAAAATGTACACAATAACCCGAAAAGGAACCCAAACTCTGAATGACTGAAAAACACCAATTGTCATTGTAGATATAATCCTATACACAAACATATATGTGTATACACAAAATATTTTTTAAAAGACTTTATGGAAGTGGAGGCACTTTAATCAGATCTCAAAGGATGGGTAGGATTTCAACAGAGAAGGGTAGCAAATCATTACAAGCATAGGTTACAAAGGCACAGAGGGAGAAAACCAAAGCTTATATGTGAAATAGCAAGTAACTAGGTTTGACTGAAGCAGAGAGTACATGGTTACAAGAGAAGACTGAAAAATTAGTGTGATAATAGACTATTAAAGTCCTTTAATGCCAAACTAAGGAGTGTAACCTTTATCCAGTTAGCAGGGGAGAAATTAAAGACTTTTGATCAGAAGAATGTGCTATAGGCAAAAGTATAAAATATGAATTCAAGGGAGAGATTAGAGAGAAATAGACCAATCAGGAGGCTGTTACAATAGTTCATACCGATAGTGATGAGGGCCTGTTCTATGACTACGATAGGAAGATTAAACCTAGTAAGACAATTAGACAGTCGTACTATTAGAATTGCAAGAAGAGACATGTGATCTATATTATGGAAGCAGAACTAACAACTTGGAGTGAGAGAAACAGAAAATAAAAAATCATGCCAAGGTATGATCATGCCAACACACCTGAATGACAGTTGCCTTTGAGAAGCGTAGGGGAACAAAAGAGGAAGAATAGGTTTAAGGGTCCTCTCCTCTTCTTACTCTATTTCACTTGATGATGTCATCATCTCCAGTAGATCCAAATATCTCTATGCAGATAATAACAATTGCAATAACAATAGCTGACATTTATATAGCACTCACCATGCGCCAGGCACTGTACTAAGTGCTTTAAGATTCTTACCTCACTTGATCCCCACAATAACCCTGAGAGGTACAGGGCTATTTTTATCACTGTTATTCTCATTTTACAGATGTGGAAAGTGAGACAAACGGAATTTAAATGACTTGCTCAGGGTCACACAGCTGGTAAATGTCTGAGGTCAGATTTGAACTTAAAACAGATAATTCCCAGATTTTTATATGCAGTCCTGATTTCGTTCCTGACTCACATCACCAACTGCCTACTAATATCTTGAGTTAGATGTCCCATAGATTTCATATTCAGCATCTTCAAAACAGAACTCATTATCTTTCCCTCAAACTCTCTTCTGACCTTCCCCATTACCATCAGGGAACCCAAGGGTTATTCTCTCATGTACTCTCCCCAGATAGCTAACCTGTTTCTAAGTCTTGTACATTTTACCTTCACATCTTGTATACATTCTCTTCTCTCCACTTGTATACAACTATCACTTGCATACAAGCTCTCATCAGCATAAGCCTAGACTACTACACTAATCTCCTGGTTGGTCTCCTTGCCTTGAGTCTCCCCACTCCTGTTCATCCCTCATTCAAGTGCCAAAATGATCTTTCTAAAGCACATTCCTAATGCCCTACCTTTCCTTCACTTCACCCCATAAACTTCAATAGATTCCCTGTTACTTCCAGATAAAAAACAAAATCCCCTAGCCCCTTTTCTATCTTTCTGGTCTTTTACATTTTAACTCCCTTCCACTTACTGTATGATCCTAGGACACTAGCCTTCTTACCACTACTCAAATCAAACACTCCATCTCCTAACTCTATGCCTTTTCACCGACTGTCCCCCATGCCCAGAATTTTCTTCTTCCTTCCCACAGCCTTCTGACTTCAGAAAATCATTCTGAAGGTGATTATTCACACATTCCATCCCACCCAACATTGCTAGTATTTTCCCTCCCAGATTACCTTCCATTTACTCTGTAGTACCTTCAGCACTATAGTAAATTCTGTAAATGCTATACATTTATAGTTATTTTTATGGTTTCTCCCCTGATGAGAATGTGAGTTCCTTGAAGCCAGGAACAATATGTTATCTCCAGCAATTAACAAAATGTCAAGCACATAGTAAACCCTTAAATTAATCGATGCTTGGTGATTGAAGGAGGGGAAGGATAAGTTCCATATTCTTTGACCATTTGTCCAATTAGGATAGTCTTAGTTTTGAATATTTGTGTGGTCGATTCATTTTAACAAGTTTTTTAAAGTATCTTCAATATGTAAGGTTCTTGAGATATAAAAACTCAACAGCCTTTATCCTCAAGGGACTTATATTCTGCTTGAGGCATAAAACATGTTGAGTCACAGGGGATAGCAGTATAAACAAGTAGAAGCATTCATAAGGCAGTTGGGAATGCTGAGCTAAAGTTCAGAAGAGGGGTCAGGGTCTGAGGTACAGGACTGGGGACCGAACTAGTCTGCTGACCCAGGATAAGTAAGGTGGAACCTATGAAACATACTCCTCCCCAGCCCTATGAGGAAATAGATAGGTGACCAACAGTTACTTCCCATTTTCAGCCTACCCAGAGAGCATCCTTTGTAAACAAACCAAACAAAAAAAATAAATAAAAATAAAGGTGATCATCTCTTTTCTTTATAATCAAGTGGAACTTAATGCAGGCAAATGGCTCTAAGGTATGACCTGACTTAGGCTTGACTCATTTACCCATGAATCAATGTGAGTGAGAAGGAATTTCATAATTAGTATTCATGAAATCTCCAAGCACCATATGCCCTCTTTTTCTGGAAGGAGAAATCAAAACAGATGGGTATGTTTTTTTTTTCTCTGAAGTCCTGCAGAAATAAGGAAGTAGAGTCATTTCTTCACAAGTTAAGATGTCACTGCAGCAAGCTGTGTGAAAGATACAGGATAATTTGGTGCTGTGGGTAGAGGGGAAAGGATATTGAATTTAGAGTCAGTCAAAGGACCTGGGTTCTATTCCCATTTCCACTCCAATTCCCACATCACACTGACTTGTGTGACCTTGGGCAATTCTTATCACTCTTTCAAGCCTCATTCTCCTCATTATATTGTATACAAGTACACAATAATTCTTGGACTTCTTGCTTCACTAGGTTGTTTTATGGGAAACCCTTTGTAAAGTATAAGGCATTATAAGATGAGGTCTCAGAAAAGAGAGGGAACGGCATCCCATCTCAGTATGTTCTTCTGCAAACCCTGGTCCCCTTTCATGGAGAAGAAAAGAGAGGGTGGAGGCAAACATGAACTAGCACACTAAAGAAGGGAATTACAAATCCTGAAGCTCAGTTTTAAGTATGGACTGACAACAACCTGTGAGCGTATTATGAACAACACCAAATTGAAAGCCACCTGTCAGAGATGAGTAGCAGCTCTGTAGCTCATGTTTTAGAATCAGAAGATAGAGAAGATATAGAGATTCATAACCAAATGAACAATCAGCACAAAGACCTAGCTAAGTTGAAGCTTTTCTCGAAAGAACCACAGTATGAGACTTGAGGTACACCATGTTCACATAGCAAGTCTTTTTCAGCCATCCTCCAAATGACTGAAATTGACGTTGAAATGGCTCCCCATTTCATTTCCAATTCTTTACTACCACAAAGAGTACTGCTATTAATATGTTGGTATATACTTGTTGTCAAGCTCTTCAACAAAAGAATAGTCTTAGGCTAAGAAATCTTGGTGCTTAAGGAATATATAAGATAAGTAGACCAATGGAAATCCAAGTAGTTGAAATATGTGATAACTGGATAGCCTAAAATATGGATTCAAAATAGTCAAGGCCATACAAAGACAATGCATCACAACTGTTGCCTATTGAGGTTTTATTCAAATTCCCTGGTAAGAAAAGGGAAGGAAGTGATGGAGTGTCAACCCAGGAGATTCTGAAAGTAGTACAATTTGCACAGAGTCTGACCTTAATAGTGGCTTAGAAGACAGCAACTTGGAGAATAAAAAGTTTGAGTGTCAGTACACCACCAGAAAGACAAGGGAAAAAAATCTAGCCTGCTTCAGCTCTAGATCTTTCTAGATCCTCTATTTAGAAGAGAAATGATGAACCAGAGGCAGCCACTTCCTTGTCTAAGCAGATTGTCTCAAATCCGTGTTATGTTAGTCAACCAATATGTGCTACAATGTAACAAACATTTCTTACTTGCCTACAGACTCCCATGTTAAGAACTGAGGAGTTTAGATAAGATACATTTCCTGCCTTCAAGGGAGTTACACAACCAAGTGCTTTCTCCAGTGAGACCTGAGAAGAAATTACTAACTGGAGGTGAGGGAGCTGGAGAAGGGATCAGGGGAGACTTGGTAGAGAACATAATGTGTAAGTTAATGTATCAGTGTTCAAGGAGGACTAGAATCTCTGGTGAGAGGGTTTGCCTAGCCCTTTTCAGGACTTCTCATCTATCTTTGATGTCCACCTTCACCCTAGTCTCACCTGTGACTCCAAGAAACTGTGCACAATCTGGTAAACTATTTTTGCAGACAGGCTAAACCAGGCTGAGGATAACCAACAGACATTAAACCTGTTGATGAGTTAGGAGATGTTTACCCCAAGCATGTGAAGACTTCCCAGTCATAATGGGTGGATGAGGATAATTTATTCCAACAGTTACAAAGGCAGTTGAAGTAGGTGCTGTGGAATGCTTAGAGCTTGGTCAAGCATCAAAGACACCAAGGTCGCCTACTGCATCCCAGACCATCATCCTGACTTTTGTCTTGTGACTGGACTTCAGCGAGTCCAGAAGAGAGGGTGGGGCTGAATAAGTTTATGTAACTCTGCCTCACATAAATCCAATTCATGTGTGAGTCAAGATATTACCCATGATGCCATTGGTCCTGTTTGAAAACAAAGGACAAACAGTAACCACAACGTTCCTTAGCATACTTTATACTTTGGGCAAACAAAATAAATTTTTCTCCAGTTATGCACCAAACTCTTATTCATACTTATACATACTTATACTTTTGCTTAAGCTATTCTCTATGTCTGAGATGTCCTTTTTGCTTGTTATTTAAAACCCATCTTATACACTATCTTCTCTACCAAGTCTTTCTCTACCAACTCTTAAGTCTACATATCTAGTCCTTATTTCGCTCCTGAGCTTTATAGCCAACATGAACAACTACCTGTTGGACATCTCTGCTTGGGCACTACTTACTCAGATGGATCTCTGATATTATGGATTGTGGAATTCTAGATTGCTACCCATCTAAGCTTGCCTATCTTACATGACTGTCATCCATGTCTTCCCCAGAATTTAGTGATGGGGTTCCTCCTAATGTGCTGGAGGCCTTCCTCACTTTCTCCCACCATCAAAAAAGTACTGGTCTGGTCATCCACCTGTTATTCCTTGCCATATGACCAACCTATCTTCTGTCACACAATTCCTTGATGATACCTTTTGTCCCTGTTACACAGACACCTGAAATACAACATATCCAAGCTGGAACTCATCATCTGTTCTTTTATACCCAACCTTCCTCCTGCATTTCCTCTTTCTGTCAAGGACCCTACTATTCTTCTGTTCACCCAGGTTTGCGACCTTGAAATTGTATTAGACTCTTTACTCTCATTTGGGGGCAGCTAGAGGGCGCATTAGATAGAGTGCTGGGCCTAAAATCAGAAAGTCCTGAGTTCAAGTCTGTCCTTAGGCACTTACTAGCAGTGGGATCCTGGGTAACTCACTTAACCCTGCTTGCCTTAGTTTCCTCATTTATAAAATGAGTTGGAGAAAGAAATGGCAAACTGCTCCAGTATCTTTCCCAAGAAAAACACAAATGAGGTCCCAAAGAGTTGGACACAAGTGAAAAAAGTGAACAAAAAATGTAGATATGTAGGTTGAAGAGTCACATACATAGAGGTAATAATTGAATCAAGAGATGGCATAGAGGAAAAGAAAAAGAGGACCTAGAACCAAGCCCTGTGTTCTGATAATTTAAATCTCTTGACTGGATTTTCTCCTATGTGACAGCATGTACAAGTCAGTACATCAAGCAAACACCATAGTTATTTACTGTTACAAGTTGTGACATCATGAAAAATGAAATGTTTTCCTACAAGATTATTATCTTCAAGGCTGAACCTTAGACCAATATTTCCACTGCTGTTCAGGAACATCTCCATAGGACAAGACTGAATAGAAAATTGAAACATTATCTGGATAGTTCAGGCAAAATATCCAGCAACTTTTCCCTGACTCATCTACATGATACAAGCTAGAATAGTGGTTTCTGTCAATGATCCTAATTACATAGTATTATGTTGCATTATGAAGCAGCTAGGTGGCCACAGTGGAGAAAATGCTGGATTTGGAGTCAGAAAGACTTGAGTTCAAATCCCACCTCAGAGACTTACTTAGCTGTGTGACCTTGGGCTAGCCACTTAAACTCTCTCAGCCTCAGTTTTCTCATCTGTAAAATGAGAATAAAAATTATACCCACCTCATAGGGTTGTGATAAGAATCAAATGAGATATGAGTGAAGTGGTAAATCTTAAAGCATTGTGGGAATGTTAGCATCAGCACTAGAAAGCGTATCAAATTCGGAGTCAGAGGACTTGAGTTCAAATCCTGCTCCTGCTACTTAACTACCTTGTGTAACCCCGGGCAAGTTTCCTCTCTAGGCCTCAGTTTCTTCATCTATAAATTAAGGGAGTTATCTTAGATAACATCTGACATTTCTTGTCATCTTTACACCTATGAGCCTCTGAACTTCCTAACTTTCCCCTTCCCTTTCCAAATGAAATCCACACATATTCAGCGAGCACCCAGTATACACAAGGACCTATACTAAATGCAAAGAGCATCAGGAAAAAGTTTGAAACACAATCTCTGCCTTAAGGAGCCTACAATGCAGTGATAAGAAGGAAGGGCAGAAACACAGGAAAGTTTAAAAGAAAACCACAGTAGGTAGAAATAACAGCTTCTTGTGTCTTAAAGCCCTTATTTCCTCTTTTGTCCCTCCTTACATAGGATTGGGTTGGGGATTTTTTGGAAGCAATTAAGGTTAAGTGACTTACCCAGGGTCACACAGCTAGGAGATGTCTAAAGTCACATTTGAACTCAAGTCTTCCTGACTTCAAGGCCAGTGTTCTATCCACTGTGGCACCTAGCTGTTCCCCTTCCTTACAGAAGGTTATGAGGGTAGGGAAAAGTCCTTGTCAAATTCTCCAGCTCCTATATATTTAAGAGCACTTTGTGTTTCTCCTGTTCCTATTCCCTTATTTTTGCATAGATGTTTTTTCTCCCTACTTGACTGTAAGCTTCTTTTTACCTCTCATAGTTGGCACTTGGTAAATGTTAGCTGACTAAATAAAGACAACAATGGAAAAGGGGCTATCTGACCAAGGGCCAGCCAGTAATTGTCACTTCAGTTCAGAGGGAAAAGATATTGGGGTGGATTGTGAGGAGAGAAAAAAGGGGCTGTAGTGGAAGAGAAGGAGGAAAACTCTAGGAAAGAGGCTGGATTTGAGAAACAAGATAGTTCATTAACCCAAGTATTCTTTGAAGGAACTATTTTTTTAATTTTATTGACATTTTTGGTTTTTACATCCTACATAGCTTTCTTTTCTCTCCTTTCCAGAAAACTCTCTTATTAACAAAGGATTTTTAAAAGGTGGAGGGTGGGGGAAACCAGTTCAGCAAAACTAACACACCAACCAAGTTCAACCTTGCATACTGTGACTACACCCATAGTCAACCCCACACACAGAAAGGAGGGAGGTACATTTTTCACAGCTCATCTTTGGAACCAAGCTTAGTCATTATAATTTCACAATGTTAATTTTAGATTATTTTGTTATCATTCTTTCTATTTACATTGTTGTAACCATTGTGAATGTTGTTTTACTATTTCTGCTTTCTTTATATCAGTTCATATAAATCTTCCCATGCTGATCATATTCATCATTTCTTCTAGTATAGTTACCTTCAAGTAACACAACTGGGTTAGCCATTCCCTAATGAAGGCCCATCTATCTGTTTCTTTACTGTTACCTCCCAAAATACTACCACAAATATTTTGTTATATGTGAGATTTTTCTTTTTTCAATTGACATGTAGGGATATATAGGCTGAAGGGTGGAATCTCTGTATTGAAGTATATGGATATTTTAGCTATTCTTTTCCCATAATTCCAAACTACTTTCTAGTATGATGGGACCAGTTCACAACTCCACCAACAATGTATTAGAGTGCCTGTCTTTTCACAATGTCTATAGTATTCATCAATCCAAGAGACACTTTAAGGTATTCTTCTATTCCAAGAAAACATCTTTTCTGTGACCTCCGATGGGCATCCCTATCTAACGTAACTGTCACATTCATTTTACACTGCGTAATGAAGGTTGCACCCCATGGAGCATGCATTGGGTGTGGTCATCCCATGAAGTGTATACTAAGTTGTTCTGACCACTTTCAGGGAAATATACATTCACCTCAGGAGAACATGTTCCTTTGGGATGATATCCCTAACCTCAGATGGTCCCTCGGTCTGCCTTCAGTGGTATCTGAAGTGGGGTGGGGAGGTTGCCACTAAGCCAGGAGGAGAGCCCATTAAATGAAACTTTTTTAAAAAAAAGAATAATTACTCTTTCTTTTTTTTCTCTTCCTTTCACTACCCAGGTGGCATCATGTAACTCTAATACTCCCTGTGAAGAGTAGGGACAGGTTAACCTTCTCCACACAAGAAATAATAGCAACTGTTTCCATATGCAGATAGAGTAGGGACTCAGCTAGGTAAGTCTACACCTGGACCTCTGGTTTCTTCTGCTACTTGATATATCTATACCTGATTGGAAGTAACCAAAGATAATGAAGGTAATTGGACCTGTGAGGATCCCAAAATGTATGCGTCTAGGAGTAGAGGCAGCCTCATGAGTTCAAGGATTTGAGAGGTCCTGGTTCCTTAGTCAGCACTACTGAAAGAAGTCCTTTTTATATTCACTATAGTTATTTTTGAAGGAAAATATAGTCCCCAGTCAGAAGATGAGCTTACCCTGTGACCAAGATTGCTAGAAGACATAGACTTGGAAGAGATTACTTTGTACAATGCAGAGCCAAGGTGAAATCTGAAATACCACCTTAGCAGTTCCACAAACTGCTTTATGTTTGATCATTTTATGTCTTCACAGAAGAGAACAATCATTGTAGGTTATTACTACTGCTTCTTTCAGTTTTCTGTCAAAGCACAAGTGGGAGTCCTTGTACTTAGAATTTCTTTTGTGTAAGGGAAATAAATAGAAGTCCATTTCTTCATCTGTATTATACATTGAGTACATTTCTGTTCCCTTCTTTGGGGAGACACTAGGCATGAACCAAAACTTAAACTTTAAATAACTTTCCCCAGAGCTCCAGGGCAAAGATATAAAGAACCCAAGAGTCAAGATTCCAACTATTTTTGTGTGATCAGATTCACCTAGGACTAAACTTAGTCCATGTGCATCATGTTCAGAGTTAAGAAGGAGTTCCTTATGAAAGGGAGAAAGAAAAGGTAAAAACTCAAATCCCTGGAGACAGAAGTAGGTTTTTTAAAATTATTACACTGTATTTATCTGTGTGTCTTATCTCTCCTGCTAGATTGAAAGTCCCATAAGGACAGGGACCTACTATACTTAGTTAATTTTGGCCTATCTCCCAGCAAGGGGCACTGGTTCTAATGGAATGGAGACCTTTCCTCTTTACCAGCAGCACCTAGTAGCTCTTAGGCTTTGTGCCTTTAGGCTTTGCCTGATTTATTTTGCTGCTGGTTCATTGCTGTTTTAATGCTACCCCCTACACTGTTAGCTAAAATATTTTTAGATAATGAATTTAAACCATACTGTGGGGGCTGCAAAACACTTAGTCACCACTGTCAAGGTACGTGATCTCCCTCCCTGGAGATTGGAATAAAGCTTCACAATTTGATTTTTCTAGGGCAAAACAGAAACCCCAGGGCTCAGACCTCAAGCAAGGCTCTCCTTTGGTGGATCCTTTGCTTCTAAATCATGGGCAAGGATGTCCAGGAAAGAGAAGAGTCTAAATGCCCACACAATCAATGCTCACCTGGAATGATTAATTTCAGGAGGCAGCATGCATCTGGAATTAGAGAATGTGGGCTCAAGTCCCATGCTGCTAGTTGACCTTAGAGGAGTCATTTTACTTCTGTGCCTCAGTCTCCTCACCTGTAGAATGAGAGAATTGGACTCAATGAGCTCTCTGTCCCTTCCATCTGCATATTGTATAGCTATTCAGCTGACAATTCGGTCCAAAGTCAAGGGATAGGACCAAGTGACCTTTCACTCTGAGAATTCTATGTCACATTTTTCTTTCCTTCAACTCCCTTGCATGTTCAATGTATTTGCTGATGGCACTTCTACTCTTAACAGTTATTATTCAGTAGCATGATTTCATTATGATTGCTTCTGGTTTTTTGCATTTGCTTCATTCCTTCTTTGACGTATTATCTTTTTTTACATTTTTTAAAAAAATAATAATTTCTATTTATGACTTTTGTCTTAACATCACAGTCATTTCCTTCTATATCCCTTCCTGGAACAGAATGAGCCCTTCCTTATAACAAGGGAAACTGTTCAAGAAAACCATTTAACACTGTGACCACATCTGTATGCAACAGTCCATACTGCTTACTGTTCCACCTCTGTATCTAAAGGAGGAACATGTATTTCCTCATCTCCTTTCCAAGGTCCAGACCAGTCATTAGAATTACCCAGCATTCTGCTTTGTTTTAATGTCTTTCTTATTTACATTATCAAAGTCATCCTGTGATTTTTTTTCTCCTCCTTACTTCACCTAGCTCTGTTTTTCTTACTGTTTGTTTCCATACTCCACTCAAGACTTCAGATTTCACCACCACACTGTCATCATTCCTTATCTGTCTCCTTTAAATGGACTTTAGTCTCCTCCTCTCCTCATCTTCAATGTCTGTGTCTCTTGTAAGATGCCACCTGCAACCCATCTATCAGTTTCAGGCTTTTAAAAACCTGGCATTTGTCCCATGTACATTTCGTGGTTTCAAGGTGAGGGTTGAAAACAGTCCTTTCCTACCTCGGCACACTTCAAGTCTTCCTTGATTCTCCATCATCAGTACCAACCAGCTTTTGCTTATAAATCTGACCTATCCCCTCCCCATTGAACCAGAGTGGCAGGGTTGTATAATGCAACACTCACTAGACTTGGAGTTCAAAAAAATCCATTTTTGAATAAGCATTTTTTTTTTGCAAATTTTAAAGAGCTACATAAATGTGGTCTACTAGTAACCAGCTACTGGCTGTGGTCCTGCCACATTTGGTAACAAAAAGTTATCTAGATCCCTCCCCTCCCCCCAATCTGGGGCTCAGTCACAACGATAGCCCGCCAAAGGCAGGAATACAAAAAGAGTGGGGAAACAAGGTAAGAGAAAGCAGGGGAGCTGGCTCTATCCATGGTGCCTGTCCAATTCTCTGCCTCCGGGGAGCTTCATTTCTGCGTAGTCCCATCCGAGGAGCAGCATGGTAGAGAGAAAGGCCTCTGGACTGAGCATTAGGAGAACAGAGGTTTCATGTTGGTTCCACCATTAATTTACTTGCAGAGTTTAGACAATTCACTTACCCTTCACTGGGTCTACTTCATTAAATAAGAAGGCCCAACTTCCTTTTTCAGCTTAGATATTCAATAATTTTATGACTCATTCCTTTGGGTTAAGCCTTTCCAGGCTTTTGAAAAATGCAAGGTTCCCACCAAGAGGGGGAACACATTAGATGGTGCTAATCAGTCCCACCCCATCTTCCCAGTTTTGTCTAGTATTACTTTTTCTTAAGTATGTAATCTACCCTCCAGACTGGACCTCTCTGGCTATCCTACCACCCACTCCCCAACATTCCTCGAAGTTTCAGTTCAGTTCATTCAATTCAATTCAACAAACATTTGCTCACTATCTTTCCCCATACCTAAAATGACCTCCTTACCTCTTTAGCTATTGAATTGCCACTGATACTTTAAAGCCCAACCCAAATGTCACTTCCTCCAAGAAGCCTTCCTTGATTCCCCACCCCCAGGGAGTAACACAATCTGATAAATATCTATTAAAAACGTACTGCATATAAGAGATCCCACACAGTACTTTATTTTCCTCCCTCTCTAATGCATTTAAGTAATACCATATTTAACTGGTTGGTTCTCATATCCCTCTTTTCTCTCAAATTATTATTTGCCCCCAAGCAAATGTGTAACAGCTGTTTAAGAAAGAAAAGGAGGAATAACAGAGAGCTTCTGACAATTGCCTTACTTTTCTCTTTGTCTCACTAACTATACCCAACAGACTCATCAAAAACCAAAAGTGCCCTAGAGAACCAAGTTGATAACTTGTATAGTATAAACACAATGGGTTAAGATTATGGTAGAGAAAAGACATTAAGATGCAGTGTTGGTGCTGGAGTAAGATATATTCTATCTTAATAATACTGAGCTATATTTTATATTAATAATATTAATTATCACTTACCAAGTCCTTTGAAGCCACCTAACACTTGGTAGGACGCACATCCAAGGGAAGATCCACATATGGGCCCACTGCACTGGCAAAAACTACTTGGAAGATGACTTGAGTATAGTGCCACCTTGGGGAAAATCAAATATTGTACTTCTTCCCTTGGAAATGATAAAATGATACACAGGCTTAAGAAAGTCAGTCCCTGAACAGATTTGAGGGTCTGTAGTAGCTCTCCAAGTTTCATATGCAGCTTACACCAATGACACATATGTATTGTATTTGTATCCCCCAATACCTAGCATGATCCCTGGAAAATAGTAGGGGCCCATGGATTCATTCATTCATTCTGAAATTCTATGTTTGTGTCTTATTCCCTCCTCAACCTTAACTTCCACGTAGAGGAGAGATTTACCTTCAATAAATTGTCTTGGATTCATCTCTCAGCACATAGCATAACATTCTTCATACAGGAGACACTTAATACACATTTGTTGGATAATCTAATGAATGAGTACTTTGAGTTCTCCATACCTTAGTATCCTTTAGAAATGCAAGTTTTCCTCCCGGACAAGAAAATCTGTGCCTAGCATGAGGACAGCACTCCCTGGGATACAGAAGATGAAAGTCAATCAGATTCTTTTGGATCCTGCCCTAATAGTAAGAACGAGAAGGTACAAAAACATCTCTAAGAGAGACCATGTGGTTTGGAGAATGATTTACCTATATGTAAGATGACCCTGCTAAGGTCTGGAGTGAGATATAAGGATCAATAAGACATGGTTCTTATCCTCAATGGCTGACCCAATAGAAAGCGGAAAAATATTTACAGAGATAAATATAGCACAAATTATAATATAAGGATATAAAAGGTATTTCAAGTGCTTTGAAATGAATTGAGGAAAAAATACATATAGTCAAGGGCAACAAACAGATTTCATGCAGAAAGACATAGACCATGAAAAATGATTAGTATGGCAGCTTTCCAGAAGTAAAGAGTGATGTGAGCAAAGGCCCTGAGACAAGAAATCATTGGTACCTGCTCAAACAATGGAAGTTACAGACATATCTCACATAAGAGTGGCCCCAACCATAAGCACTGGTCATCATTAATTTAATCAAACCCCACCATAGGTCTGTAAACCACACAATACCCTCCCGCATGTATCTGTTCAATTGTACATTTATAACATTGTTCTTCTAGGAGTAACTTCCCTGAAATCCCTTTTCCTTAACTATTTTTAAGGAACCAATTAACATTAGGCAAAGTATACCTATAAACTTGTTTTATAGGATGAGAACACATATAAATGGAAGCATAGTAGAGGATACAACTAGAAAGCTAAGTTGGAGACAGATTGTGAAGAGTCATAAATATTAGCCAAAGGAATGTGGTTGGCACTGGAAAGCCATTAAAGGTTTTGGAACGGAGGGAGTAACATCAGATCTGTGCACTGGGAAGACCACATAAGCAGATATAGGCAACAGAAGCAGAAAGGGCATAGATTGGAGGTAGTTAAGGGCAGGGAAGAGACCATTGGAATAATCAGGGTTAGAAGTGATAAAGAATCTAAACAAGGATGGAAGTAGAAATTTTCTAGTACTAGTACAGTTTTGCCAGTACAATTTTACAAATTGGGAAACTGAGTCCCAAGAAAGGAAAATGCTTTGCCAAAGGTCACACAATAACTTGATATCAGAACCAGAATCCGGTCCAGCACTTTTTTTGTATGATATCATACTGATTTGCCTATGGTGAAATTTCAGGTATCAGATAGATAAAAGTAAGATTATTTTTGGTGGAATAGGAGAAAGACTCCTTCCCAATGGTCCTTAAACTCATATGTTTACTTTCAGCAATCATTGAGGCAAACAGCAAATAGCTAAGGTCATTAGGTGTGGCATTAAGGTGTGGCATCCCTTATGGTCAGTCATTAACCCACTCTGGGGTCAGGGGTCAGGCTGAACTCCTAATTTTCCTTTCTTAGAAATTGTTTGGTTTGAGCTGTGGCTATAGAGAGTGTTTGTTGTTGATGTAGATTCTTGATTTTACCCTGCTTTTCTATTTTAAGTAAATTATTCATTTTCACCACTAGAAAAAATAGAAATAATAAAAATAAAATCATATGGCTAACTGCCTCCTCCACCTCTGCATAAGACTAGCTTTCTTTCCATTAACTCTTTCGTATCTCAATCCACAGGAGAGTGTCATTTGCCGTAAAGCTAATCTTTTTTTTTCCTGATTCAAGACTGTTCCCAGTACCCTGATCTATTATGTAATAACAGATCTTTTTACATTTAGATGCTGGAATTGTCACCTTTTCCTCTGATTCTTCTGTCTTTGTTATCTTCTGGGGCCTCAGAGTTGTGCCAAATCAGATATTACATCTGTCCGAACTTTGTCATCTGATTCCCAAAGACTCTTACTGTGATTATTGGCCAGAGACGTAGAGATCTCAATCACTCTCCTAGCCACTCAGGCAAATTTAACCTGCCTCTGGAGTCACCTTGCTCCCCACTCCCACACTTCTACCCAATCAGACTGAATGCCAGCTGCGGGGAGGAGGGGACGCACCAGCAATTCACTTAAGTTCTCTCTGCTCCAACTGACTCTGATATTCTAAGTTGCCAGTGTGCCTGTCTGCTTTCCCCACCAGGGAATTCCAATGGAATTATAGGTACAGCTAAAAAAGAAAAAAAAAGGAAGCAGGGCAGACCTGTGCTATCTGCCTGGATTGCTGTGAAAATCAAATTAAATGATCACCACAGGAAGTACTTTGTAAGGCAAATATCCTTACGTGGGTGTGTATACAATATATTCAAATATAATCTGTATTTATATATACATATATTTATATATTTGTATTTATATATATATATACACACCCTGCTTTTCTTATTAGGAATAGGTCACTACAGATCCTTGTACCTCACCTGCTCATGTTCCTGATGACCTCGCTCACAGGGATTCTTCATCCTCTTCTTCCTCCTCTGTCCTTCCATTCTCATTCTCTCTCTTCTACCACCTCTCTCATCCTCTGAGGCACTCTGTTTTCTTAGGGACTTTTCACATTAGCAGAGAGTTCCCTTCTTTCTCTGTCTTTCTCCCTGCCTCTCTCTACCCATCCATCCTGGTAATTCAACTGGAACTGGGCAGAGGTAACCCCTGCCCGACCTTCAGAGCCTCTAAGACGTCAGAAACTCCTGAGCGGTCTCCCCATATGCCATACTTCGTCAGTCTGTCAAATTCATAGAATTCAGGAGCTAGAAAAGACAAACATCAGAGCTCATCTAATTCAGTGATCTCAATTAAAAGAAGAAGATACTGTCGCCTGTTCTCTCACCCTTCACCTCTCACAGGAGTGTACCTAAGGTACAAGGAACCCAGTCCTAATGGGGGTCAGTGAGGGGCAAAGCACTCCTTCTGAAGACAGCCCCTTTCACTTTGGGATAGCTCTGGTTACAGCTGCACTGTTCTTTGTCCTTCATGTTTGAAGATCAGTGACGTCACTGACAATATTTTGACTTTTGTGTGAATTGGATTTAAATGAGGCAGAGTTGCACAAAGTCATCAGCCTCACTCTCTCTTCCTGAGTCATGAAAGTCCAATGTCAGGACAAAAGTCAAGATGACCAGCGATGGCCCAGAATGCAGTGGATGATCTTAGGGTCTGATATCTGACCGGAGATGGCCCAGGATATGGCCCAGGATATGGTGGATGACTGTAGGGTCTGATATCTGACTAAGCTCTAAGTGCTCCATGGCGCCTGCTTCTGCTGCCTTTATGACCATTGGAACAAATTGTTCTCATCTGCCCATTCCTCTGCAGGGAAGTCTTCACATGCTTGGGGTAGATATCCCCATTGATTCACCAACAGGTTTAAGGCCTGTCTCTTATCTTACTTCATCCGGGTTTATCCCATCTGCCAAAACGATTTTCTGGGGTGTGGTTGCTATGTATGCTACAGCTTCTTGGAGCTACAGGTAAGAACTGGATGAATCAGTTGGATACCAAAGATAGATGAGCAGCCCGTCACACCAGAGATGCTAGTCCTCCTGAACACTCCATACATCCCTATTACCACATTAGTTTTTTATATAAAGTCTAAATTATTTTTCTTTGAAACTTTCATCTCTTACTTCTAGTTTATGGGGCTAGGCAGAACAAATCTAATCTCTCCTCTACCTGAGAGCTCCTTCAGACACTTGGAGATAGCTCTGCTGTCCCCTAACCCAAGTCATCTTTTCTATAGGCCAAATCAGATGTGGGGAACTTTGGTTTCAGTCCAAAGGCTGCACTTAAGGACCTAGAAGGCTACAAGTTCCCCACCCCTGGGTCAAATCATCCCTAGTTGATTCAATTCCTCCTCAAACAGTATGGTCTCCAGTCTCTTACCATCCAAATGTTGTCTTCTGGACACTGTGGCCTGTCAAAATCTTTCCTAAATTATGGTACCCAGCACGGTACACAGTTTTCCAGATATGGCCTCACCAAGACCAAGTAGAGCAGGACAGTCACCCCTCAGATTCTTCTTCATGGAACCTAAAATAGTGTAATGGGGGATAAACAGCAGTCCTGATCTGCTCTGAAAATAGCACTCTCCATGGAGTGCAGAGCCTGTACCCTGGCTAGTTCTAGGGAAACATGGGACTCAACACTGAAAAACCACAACCCTGACTCATGTCAGTGATGAAGGTGGGGAAAAGGGGGAGTTGAAGTATTTTATCAGTTAAAAAGGAAAGAGCTTCCAGTGCACTTTCTTCCTTTCAAACTTGAAATGGTATGGTGAGCTGTTGTTGCCCTGTGCAACTCTTCCTATCCCCATTTGGGGTTTTCTTGGTAAAGATATTGGAGAGATTTTCCATTTTCTTTTCCAGCTCATTTTTCAAATGAGGAAACAGGGTTAAGTGTTTGCCCAGAGTCACACAGCTAGTTAAAGTCTGAGTCCTGAAGATGCGTCCTCCTGAATCCATACCTGGCACTCTATTCACTGCACCGCCTAGCTGCCCACAGTATGGTAGGTGTTCTTGTTCAGTTGTTTCAGAAGTGTCTGACTCTGTGGTCACATTTGGAGATTTCTTGGCAAAGATAATGGAATGTTTTTTCATTTCCTTCTCCAAGTATTGTGGGTACAGGTACATAAAAGCTAAAGCAAAGACTCAGGTAGATGAACAAAGCTAGGACATTGGGACTGTGGCTGACTTTTCTACTTTGTATTTTTTTGAGTAGAAGGGACTGAACAGTGATCCTGAGATGGACTTTACCAGCCTTGGAAGAAGCCTTATGAATTGGAGAGTTTGATGCTCCCGGGCCCCTCAGTCAGTATTGATTAGAAGAAGGAGAAATTTCCACACTGGAGAGAATGACCACCAGCAAGGAGATGAGCCCAACTTCTGGACTGATTTGTCGAAAGACTCTGACCTGGAGGAACTGTTATGACAGAGCAAAGCAGAAGTAAAATGTGAAATGCTGATTCAGCAGTACTGAAAACTCTTTCATGTTCTCTTGTTTATGTCTCAACCTCCTGGGAGGGCATAAAAGTAGTGATATTACTGCAGCTGGTTAAGTCTTTCTGGTAATACCTGATTTACATTGTACATCAAGTACCTTTTCATTTCCCCCTCTCCCTTTTAGACATATCCATACCCAAGCTGTAAGTGATTCTCCCAAGGGACTGAGATAGGGGATGGAAAGAATGAAAAACTCAATGAGACAAGAGTGATGCCCTCTCTTTGGAGTCTAGAAATTAAAGAGTGCCCCTTAGCGAAGAGGAAGAGGTCTTGAACCCCTGGGTTTAATAGCCCTAATACAACTGTATTAGCTTTTTAAGCTGACATGTTCCACTTTGACTCACATCAAGCTTACTGTCTACCAAAATCTCCAAATTCTGAAGAGGAAGTCTTTGCCCTCTCTACTTTCTATTTCTTCCCACCTTCACAGGTTAGAGTGTAAATGAAAATGGCAAAGATCTGACTGGTCATTGTGCTGGAGAATGGGGGATAGGGACAGATGGAACCCCTACTTCTTCCAGGGATTTCACCAGTGTTACAATGTAAACCCTATACAACACTTACCCTAATCAGAACATGTTGTTCCCCATCATCGACCCACCTCCACCTCCTCTTCTCATTCCCACCCCCTAATCAGCGCTCAGGGGCATGTCTGTCAAAACACATCTCAAATGACTTTGCTAAAATCATTGTTTGTTTAGTCATAAGGAAACAAAACGCAGTCAAGAAGAAACCATTTGAGGAAGTTAAAATTGCTAAATATGATTGTTTATGGATATTGTTGAGAAGAATGGTAGCAGAACAGAGAAGTCTGTGAACTTGGGGTCAGAGACCTGGCTTTGACTCCGGGTTCCACTACCACTTACTAGCTGTCACCTTTAACAAGTGGCTTCAGCAATCTGGGTCTCTGTACCTACATTTAATAACCTGGGAATGATGCCTACATTACCTAATTAAAGGAGGCAGCCCATTCAGGTGGTCCATCAGCACATATACTTGGAACAAGTGTTGGAGATGGATCTTGGGAAGGACACAGGATAGCAAAGGGGGAAGACTGCATAGGACATTTTTTCAATGATCCCAAGCTTCTGGCACAGTGGCACAATGATCCCAATGATCCTGGCATAAAAACCCATCTTTTAAACATTAATATTTTTCAGTTGTTGCATGTTTTGTAGCCACATAGAATTCCTCAATGAATACTCATGTTAGAGATGAGATTAAATTTCTATAAAGGAACGGCTTGGGAAGGTACTACATAATTTCCCAAGAACAATTCTTCTAGATCTCCTCTTTAATTATAATGAAGCTTTGCCCTTCACTTAGACACTAAGATGTCACTAATATGACTATTCTGAGTGGCTAAGTTACCCTGCACCATTCCATGCCCCAGTTAACTCACTAGGCATGCTCAAATGAAATGGTCACTTCAGTAGGCTGTTATATCCGACCAAGAAACTGAATAGTCTTCAATGCTATGCCACCTCAGTCCTGGTACCTACATGAATTGCCAGTTTTTGCTGGCCTCTGATTTTCCTAGTGCTTTTAGGGATTCTTATCTAAGAATATGATTTAATCCTATCATAATTCATAACTAGTTTAGCTCATGAAACCTCACAGGAATTCAATCTCCATCCTACCTCTGTGTGACCTAAAAGGAGTGTTCATTCATATATAGAGCTAAGTGGACTTTTTACTGTACTAAAAATGAAGTGAAAAATATTAGCTTTAACACCCCTGGACAGTAATCAACTCACTCCTCCTAGTGAGATCTGAAATCTTAACTCCTTTCCTTCTGTGCCTACTGTTCGCCAGGAATACCCCCAAAATGGTACTGGATCACCTCCCAAGCAAAAATAAAGGGGTATGGTGAAAGTGACTAAATTGTTCATACCTTTTGACCTAGCTATTCCACCATTGGGCATGTAACCCAAGGAAATCAAAGACATAATTTCAAGCAAATACAGGGACAAGA
This sequence comes from Bettongia penicillata ogilbyi, assembly GCA_023548195.1. Classification (NCBI taxonomy): domain Eukaryota; kingdom Metazoa; phylum Chordata; class Mammalia; order Diprotodontia; family Potoroidae; genus Bettongia; species Bettongia penicillata. The sequence continues at coordinate 6,363,073 of JAJHZJ010000612.1, forward strand.
GGAGGTCCATTTCTCATGCATGTCTGCCATTCCAAAATCTGTCTGTCTCTCTCAAGGTATCTCTGAAGCATGTTTGGAAGCATTTCTGGAAGCAACAATAAGTCCTTTATGTAGGTATGCAATGTCATGTTCAGCATTCTTTCCACCATTCAGGAGTCACATCTTCCTCTATAACCAAGCATAAAAACCACGCCAGTCTTGGATTGAAGCTAGGTTATACTATCTTACCTTGGCTAGTCAGCCTGTATTCTCCCTGGACCCATCTTTAAAGACCCCTTGTCTTGACATAAAAAAAGAATATTTCTTTCCACATGTCAGCTACTATTGCTCAAAAAATTATATTTTATTTATTTATCTGTGTCAATGTGATATCCTTACTCTCCAAGGAAGAACTAAATTTCATTTTATTTTTGTATCACCAGCTTTTAGCATATATTAAGTATTTAATAAATGCCCACTGAATTTAATTGAATTGACTCAGAAACAGCTTTTTCTTTGAGATTTTGGGAACTTTAATATTTCTTTATTGTCCTCTATTGTTTTATTCCTATCCATTCCCAATTTTTTTCTAAGTAGAAAAAATCCTCTAAAAATATAGTTTTGACCTTAGGGAGAACAGGATAGCTGTTTAACTGACTACAAGATTTCATTCAGAACCTTCTATACCAAGCAGAGGAAAGGGATCCCACTTAGAATTTAAGGGTGGTAGCAAATGTGATGTTCACAAAAGAGAAGAGGGTTTCCTGGTAAGTCAGGGGCCAAAAAGCCCTCAGGATTGCACCTGTTGTGGGGTGTGGTGCCATAGACATTCATGTGTTAATGAAGCAAAGAGCATTCAACCTTCAGGTTTTATTCATTCTTTGTAAGGTTCATAATTGGAAACTTGTTTTTGCAAAGCTTCTTTGCAATGCAAAACAAAATTTGGCATGATGAACAGATTACTTTTTAAATTCTTTTTGTTGTCAATGCTAACAGGGCCAGAAATACCCAGTAGGTTTAACCTTCAGATCTGAGGGTTGAGGTCAGGAAATATCACCCTCTGAAAACAAAGGTAGTAAAAAAAAAAAAATCAATAAAAGTGCATGTATAGAAAACATATTGACCCGCAAATCAGGAGGCATGGTCCCACTCTGCCACTAATTGTGGCCATTGGTTACTTTCTTAACCTTTCTGGGTCTCAATTTCCTCTTTTATAAATTGAAATAAGGGATTATGGTCCCTTTCTGATCTAAAGAGTCTATGATTTGATTAATGTGAAAATATGTTATTAAGGAGATATTATATATATATATTTATATAAGGATATATCAGATTGTACACTGTCTTGGGGAGGGGGGAGAGAAGGGAGGCAGAGAAAATTTAGAACTTATGGAAGTGAACATTGAATACTAAAAATAAATTAATTTGCAAAAAAAGATAAAAATAAAAATTCTATGATTCCATTATCCTATATGGTTAAGGATGAAACTGGCCATTGGTAGAAGTGACCCACGCCAAAAGGGCAACTGATGAGACAAAGGTAAATTCTCAAATCATCAAGCAAAACAAGAAATCTCAAAAATCTCCTCAAAAGATGATGATGTGCCATTTTGCAGACATCTGCCTTACATGTGGAGACCATGACTTCTCTGGACCTTGCAAATACCAAAGTCCTCCTACATCACTTCTTCTGCTTCCCTGCTTCACTGAACCCAGCAACCTTTGGCTGTGGCTAATCCCCTCTCTGTTGACAATAAGCCCCTGGGCTGAGTAACTTTCCAGCAGTGCATAGACAAGATCCCAAAGACAGCAGAAAACTTCCATGCTTTGAGTGCTACAGAGGGGAAGGTTTAGAAACAAATGATGATATTTTCAAAGAATCATTCCCGGGTTCATGTGTCTAAATAGTGACTTCACAAACCATAATGGCACTAATGGCAAATCTACCAATGGTGAGAAATTTGCCGGTGAAAACCTCTTCTTGAAGCACACAGTCCTAGGGCTGTTATCCATGTTATATTCTGGGTCCAACATAAATAGCTACCAATTTTTCATCCGCTCTTCTAAGACTGATTGGTTAGCTACAGAGTATGTGATCTTTGGCCAGGTTTAAAAAAGACCTGACCATTGTGAAAATCATGGAGCCCTTCTGATCCCAGGATGGCAAAACCAACAAGATCACCACGTTGACTGAGGACAACTCTGAGAAGTTTTTTGGTTTGGTTTTTTTTTTTTTTTTGAGGGGGGTGGGGGGAAGTTGGTCTTATTCACCAACCTATTTTTTCAGTAGCTGAGGAAAGTGTTTCTGCCTCATCCCAACACCAGTCTGGTCTTAGATCTTTTCATCCTTGAGTCTTTCTTCCAACAATTCTCTTTGAATTTCATTTCCCTCATCTTTTCAAAAATCTAACTAGATTGAAGAGTTAAGTTTGGGATTATAAAAGAAAAAAACTAAACTAAAAAAAGAGTAAGATTAGGATGGGGGAAGGAGTGAAAAGATGATACAGTGAGTAATCGAGTTTGAGCCTGATTCCTCAACATCATCTCAAAAATAGCAACAGATGCACCAAAGCAAAAGACCAACCAAAAACATTTTTAAGCAAAATTTAGACTTTTAGAAAAGGTCCTTCACAGAAAAAGGGAAAACAGCAGCTAGGCAAATAAGTAAACAACACTGAAAAAGAGACTCCAACGTAGTAAATAAATATAATGGAGTTTAAAAACAATTAAGGGAAGATAAGAGAAAGAAAAAAGGCTGCCAAAGTGAAAATGGATGCCACAATACTCTTCAGAATGGCAAATAAGCTCAAAAAGAAAAAGATTTAAAGACCTGGCATCTATAAAAATGGAATTCAAATCAATGAAGCAAAGACAAATAGGAGACTCCACAGTCTGAAAAAAAATCAATAAAGATTTTTAACAAAATAGAAGAATCAAGAAAGAATAAAATCATGTTGATGATAGAAAAATAATAGAATATGGAACAGATGCCAAATTAGATTTTTTTGCTCTTGTTTAGTCAATTGAGTTGTGTCCAACCCTTTGTGACCCCATTTGGGATTTTCTTGGCAAAATACTGGAGTGGTTTGCCATTTCCTTCTCCACCCCATTTTACAGATAAAGAACTAAAGCAAACTGGATTAAGTGACTTTCCCAAAGTCACACAGCTAACATGAACTCAGAAAGAAGAGCTGTCCCTCCTGCCTGCCCCCTAAATTGAATTCCAAAGCAGTAATTATACATAGCAAGGAGGCTATACACTCTACATGTAGTGAGCCTCCAGATATGGCAAGGGCTTGTTCTTATGTGGGCTTGTGTAGGGAGGCAAAATAGACATCTCTAGCCTCTTCTTCCCAACCTTTCTCCAAGGGATACTTTCATTTCTTTCAGGAAGTGAAGCCGGAGATTGGGGTCAGAGGCTACCACTCTGCTCTCCTCAGAGTTGGGGTACAGGCTATCAGAAGTATACCTGTCTGCCCTTAAATTACTGTTCATCTGGGAAATATGACCAGGTTCATAAGGTCTGTATCCAAGGTCTGACACCCTTCCCACCTAATACTAGTTCCACAGTGAACACGCATAGTGAGTTTCATAGAAGCTCATTTATCCAAATCATAGCAAAACAGAAATCAGATCAGGTATAAATAGGAGAACATATACCAGAAAATGCAGGGTGAAAGAGTTCTCCCACTAGGAGCAAGACAAAACAGAGGGGGTCCTGGCTCTCCCCCACGAGGAAACTCTCCAAAGTCTCTAGAGTAGCAGCAAGTTAGGGATGGCAGCTGGAGAGACACTGCACTCTTCTTTAATGTCTTCCCAGAGTCTAAATTCCTTCAGCAACTTGAAATATGGTTGGTCTCTTCCAACTTCTTTCTGAAAGCTAGAAACCAATTCAACATTACACTTGAAGAAGAGTCCCCAAAGGGGCAATTGATTGAGAATCAAAGCTCTCCCAGTCTGCTCAGTCCCTTATGTTGGGCAGAGCCTTCATCTCCACCAATAAGGAGAAAGTTATACAAGGTTATATTCATAGAAAATAGAAAAATAATTTCTATTAAAAAATAGAAAATAGACTAGTAGGATAGATTAAATATACAATAAATAGAATTAAATGTATTTAGCAGCCTAGTTTTCAAAAAGCACAAATTACTAGAAAAGAAATTCCCTTTGGATTTCTTTTCCTTCTGCAAGTCTGACTAGACTGCAGAGATGAAAAACACATTCTTTAACAAAAACTGCCAGGCAAATTGGACAAAATTTTAGCAGAAAATGGAATTAGACAAACATCTAACACTAAACACCACAATGAACCCCAAGTAGATTAGTTATTTAAACATAAAAAAGTTTAATAAGAAAACTATAGAACAATATATAGATTCTGTATAGAGGGAATTTTTTTCCCCAATCAATCATAACATAGAGGGAATAGTAGAAGATAGTATACTTATCTTGAGTATATAAAATAAAATATAATTGTACAAATTAAAGGAATACATTCAGAATGAAAAGATACAGACTAGGGGAAAGAAACGTTGCATCAGATGGTTCTAATAAAATTTTGACATCCAAAAATTTATAGAGAATTGATACAAATTTACAAGAATAAATATATAATCAAAGGATATGAATAGACATTTCTTTCAAAGAAAAAACAAACTGTCAGCAACTTGTTGCTGTTCAAAATATCTGAGAAATCTAAATCAAAGCAACTCTGTGGTACCGTCATTCAGACATCACACAGGTAAAAATAGAAAAATTCAACATGCTTCTGGATGTGTGAAAGCAAGCACATGAATTCACTGCTGGTAGAATTGTGAATTACTTTGACTGATTTGGAAAACAATATGGAATTGAACAAGTTATAAAAAATTTTCATACCTGTTGACCCAGAAATCCTGCTTTGGGGTTTATATCCTAAGGAGTTAATGACAAGAAAAGACCCATAGATACAAAAATATTCCCAGCAATCCTAATTATAATAGAAAAAATGGAAATAAGCTTTATGTTCAACAATCATGGCCTGACGAAAAGCAATACATGAATGTAATGAAATAGTAATGTGCCAGAAGGATTAACAAATATGAATGATATAAAGAAGTATGGGAAAACTCACATGAGTAACTCATTTTTCTTTATTACATTTTAAGTTCCAAACTATCTCCCTCACTTCTCCCCATTCCACACTTGATGCAGATTTGATGCAGATTTACATGTAAGTATATAAAAATTTAAATATATATTATATAAATTTATGTTTATATATTTATAATATATTAAATACATATTTACATATAAAAATTTATATGTAAAACCATACTACACATATTTCTATTTATCAGTTTTTTCTCTAGAGGTATAATGCATTTCCTTCATGAATCCTTTATAGTGGATTTCAGTATTTATAGTACTTAGAATAACCTAACTCACAATTATTCTTTGAACAATATTGCTATTACTGTATACAATATTCTCTTGCTTCTACTCACTTTGCTTTTCATAATTTAATGCTATATGAAGTAATTCAGAAAGAAAAAAATGCAAAACCAAAATAATACCAGGAATGCAGGGTGGATTCAAAACAGCAGTAACAAAAAACTCCAACATAATAAAAATTATGTGATTATATAAATAGAATTTTTAAAGACTTTTAACAAAATATAATACCCATTTCTGTTTTAAAAAACACATTAAAAACTAAGAATTAATGTACCTTTCATTACCATAATAAATATTTTCTATCTAAAACCAAGGACATGCATGTGATGAAGAAATGCTAGAAGCCTTTTCAATAACGTCAGGGTAAAAGCAAGGATGTCTGGTGCCACATGCCAGCTATAGCAATAAGACAAGAAAGAGAAATTGAGGAAATAAGCATCAGCAAAGAAGAAATAAAACTATCGCTTTTACAGATGTAAAAGTCTACTTAGAGAACCCTAGCAATTCAACCCTAGCTAAAATGAACTAGAACAATAACCTCATCAGAGGAGCAGGGCATAAAATGAATCCACATAAATCATCAGCCTTTCTGTATGTTACCAACAAAACCAAGACTGTAGACAGTATGAGCTGAGACACTAAAAATTACAACACTGTCTAAATTAATTCACCTATTCAGTGCTAAGGTAATCAAACTCCAAAAAGATTACTTGATAGAGCCAGAAAAAATAGTAACAAAATTCATCTGAAGGAATAAAAAGTCAAGAATCTCAAGGGAAATCATGAAAAAACTAGGAAGGAAGGAGACCTAGTAGTACCAGATCAAAGCTATACTGCAAAACAATCATCAACTCCATTTAGCATTGGTTATAAATTAGAAAAGTCAATTTTCACATGCCTTTTAGATATCTCAAATTGGATGTTTTGTGAGTATCTCAAATTTAACATATATAAAAAAAGAACTTTCTTTCCTCCAAACCCTTCCCCTCTTACCAACTTTCCTTCTATTGTTAAGGGCATCACCATCCTCTGAAGTATCTTTGCTCACAACCTCAATCTACACTCACTTTCACCCCACATATACAGTCCATTCCTCAGTCTTGTTTCTGTCTTCATAGTATCTCTATCTCTTGTATGTGTCTCCTTCTTCCCGCTCACAGACACTATCCATGTAAAAGCCTTCATCACCTTTTGCTAGGATTATTTAAATAGCCTTTGATGATCTCCTTTAATCAAGTCTCTCCCCACATCTTCCATTCAGCTACCAAAGCTATTTTCCTAAAGCACAGGTCTGACCATGTCACAGACACCAACACTTCCGCTCAAACTCTAAGAGCTCTCTATCGCTTTCTAGATCAAAAAGAAAATCCTCTGTTCAGCATTTAAAACCCTTCACCACCTGGTCCCATCCTACCTTTCCAGTGTTCTTCCCCTTGCCTCTCCTTCACCAACTCCTCAAGTTAGCTACACTGGTCTGCTTTCTGCTTCTCACCCAACATAGCTAATATGAAAAATAGGCTTAGCATTACTTCAAAACATAAAACAAAAATAAAAAAGCAATTGATACCATTTAAAAAATAAATAGTGGATAGATGAGAAAATAAGGAGATTCAAGAGAAGTAGACAAGAAGGACAGCTTTGAAACTACAGCTGTTCCTTCTACATTACGACTTTTCCCATCAAAGTTTCAACATATTGTGGGTTGGCATAAGAAATGAAATGGGAATTTGGGGGGAGTTTTGTGGGAGCCACAGATGATGCACAAAGCTAGCAGATGATATAGAGAAAGTTTAGAAACTCAGAAATGCATAAAATATATGTATAGTATTATATAATATCAACATATTTTATCTTTTAATACCATAAATATACATGATTTCTTCTTCTCTGTTACAAAGGGAGGGCCAAAAATTTTATGGGGATTTTCCAGATCAAAGGGTGCCATATCCCTAACTCCTGAGGTGTGGAAGGGATAACTGTAATATGTTGAATTTATTATGTAATTTTTAAAAGAAATTCAAATTTCCTGTAATGGAAAATCTTTTTCTATTCTTTGTATATGGAAATGTTTGTGTTTGCTGATATTCACCAAATTCAAAGTAACAAATTTTAAAAAAATAAAAATTATTACAAAAATGCAAAATACTAAGTTATACACTGACGAACTATATAAAGGAAAATAACATCAAACAGCAGAAGATCATTGGTAACTGGACAATGTTACTATAACTTTTTAAAAGTTAATGCACATTTTAAAAAAACCAAACTGTATATAAATGACAAAGATTCAGTTTCAAATGCTTACTTAATTATTTTACCTTATTATAAGAGACCTTTCACAGAATGGGGGTAATCCATCTGTAAATGTATTCCTCTCTTTCTTTTTTTTGTATATAGAAATGTTCATGTTTCTAGAGATGTGTCAAGTCCATAATAACAAAAAAGAAATTAAACAATAAAGTTAATTCACATAGTTTGTTTCCACTATCCTATTCTCATTCTGTGTGAATGTTTCTCTCTCTCTCTCCCTCTCTCTCTCTCCCTCTCTCCCTCTCTCTCTCTCTCACCTCTAGTGGCTCCCCATTAGGTCTAACATCAAATATAAAGTCCCCTATTTGGCATTCTAGTGTCTCATAATATGACCTTTTTCTATCCATTCAGACTTCTTCCTCACCCATGCCCTCTGAGGTCCTGCCACACTTATCTACTTAACTGTTCATTCACAATGTTTTCTCCTTGCCTTTGCACTGGTTGTCTTTCTTTCCTGGAATACTCCTCACTTTTGACTCTTAAATAGTTAACTTCCTGTTAAATTCCCCCTTCTAAAGGAGACCTTTCATGGTTTCCCCACAGCTGGTAGTGCTTTCCCCAGGAAGGTTACAATCTATCCAGGAGTGGGGGGGTAAATGTTTAACAACTGGCTGGAACGGAGGGGAGGGGAGGGAACATACACGAGACAGTTTCAAGCTTTATTTGTATTACTAACATTTTCTCCATTAATTTCTTAAATCCAAACTTGCAACAAAATAATAAATCAAACCCTGATTTGTAGCATTTGCCAACTTCCGAGGTGATGAAGATTATACATTTGACTCTAATTCGTCAAGTTCCCTCCAGCTTCAGCGCTCTGGCATCTCATCTGAATACATGTTGTAGGTATCTATTCATGTACGTTAAAATGTAAGCTCTGAGGACAAGGACTGTTTTTGCTTCTCTTTGTATTCCCAGCACCTGGCACAGATAAAAGGTTTTGCAAACACTTGTTGATTGGTTGAATGATTGATCTCACCACCTTTTTTGGGTTGTTTTAATTTTTGTTGTTCTGTTTATTAGTAAGGAAGACAATAGCTAACATTTGTATATCACCTTAAGGTTAACAAAATGTTTTATACGCAATGTCTCATACGTTTTCGGATTTTATTTGGGAAAAAATAAATATCTTTTTTGAAAATTACATATATGTTTTTAGTCTACAACATTCAGTTCCACAAGCTTTTGAGTTCCAAATTTCTCCCAAGGCAGCGTGCAGTCTGATATAGGCATATATATATATATATATATATATATATATATATATATATATATATATATATATACACATATATATATATTCATATTAAGCATATTTTCACATTAGTCATGTTGTAAAGAAGAATTATAACCAATGGAAAGGACCACAAGAAAGAAGAAACAAAACAAAACAAAAAAGAGAGAGCAAATAGTATGCTTCACTGTGCATTCAGACTGTAATTCTTTCTCTGGATGTGGATAGTATTTTCCATCATGAGCCTTTCGGAGTTGTCTTGGAACCTTGTATTGCTGAGAAAAGACAAGTTTATCAAAGTTAGTCATCACACAATGTGGCTATAACTGTGAACAATGTTCTCCTGCTTCTGCTCATTTCACTCAGCATCAGTTCATATAAGTCTTTTCAGGTTTTTCTGAAGTCCACCTGCTCATCATTTGTTATGGCAACATAGTATTCCATTACATTCATATACCACAACTTGTTCAGCCATTTCCCAATTGACGGGCATCCCCTTAATTTCCAATTTTTTGCCACCACAAAAAGAGCTGCTACAAAATTTTGCACATCTGGTTTCTTTTTCCATTTGTATGACCTCTTTGGGATGCAGCCCTAGAAGTGGTATTGCTGGTCAAACTGTATGCACAAAAAATAAATGTCTTTAAAAATAGATGCTGTGATGCCTGCGGTCTCCATTTTTGTGTTTTTTTTTAACCAGTCAACAAATGGTGATAACATCCCACCTTCCATGTCTTTCTAAAGTTGCCTTCCTTTTGTTTTCAAAGCTTGGAGTTGTTATTTTTTTTTTATTTTGTCTAGTCTGTGACTAGTCTTATTTGGGAATTCGGCAGGGCTTCCTCCACCTCCAAATCATTCTGTCCTTGTTTATCTGAGATACTCTGTATTCTATGTACAGAAATGAAGCTCTGTGTAGAATGTAGACATCTTGAGAGTAGGGACTATTTTTTGTTTTGTCTCTGTATCCACAGTGCCCAACACAGTACCTTTCACCTAATGGATACCTAATAAATTCTTAATGAAATTAACTGAATTATGGGGTTTTTTTCTTGTACTGCCTCACTTTGTTTTTATTCATATGTCTAAATGTATCTATCTGTTGGTGGAAGTTAAAATAAAATTGATCAATTTTTTTTAAATGGGAAAAAATAGTTTTAAAAAAAAAACAGGAGCTGGGGGAGAAAATCAGTACTGAGAGACTCTGAGAGAGGAGGTACAGATGCTCAGACTTGGTTCCCTGGAAGAAACCCTGTAATTCTCTAAGGCATCTCTGATTGAACCATATGTCTCTATGAGCAGAGGAAGCACATGCACCCTGCATTTCCCTGGACAGAGTCCAAATTTCACTTGTGTCTCTACAAGAAAGTTTAAAAGGCCCTCAGCCTCCATGAAAGCACTCAGGCTAACACTATGTCAAATAGAACACAAGCTCAAATTAAGCTAGCAAAAATGCAAAACAGAAAGTTTAGCCCATAAGCAGGAGCTTTCATTTTCTGTATGAACTACCCTATGGTAGTGAGAATGTACTTGGGGTCACTAAGAGTCAGTCTTTCCTCTCTCTTGTTGACCCCACAGCCCTGAAGCCCTGGGTTCATAGCTTGATTCTGCCACTTCCTAAGTGTGTGTGACACTGGGTCCCAGTTTTCTCATCTATAAGATGAGGGGGCTGTATGAGATGATCTCTAAATTTATAATCCTATAATCCATTCTCTGCTAACTTGGTCATATGTTGCATCCAAATACTGCCACCTCTCTAGTCATGTGAATCTTCCTTTCCTGAGGTCAAATGGGTTCCCTGGGAGAGACCTGGGAGACCTTACAGAGATCTGCACCTTAGTCCTTTGGCTCTTCTCTCAAAGTCCCTCAGCCCTAATTCTTTCCCTATTTCACTAGCATCCACCCCTTAAGAGAGATTATTGATATATTCTGTTTTTTCATTACCTTCATTTCCATGTAGGGAGACTGAAAGTATTGCTAGCCAAAATATAACACTAAAGCAGTGATAATTTGCTGTTCATAGATATTCATAATACAGTCAGGAAATTCAACTAGGTAAGTGAGAATGCTGACCTTCCTTCTTTAGATTGCTTCTTGTTCTGACTCAAATTCCATTGCATCTAAGCCAGAAGAGTTTTGGGAAGTGTGTCCCTTTGTCTGAACCCAAACCAGATAGTTAGAAGAAGTTTTTATCTCCACCTCACCATCAGGGCTGAAAAATAAAAGACTAAATATTGGCCTGGGAGTACATTGTCTGAATTTGTCAGCTGACTGGTAGATATGAGTAAAGAGATATCAGCCCTTCATTAACAGGAAGACATTTTAGCCATTGTGCCTTGGTAAACTGGGTGGCTGGGTGGATGGAATATTGGGCCTGGAGTCAGGAAGACCTGAGTTCAAATCCCATTCCAGATGCTTACTAGCTGCATAACCCTGAGTCAGTTATTTAACCCTATTTGCCCCAGTTTCTTCATCTGTCAGATAAGCTGGAGAAGGAAATGGCAAATAACTCCATAAAAAGTTCATAAGCGGCAACTTTCATTATGAACTACCCTAGAGTAGTGAGAATGTATTTGGGTTCACTAAAGAGTCAGCCTTTCCTCCCTCTAGTTGGCCCCACAACCTGAAGTCCTGGGTATCTTTACCAAGAAAACCTCAAATGGGGTCACAGAGAATCAGGCTTGAATGAAACAAATCAATAATCAAAAATACTAATATACTGAATCTGGGATGGCTGAGCTAGCTCTAACTCAGGGGCTCAGCTTTTGGGGGTCTTGGATCCATTTAGCTATCTGATAAAACCTATAGACCTCTTTTCTAATGCTTTAAATGCACAAAATAAAATACATAGGATTACAAAGAAAACCAAAAGTTATTGAAAATAAAGATTCCTTTTCATTTGGTTTACCCTTTGAAGTACTATGGACCTCAGGTTAAGATTTCCTTTCAAGAGGAGACTTAGTCCAGTAGAAACCAGAAGAACAATGTGAAAAAGAGAAGCGTAAACCGGGGGAAACCCCAATGCCCAGTGTTCCCCTGTCTGTATATTCCCTGCCTCTCATGTGTGATTCCTATGCATGCTCTTTTTCCTATTTAATGGTGGGTAATTCTGTGGGACAGTGTACCCTATGTTTATGAATAAGAGTGTTCTATTGAAAACTTCTTAATATACTATTTTATTAAACATCTTTGTTTTTAGCTAATGTGTCAGTCCTCTACCTGCCTAGAGAAAAAGTAAATACTATAGTGGGGGCTCATTGGCAATTGCTTTATGTGGATGTGAACCCATAGAATTCTTTGACCATGGAGTAGCTATTCTGGGTACTCCCCAAGTAACAGCCACAGTTACTACATGTCTCATCCTACTTAGCTCCCCCAGAGAGTCATTCCTTATAATCAAGAGAAAATAAAAGAAAAATTCAGAATCAAAGTCAATAAATATTTATGCCTTTCTTTGTATCCCCAGTAATTAGCACAGTACCAGCATAAATCATTCCCTTCCATCAGGAAACTCACAATCCAAGGGGGAAATAATACATAAAAAGAAGCTGAAAAAGGGAGAGGGGTTAAAAAGTCTGGTAAGAAGTGATCTGAGGAGGCAGGAGTGTCTGAGTAGACATCATCTTGCAGGAGTATGAGTTTCTGGAGATGATGAAGATAGGAAAATAGCTGGGCAAGAAATGAGGAGAATCCCCCGGAGTGGAGGATCTGAGAGGAACTCTCCAAAAAAACATCAGTTCTGCAAAAACCAACAAATCAGCCATAGTACATGTAATATTACATATTCCTGGTCCCTCACTTCTTCAAAGAGAGGAGAAAAGTTCACTTTCTCATCTCTTTTTAAATAGGGTTATGTGACTTGCCCAGGGTCACACAGTAAAATCTGAGATCACATTTGAACTCAGGTCTTCCTGACTCTAGGGCCAGTGCTCTATTCCTTGCACTACTCATCTCTTTCTTTGGGATCAATCTTAGTCATTACAGTTATGTGGTGTTCAGTGTCAGATCTTTGTTATAATAATAGGCATAGCTGGGATTTAATAGCACCTAAATGTTTGTAAAGCGTTTTCTCATGCTACTTTAGCCGATTCTCACAGCAGTAGTGGTGAGGTGAGTTCTCTTGTTATCTACATTTTACAGATAAGGAAACTGATGAAGGCAGAGATTAAGTCACCTGCCCACAGTCACAATTCTAGCAAATGTCTAAGGCGGGATTTGAATGCATCTTCCTGACTCCCCCTCTTCGTTCAGCTGCCATACCTTCCTCATGATGACTCTTCCCTAAGGTGAGATCTCCAGATTGGGGAACACTGACCTGCTCCACTTCCCCACCAGCTGCCTTGCCTCTAGGCAAGTATTCTCCCTGGCCTCTTTCCAGCTCTGCTTTGTCTTCCTCTATTAGAATAAGATGGGGAGCTGGGTGGCACAACAGATAGAGCACTGAGCTTGGCATCATAAAAACTCACCATCTTCATGAGTTCAAATCCAGTCTCTGACACTAGCTGGGTGACCCTAAGCAAATCACTTAACCCTGCTTGCCCCAGTTTCTTCATCTGTCAAATGAGTTAGAGAAGGAAACAGTAAACCACTTAATATCTTTGTCAAGAAAACCCCAAAATGGGATCACAGAGCATCTGAAATAATTGAACATTTGAATATAAATTGTTAGAAAGAAGGGAGTGGTAAAACATAAGCTACTTGAGAGTAAGGACCAGCTTGTTTTCTTAAATTTTGCATTCCTAGAGCTAAGTGCCCATGCCTGCACATACCAAGCAAGCACTTAATAAGTGCTCTGTCTTTATCACCTTCTCTGTCTATGTCTCTGCTGTTGAAAAACTGACATGCTGTTGATCGAGGTGAATGGGCAAAATAGCTCAGATAAATGTATAACATTCTTGAGTTCTCCTCCATTCTATAATTATAAGAATTAATATTTTTTTTTCCTGTAACACTGCCTAAAACTAAACAACCCAGACGTTCTAGGAATGATGAAATGCTAGGTTAGAGTATCAGGACATGTAGTGTTTTCTTCCAGGGTATAGATGAGGCAGATAGGTGACACAGTAGGTAGATAGGGTGCTAGATTTTGAACCACAAAGATCTGAGTTCAAATGCTACCTCAGACACTTGCTGTGTGACACTGAGCAAATCACTTAATCCCTTCTGCCTCAGTACCTCTCAGAGTTGTTGAGACAATAAAGTGAGATACTATTTGTTAAGTACATGTACTACCTAGGCATTACACATTACATCTACATTTTAAAACCATGATCTGAAAGAATTGTCTGTGAGTCAGCTGGCTGGCTAATATTGGGAGCTCTTCTACCATCTCCTTCATAGATGCCCTGAAAAAAGAGAGGAGGAAGGAGGCCACCAATTTATACTCAGTGGTCTGTTCTAGGGGAAAGCCAGTCTCAAGGGCTTTACCCCCGAATGTCATATGTCAATCATACAGGGCTTCACAGGAGGTGGTGATTCTGAATGCTGTTTGGAAAGAGAAGGGCACAGTTTGCATTCCAATAAAATGTAAACTTCTTCAGGCCAGGGATCATTTTATTTTTTTGCTTTGTACCCCTACCACTGAGCAAAGTACCGGGCATAGGGTAGGCACTTAATAGCTGCTTGTTAAATTAAATTGAATTAAATGATTTGGCAAAGAAGTCTGGAGAGGTCATTACTACTAAGGGATTGTGTACAAGGGCTCTGGAGGGGGGGCGCAGAGGAATAATTAGCAGCATGAAGATAGAGTGTACGTGGATGAAGCAGAAAGGTAGAATTGGGGACAGTGAGTGAATGGTCTTTATAAATCCCACAATTGAAATTCAGCAAATTAAGTGCCTAATACTTAGGGGACACTATGCTTAGCACAGCTTTCAAGGAGCCTTCAATCAAGTCTCAGACTTGTAGGGAGACTATGATCCTCCCCAGATTCAAATACAACAAAGCAATCAGGCTTCGTTCCTTTCTAATTGTCCATTAATAAAGATGGGAATGAGAAATGCGAAACGCTGACCTTGCTTCCTTACCTATTTTTCTGGTGCAAATTCTTTTGCAGCTAAGCCCAAGGGGATCTTGGGGGAAATCTAAGCGTGTCTAACCATAAGGCTTTGATCTGCTCACAGACTGGAAGTCAAAAGGGAAAGAGCTAATCTTAGCTTGGGGGTACTCTGCCTGGCTTTTGTAAGCTGAATATATCAGGTTGAACTAAAGAGCTGTCAGCCAGTCCTTATCAGTAAGTTTTCCTAGCTTGCTAAAGCTAAGAAGACTTGGCTAACCCTGAAGAGATGAGCCCAAAGATCAGTCTCAGCAGAGACTACAGGTCCAGCAGAAAAGCCTCACCCAAGAGAGAGCAAAGCCACTGAGAGGTGTAGGATAACAGCACCGAAAAAGCACCTGGGGTCTCACAACATAGGAAGCCAGAGCTGACTTTCTACTTGTATTCCCCTTGTATGCCCTAGGTCTATTTGGGGAATATTCTATTGCAAATCTTATTATGCTGATTTATTAAATGCTTTAAAGTAATTGTGTATCCTCTAGTTGATTGGAGAAAAAGAAAACACATTAATGGTGCCTTATGTTAGCTATCTTTGGGAGTCAGAGGACCTTAAATCTGTGAGAAAAGAGTGTCCCACCCATTATATGTACAATATGGCCACACATGCATTTTTTTTTTTTTTTAGATTTGAGCAACAAATGGAAGTCACTATAATTTTTGAGGAATGGACTAGTCTGACCAGTACTTGAAGCACCATGCCCTTAGCAGCCTCATTTTCCTCATTTGAAAAGTGATGAGGCCGCATCATATCATCTCCAAGATTTCTTCCAGCTCCGACGTGCTATATATAAATCTATGATCCCCAAATGATTCTAATAGGTTTCAGTCTAGGCTGGAATAGAGGAGACCTAAACCACCACCAACCTCTCCTAGAAGGATCTCGCTCTCCAGGAAAAATGAGGTCTCCCACCAAAAGACTCCTAAAAAGAATCCATAAAGGGATGCAATGCCTGCACTACATGTTAAGCCTTTGGGAAGCTTAAAAAATCAACCTCCGAATTGTTTGCTGTTATTCAGTCATGTCCAACTCTTTGTGACCCCATGAACCACAGCACACCAGGCCCTTCTACCTTCCACTGCCTCACAAAATTTGTCCAAGTTCATGTTCATTGTTTCCATGATTCTACCTCCCCATCTCATCCTCTGATTTTCCCTTTTCCTTTTGCCTTCAATCGTTCCCAACATCAATCTTTTCCAACAAGTTCTGTCTTCTCATTATGTGGCTAAAATATTTAAGCTTCAGCTTCAGTATTTGACCTTCCAGTGAATATCCTGAATTAATTTCTTTAAGAATTGACTGATTTGATCTCCTTGCTGTCCAATGAAGTCTTCTCCAGCACCACAGTTCGAAAGTGACAATTCTGTGGTATTCAGCTTTCCTTATAGTCCAACTCTCACAAGTCCTACGTGGCTTCTGGAAAAACCAAAGCTTTGACTATACAGACCTTTGTCAGCAAGGGGATGTCTCTGCTTCTTTAGCATACTGTCCATGTTTACCAAAGCTTTCCTTTCAAGGAGCAAGTGTCTTTTAATTTCATGGTTACAGTCAACATGTACAGTGATCTTTGAACCCAAGAATATAAAATCTGACACTGCTTCCATTTCTTCTTCCTCTATTTACCAGAAAGCAATGAGACTGATTGCCAAGATCTTATTTGTTTTTTGTTTTGTTTTGTTTTATGTTAAGCTTCAAGCTAGCTTTTACTTTCTTCCCTTTCACCCTCATCAAAAGGCTTCTTAATTTCTCTTAACTTTCTTTCATGAGAGCGGTATCATTTACATATCTGAGATTGTTGATGTTTCTCCTTCTAGTTTTTGATTGATCCAGCCTGGCATTTGGCATGATGCACTCTGCATACAAGTTAAATAAATAAGGTGACAACATACAGCCTTGTCATACTCCTTTTCCAATCTTAAACCAACTAGTTGTTCCATATTTGATTCTAATTATTGCTTCTCGTCTCACCTATAGATGCCTCAGGAGACAAGTGAAATGAACTGGTACTCCCATCTCTTTGAGGACTTGCCATATTTTGCTGTCATTCACATAGTCAAAAGCTTTAGTGTGGTCAGTGAAGAAGTAGATGTTTTCTGGAACTCCCTTGCTTGCTCCATAATGCAGAGAATGTTGGGCAATGCAGTCTCTAGTTCCTCTGCCTCTCTGAAGACCAGCCTATTCTTCTGGTAATTCTTGGTTCACATATTGCTGAATCCTAGCTTGCAGAATCTGAAGCATAACCCTGTTGCCATGTAAAATGAGTGAAATTGTTTGGTAATTTGAATGTTCCTTGGCATTGCCCTTCTTTAGTATTGAGACATAAACCAATCTTTTCCAATCCACTGACCATTGCTGGGTTTTCCAAATTTACTGGTATATTGAATGCAGCATTTTAATGACATAATCTTTTAGGATTTTAAATAGCTCAGCTGGAATTCCATCACTTTCACTTGACTTCATTCTTCAAGATATATGGCTTTACATCAGTAATTATACTATACTGGTTATCAGTAATGTTAAGATCTTTCTTGTATGGTTTTTTTTGTGTATTCTTGCCATCTCTCCTTAATCTCTTCTGTTTCTTTTAACTCCTTACCATTTTTGTTTTATCATGCCCATTTCTGCATGAAACCTTCCCTCGATATCTCTAATTTTCTTTAAGATAGCTCATATTTCCCATTCTATTGTTTTCTTCTATTTCTTTGCATTGCTCATTTATGAAAACCTTTTTATCTCTCCTTGTTATTCCCTGGAATTCTGCATTCAGTTGGGTATATATTTTCCTTTCTCTTTTCCTTTTCACTTTTCTTCTTTCCTCAACTCTTTGTAATGCCTCATCAGGCAACCATTTTGCTTTCTTACTCTTTTTACTTTTTTTCTGTTTTTTAAATTAATTAATCTATTTTTTGTTTACAACATTCAGTTCCACAAGTTTTTGATTTCACCTTTCCCCTCCCCATGGCAGCAAGAAATATGATACAGGCTCTACATATACATTCACATTAAACATAATTAGTCATGTTTCAAAGAATAATTATATCCAGTGAAATGAACCACTAGAATGAAGAAGCAAAGGAAAACAAAACAAAAAAGAAAGAGAATAAATAGTCTTCTTTTTCTTTGGATTGCTTTTTGGTGCTGCCTCCTGTACCATGTTGGGAACTTCCATCCGTAGGATCTACCAGATCTGATCCCTTAAATCTATTTATCACCTCCACTTCATATTCATAAGAGATGCTATTTAGGTCATACCTATGTGGTCTGATGATTTCCCCTACTTTCTTCAATTTAAGTCTGAATTTTGCAACAAGAAGCTCATGATCTTACACGAACTGATGCTGAGTGAAGTGAGCAGAACCAGAACATTGTAACAGTAACAGCAACATTGCATGATAATCAGTGATGATTGACTTTGCTCCTCTCGGCAATACAATGATCCAAGGCAATTCCAAAAGACTCACGTTGGAAAATACTATCCGCATCCAGAGAAAGAACTATGGAGTCTGAGTACAGATCAAAGTATGCTATTTTCACTTTTTGCTTTTTGTTTTTCAAGACTTTTCCCTATTGTTCTATTTTTTTTTCATAACATGGTTAATGTGGAAATATGATTAATATGATTACATATGTCTAACCCTATATCAGATTGCTTGCCATCTTGGGGAAGGGTGATGGGAAGGAGGGAGAAAAATTTGGGACTCAAAAGCACATTTATAAAAAATGAATGTTGCAAACTTTCTTTACATGTAATGGGGAAAAAATAAAATACTATTTACTAAAAAAAAAGTGAAAAGAAAGAAGAAAGAAAAGGGATGGAAGTTCATGATCTGAGCAGTGGTTAGCTCCAGGTCTTGTTTTAAGTGACTGTACAGAGCTTCTCCACCTTTAGCTGCAAAGTATATGATCAGTCTGAATTCTACCTCAACCATCTGGGCAGCTAGGTGGTGCGGTGGATAAAGCACCAGTTCAGGAGGACCTGAGTTCAAATCTCACCTCAGACACTTGATACTCGCTAGCTGTGTGACCTTGGGCAAGTCACTTAACTCCAATTGCCTCATCCTGGGTCATCTCCAATCATCTTGATGAATATCTGGTCACTGGATTCAGATGGCTCCGGAAGAGAAGTGAGACTGGTGACCTGCACAGCCCTCCCTCCCTCAAAACAAAGTCAAGTGCAAGTCATGTCATCATTTCTCTGATGGCATGGTCTTCTTCAGCAACGAAGGATGAACACACTCACACACCTCAACTATCTGGTGATATTTATGTATAGAGTCACCATTTGGGTTGTTGAAAAAGAGTGCAAGTTATCTTAACAAAATTTCATTAATAGTTTCTGCCCTGCCTCATTTTGTACTCCAAGGCCAAACTTGCCTATTGTTCCAATAATCTTTTGATTTCCTACTTTATTATTCCAATACCCTATAATGAATGTGATTTTTTTTGGTGTTATTTCTAGAAGATATTATAGATCTTCACAGAGCTGATCAACTTTGACCTCTTTGCCCTCAGTGGTAGGAGCATAGACTTGCATTACTGTAATGTTGAATAGTTTGTCTTGCATTCAAACAGGTATCATTCTTTCATTTTTGAAATTATACCTCTAATGATAACTTAAATGGGAAGATCTTTCCCATTCATTAATACACCCATGTGACCTGCTTAAATTACATGGAAGCCTCCCACATGTGGTGGGAGAAGCTTGCTGAACGGGTGGAACAGGAAAGATGGAGCAGACCTGAGAGGAAGTTGATGAGAGAAGTTAGGGAAAAGAGAGAGGATACAGGCAAGCACAGCTAGTCTTGAGTGTTTGTGGGAAGGGAGGGTATTGAGGGGGTGGTGGAAGGCTTAGGATGGCTTTGTCCCCTTCGGTGATCATGTGTATTGACTTCTTGGTTACTATGATTGATTTGGTCTCTGGTGTTGGGATATGGCTTTCTGGTGTCTGAATAGATGTTTTTCTTCTGCCTTCTATATGGAGAGTCTGTTATACTTTGCAATTCAGAATTACACTGGCATATTCATAGTCACCCTAGGTGTTGTGAATATTGCCTTGGTGATATAATACCCCAGTTCTACTTTTTTTCTCACCTTTTTATTGATTATGAGTGCTACTCCATTTCTTCCAAGAGATTCTTGCCCACAGTAGTATATGTAACAATCATCTGAATTAAATTCACCGATTCCCATCCATTTAAGTTCATTGACACCCAAGATACTGATGTTTCATCTTTCCATCTCCTGTTTGACCACATTCAGCTTACTTTGGTGCATAGATCTTACATTTCAATTTCCTATGCAATATTGATCTTTATGTAATTGGACTTTTCTTTCATCATCAGATGGATTTGTAGCTGAGCTTCCTTTAGGCTTTGGCCTAGCCACATTTCTACTAATGGATCTACTAGTAATTATTCTCCACTCTTCCTCAGTACACCTTCTGACCTGAGGGGCTCATCTTTTGATATCATCTCTTTTATCATTTTAGTACCATCCATAGATGGTACTTTTCTTGGCAAAGATATTGGATTAGTTTGCCATTTCCTTCTCCAGTGAATCACCTTTTGTCAGAACTCTCCACCATGACCTATGTATGCTTCTTGAGCAATCCTGAATGGCATGGCCCATAGTTTCATTGAGCCTTGCAAGCCCCACCACCATGACAAGGCAGTGATCCAGGGGGGAAGCTTAAAAAAAAAAGATTTCTGAGTTACCCTATCAGAATAAGATCAACAGTAATGGCCAAAAGTCCCTTTCCAGGGTGGGAGGTATTGAATATTAACCAACTGCCAATTTTCCCCATTCCCTGTCCCCAGTATGAGTGAGTACCAGTTCTGAACTTTGACCCACACCCTAAATCCAAGCTGCTTGACCCCTACCCCTAATGCTAGATCCTGCTTGACCTAGATTAGAATCCTATAAAAACCCAGTCTACGTTTCCCATCAAAGACCTAAGTCCATCTGAGACCTTAGCAATATATTTTGCCCATACTCTGTATAAGCATTCCTCCCTCAATAAGTCTTCTCCCTTCTCATGCTGGGTGCTGTTTTGTCTTGGTCCAGGAGCGTGAGCTTCTTTTAGTCAGTCTTCTTCTTAGAGGCATGAGCCATGACCCAGGATCAAGGCCTATTTCCAAGACTTTTAACTTAAGAAATACAGAGACTAAGGGCGGAATCAGTAAACCACCTTTGGACCTCAACAGTAGGGCTTTCCTTCCTTTTCCTCAGGACTCTGCCCACATGCCCCTCGATGTAAGTGGCACAGAAAGAAGTTTACAGCTTTTCCTTCGACAGGACTCGGATACTCCAAACCTTCGCAATCCGTGTTAAGACAACACACCAGCATGCTGTGATGATAAGAATAATCAATGTAGAGTCAAAAGACCAGAGTTCAAATGCTGCTTATTACCTGTGTCACCTTTGCCAAGTCACCTGCCTTCTCCATGCCTCAATTTCCTCATCTGAAAAAATGAAAGTGATAGACCTAAATAATCTCTAATGTCACTTTTAGTACTAACCTTTGATTCATTCCCCATCCTCTGATATCAGCCAATAATTCCTCCTTCTCCAGTGAAAATGCAGCATAATGGAAAGACCTTTGGATTGCCTGGAGTCTGGTCTTGATTTTACTGACTATTTGATGTACGATCACAGGAAAGCACTTTCCTACTTCCCTGGGCATCAGTTCCTTCCTTCCTCTGTAAAATGAGGAGGTTGCATTATGTAGATGAACTCAAAATTCCTCTCCAGTTCTAACATTTTGTTTCTTGTTCTTTGGAAGCTCACTCTGTAACTGTATTTTTAACTGAAATTAGGGTCTATTTGTACCTACTAACGATTCTGCTATTTGGTATTGGGAGGAACATGAAGCCAGTGAGAGAGGTGTGGGTGGGAATTGGGCTGAAATCCCAGTGCCTGTACTGGCAGCTTACCTGCTCCCTCTACGTTCCCCCACCTCCCTCTCTTTGTCTGAGTCTTCAGCCCTGTGCCCTGAAGCTCTCTCTATGAAGATCTTCTCTGAGTAAAACTGAAGTCTGGTAATGCTATTTACAAGGTGACACCATTCCCTCAACTTTTGTCATCTCTCCTCTCTAGCCAAGGAAAGATCTGCAATGAAGATCTGTCTACTTCAGCCTAACTCATTACCTTCTTTATGCCTTTGTCCCTCCATCCTCTCCTTAATGTACCCTAAAAGTGCATTTTCCCAAGTTATTTTCTCCATTTCCCCATCAAACTCTACTTTTAAAAAGTGTGAATAGTATTCTTTTCCAATTACATGCAAAGACAATTTTCAACATTCACTGTTTATGACATTTTGAGTTACAAAATACTCTCCCTTCCATGCTCCCTCCCCAAGACAGCAATCTAACATAGGTTATACATGTGCAGTCATGTAAAACATATTTCCACATTAGTCATGTTGTGAAAGAGGAAACAGAACAAAACACACACACACATACACACACAACAAAGAAAAGTGAAAATAATATACTTCGATCTGCAGTCAGCCTCCATCCATTTTTTCTCTGGATATGGATAGCATTTTCCATCATGGATCATTGTATTGCTGAGAAGAACTAAGTCAATCGTAGGTGGTCATTGCACAATGTCGCTGCTACTGTGTACAGTATTCTCCTGGTTCTACTCACTTCACTCAGTATCAGTTCATGTAAATCTTTCCAGGTTTATCTGAAACCTGCCTTTTCATTATTGCTTATGGAACAGTAGTATTCCATGACATTCATATTTCACAACTTATTCAGCCATTCCCCAGGTTCAAATGTCAGTCTTTTCATCACCCCCTCAAACTGTCGGCAAGGAAGAGTCAACTCTGAAATCTTTTACTGCAATTTTCTACACAATGTTTGAATGTTTTATTAGTATTTTCTGTAGATTTAAAATGCCCAGTAAAGTGCATGGACATTAACATCGATTCACTTAATCTTGTCAGTCTGAGATTCTGAGAATGAGAAAAGGGAAGTCAATCCTGGGAAAAAAACAAAGGTGGTTGGAGTCGATTAGAAAGAGGGCTTTGAATATGTTTGAGAGTATAGACACATTTGCTAGACTGTCTTTGAACCCAGAAAGTTATTAAAGAGACAAGCCTGTGAGCAATATGGGAGGTAGTGTGGTGGTCCCTGAGTACACCCTTTGGCACTATATGTAGCCTAGCTTTAGGTAACTCCTTTGCAACTATACTCAGAGCTTCTGTTTCACTGGGAGTTCACACTGAACTCCTCTGCTAGGTATTCAGTGACTATAGGCTGTGTTGAAAATGATTGATGACTGAGAGCTATGGAATTTGAGGGATGGAATTTGTTAAATGAAATTGCTCCATGTGTGGTCTGTAAGCACCAGAAGAAATGGTCTTTTGAGGGACCCCATTTTTACATGTTCTCTTCTCTGACTTTCAAACTGGAGTACAGCAAAACTGGAGATGGGGACAGAGACTTTCTCTTCCTCACCCCCAGCAGCAATGACAACTTACAGAAGAAAGTATATGGCAAGAGGAGACAAGTGCTTGCTCAGGCAAACATGACGCTGAAGTTCTTGTATCTTGAGTTTCTTCCCACCCTCTCCTATCTTTCTGTTTCCTTTTCTGACCATAAGACAAAGACAAACAATACTGAGAAATGGATATTTCCAACCATGATGGTTTTCTCATGGGTAATCCTATATTCTAGGTTTCCTGATTTCTCAAAATAATTACATACACACACACATATGTAGAAGATTTCTTTAATACATGTTTCTTGGAGGAGGAGACCACTAATGAAAGGATCTTGCACCTGAAGGATTAGCCCTGCCATGAAATCTGGACCTTGCCAACTCTCTATAGTAGTTGCTATGAGTTGCTAGGATGGTGTAGATCTGAGGTAAAGGTGAAATTGCTTAGCAATCCTACAAAGGGCCTTTACCTTATGGGAGACCCAGAAAGGGAGAATATAATGAGTATAATCGACTGTTTGAGTATTTTAGGTTTCTGCATATTTGTGCATACCTGTGAATCCTTTGCAGCCATGTATTTTCTGTGGTGGAGGAAGTACAAAACTGTCCATTACCCATATTATACAGTGAATATCTTTATAAGCAATAGATTCTATTATCTTCTATTGGAGAAATTCTTGACACAAGCCAACCTAAACTTTCTTTTATTAATGTCCCTTGCTGTTCAGTTGTGTCTGACTCTGTGACCCCATTTGGGGTTTTCTTGTCAAAGATACTGGAGTGGTTTGCCATTTCCTTCTCCTGCTCATTTTACAGATGAGGAAATCAAGGCAAATGGGGTTAAGTGATTTGCCCAGGGTCACATGGCTATTAAATATCTGAGGCTGATTTTGAACTCAGGTCTTCCTGATTACTGACCCATCATCTTTACCACATAGCTATCCATTAATGTCTGTAGAGAAGTTCCTTTCCAAAATAGGGGCAGAATCAGTGACTGAGTCTTTCTGACAAGGAGACCCCTCAGAATAGAACTGGGTTCATATGAGCCCAGAGCCCCTTGTGGGAGGGATCCCAGGACTCAAATGATGGTAAAAGTAAAATATATACAAAGTAAATACAAACCCATTCTAGGTAGACTAGAAACTGGCGGTAGAAATAATTCATATAAGAGATGATACTTGAGCTGAGCCTTAAAGGAAGCTAGGTGATTCTAAGGCGCTGAGGAAACTTGATCAAAAGGTGACATTACTTGCTCAAAACCACACAGAAATTAAAGACAAGAGCTATACCTAGAACCCAAGTCTTCTGACTCCTCCTTCTCCATCCCACTACTTCTGGTCACAAGAAGACTTATTTTAAAGCCTTCCAGGGTCCAGTTGTCTCCTGCTACAGTGAGGTTGCTGGGTAAATGGGGGAACATTGGAGATCCAGGTCAGCCTAAGGAATCTCAAATCTGAGATTCTGGATGCCTCCCAATATTGAGCCCCACCCAGCCCTCTTAGTTTCCCCAGAGTTGTCAGGAGACAAGAAATTATTTCAGAACATCCAAGGTAGCCGAGACTGCCAGAAGGGGAGGATGACCAGCATCCCCTCGGGCTGAGTTCTGATGGAGGCAGGTATTTTATTAAGAGCTCTTTTATTCTAGCAATTCCCTACTGCCTACAGTCATCCCGCTATCCCCAGCCCCCACTCCCCATGGCCATCTCCACAGCAACCAGGCAGATTCCAGACCAGCAAGCTATACCCGGGGGGACCCAGATATCCTCACGTTGTTCCAAGTCTGCCTGAAGGTAAACAGCCCAACTAAACTCCAGGGATGGGGGGAGGAGGGGAAGGTTAGGGGAAGCGGGGGTGGCAGTGCTCCAATGTTCCCTCTATTTTTGCTTAATCTGTAAGCAACAAGCTATGAAGAAAGAGTCTACAAGAATAATAAGTGTAGCTCCTCTTTATATCAAATTGTGCAGATTTATAAAGCCCTTTTTCTCACAGCAGCCTTATGGGGTGGCTAATACAAATATTATTCCCCATTTTACATGTGGGAAAACCAAGGCTTAGAAAATTTGCCTACAATCACTCCACTGGGACTTGAACTCAAATCCCCCGACTCCACAGATAGGACTTTTTGTTCCATTACATCAGAGATGGGGGAATGAGAATATAGGGAGCTCTGGGAGAAGTCAGCTATGTTGACCATCTGCTCTGATGGTCCCACCCATTCTCAAGTGGCTGCTCCCCTTCTTTGGTGACCCCTACCTTGGATAGGGTTAGAGGGGATTTTTCCAGGTTTGGATCCTGAGAGACAGTCCACAAAGCTTAGAGCCAAGGTCACAGAACACCTAAGGGAACCATAGGGTGGGGCACTGCTCATAAAGTCCCCTGGTGGCTACATCCATAATACAGTAAATCCAAATACTTAGCCAAGGGCAGCTAGGTGATGTGGATAGAAGGCATGACTTGGAGTCAGGTACACTCATTTTCTTGACTTAAAATCTGGCCTCAGACACTTTCTAGCTGTGTAACCCTGAGCAAGTCACTTAACCCCATTTGCCTCAGTTTCCTCATCTGTAAAATGAGCAGGAGAAGGAAATGGCAAACCACTCCAGCATCTTTGACAAGAAAACCCCAAATGGGATCACAAAGAGTTAAACAGGACTGAAATCCCTGAAGAACAGCAAACCTGCTCCAATGTGGCTTCTCTGACAGACAGATGCATCTAGTCCTAGATAGTAAAAACTGAACAAATCATGACATCTGACAGCGAGATGAATCTATTCCACCTAAAATTATTCTCTCCACAGTTGCAGAAGAGATGGAATCATCTGATATAACCTCCTTATTTTACAGAATAAACTGAGGTCCAGAGAGGCTAAACAACTACCCAAGGTCACACAGCTAGTTGGAATTCAAACTCAGTCCTCTGACCTAGTGGCACAATGGAAACTGTGAAATGAGGATAATAATAGCATCTATCTCCTAGGGTTGCTGTGAGGATCAGATGAAGCCTTTGTAAAGTGCTTATTGCAGTGCCTAGATTTTCTCATCTAGTCTTAAATCACTGAATGGGTGTTGCCTCAAACAAAATGAGACCTGGGAAAGATGAGGTCTTCAAAAGGTCAAGGTCTCCAATTACATCCAGGGCCATCTCCAGTCGAATTAATCTACATCTTGCCGCTGGATCCAGTTGATTCTGGAGGAGAAAGTGAGGCTGGTGACTTTGCACAGCCCTGCCTCACTTAAATCCAATTCACTAGCAAGTAAACACATCACCACACACAGTGCATGCTCAAGGTTTGTTTCCTTCCCTTTTCTCCTCCCCACTCCAAAGCCAGCATTCTCATCATAGCACTAAATTTCAAGACCTCAAGGTCATTCTATTAAAAAAAACAACTTTCATTTTCCAAGCAAGGCAACTGAATTAAAATGACTTAGCCACAGACACTGAGCAAGTTAATGTAAGGCTAGGAGTAGAAGGAAACATTCTAACTGCTCAGGTCCAGTATTACAGAGGGCTACAGAAAGTTAGTAGACCATACTCAGGTATCCCAGTGTTTTAAATAAAGGAAAATTCTCCATGTGGTCCAACCTCAAATCATTAGCCTACAAAACATTTCTCCTTCCTTTTACTTCTAAACTTCTAGAGAAAAAAAGCTGTTTATGTTTACTGCCTCTACTTCCTCTCACCCACTCTAAGTCCCTTGCAATCTGGTTTCCTACCTCACTACCCAAAGGAAATTATTCTCTCCAATGTTACAAATAATCTTTTGATTGCTAGATATAAAGACCTTTTCTCAGCACTTGACCACTACTGCCCAACAACCCTTTTGGATGGTTTCCCCTCACTAAGTTTTTGTGACTTTACTCTCCTGGTTCATCTCTTGTCTATCTCAAGATGGATCTCTCCTTTGCTGGATCGCTCTCTAAATCCCATCACCTAACTATAGGTGTTTCCCCAAATACTATCCTGAGCTCTTTTCTCTATATATATTCATTTTGGTGATCTCATCAACTCACAAGAGTTAAATTATTCTCTCTATGCATATGACTACCAGATCTATATCTTCAGTCCTAACCTTTCTACTTAACTCCAACCTTAAGTCATCAAGTACCTGTTGGACATTTGCAATTGGATATCTCACAGGCATCTCAAACTTAACATGTCCACAATGGAACTCATTATCGCCCTCTCTCCACTCCATCAATTAACTTCACTCCCAAACCCCTAAACTTCCCAAAATTCCCTATTTTCCCCAAATTCCCTGTTTTGGTTGAGGGTACCACCATCCCTCTGATCATATGTGTTTTAAATGTCAGCTTCAAAATAATCTCTTCCCTCACAACCACTCCCTATATTCAATTAGTTGCCGAATTTGTCAGTTCTACCTCTTCTACAACATACTTTACATCCATTCCCTTCTCTCCACTTACACAGCAACCTAGTTCAATCCCTCACCTCCCCTATCCTGAACCATCACAACCACCTCTTAATTGAACCTTATTCTTTCTTCTTTCCAATCCATTTTCCACTCACCTGCCAAAATAACCTTCTTCAAAATGCCATTCCCCTGCTCTAGAACCTTCAGTGACTCCCAGTTTCTTCTGGAATACTTTTCTGTTTGACACTTAAAGCCCTTCACAGTTACAGCCAAAAGGTATTCAAGTGTTCAGAGAGGATGAGGACCTCTGCTGTGAGGACTTACCAAGTCCTTTTCAGGGCTGCTCAACTATCATTGGTGTCCACCTTTACCCCAACTCTCATTTGTGGCTCCAAGAAGCAGTAGAGTATATGGTGGCCACACCCAGTAAACTGCCATGGTAGATGAGCTAACCCAGGTTGAGGGTAACCAACAGTCCTCAAAGTTGTTGGTGAGAGGGATGTCTACCTCAAGCATATGAAGACTTCCCCCGACCATGGAACGGGCAGATAAGAACAATTTGCTCCAAAGACCATGAATATGACTGAAGCAGGTACTATGGAGCTCTTAGGAACTGGTCAGGCATCATAGATGTCAAAGTCACCCCCTGCATCTCGGTACACCTCCAGTCACTTGACTTTTGTCCTGCCACTGGATTTTGATGACTCTGGAAGAGAAAGTGAAGGTGATAACTTTGTGTAACTGCCTCGCTTAAATCCGATTCACACACAAGTCAAGATATCATCAAAAACGAATGATGAACAACTACTAAAAAAAGAAGACAAGGACCTATAGGTATAAAGATATTTATGGTAGCTCTTTCTGTGGTATCAAAAATTAGGATACCCATCAATTGGGAAATGGCTGAACAAATGATTGTATACGAATGTAACAGAATACTATTGTGCTATATAAGAAATGACAAAGGGAATGGTTTCAGGGAAGCCTGGGAAGACTTGTATGAAATGATGTAAAATAAAGTAAGCAGAAACAGAACAAGAATATACACAGTAATAGCAATGCTGCAAAAATAGTCAAATTTGAAAGACTTAGTAACTGATCAACTATAATTTCAAAGAATTCATGATGAAAAATGCTATCCACCTCCAGAAAAAAAAAAAAACCAAAAACTGATGGACTCAGAATGCAATTTGAAGCATACTTTCTTCCATATTTTCTTTTTCTTGCTTCTTTTTTTTTGGACATGGCCAATGAGAAATTTATATCGCTATTCATATGTATAATAGGTCCTACTTTTCTTGCCTTCTCAAATGGGTAGGAAAGGGGGAGAGGAAAGAGAGAATTTGGAACTGAAAATAAAATAAAATTTAAAAAAAATAAGCCCTTTACAATCTGACTCCAACTTACTCCATATTGCTCCTCTTTAGTCACTCTACATCCTACCCAAACCTTGACCTGGACATTCTGTTTCCTGCCACCATACTTTTTTATGGGCTTTTCCCCCTACCTAAAATGCCCTCCTACCTAATAACCACCTCTTAGAATCCTTGGGAATTACACGAGCTCTGGTCATGCCACCTCCTATAGCAAGTCTTTCCTGATATTCTTGTTCATATTCTCTTCCTCCTCAAATAACCATGTATATTCTTACATATTTACAGATTTTCTTCCATATAAACATTGACTCCTACTAGAACATAAGATCCTTGAAAACATCACCCACTTTTCACTTTTGTCCTTGTGTCCTTAGCACCTCATATTATAGAGGTCCTTGTTGAATTAAATTGTTTTTTAGATTGAATTCTATTCATGATACAAACATATAGTTTGATGGAGGTTTACTATAGCACCTTGCCTCTGAGGGAGGGAAGGTTGTACTTGGACCTATGCCATGCTCATAGTAAAGAAACCATTCATAAATATAATGGAGGTCCTGATCAATGAGAGCCCAGTCCTTAAAGCATAGAGAAGTATTCTCTGCCTGCTTAAAATTCAAGCACATGGAAATTTTGGTGAGCCATCCTCTGCACTGAGGGGTTGGTACCCTAAAGTTTCTATTCCTTTATGGAGTTATATAATTAGTGGCTCTTCTCTCTGCTATGAAGAGTGAGGAAAGACTGCCTGGTTGGTGAAAGGCAGGGGACTTGGGTGAATGGATATTTACCTAAATGCCTAAGCATCCTGATAGGATTGGGAGGTTAGAGATTCTATCTGAGGTTCTACTAGAGCAGAGACTCCCAAAGTGGGTGATGCAACCCACTGAGGGGACACTGGAATGATCCAAGGGGGCAGTAGTAAGTAACCCCTGGTGTAATGGGGGGGGGATTGAATAAAAATAAGGAGGCAAGGGAAGCATGAGGAAAGAAGAGACTTTTGAAAAACCATTTGTATATGTTTTATCCTTTGTGTAGCAGAGTTAAAGTCATAGTGATTACATTATTTTTTAAATAAACACACAAAATGCAAGTTATAACTGATCAGTGGTCAAGGCTGCTGACAGGTCTTAACAAGTAAGTGTTAGCAGGCAAGGGTGTAGCACATTGTCAGGA
This sequence comes from Bettongia penicillata ogilbyi, assembly GCA_023548195.1. Classification (NCBI taxonomy): domain Eukaryota; kingdom Metazoa; phylum Chordata; class Mammalia; order Diprotodontia; family Potoroidae; genus Bettongia; species Bettongia penicillata. The sequence continues at coordinate 6,393,452 of JAJHZJ010000612.1, forward strand.
AGTCTAGCACACATCAGCAGGAATGTGTGCATGTGATGCCTTGCTTAAAATATGATACTATGTGGTATGGGATGCAATATTGCATCAAAACATTTCAATGTAGGAGAAAAAACACAAATTTGCAATAAATTATTAAATTTAAGGTGTATTATTTTTTAAAAATATTTTATATGTTTTTTGAAATGAGACAAATTTTTTAAAAATGTTAAAGGGTTAAAGAAAGTATTTTTCAGGGGAGGGTTGCTAAGTAATTTTTTTAAAGGGGTGGTAGGTCAAATAAGTTTGGGAACTTCTGCGCTAGAGACTAGAGTCATTAACTGAGTTCGCTGTAGCTGATAGCAATAACCATAAGCATCAGGAGGTGACTGAGGAGCAGCTGTGAGATGGAAATGCCCAAGTGGCTACCTTGTAAGCATTGCAGGGAATGTTCCCCTTCCCTAGCACCCAAGCAAAAGTGGGAAGAAGAGAGTGCCAGCAGCAGTAAAAATGCAGCCCATGCCAGTCAAGGATCCACTTGGCTTGGGACAATTTCTGAACAGGCTAGAAGAACAGCAACCGGGTCCAGTAAAAAGCTAACCTGAAAGCTGGGTATTGGCATCTTCCCTTGCCCTGGCACCTAAGCAGAAGGCACTAGCAGCAGAACAGCCTGGCTCATCAAAGGAACAAGATGACCCATAGCAGCAGAGCTAACAGCAATAAGCTACACCTTCCTCAGACTTTTACTAGTTGTGTCACCCTGTGCAAGTCACATAACCCCAATTGCCTAAACAAGATAGAGAGATCGACAGACAGACAGACAGACAGATAAACGAGTTAGTTACACCTAAGGGGATCTTCATGAAAACTCCATAAAGAAAGGAAAGAACTTTTAGAATCAAGTTATGCACGCTTTCTGCATATGTTCCTCACTATTACTGTACTTTAAATGTGAGCCTACTCCCTCTGGGGATCATGTATATTCAGGAGGAGAATGTGCCCCTAAGTTGGGCAGGGGAATGTTTTATAGTAGCTTTTCTGACTACACCTTCCTCAACTAGCTAACTGATCCTGGAGAACACACCAATTGGGATCCATGAGTGATTGTGTTAGAAACCATAGACCCTCAGGGTTACTCCTAGAGCCCTGAGGGGAGAAGTAGTCAACCACTCACCGGAGGACTCCAACCAGTGAGTCTAAGTACCCAGAGAGGCCAAAGAGAGAATGCTGCTACATTATGTTGCTCATTTTTTTAGGTTCAATCCATTCTGCCATGAAATGGTCATTCAGCATGTGTTGGCCAAGTCCCCTTTTCTCTAGGCTATATATATGTTTGCTTCTTGGCCAGTGCCTCCTGGTTCTTGTCCAAGGAAAACAGAGCTACTCTTTTATGTCCCTGGGAGAACAGAAATCCTTTACAGGTTTCTGCTTGTCTTTGTATATCTCGGTGGGGCTAGAGGGAGTCAGAGGTGTTCTGAGTTGGTCAAATTATGGGAGCTTAAACTGGCCTCAAAAAAGTATTTAAGAAAATGCACCTCTCTGCAAGTCTGTTGTGAGGCTCAAGTGAAACAATGGATAAAAACACTTTGCAACCTTTAAACCGCTATGTAAATCCCAGTCATCATCATCATCACTATTATCTGACATTATTGTCAGATTAATGTTATCTAGCCTGCAGCCTGGTGTTAACTTCATCCCCTGAGCCTTTTAGTGCACTCCTGCTGAACTCAAGCAATGCTTATAGAACAATACAGAGATGTGCTGGCAAATGTTTAATAACTCAGGGAGGGGATGGGGAGGGAGATGTTTCAACACACATCTTTAAAATATTTAATCTCATTATTAACACTTCTTAAGTCTAGACAATCAACAAGACCCAAAAAAGTCAGACTTTGATTTGTAGATTGAAATTTCTGAAGTGTGAATGCTCATACTGAGAACTGAAGAATCTACTCCCAAGCCCGTTAGAGCTGGCTCCGGCACATTTCTGCCTCTCTCCCTTCTTGAAGAGATGAGGGATTATGAAACTGAAATATTGCATACACCCTCAGAGATGGTGCATGTGGTGGTTAGGTTTGCTGAACAGCTTTTTTCCTCTTTCTTTTTAAATTGCTGTTTCATGGGATTGTTCAGTGAGTTAGGAGGAAGAGCAATATAGCCAGAAATGAAAGTGAGGGTTCAGAGGATTCAAATTGTATGGTTAGTAGGAGAATTTGTTTTGCTTAGTTATAGAAAAGAAGGAAGTAAAGTAGGAAAAAAAGAGAGAAAGAAAGAGAGAAAAGAGAAAGGAAGGAAGGAAGGAAGGAAGGAAGGAAGGAAGGAAGGAAGGAAGGAAGGAAGGAAGGAAGGAAGGAAGGAAGGAAGGAAGGAAAAGGAAAAGATTTTACAACACTCTCTCTGATCAGTGCAGGGATCAATCCAACTTTAGGAGACTGATGATAATGAAGCATACCTCCTATTTCTTGGCTGAGAGCTGCAGGCACAGAATGAGATTTTCAGACATGGGCAATGTATTGATTGATTTCTCTTGACTACTTATTTGTTATAAAGAAAGGACTTAAGTTACTTGGTTGGGTGAGTTAGTGGGTAGTGACAGAGATGTAGAAAAGAGCATCAATAAACCTTTTAAATACGCAGAAAAAAGTTCAGAAGGGGACACAAACATGGTCATGTATATTATTATTTCCTTGTTAAATCTAATACACACTTAAATGAACTACGTAAACAAGTTCATGGGTTCACATACAATCCTCTTTTCTGTTCTTTTTTATACATGCAAATCTTTGTGTTGCTTAATTATTAAGTTCATAATAAAAGACTTAAAGAAACGAATGTGATGAAAAACAAAACGAATCATGAACAATATTCTTTTTCATATTATCGTAGGTTAATAGCTACTGATGAGAACTGACCTCACCTTGACTCATAGACAGTGTTTGAGAGTATGTTTCTGAAAGACCAACCTGTGTTGAACAGTGGAGAGAAGAGCCAGGAAAGATAAATGTATCCTCATGTATGATTTATAGCAAGCCTCAATAAAGGGTTTGGTTGGGTTTTTTTCAGTATGCCTTAATCTCCCCCAAACCCCACTTTACCAATGACATTTTTGGGATATGTTGAAGGTAGCAGGGAGTAAAGGCAACTTTTCTAGGCTTGGGGTCGACAAACCTATGTTCAAATCTTGACCTTGATGCCATACTAGGGCCGTGACTTTTAGTAGGTAACAATCTCTCTGACTCTCAGTTTTCTCATCTGTGAAATGAGGATGATAATATATGTATTACCTATCTTGTAGCATCTTGTATTATCAACAGGGAAAAACTCTGCCTAGAAGACTAGATTCTGGGCTCATGATACCTAGAAAATCAAATCTTCTCTACACAGAAGGTTATAGTTCAAGAACAAGCTACAGCTACCATTGAGTACCCAGTTAGTTAGTGGCAGAGACTCTGCCATGGGGATCGATGACATCCAACCACAAGGAAAGCTGGAAGGAAAATGACTTCAATGACTCAAAGAACAGACCACGAGTATCCTCCCTGCATCCTGCATTGATCTGCCCCAACCCTTGTGAGCAGTTCCTTCTGCCCCTCACCCACCTTTCTCATATGCCATAGAGAACTGGTTTTGTGATGAGGTGGACAGGAGCCTGGAAATACTACCTCAGCCAAACAGAGAGAATAGATCTAAAGGAGGCTAAGTGATGGATCGATATCAACCTTGAGGGAGTCCTGCCCAAAAAAAGATCTGTACTTGGCCTAATAATAATTCTCTTCCTTCTCTAGGAAGGTACATTGTTCAAGAAATCTCTCTCTAAAAGACCAAGTCTTCATATGCTCAGATTTGGGAATTCAGTCTTGGAGTCACCCAAGTACCAGCCTTTAAGGCTGGTACTAGTTAGGAACTCTCCATTCTTCAGCTAGAAGACTCAATTCTGGGATCATGCTGCCTAGATGATCAAAATCTCTCTTTCTTTACACAGAAAGTTGGAGTTCAGGAACATTGTTGGGTCAAGTGGGCAAGCCCATGTCTGATTTTACTACAAATTTTTGTAGGAACAGAATCCGAGACCCTAGACATGGCTATCCTATGAACCAAGAAGTGAGTCCAGTTCCAGTCTCCAACCTGGGCTCAGAAAGCTGTCAATCAACCCATTGAACTCCCACATATCCATTGCTGCTCCAAGACACACATTACCAGTTAATGAGGAGAAAGGATTGTGTAAATACCTAGGTGCCCCTCCCTCTGACTTCTAAGTGATACATGAAAATCTGTCTTCTGAGCAGGGAAAATAAAAAAGGACTAAGAGCAACCCATCTTTCATCTTTATAGTTCCATATGGGCGAAGAATACTATCTTCCTAATTCCCATCCCACTAGTTATGTTTGGGCTAGCCTCAGTTACTGGAAATTCCACAGACTGGAAATCAGTCTGTAGTTGTCAATTGCTTTTTCACGTTGTATACATCCATACTATATATCAATTTATCCTGTATATTCTTGTCCGTAGTTGCTTGCATATTGTCTTCCTCATTAAGCTGGGAGCTCCTTGAGAACAGAGACTTGTTTTTACCTTAATTTGTATCTGTATTGCTTAACACAGTGCCTGGGACAAAGTAGGTATTTAATTAATGCTTGTTGGCCAACTGTATAAGGGGAAAGACACGCTCATAAGGTGGAGAGGGGGAACTCAGTCAACAAAAATGATAAAGATAAAAGCAAAGTCCTGTCTTGAGGTTCAAAAAATCAATTTCTTGGGGATAGACTTGGATTAACTACTATTTATTTGGAAAAGATATAGGAAGTTTAGTGGATTTCAATCTGTTAATTCTCTAAGGGATGTCTTCCGAAAAAGTAATTCAATCAACTGCCATTAGAGGGCAGTGTGGTCTAAAGGGAAAAAAACATTGGCCTGAATTCCAATTCTGGCTTTGCCCTTAACTAGCTTTGTAACCTTGGACAGCTCATGTCACCTCTCCTAACCCTGTTTCTCACCTATAAAACAGGGATAAAACTATGTAGACTACCAATCTCACTAGACTCAATGAGTGAAGCTCACATGAAATAATGGTTGTCGGAGCAGTTTATAGAAATCAAAACCCTGGACAAAAGCAAAATATTATTATTTTTAAAACCAATACTAAATCCGGGAAAGGGAAAAGATGGGATTTAATGAAGCACCTGGTGCCAAGAGTAATAATTGACATTCATGCAACAAGTCAAGTGTACAAGCATCTATTAAATACCTACTATGTTCCAGATACTGTGCTAAGTCTGGGGATCCAAGGAAAGGCAAAAGACAGTCCCTGCTCTAAAGGAATTTACAGTCTCATGGGGAAGACAATGTGTGGACAACTCTTTACAAACAAGATCTAAACAGGACAAATTAAAAATAATCTCAAAGGAATGATACTAAGATGAAGGAAGACCAGGAAAGGCTGCTTTCTTAAGCTGAAATTTGAAGGAAATCAGAGAAGCCAGGAGATAAGAGATGAAAGGGGAAAGAACTCCAAGCATAGGGAATAGCCAGTGAAAATGTAGAGTTGGGAGATTGAATATCTTGTTTCAGGAACAGCAAGGAAGTCAGAATCAAAAGCATAGAGCACAGGAAGGGGAATGTGGTATAAGAAGATTGGAAAGACAAGAAGGGCCCAACTTATGAACCAAACAGAGGATTTACATTTGATCCTAGCGGTCATAGGAAGCCACTGGGGCTTATTGAACAGAGATCTGACACAGTCCAACTTGTACTTTGACAGTTGAGGGGAGAATGAACTAGAATGGGAAGAGATCTGAGAAAGTGCTTAACACTTTCAGAAAGAAACAAGAAAAATCAGTCAGAATGTGACAAGATGTTCCTTTTTTAAATTTTATTTTATTAACATTGTTGGTGGACCCGGAGGGACTGTGCCCATGTGTAGCCTTCACCTCCCTGGGGACTGGTCATATTTCAGGTCTTTGATTTTCTGACCCATGGTCAGCTCTTTCCAGCTTTGGCAGCTCAATCTGCTCCCTTTGTACATGGAACAACCCAGTACAAAGGGGTGGCTCCCATCCTGACCAACCTGAGCCAATCCAAATATTCCTAGAGCTGACACTCAGTCAGTTTCGATGAGGTGTGGACAAGTTGCAAGAATAGCTATCATTTCTAGATCTTTAAATTTTGCAAAGGTTTTGCATATATCTACTACCCATATATCTATGGCAGAAACAGGTTTGAACCCAGGTCATCTTGACTCCAAGTCCAGCACCCTTTTTACCTGCATCATGTAAATAAGTACTTAGGCTCAGGTTACTCCCCAGTACTCCTCAAGGAGGTCACCTTAAGGTGGATATGTCAATTGGTACCCTCTTGCTTTCCACTGGGAGCTACTATCAAAGTCTTTTGCCTAATCAATAGCCAGGACTATATAACATAATCACTCCATGGGGATGTTTCCCATACCTAGTAGTCTACACAATTTCCACATAAGGCCCTAAACAATGGTTTTCTTCCCTTTGATTTCACCAAGTTGATTAATTGCCCTATGAACCCCATACAAAATGAATACATATTCCTTTAAAAGTAAATAATTTGGAGTTTATGGTATATGTATGATCATTTAAATTTCTGTTTATTGGAATATTTGGTTTTCTTGATGGTTACTAAGTTTAGAATACAACCAAAATTGTCCCTTCCCCCAACATAAATGCAGCTTTAGCTACATTATTTCATTTGAGCTCCACAGCAGGCCTTTAGGTAGGGAGTAATTTCCATTTTGTGAATGATAGGATCTTGTATTCAGAGCTGAAAAGGACCTCAGAGACAAGTTATCTGATCCAACCCACTCATTTTACATACTGTGGTAGAGTGGAGAGGGCATAGGACTTAAAAATAGGAAGTCCTGAGTTCAAATATGACTTCAGACACTTAGTTATGAGATCTTGGGCAAGTCACTTTAACCTTAATGTACAAGAGCTTTCCAATTTGTAAAACAAAGGGGTTGGAATCTAGCCTCTAAAGTCCTTTCCACCTGTAAACTGAGGTGATGTGACTTGTGCAAAGGCACACAGCTTTTAAAAGGAAGGGTAGCATAGGGAAAGGGAGATGACTCAGAACCAGGGTTTCTCCCTTCCATCCTGGTGTGTCTTTTGTCACAGGGACAGGGCAGAGATTAAAGACAGAATGTCACATGTAAGGAACAAGAAGAATCTCCTTTGGCTTGACTGCAAGATGCAGGAAGGGGAATACTATCCAATAAATCTAGAAATGGAGATTATGGCCAGGTTGTAAAGGACTTCAAAAAATTTTTAAATTTTTTTTAGCATGCTTCAGTCTGTATTCACACCATGTCAGTTCTTTGTCTGGAGGCAGATAATATGCTTCATCATGAGTTCTTTGGTATGGTCTTGGATCATTTCGTTGCTGAGAATAGCTAAGTCATTCACAATTCTTCATTGAACAACATTGCTGTTGCTGTATACAATGGTCTCCTGGTTCTGTTCATTTCACCGTGCATCAGTTCATGTAAGTCTTGTAAAGGGCTTTGAAAATCAAACAAAGGAGTTCCAATTTTGTCCTTGAGGTAATAGAGAAATACTGGAATTTATTGCTACCCAAGTTCTCTGGCTGCAGGGGGGCAGAACCCTGAATTGGAAACTTATTGAGTCAAGAAAAAGTCTTTGATCTCTGGAAGGTGGTCATAAATGGCACAGAAATCCCCACCCCTATTCCTTTCCCTCCCTCTTATGTCCTTTGTGTAGCAAGATATGAAGATTTTCAGTACCAGCAGTGTCAAGGTTGCCAGCAGCAGGGGTCTCTACTTCTATCTCTCCTTCCCTCCCCCCCCCTTTCTTCCTTCTCAGTGTTTCTAGTGGCAGAATCCTTAGGTTTTTTAGAGTTTCAGGGTAATGTACAAAGACAAGTACTAACCCCTTGGGAAGGGAATTGGCTCCTAAAGGTTCCTTGGCCAGGGTCCATGATTACTTTGTACTTCTATATATTTTATTTTCTGCATTTAAAAACATTATTCTGAGAAGGGTTTCATTAGACTGTGAAAGGGGACCATGACATTAAAAAAAAGTTAAGAACCCTTCCGTCTAGAGACTCTGAGCTGTTTCCCTGCTAAAGGTAGAAGTCAGTTCCCGAATCATGCTTAAAGTCTAGAGTGACTGGGAATGAAGGGGGCTCACCAGAGAGGGAAGGGAAGTTTTTGTGACTGTACTTTATATGTTCTTTGTTTTCTTTAACAACACACTTCCGGAACGACTGCTGGGCCAAAAAGGCTGGGACTCTCTCCCCCTCCCACTTAGGGGCCCCTTTCAGCTGTGGACTCATACTCAGACCAGGCTAGGGGCTTGGACAGCTTGGCCTCTAAATAGATGGGTCATGCTCTTTTATATAATTCTCTGGTCCATTCTGCCACCCTAGGGAAAAATCATTTAAAGATGAGGTTTGGCTTGTGTCTAAGGTCTCCCCAAAAGGGAGGAATAGAAAGGCACTCTATGTATAATGAAAATCAAATCTAGGATAGTTACCAATTTTCTTTATACATAAAAAAAAGTTAAACACAAAGGACTCACAAAGACTTAGGTAAGAGTGAAAACACATAGCAGTTGTTATACTCTTCCTGGAGCATAGTACTTAAGGCAATCTCAGAATAGGAAGCATTGTGTGACCTGTTTAACTGACACATTAATTTCCCTGTGGCCCTTCACTGTCCAAACCAATTCCTCCATGTCTTCCTGCAAGCCAGGCCAAGTTGGACTCATTCTGCTGTATGTCATCTTGTCCAAGACACACTGAAATAATTCTGGAGGGCATCTCGCAGAAGTTCAGCCAACATCAACAGAAGACTCAGGAGCTCCCAACTTTTCACACACACACACACACACACACATTCACACATTGCCTACAATGCTGGAAATGTCCATTCCAGTATCACCAATACTCAGGGAAGAGGTATTAAGCAGACCAGATAGCTAGGACTTTGAGATCAAGCCTAAACCAGTGAGACTTTAGCCATCATGCTTGAGGCTGCCATACTGCCATCATGGGGAAAGGGCAGCTCCTCCCCATGACTCATGAGAACCCCAGGGAGACAGTTCTGAGAGCAAGAGGATGGGCTCATTCTTCAGTGGACAGTGAGTAGGGCCACTCCTTCTGACTTACTGGCCAGTTCTCTTGGACTGAAGACACTTCCTGCTTCCAAAGACCAAGGGCCTATTTAGGAAATTGCTTCACCATGCCAAAATACCCAAGTCTTTCAACATTGAGTGGCACGGGCAACTTAGCACATATTCCATGAAGTGGTCCCCAAAGGCCTTACCCCTGTTACATATGTAATAAGCTTGTTCTATGTCCCAAGACTTGTTTGCTTGGTGTGAATACAGATTAAATGAGGACAATGTGAAAGCAGGAAATTCAGTCAGATACTGATGATCCCTGGGGAAATTTTAGGTGGAAACCCAAACTAAAGACTATTATTATTGAGAAACCCCAAGGCTGAACCCTTGAGAGCCCAGAGATCCTGTCTGGGGACATAGGTTACACCTATCAAATAGAAATAAACTACCCAAGTGGACTCCCAGCATTCCGTCTCCAAGTGCCTGGGAATGGAGTGGGAGGCATTGTTAAGAAGGAAAGGATATGAACAGGACATTCTGGGATAAGGTTCACTCAAATATTCAGAGTCTCCCATGTTCTTAAGATGGAAGCAATCCAAGATATACAAGGATTAGGCTCCCCAGAAATCCAGGGCTTTCATTTGGGTCTCATAAAGGGATGCCAGGTCATCAGCTCATAAATTGTCACTCAAGGTGCTGTTCCCAAGTCAGAACCAAGGACTTAGAGGGCACCCACCCCATATCCCAAGAGTAGGCTAATTCTCATTCCAGAGAGTTCAGTAAAGAAACTCCCATGTTCTGGGGTAAGGGTGAAAGGAACCAGGGTTATTTGACCCCAGAGTCATCCTGAGGAGCTGGTCTGCTCCTCCAAGTAGGGAATAATACACAGACCTAATTTTCCCAGCCCCCATTCCACCAACTGCTGCAGATGGGCCTAGCCACTGGAAGATTAGAGAAAGCTTCACAGCCACTAGGAATTAAAACCTATTGATTTTCCCCATTAGCTCAAGAACTTCCATCAGAGAGATGCATTAGAAAAAAAAGAAAGACCCAGAATCATCAATAATTAAAATCTAAACATGACAACCCAGGGGAGGGCAAGGCTGCAGGGGCAGGAGAGTCAAAGCTCTGAGAGGCCTGGGACACCCCCATTCTTCCCACTCCAGGGAACACTGGAAGTGACCCCCTTTGGTTCCTCCCTTCTGTGAGGGATCTGAATGCATAGGCATCCAGAGAGCTATCCTATATCATAGAAAGAAGAGATCATCTGGTCATTTTACAGAAGAAAAAGACTGAGGCCCAGAATGGGAAAGTGTTTTTTTCCAAGATCAAACAAGAAATAAAGTGACGGAGCCAAACTAGAAACCATGGCAGAGGTGGGAAAAACACAGCACTTAAGAGTAAATCCTCTAGAACCTAAACTCAATTCCTGAATTCAGCCTTCCCAGTTCAACCAAAATGTCTTATTCACCTTCATGAAAGGCACAGTGCCAGACACCAGACTCGAGGAACACAGAAATAAAAGAGTGAGGGTCTCTGGCCCTTAAAGAAGTGTTCATTGAATTGAATTGAATGCATTCCAGGTATAAGGGAAGACTTGTGTAATGCACTTGTGTGAATGCTCAGTGACCTGATCAAATCAGTGTTCCCCCCTCCCCATAAACTCTATAAGACTCATTTTTGTCATCTGTAAAATGGGAATAAAATTCATATTACCTATGATGTAGAAGTGCCTTGGACTATAAGCTGCAAACTGTGAGATATAATTACTTTTATTGCTGTAAATAAATATTAATAGTTCCCAGTCCACTGCCTCTCCTTTTATTTTATTTTTTTTACCTTCCTCTCCCTCCGGATCTGTTAGACGCAGGGTGTCCCACTTCTGAAAGTTAAGGGGGTTAATCCAGCTGATCCCCTCTGCCTGCTCTGATATTCTAGATTCCATAACTGCCCTGGTCAGACATTACACATCAGGAGTATCAGACCATACTCCTCTGTCAAGGGGACCCCCAGAATTGGGGCAAGGCTTCTTGAAGCCTGAAAGTGGCTAATCCATAGCCAGCCCCTCTCTCCTTTCCTTTTTCTCTTCCTCCCCATCTGCCCAAATCATGTTTTGTCTCTTGGCCAAAGAGAGAGAGAGAATGAACACATGAGCTGAGGGCAGAGGCTTCAAACACAAATATACCCCAATATCTCCCAGACATAGAAAGCCCAAGGAACAGGGGACTGTTAACCAGGATCTGATCCCCATTTCCCTTGCCTCTGTCCCCACCAACTGAAGCTTCTTCTTGGTGGCTTCCCAGAATGAGACTAAAACCCTCTGTCCCAGTCTTTTCTCCATACACAGGGTCACCCTCTATCTGGGCCTGCCCCAGGAAGGCTCCTCCAACCAACCCCATGGGCATGGTGACAGCTTGGCCAACACACAGACTCCTCTTCAGTTTCTAAAAAGGGCTCCCACTCCCCTCAAGATTCCAAGTGTCCAAGGTTCGAGGAGAGAAAGTACAGACAGAAATAGCCCAGTAACCACAGCAGGAGAGGCCTACTGGAGCCAGGCACCTTCAGTCTGACAACTGATGCCTCTCCTACATGCTGGAAGTGGACTTGAAGTGGGGGTAAGGTTGCCTTCCAGACCTTAAGCCCTGTTCTTTGGGGATGGGGTTTGCAAACACTCCTACCCTCCAAGGACTCATAACCATCTGGTCTTCATAGAGGAGAAGAGCTGCCAGGACAGGAGCCTCCTAGAGGTCCATCTCACCCCAAATACACACCAAAATACCCCCAAAACAGCATATCCACCATTCATCCTGCTCTCTGCTCAGCCTCTCCCACCCTGCCCTCTCCCTCCCTGAAACAGCCTCTTTCCTCAGGGCCTTAGAGGATGAAAGCCATGCCTCAGAGCTGACCCCTGCCCCAGATTTGAATAGGACTACAGTGGACCTACTAGACTAAACCCTTCTCCACCCTCCCTTCCCTCTATTACTCTCCCTTTTTCTCCTCCCCCAGTCAGGCTGGGCCTGGTTTTTGAGGAGGAAGTGTCACCTGAGAGGTAGGAGGCCTGTCCTTTTTTTCTCCCTACCCCTCTCCAGAATGAGATGGCAGTGAATGGGGGAAGGGGACCTCTTCCAGACTCCTCCTTTGAACTCTACACATCTCTAGGCTCCAGACTGGCCTTGGAAGGTCCAGCTAGCCCACTCTCCACAGGGTCTCTGACCACATCTTTATTCCCTCTTTCCAGAGGCATTCTCTTTCCAGGAGGCCTGCTGGGACCACCTGCTCATCCTCCCTTCCCTGATTCCTGTGGTAGATGAGGAAGTACCTTTCCTGGAATCTGCAAATACTTAGTTCTGGGTCCGTGACACAAAGTTACAGTATAGCCAGCTCTAGTGGACAGTGCCAAGGCATGTGTCACCCAGGAGAGGTCTTCTGGGCACAGATCCTACAACCCCAAGCCACATCTGACCCTCCAAGCTAGAACACAGATAGGCTACCTTACTAAGCCCTGGAAAGGCTCTATCCTTTCTACCCCAAAGGGAGGCCACACCCATTCTCCCTTCCCCAGTCTCACAATGAGATGACACAGTCCAGAAAAAAAACACTACAACCCAAATATTCCTCCCAAGCCATCATTGGAGCTAGCTCATAGACACTCAGCAGCAGAAGCAATAGCTTTACCAGTATCATTTCCACAAGAACAATCAATGTTGCAGCCCTTCCCAGAAGAGGATCCCTCTCCTGACCTTCCTTCAGGCTCTGAGTCTTGTCACCAGTTATAAAAATAAGGCTGGAGACAGGCTAGGCTGCAAGGCACCCTCAATACTCATCTAGTGCCTATGACCAACAGAATATATTGGTGATGGTTAGAGTTCAAGGCTTAGAGGTCAGCATGGGGCTGACATAGTTTAGACTGTATGTTTGGCCAGGGTTAGGGCCCAGTCTGTAGCCATTATTAGGGAGCAATATGTGGTTGGGTTTGGGGAGTCTGTGACCAGGGTCAGTCTAAATAGGGGTTGAAGGTCAATCTGTTACAGGAATGAGGAATCAGTCTGAGACTAGGGCTGGATGGGGTTGGATGTGAAATGTTAAGTCTATGACAAAGATTAGGGCAGACTTAGCTAGATTTGCTGTTCTATTCCATCTGACTCTACAAGACCCCATGGGGTTTTCTTGGCAAAGACACAGGAGTGGTCTGCCATTTCCCTCTACAGTTCATTTTACAGATGAGGAAACTGAGGCAAATAGTAACCCTATGACTTGCCCAGTGTCACACAGCTAGGAAGGATCCCAGGCCAAATTTGAACTCAGGTCTTCTTGACTCCGGGCCCAGCATTTTATCCACTGCGCCACTTAACTGCCCTTAGCCAAAGATGGTCACAAACCAAAGGCAGGTTAACTGACCCACAAGGTAATGAAACCTATGACCTTAATTTTGAAAGCATTGCTTTCACTAACCCCTAAGCTATCATAGTAAGGATATGTAAACTGTTCAGTGACATGAGGGTGCAGTGGATGGAGTCCTGAGAACCCAGGACAATCTGTTTAGAGAGGAGGGTGGGTCATGTACTGGACAATTTTTCTGAATGTCCTTCTCAGTGCGCAGAAGGGACAAGCTGGTTGACTCCTCCTGGGCCCCAAGCCAGTTCTACAGGCTTCCCCCTTTTGTCCTGGTTCTCAATGCAGATGGGCAGAAACACAGCCCAGTGTCTCCACAGCTCTGGTGAAGAAGGAGTTAACCTCCTTGCCTCTCAGCGTGAATCTTGAGCTATTAATACACACACAGTCAGTCGCTGATCTGTCAGAGTCAGAGAGAGTGAGAGTGAGGAGCCGCTGGTCTGGTCTTGTCAGAACCCAGCCAGACTGACAAGGGGGAAGCAGGGCTCAGGGGGGCCAGAACTTTCCTCCACGAGGGAGCACCAGAGATTACCTCAGAGTAGCCAAGGACTCCTCTGCCACACTAGGGGTGGGGTAGCCAGTATAGTGGGTTGATCAGCCAGCTCCCAGACATCAGTCACTCCTCTGGCTCCCCTGAGCTGCAGCCAGCAAGAAAGAACAAACTTTCCCAGGTGCCACTCCTGCTAGTTGGCCTCCGTGGGAATCCCCAAGCTTGCCCTCCTATCTCTGCCCCTCTGGGAAGACCAGGGACCGGACTTGATTTTCAGCTGCTGAGGTCAGGGAGACACAAGGTGGAGTGTGTGACACTGCTTGGGGCAAAAATAGAACCTCAGAGGATTCCAGTCTGAGCTTGGTTCCATGCCCAGGGGACCACCTGGGTTAGCCCTCTGCTAGGAGGACATCTGGACTCCATCATCTCCTTCTTCTTAATCTGGGCTCTCCAAGAAGGCAAGGCCCCAGCCCAGGGACATCCTAGATCTGGGTCTGTCAACTGGGCCCCCAAGGGAGGGCATTGTGAGTGGCCAGGGGGAGCCCCAGGCTCTTCCACACACCAGGGAGACGGGCAACCTGGGGGAGAAGGTACAGGATGGGGGCTGGAGGCCCTGTGGTCAGGAGGAAGACGGACTGCTGACTCTGGCCAGCACCGGCTCTGGGGGCCCTTCCGAGACTGTGGACAATGATGAGGAAGCCTCTACTTCTGCTACCTGCTCCACCTGCCCCATCCTGGACCTGCCCCCTCCCTGGCCAACAGGCTGCGGGGCTGAGGACGTCCAAGCCTTCTGCTTCATCTGCCTTCACAAGGAAGAGGAGCCTCTGGAAACCCTTCCTCTTCAGAGGTCAGTACCACTAAGGGCAGCCCAGGTGGACGATGCCTGGGGCTCCCTTGGAAGTAGAGTCCTTACTGGGGCTGAGCTCAGTTTGAGGTCACAGGGTCACTAGGGCAGAGAGAGGGTGGGAGTCATAAGGGACAAGAACAGCATGGCTCTCACAGGGGAAGGATCAGGGTTGGGTGTCATATGAGCCAAGATTGGCAGAGGGTGACAGATAGAGATGGGAATCACAGGGCCAGGAGTGGGATGTGTGGTTTTGCCATATGGGTCTATACTAGGTGACTCTAGGAGTATTCGTGTTGTTACTGTAAATGGCTACTGTGTCCCCTCACTCCCTTCTCAGCTGGGTGCCCCTTGCTCTTGTGCCCCAACCAGGCTTCAGGGTCCCTTTGGGCATGTCTCCCTGGCTAAGGAGCAGAATGCAGTTTTGCACAGTTCTGGTGGCTTCACCCTCCCTGCACATACCCTGGATTCCTGGAATCCCTGGTACTTTATTGGGTGGGGGGGGAGAGTTGGAAGGAAAGGATGGCGGGGGATGCCTGAGGTGTGTTTCTGTCTAGTGGGAGGGGGTAGGAAGGTGAATCATCTACTTACAACCCCACATAATGGCAGCTGGGGCAGTCCCACTCCTCCAGCCACATGCTACCTCTACCCCCACCTCCAAGAACAGATTGGGGGAGCCCTCCTCCTCTCTGGCATCGAATAGAATCCTAGAACATCCAGACTAGCAGAGACCCTTAGAGATCATCTAGACTGATCCCCATATTTTTACATAAGGGAAAACTGAGGCTTATAGTGAGAGTACAAGACAAATCAGTAGCAAAGTCAACACTAGAATTAGGTCTCCTGGCTCTTGGTCCAAGGCTCTTTCTCCTATGCCATATTGCTTCAGGCTTTCTCCTGTCTACCTTGGGTGGAGTTGTCTGGGTCATTCCTAGGCCCTCAGAGCTCTCTCTCTCTGGGTGCTGATTCAGACTCTAAGCCATGGTGCATGGGTGGTGCTCGGAACAGAGGTGACCCCTGTCTCCAGATACCAAAACTCAGTCCATTTCTTGGAGGTCTGTGGTCAGCGTGGGTTACTGGTGGTTAATGCACTTGCTTTTGGGTTGGGAAAATTGTAAAGGAGGTCTCATGTTTCCCTGAAAGCTCACAGGCCTGAGATCAGCTGAGTATAGCTACTGCCTCTGACCTCTTTGACCCTCCTATCCCCCTCCCCACAAGCATGCACACAATGACCCCCATGTCCATGAATACCCAGACCGGCACGTGAGCTATACATACACCCACACAAACACATGGGACCAGTTTTCAGTGCCTGAGTTCTCCCTGGCTCTCTGCCCTGTAGGCAACAGGCAGAGGAGGGGAGAAGTCAGAAGAGAAGGTGGAAAAAACCAATCATTTTAAGGACCCTTGATGGTAGTCTTGATTCATTTAGTGGGCTCAGTGCATCAGTACCCATTATGGGATAAGAAGGTTCGGGGAATCTAAAGATCTTGGGGGATTCTGGGACTGGGGACACTCCATACACACACACCATGGTGTAGCATGGAAAAGCCCATCAAGTACACAAGAAATCCAGGAAACCTCCCTCCAGCCACACTGTGCAGCAGTTGAACACGGAGGTTAGTTTTGGACATGAATCAAGGAAGGCCTGGGTTCCATGGGCTCCCTCAGGGAGGAGTTGAATGGTGTCTCTTGCCCCTAATCTTCTGGGGTGTAAAGGCTGTGCTCTTGCCCACCCTCTGTGTGTGCTAGGAAGAGTATTGGATGCGTGTGTGCCAATAAATATAAAATATAGTAGAATGGTGTTCTGGGCGTAGAAGATATATAAGGTGAGATCTGTGTGAAAGGAGTGTCTGTAAGGTTGTATTACAGACATATATAGGAAGTAGTGAGCGTCCTTCTGTATGTGTCTGTATAACTGCAGTATGGTATCTAGAGTGTGTTTTGTTTAGGGCTTAGGTATGGGTTAATATACATTACATATACATTACCATAAAGGGATATGGGTATTATGAGGGTAAATGGGACATTAAGCAGGATAAATTAGAGTGGAGAGACAGTGGAGCCAGGGAAACCTCTTTGGAGACTATTACATCTATTACTATTAGAGGATGAAGGCCTGAGGTAGGCCAATGGCAGTAGGAGTAGAGGTGAGGTAAAACTGTGAAGGAATTATCCAGACTTGACAACTGGAGAAGTCCAAGTTAGCTCTAAACATTCTAGGGCAGTTTGCTGGGGCCATAGTACATAGAGTGCTGGGCCTGGAGTCAGGAAGACTCATCTTCATGAGTTCAAATCCAGCCTTATAACTTACTAGCTGTGTGACCCTGGGCAAGTCACTTAGTCCTGTTTGCCTCAATTTCCTCATCTGTAAAATGAGCTGGAGAAGGAAACAGCAAATCGCTCCAGTGGCTTTGCCAAATGGGGTCACAAAGAGTCATGTAGGACTGAAAAAATGATGGAACAACAAAGTTTTCTAGCCTTAAATGAATGAGAGGATGGGGGTGCTCTTGGCAGAAATGGGGAAGATGGGTGTTTTAGGAGGAAAATGAAGATTTTGCTTGAGGACATGTTGAGTCTGGCTTTTGGTGGAACCTTCACAGGTGAAAGTGTCTAACAGAGAGTTGAAGGTTTGGATCTAGAATTAAGAACCACAGGATGAGAGATACTTGAAAGCAACCTTAATGAGCTAAGAGTAGAGGCTATGGGAAGAGATAGGGTTACCAAGGAGAAGGGAAAAGAAAACTTCAAGGACAGTTTTGACAACACCCTCCCTGGAGGGGCAAGCATGAGGAGAGAAGACCCTGTGAAGGTGAGTAAGGAGAAGTCGTTCATCCTAGCGTAAAAGCAGAGAAAGACAGGGCAAGAGAGAAAGAGATTGATTCTAGGAAACCACTGAGCACATCACTGAAATGGCTGACCTTTGGTTCCAGAAAGGATAGGAAATTAAGTGATGATAGAAGGTTGATGGAAGAAAAAATAGAGAGAGGTTCGACTTCTTGGGGGTTAAGATGATGGTAAAAAATAGGTCCAGTAGAAGTGTGGGAACCAGAGAGACGGAAGGACAGAATATTGTGATCATCTGTTTCTCAGCTCCATTCTCTTCCTCCTTAAAACTCAAGGGGTCTTCTGACTTTTCCTTCAACTATCTTCACCCTCTTTGTGGCCCCGACCAACTGGTCTCCCTCCCTTGTCTTCTCCCACACTAGTATCGTTACAACAAGGTTAAGGAGAGGTAATATGGTAAAGGGGGAAAGATTAATGGACTTCAAAGGAACTCAATATTTGACCTCTGGCAATATTTGACCTTTCCTCAGTCACAGTAAAATAGGAGGGCGAGAATAGGCCCTTTAATGTCTTTTCTTGCCATGACGCAATTACTCCAAAGGTCCCTCAGGACCTTCAACCATCTTTATAGTCATCAGGTCTAGTTGAAGAAGTCTCCTGCAATGAGCAATCTACAGGCGTCCCCTTTAGGAGAGTTCGTTCCACTCACTTCCAAGTCCCATCAATCACAACCTTCTTTGGTCCAAAGGTCTCAGGATCCTCCCTGTACAGGCACCCTTCATAGGCACCTGTTCCTTCCCACCTCTTCTCCGCATTCCCTTAGAGAATGGTTCCCTTTCCTTGAGAAGATGCCTGACTTCTCACATCACTTCTCCTAGCCCAAGGAGCTGCATCCTTTCCGATTGGGGAACACAGGCTCTTTAAAGACTGGGAGGTGAGGAGAAGGCAGGCAGAGATCGAGTGAATGGGCAGGTGCCAGGTGCCATGGCTAAAAATATAATGACTGGCCTTCCTAGGAGCACCTGTCAGCCTAAGGCGAGGGCAGGTGGCCAAGCCTGTCTGCCCAAGGCTGCTGGAATGTTCTCCTTAGCTGCACCAGCCTAGACCAGCCTGTACCGTTCTTTCCTGCATTGTTTAGACTGACCCACCCATCTATCCTGCCAATCTGGCCTGCTGTGGCAGTTATGAACTTCTAAGGGTATGCTAGTTCTATCCTGAATCAAGTGTTAGGGGTGTAGAGGTAGGAGGGATCTTGGAGGTCATCTAAACCAGCCTTTTTTTATGAAAGGGGAAACTGAGGCCCAGAGAGGCTAAATGACTTGTCCAAGGACATATAGCAATTAGTGACAGAACTGAATTCAGTCCTTGCATTATACCATGTTGCCTCTTTCAGTCCAAATCCAGGGTCTAGGCTAGAATAGAGAAAGGGTCATGGATATACCTTTGATATACAGGTATAAAGAAATGCCAGCTTTCACAAAGCAGTATGGAAAAAGCACTCTACTTAAAGTGAGGAAACCTGGCTTCTAGTCACAGATTTGCCATTAACTGTCTGGGCAACCTTGGACAAAGCATTTAATTCCCGAGAGCCCCAGTATCCCCATCAATAAAATGTAGCCAATAGTACTTGCATTACTGGCCCCATGGAGACATTACCTTTCTAGCCTTATTTCTCTATGATGGCCCTCCAAGCATTCTACCCTCCAGCCAAAATGAGACCACCCTCTGTCCAGCATGCCTTTCCCTGACCTTCCTAGCCTCTTTGTCCCACCACAAGTTCATACTCTTCTGTTTGCCAGCAATTTCCTCCCTCCCAGACTTTCTTAAAAAGCCCATTTAAATGCTACCTGCTACAGGAAGTCTTCCCTGATCTTTCAGCTGGTAATGACTTCCCTCCACCCATCCACTCACTCCGGTCCCATCAGATTCCATGTACCCTTTGTCCATACCTCTCTGATGCAATTGTCCTGAAAAATTATGTAATGTAGGGTTCAGTGTTGCATCTTTTCCCTCTCCTTGGCTTTAAGCTGCATGAAGTCAAGGGCTTATCTCTTTATTTCCTTCCTTGGTACAATGTTCTGTATATAGGAGTCCCAGTCTTTTGCACACAGTAAGCATTTAATAAATGTTTGTTGTGAGGATCAAATGAGAGATGAATGCTAGGTGTTTTATAATTGTAAAATGACATAGAAATGTAAATCATTGCTATTATTGGTGGGCATCATTGTATATTGTTGGGACCTGTAAATATTTTCGGGGTAAGAAGGTGAGAAGAGGAGATACCTTGCTTACCAAATAGAGAACCAGTCTTAAAATGAACACTTGGGTCCATGTCCTGAATCTGGCACATACTGTCTGGGTGACTCTGGGCAAGTCACTTACCTTCAATGTCAATAACAATTCTCCAAGAATGTAAGTTGCAGAAAAGGTGCTAGTATATATTGGTCGAGGGACTTTATCTCAGATCTAGTAAATATAAAATAAAATAAAACAATAGAGGTCATTTATTCCAGTCTCTGAAGAAACTGAGGCCAAGAGAACTTACATGAGCTGCCCAAATTTGTCCAACCAGTATGTGTCATTGACGGAATTTGAACTCAATTCTTTTAGTTAAATAATTTAATTTAATTTAAATCTTACTTTTCCCATTAAGTCTGACAAGACTCCCAGAGCCCACAGTGAACTCTCCTTTCTCTGACCTCCTCAGGCAGCATGGTAGAGGGGAAAGAACGCTGGCTATGGAGACAAAAGACTCTAATTTGAATCCCAGGCTCTGCTGCTTGGAGATCAGATGGGAGTATGAATGTGGAAGTGGAAGGAAGCTCAGAAGCAGTGGAATCTAACTCCCTCATTTTGAAGAAGAGGAAACTGAGACCCAGAGAGGTTAAGTTTGTTGCTCAAAGCTACAAAGGTCATATCAATGGCAGAATTTGAACCCAGGTCCTCTGCCTCCCAGAGAGATGTCTCCTGACTTGACCTTGAGCAAGTCATTTTGCCTTTTTTGGACTCAGTTTCCTCACCTACAAAAGGAAAAAATAGTGTATTAGACAACCTTGAAGGTTCCCTCTAGTTCTAAACCTGATAATCCACATAGGTCACCATTTAATTATACATAATTAATCAATTAATTAATTTAATACATAAGTATATATTAACTAATATACAATATAATGTAATATGATATAGTAATTAATTTATGATGTAATATATAATTACATATAATTAATTAGTCTCCAGTTTCATGAACCTTATCTGACATACAGGAACTAATTTTTCCCAGTTGAGCAATTCATCGCTCCCCAGCTAGATGATGAACTCCCTGGGATCAGGAACAAAATCTAGACCTTTTCTTCTCTCTCCCACAGTCCATGGCACAGTAAGGGGGACACAATAAGATTCTGTCCTTTAGGGGGTCTGAGCTCTGGGAGTGGAACTCTGTCAAGGGACCATGTCACTTTGGACAAATCATTTAGATGACCCCAAGAATCATAGACTGGGATTTGGAAGGGCCATTGGAAAGCCCCTTATCTTTTGGGAAACTGAGGCACCAAGAAGTTAAGTGACTTACTCAGGATCACAAGTGTCTCTACCTTTTGCAACACCTCCCAAGGAGGGAAACAAATCTTTGTCCTTTCCCTCTCATTCCACTTAGGGGAAGGGGTCTTTCCGGGGAACTCAGATGACCATCAATTTCCTTGAGGGAAGGGAAGGAGTTTTTCTTTCTTTGTTTCTTCCAGGATTGGAAAAGAACTGGAGTTAACTGCTGTTTGTAGTCAAAGAGCTCACAGGAGTCCCATTTGAGCCTTGCCTATGGTAGATGAGAAAAGGAGATAGAAGGTTAGTCCTAAAATTAGACTTGTCACCGGCTGAGCTGTAGCTTGAGAAATTCCTTCCTGTGGACCCACAAGACTAGAGACCGGGAAAAGGAGGGAAGAGGTGAAAACCTCAGAATGACTCCCATGGCAAAGACAAACCTAGGGAGGCACAGAACGGACCAATGGCCCTGGTGCATTCAGAGAAAGTGAGGTCAGATTTCTAGGTCCTTCACTCTCCCTCCTTCACAGCTCACCCTCATTTTCACCTCCCAGTGACTTTGGCGTCTTATGGAAGATTTTGGATCAGATACCATGCCTGTCTAGATGTCAGGCTCCAAGGCTGCTTCCATGGACCTCGAAGAGGGGGACCCGATAACTATCTACTTTCTATATTCTCCATAACACTGTTACTGCCCCACACTGCTCCCCATGAAAATTGGGAGAAGTTCTATAAGACAGGACTTCAAGGTCTCAGCTCCCACTCACTCCTGATCCCTCCTAATAGATAATGTTCATATGTGGTTTTCTAAGTTAGTATGAACCCAGCAGGATCCGTGTATATATTTAGTGGCCCCCTTTTCTACTTGAGTTTGACATGAAATCGTTTACTTAACCAGACTTTTATTACACTCCAGTTTTCCCTTTCACAGTCTTGTTTCCCTGTATCTGTTCCCTCCCTTCTGAGTCTGCTAATTGCCCATACAGGGGTGTGCTGAAGCCAGCTGAAAGCAGTTAGTTGGAAAATCAATTATTAAATTTTCAGTGTGAATATTTACACCTTGAAAATGGGCAAATGCTACAAATTAGGGCTTGATTAGGGCTTGATTCTCATTAAGAAAGTGAGAGAGAAAATATTATCAATGCAGATTAACCTTTAAAATGTGCTGTGTGGTACATGCTGTTGCTGTTACTTTTTTAATAGAGCTGGTTGTTAAACTTTTATTAGCATATCCCTGACTTCTAATCACTGGTAATAACCCAAATACCAAATATGTAAAATGACAAGGTTGGAACAGAAGATCTCTAAAATGCCTTCCAACTCTGATATTCTGTGAATCAGTGAGCTACAAACTACACAAGTAAAGCAATCAGAGGCCTATTTGTTTCAGCTTCTGAAATTGTTTTTTCCTGGAATTCTTTGGTCAGCCTGGGTAATCTGTCAGGGCCTGTGAGGTCAGTCCTCCATCGGCCCCATTCCACATCCCATCCCTGCCCAGCTACCCACACCTAGGAAACCTATTCTCCTCCTTGATCTCATATTTCTCTTAACAAGGTTCTATTTCCCCCCTTTCTAACTCTCTGCTTGGTTGCCTCCTACTTCACGCCAGAGACAGATGCTTCCCTACAGCCCCCACTGGGCAGGTTCCCAGTGTTTTCAAAATCAGGAGCTGGCCACCCTCCTGGTGGAAGATAGAGAGGCCTCCCCTGGTTACCCACAATGGCTACCTGCCATAGTCAGGAACATAAGCAAAGCCACGTCATCCCATGTTCAAGTACAGACAACTGGGTCATCTCCCATCAGGAATGTTAGGCCATGTGACAAACAGAAGGCTCCCTGTCACTTCAGTTGCCTCCACCCATGGGATTCTACCTGTCCATTTCAGCTGTGTAACATCTCTTCAATCTGTCCCCTCCTCTCTACACCTACTACCACTACCACTATAGCACACTCATCACCACCCACCTGGAGTACTGCAATAGCCTCCTAGCCTGTATTTCTGCCTTCACTCTTGCCCCATTCCGATCCATTTTCTTTTCCCTATTGAGAAATTTGTTTAAACAGAGCAAATAAAACATGTGTTCTTTTTCTACATTTAGAACATATTGGGCCCCTTGGTGATGAAATAGGATTTGTGTGGGTGATACAAGACTGTGGGGCAGAGGTAAGTTGATTTTGGAGTCATGGGACCCTGGATCACAGGCTGCACTTCCATGATTTGGTTCTTGGCATAGAGTGATGGTGACAGAAGAAGGCATGCACTCCTCATAAATGTTATAGGTCCCACACCTCAAATCAGAGCCCAGCCAGATGCCAAAGTTGTTTTGTTTCCCCAAGAGGACACTTCTTTGTTTTTAGAGACACACTCCTATTTGTAGTGAATGCCTTAGAGATAAAGTGAAAGGAATTGTTTCACCTTCATCCATGTCTCCTTCCATGCCTGACGCTCCAGGAACTCACTCTACAGACATATCATCTTTGCTTCCTTCTCTGAGTGGTCTCCAGCAAATGTCTCTCTCCAGTGTCTAATATGCCCATAGATTTCAACTCTCCCCTCTGCTCCCAGATGCCTGAGAGAGAGATAGAGAGTCTGGCACCGTGAAAAGTAACTCCCTTTCATGGCATGTTGCCTGGTAGTTGGCCTTGGCTGTCTCTCATTTAGGACACTGCATTGGCATAATGAGTCCACGCTGGCTAGTGTGCTACCTTCAAGGAAGGCAGAGTGCCACTTTATTAATTAATTACCCAAGCATGGTGTGCAATATGTGAGTTGTCCAAGAGGTAATTGTTGACTCAGACCAAAGGGTCCTGGTAAGAGCGGCCTTGGAGCCTGAGTAGAATGGCCATTCTAAAAACTAGCCATGAGAGGGTTCTCCACCTCAAAGATCAGACAACTGCCACCACCATCCTGAAACCAACATGATCTTATGTTGTTCATAGGTATTAAAAATGTATAAATATGGCTCTAACCCCCATCCTACATCTGGACTTCCTTTCTCAATCAACAACCCACAAACTCATAGGACATAGTAATTCAATGCATTTTGATCACATAACAAAAATGCAAAGAAAATTATTAAGTGCTTCCCATTTGGGGAGCCTCCCGCCAAATACTCCCTGCAACCCTTCTTCCTGAACTCTCCTCTCTTAGGTTTCTAGAAAAGTCCCCAAAGCACTCAATTTATAAAGACTGGATGAAGGACCGGAATGAAGAACAAAGGGTTTTTATCCAGAATTCAGAGTTTAAACAGGAAAGAAAAGACTGTATGGGGGAGAGATATCTGGTCTCCTACCCCTTGTTCACACTCCTTCATATTTCGTGATAATTGACATTCTTGGGCACCCTGGACCACTTCTTGGATCTTATCCTCATTCTGTCACTTCCATAGCAGAGACTTGACTTTCTCCCATTACCATTCCCCATAACCTGGTCTCAGTTCTCTGACCACCAGTCCAAGGCCTAACAGATAAAAAGATAACCTGACACAAACATCCAGTCCCCAAAGCTCACTGCAGAGACTTTCTGGTACCTGAGACACTAAATGGCTTACCAGAAGTTTCTTTCAAAGGCAAACAAAGGAAATAAGAAACTTTTAAAATCTTTGCAACCATACTGGTTGCATCTCTTATTAAGTGTCTCAGCTATTTGTTTCCCCTGGAATTTTTGTCCTTTTATATTCCTACAGAAATGAAACAGTGTGTAGGGAAGAAAGGACATGAATTTACCTTTCCAATCTTATTTCCTATTATTATGCAGTACTTTTATATTTCAAGCATATATTCTCCATATGCTCATAGCACCCTCTGTGAGCTACTACCTCTCCCATACTTCCACTCCACTTACGTGTTGGGTCTCCAAAGCATGATTTCTACTCTCCTATGTTCTAGCACCTGTAGGATAATACTACTAAAACTATAACTCTCAAGCCCCCACAAGTGTGCTTCCCCTTAAAAGTCAGGGAATAGATATAATTAACCCTTAGAAAAGGCATTTCCTAAGATGTCATAGTAAGGACAGTAGCTATAAAATAATCTTCCTATAAACTGAAACAAATCCCCCCAGTAATACAAACAGCATCTGAGGGAAGAGTGGTCACAAACAGTGTACAATTGTAATGCAGCACACATTTAGGGAACACAGGTGACCAAGACAACTTATAACTCCAGAACTATTGATTCTTAATTATCTCTCTCTTCTAATGGAATCCTTACAAAACTACCTATTGGGTGCAATGTCTTTAATAAGTGGGCACCTCAGCTGGGTTTTCAGAATCTGCTTCTTTTAACAGGTCAACAAGGGTCAGCTGAGGGCTAATTAATCTCGCCCCCTTCTCTTCTCATTTATCAGAACTAGCTCATTCCTGGGTCCATAGCCAGTTTTCTTTTTGCTTGTCAGAGGTCCTATTCCTTGATGCTGCTTCCAGGATTAAGTAACTGCCTCTACAAGAGGCAGCCTCTACTAAACAAACTGTGCCTCTAACTCTCTTGAACTGGCTCTCCAACTGTTGGATAAGATGTCACCCTTTGGACAAGAAGTTCTGTTGCTAGACTTGAAGGTCCTAAGGCTGGTGGGGTAGATGGGGGAGAACACAGAGAGAAATTCCACCCTCCTTTCCAAGAGAGATTCCCATTCAGGAGCCAGTGTCTCCCATTGTTGAGTTCCAAAACTGTCATCTCCTGGGTTTAGCTATTAAAAGGCACCAGGAGCATGGTCAATTTTTGCCATATTTGACAATATCCTGAGATTAAATCAACTTCCTTACTTCCATACTCTATATTTCCATCAAGTCAAACTGGACAATTCTCCATGCTCCTCCTATCGAAATTATTTCCCCTCTCAGATTTCACATTCCATTTTGTTCCTACCTCTCTGATGCACTTATCATATAGATTTATATGTATATATTTATATGTATTTGTATATATATGTATACACACACATATATACATATAATAGTGATATGCATTCATGTATTTCTCTTTCTACCCCGCCCAACCCCAGACTTTAAATTCTAAGGAATTATCTTAGCTAAATATTGTGTCTCTCCCAGTGCTTTGCACACAGTATTAATTGATAAATGTTCATTGTATCATCTTACATTTTTATTGTGTGGATCAAATGAAATAACATATGTAAGGGTTCACAACACGATAGTGCTATAGAAATGCACTTAATAAGTGGAATTTGAACATGATCATGGTTTTAATCTTTATACCAATTTTGGAACCGTGGTTTAGTAGCCTTGGGACATTCCCTACCCTTTCCCCCACCCCTTGTACCTTTATAATGGGGAGGGGGCAGCAATAGATGCAGTTATTGTGTATTTATTGTGTGTATAATAATATTAAAGGGAAGAAGATAACCATTGAAAAAGCATCTCTTATAAACCTGGTATTGCTAGGCAGTGTGCTAAGCACTGAGATACAATGACAAAAGGAAAACAGTGCCTGCCCTAGAGGAGCTTTCATTCTAACCTGTGGAGCAATACGTTCACATGTATTGTAGGAGGAATGGTAGGTCTCTGACCAATTGATTCCACCACATTCTCCTCCTCCATACACTCACACAAAGTAAGGGGCAGACAGACAAGGAGTCTCACTGTATGTCCCCCACCACCATCACCACTACCTGATCATTGCCCTTCAACATTTCTGTGTACTTTGTTTTTGCCCATTCCACCTGACTCGGTAGCGTCGTCAAGAATCCACAATTATACAGAACAGCCATCAAATCACTGTTGCCAAGAGAACCGAGGGATAGAGTTACAATAAACACAGTTTGTCAAAGGTTCATCATAAATTGGCTGATAGGAAGAGTTCATTTTACAGCTGGACAAACTGAAAGAAGACGCTATTTCAAAGGATGGCTCTGTACAGTAGAAATAGAGCTATCCGTTGGATCAGGATTTACTATCTCAGTAAATTCCCTAATTTTCCTGCCTATCTGATTGCTCCTTCTGTCTCCTTTGCTAATCTATCCTTTGTTTCCTACCTCCTACACATCAGTATCCCCATTGATTTGGATTCTCCTTCCTTTTCTTTCTGTGTTCCCTCCCTTAGTGATTTCATCAATCCAAGGGATTATCATTTCTATGTTGATGATTACCAAACCTAAACATCCCATGTTTATTGTCTCTCCTGAATTTTTCTCCCACATGACAAATTTCCTGCTGGACCTATACATTTGGGTGTCCTGTCATTTCAATGTCAACATGTCCTAAATGAAATGCTGTGCTCCCCAAACTCATCCTTTTAAAAGTCCCTATTTCTTTTTAGGGCACTTCTGTCTCTCCAGTTATCCTGGATGATAATCTGAGTTATTCTTGAGACTTCCCTCTCCCCCACCTCACACCTAATTATTTGCAGAATCTTGTCAATTTTATCTCTGCTGCGTCTCTTAAAACATCTTCTCTCCACTCACAACCTAAATTCAGCATTTCATCTTCTGCCTCTATATCTTCACATTGATTTTCCCCCAAGCCTGGAAGGCACTCCCTCTTCATCTCTAGTTCTTAAAATCTTAGTTTTCTTCAATGCTGAACTCGTCATACCTCCTCAGTGAAGTCTTCCTTAATATCCTCAGTCATGAGTACTCTCTCCTTCCTTAAATTATCTTATTAACTTACCTATGTATACTTACTTTCTCCCCATTATATTGTAAGTATCTTCTTGGAGGCATTTCATTTCTGTCTTTGGAATTTCAGTACCTAGGATAGTACCTTATGTGTAGTAGGTACTTATGTAACTCATGGCCAAGTCATTCTGGTTTTATATGAACTTTCAATCTTGGGGTTTCTGACTAATCACATTCTTTGGTTCTTACTGATTTCTACCAGTATTTTTGTAGGGAATATAAGAATTTAGCTCGCTTTTAGGATTCTACAACAAAAGGAACAAGGTCCCTCAGCTCCCATGTAAGTATTCAGTTTAATATAAAGTTAAATATAGGATAGACCTTATTTAACCTGAACAAAAAATAATAATAAATATTTTCACTTAAGCATACAAAAAACTCTCTTTTCTTTTCGGTGGGCCTGTATATTCTTCCAGAGTTATAGTGCTACTGGAGGGTTGAAGTCTCTCATTACAAAAAGGGAAATTCAGTGGAGTGGGGTGACTGAAGAGATTGGCAATTCTGTCTCTGGCCTGACCATAGTAGCTGTGTGATCAATCAGGTGAAAAGTAGGAAGACTGTTTGCATCCACCCCTCCCCAACCATAGTTAGTCATGGATGTCTGCAGAACACTCACACACTCACCCTTATTCCTCAGTATTCCCCTGATAGCCTCCCTCCCTCTATTTTCCAAACTCCCAACTACATCATTTCCCTTCTGAGTGAGTGTAGGGCCCAAAAGGTAGTTATTACCTTAGTGCTGCTCAGGCACCCACAACAGTAGTTAAGTAGGTAGCATTGGGAAAATTTACCCCTCTACACCCAAAGATGATGCCAAGACCATCCATCCTCCATCCAGTTGCCAAAGTGATTTTCCTCAAGTTTAGGCATGATCATGTCACTCCCCTACCCAATCAATTCTAGTGGCTCCCTATTGACTCTAGGATAAAAATCTAATCATTAGTTATCTTTTTTTTTTAAAAAAATTCTCTTTGGGGGTAAGTTTTATACTGTACATACTTATTGGTTCAGTAACATATTTATATAACTTATAAATAAGTAAGTATACACATATGGGAGGGGTTGCTCAAAAACACACAATCAAAAAAGTCTAGAGATTCCTTTCCTAGAAGGGTCATCTGATTTCACCTGGCTTTCCTCCAGCAAACCAAGTACATATCTGTCTCTTTTGGTTCTCTTTAAAGCCCCTGTTCAAGAGGAAAGTATATGAACCAGTCAAGAAACAATTCTCCCTGTAACTTGGAACTAAGTGAGGAATTGTCATCTTATCAAAGAGTTAACTTTGTCAAAGGAATTTCACACTTTGTTCATGTGTGAGATTCATCAATTCTAAAACAAAGTTCTCACTATTGAGTGGTAATGGGGATTTTTACACTTTGCCAGAGAGAAGTCAGCAATGGCAGAACCAAACTGTCAGTAGTAGGAGCAATGAGCATGCAAGACAACGCTGGAACATCCCTGTAAATGTGCCTTGAACTGAACTGAAAGTTGAAGAACTCTTGAAATTCAGATCCAGCCTTTTCCTTCATCTTATGAAAGATTCATCACTCCAAGTTTGGGGCACAAGCCTGCCAGGGGCAATTTTAGTTAAATTATTTTAATTCCAAATATCTCTTTTTAGAAAAAGAAATTCAAAAAAGAGCAGAAAGTTGCCTTGCCTTTAAAAATCCCTCTGACACAAGACATTTTTTAGTTGCAATTTATAGTATTCCCAAACAAAGAGAAAATTCCACAATAAAATGAAACATAGTGAAGGAACTCAAGTTCAGTTGATGGTTTTGATTCATCAAAGAGAACAATAATTCCTTAACTTTTGGCAGAGACCTGGAGAATCATTTTCCTAAAAGCATTCACTTGAGTCAAGTTTTATTATAGTTTTATTATAATAGGTTTAGTAGAAATAGGATTATTTTCTTAATGTTCTCAATATATTCTTGCTCTAATTCTGATTACTTCCCTAATACATTTTCCAGGAATTTAGAGTTCCGTCTTAAACTTTATTCAGCTTCCTCGCAGAAAGTGCTTCGTTCTTCGGTAAGGAAGAAAAAGAATTTCTAGCAGGGCAGTTTTCCTAGAAGTCTGAGTACATAATGATAAGGTTTTCTTTATTTATTCTCCTAAGTCTGGAAAGATGTTCAGATGAAAGTATTATTCTAATATTATTTTGGAATATGCTGCCAAAGCGGGGATGGGGAGGAGAGTTAGTATATTCCCACAATCTTTGCAATTTCTTTAGCTGTATTAAGGTTTTTCCTTAATGGATTATAGACATAGCTGCTTGATCTAGCTGTTCCTCCCACCTCATGGTCCTTAAAACCTTCTTGTCTCAGATATCTACTAGTCTCTAGGTCAATTTTTCCTCCATTCTCAATTAGTTCAGAGGCTGGCTTACTGTGGTCCTCTCTATCCCCAACCAATGCCTGTCTACTTGAAACTTCAATATGAACATCGACGTCAATGTCCCTGACTTCCCAGGTCATCAGTCTCTTAAATTTCCATGATCTTTAGTCACAAGCCCTCAGTCTTGACAAGAATGGTCATACTCTTGACCTGACTGTCACCAGTTAACTGTTCCATTTTGATGATCCAGCTCTCTGAAACTACTCTCTGTGTCCCAAACTTCCTATTTGTCAATCTATTACAGCTTCCTAACCTTCAGTTACTGCCTCTACCTCATTCTTCTTCGTCACAGTGACCTCCATGCCCTCTGTCCCTCGTGACCATTGATCTGGTCTTCTATCCTTTCAAATCTTGACCCTCTGGCTGAACCAACTGGACATTAGCTACTCTAGAATCTTTAGGTTCCTTGTGCTGTCGCTGCTCACTCTCTGCCGAAGTCATGGAACCTAGCTAATAACGTTTGCTACAAACTTATATCACTCCATCTCAACTGGACCCTCATTAATGAATGGAAATCTTGTTATTATTCCATAATTCCCACTCAAACATGTTTTCCATAGAGTATTTTAAACCTTTTCCTTTCTTCTTATAACACCTCTATACCACCTCCTCCCCCTTCCCCCTTAACAGAGAATCTTGCCTCCTACTTGACTGAAAAAAAAAAAATAAAGGGCATCCATTTTGGGCCCCTTCTTTTCCTCTACTCTATTCCTCAAAATCCTTCATCATTTTCATTCTATCTTCCTTTGCTTCAAGCTAATAATGAGGTAGTCCTCCTCCTTTACAAAAACCAATCTCTCCACTTGTACTCTTGATTCATCCAACTTCTTTCTCCAGTTTTTCTCCCCCATCATTCATTCTCTTCTCATTCTTCCATCTTTCCTTATTCATTGACTCTTTTTCCCAAAACCTGCAAACATGTCAATATTTTGTTGCTGTCATGTATTTGTGACCCCGGAGACCAGGTCTGCACAACATATGGTCCACCAAAGGCTTTTAGGTATACTGCAAAGAAATGTAGAGGATGGAAAAGAGACCTGCACAACAACTGCTTTGGCAAGCTGCAAGCAGCCTTTGGGCCCATAGGTTGTATAGGCCTGCCATAGACTATAACATGCCTATGCTGTCCATGGGGTTTTCTTGGCAAAGATACTAGACTGGTTTGCTCTTTCCTTTGTCAGTGGATTAAGGCAAACAGAGATTAAATGACTTGCCCAGGGTCACACAGCTAGTAAATGTCTGAGGCTAGATTTGAACTTGGTTCTTCCTGACTCCAGGCCCAGCTCTCTATCCATTGAACCACCTATTTTACTCAGCCTTAAAATAAAACCTTCACTTGTCCTCAGGGTATCATCCTATCCTTAGAGCCAACAGTGACCATCTTGATGACTCATCAAACTCTAGTTTTGCGGGGCTATTAGTCACTCTGGGAACAATCTGTGTGAGTCACCAGATGGTGCCCTAAACCCTGAGCCCTGTGGCTCTAACTCAGGTGCCTATGGGACATTTAAGTCCCTTTTCAGTCCCTCAGCACATGCACAGATGGGTTGGCTGCCTGTTTTCCACACCACTTCTAGCCTCCTTGTTAGTGCCTTATAAAAGGCAGGCTATGTTTAGGGGATGAATTAAGAAAACTCTCAGTAATAATTCCTGGCATGATTAAATTTGCTTGGCTCGTTTTTGCCCTCTCTCTTACAGGATTTTAATCTCTTTCCCAACTGTGTATGTCCCATAAAGATGGCTCATTCACATACAAATTTTAAAAGAACATTTATTAAATCAGAAACCAAATGAACAACGTGAGATTCCAAACTTCCAAGTGACAGATGACCTGTCTAATGAAGTTTGAAATTTGAACTCCCTTATCTACTCTTCTGTGCCTGGTGCTGCTGCAGAAGTATCCACAGACGGTGTTGGGGGTGGGGAGGGAAAAAGAATCACTCATCAATCAGTTCTAGACTCAGATGTCAAATGGGAGTGGAACCCTCAGCTCACCAGAATCACCTCATCCTTTACTGCCTATTAGGTGACCATTATCTACCCCAACCCCTTAGGGACAGTATTTGATTCCTGACCAATTGCCAGGCAACACTGGAGGCTGATGAGTCATAAAGATGGATACTATTGGCTCCATGGCTGTGGCAGTCAGCACTCAGTGCCCGGGCTAGGCTTGCGGTCACTCAGTTGGACCCAGTAATCACTGCAAGTTCCCTTCCCTGGTTGCATTACAAAGCAGACTTTCAAAAGTCCCACTGTGGTACCACATAGAATAAAACAGAGACCTTCTCGTTGAAATGCCCCAGGTCATGCAACTTTACGTTCCTCACCCCTTCAGCATCTTCAGGATGGCTATGATTCAGGAGAAAGAAAAACTGGCAATGAATGGTTATACCAATGATCTCTTATTGGCTAAATCCAAGTGGCCTTTTCTAAGTCCTTATTCTACTTGATTCTTGTAACTTTTGACATTTAGACCACCTTGCCTCTCTTTCCCCCAACCACCCTAGCCTGATGGATGCTTCTCTTTCGTCTTCCCTGAAGCTGATGTTTCTTAGTCCTCCTACTATCGGACCATAATTTTGCTTCTGTATTTTTCAGCCATTTCAATTGTGTCTGACCCTTTGTGACCCAATTTGAGGTCTTCATGGCAGAGATACTGTAGTGGTTTGCCATTTCCTTCTTTAGCTGTTTTTATAGATGAGGAAATTAAGGCAAACAGGGTTAAGTGACTTGCCAAGGGTAAGCATCTGAAGCCAAAGTTGAACTCAGGAAGATGATCTTCCTGACTCCAGGCCCAGCACTCTATTTGCTGCAGTACCTAGCTACCCAAGTTTGCTCCTGTCTACCAAGTATAAGCATTCTCCAAGCTCTATACAACTTTCTTTTCTCTGTCTATCCTCTTTTCCTTGAAAATCTCATCATCATCTACAATGACTCAGTTATCATTTCTATGCAGTTGACTTTCAAATCTATATGTCCAACTCTAATTTCATTCCTGAAATGCAATCCCCCAACATCATTTTTCTGCTGTGCCACTACACCTGTATTTCTCCTAGGAATCTGCAACTCAGCATTCCTAACACAAACCTCATTGTTATTTTTCCCCAAACCCATGGGTTTTCCCTCAAAGTCATCCCTCCTCCAAGTACTCCTATTTCTTTTGTTTCAGTCATGCCATCCTTCCATTCACCTAGGTTTGAAATCTTGGGATCCCCCTGACTCTTCCCTCTCTATCACCTTTTATATAATATTAGTTTCCAAGTCCTGGAAATTTTATGATGACAACATCTCTTACATCTGTGGCAAAGACCCCACACCCCCTATCCTATGGAGTGAGGGGATGTGTCATTTGTGGCTCTCAGGGAAGTGAAATAGACATTTCTAGCCTCTTCTCCTCCCATTCTTCTCTAAGGGAGATTTTAATTCCTGCTTGGAGGGAAAGCAGGAAGTAGGGGCCAGAGGCGCACAAAGTGACTGCAGAACCCTGAGTGGCTTGAAGACCCCAAGACACTAAAAGAGAACTTGAAGATGGTCTCGTGAAGACCTGAAGGGCTCTCCTTTCTCTCCCCGTCGCCACCTTCACCCCACCTAGCTCTCCCGCAATGAGGAGCAAGTCCTATATTAATGGGCTTTGGGTCGAGAATGATACATCTCTCCCTTTATTTTCCCTCCTATGGCCAACCTCCCCACCTCCCCCAAGTTCAGGCCTCCATCATCTCTTGCCTAAACTATTGCAATAGCCTCCTAATTAACTTCTCTGCTTTCAGGCTTTCCACTCTTCAGTTCATCTTCCTCCAAGCTGTCCTGTAGGAGAAAGAGCAGTCAATTTGGAGGTCTGAATCCCTGCACTGACACTTACTAGCTGTGTGGTCTTGGGCACATTCTTTCCTTTTGGGGGGGGGAGGGGCTCCTTTTCATCCTCTATAGAATGAAAAGGTCTCGAATATTCCATCCATCTCTAACATTCTATGTTCAAAATTCTAAGATCTATGCCATATGCCATAGTCTTTCCCCCTCTCTAGTTTTTAAGGATTAGTCCTAAGAACTGGCTCTTTTCTCCCCACCACCACCTGGGGAGTTTGAAATTTCCTTTCCTTACAATTGTTCTTCCCTCTTCAGTCATACAGTAGGTGGCTGAGTTTTGATCTCCTTATCTGGCCTGTCCCCCTGGACCAGAGGGAAGACAAAAAAAGAATATTAAAGTCCAGGCACAAGCAAAAAAATCACCCAGCAGGCAGGTGGGCAGTAATACCTTTGCCAGGACAATCAGCCTATGCCCAGGATATAGGGAGTAGGGAGAACCCAAGGATTGCCTCCAGGGCAAGACAATCTTTCCTGAATGTGCCCCTCCCTCTCCTTGACCCAATGTCACCTACTGAGCCCCCACTGACCTTTACTAGGACCCCCTTTCCTCATTCTCTTTCTATCTTACTCTCCTTTTTTTCTCCACTTAATAGTATTTTATTTTTTTCCCAATGACATATAAAGATAGTTTTCAATACTCACTTTTGTAAGATATTGAGTTCCAAATTTTCTCCCTTCCTCCCTTTCCTCCCCCTTCCCCAAGACAGCAAGCAATTTGATGTAGGTTATACATGTACAAATCATATTAGTCATATTTCCATTATTAGTCATGTTGTGAAAGAAGAATCAGAATAAAAGGGAAAAACCATGAGAAAGAAAAAACAGAAAAAGTGAAAACAGTATGCCTCCATCTGCATTCAAACTCCATAGTTCTTTCTTTGAATGTGGATACCATTTTCCATCAGGAATCTTTTGGAATTGTCTTGGATCATTGCATTGCTGAGAAGAGGTAAGTCAATCGTAGTTGACCATCACACAATGCTGCTGTTACTGTATACAATGTTCTCCCGGTTCTGCTCACTTCACTCAGCATCAGTTCATGTAAATCTTTCCAGGTTTTTCTCAAATCCACCTGCTCATCATTTCTTATAGCACAATATTACATTCATATACCACAACTTGTTCAGCCCTTCCCCAATTGATGGACATTCCCTCAATTTCCAATTCTTTGCCACCACATAAAGAGCAGCTATAGATATTTTTGTACGTGTGGGTCATTTCCCCTTTTTTATGATCTCTTTGGAATACAAATCTAATAGTCGTATTGCTGGATCAAAGGGTATGTACAGTTTTATAGTCCTTTGGGTATAGTTCCAAATTACTCTCCAGAATGCTTGGATCAGTTCATAACTCTACCAACAGTGAATTAGTTTACAATTTTCTCACATCTTCAACATTTATCATTTTCCTTTTCTGTCATATTAGCCAATCTGATAGGTGTGATGTGATACATCACAGTTGTTTACTTTTCATTTCTCTAATCAATAGCCATTTAGAACATTTTTCATATGATTTTAAATAGCTTTAATTTCCTTATCTGAAAACTGCCTGTTCATATCCTTTGACCATTTATCAATTGGAAAATGACTTGTATTCTTATAAATTTGACTCAGTTCTCTACTTTTTCTCTTTTAAGACTTTCTCTTCATATCCCTAACATTTTAAGAGGGAGATCTCATCACTGAATAAATACTAATTTTGGCCAGAGAGGACCTAGATTAAATGCCTAACCCTGCAGTTATTAATCTGAAATTTTGATGAGGGTCATCTATACACAGATTGAGGATATATTCAATGCAGGTAGGAAACAAGCTTCATAAATGATGTTCAACATTGTTATCACCTCACCATTGACTAAAAATGTAGAGTATGTAAGATCCTATCATGTTTATTATTTATTATGAAAAAGCATTCTGGCTTAGTAGAATAAAACAGAAAAATGCTGCCTTACAGATTTTTTTACAATAAAATGTCTCCCCATGATATGTTAAGATTATTCAAGATTCTTTGGAAGCTATAATGACAGAAAAATTTCATTCAGTAACTCCCTGATGATAAAAATTACGTGAGACATAAAACAGGGAGATATATGCTCACCAAAAATCTCCTTCATTGTGAAAAAGGAGATCCAATTCAGAGCCCAGGTTGAAGAAGGATTGATTTCCTGTGGATGAGAAGGTCCCTTAGATGTGCCAGTTTGCAGAAGACATTGTGTTTATTTCAACAAGTCCCAAAGCATTGAAGATTCTTTGGGAG
The DNA here is from genome assembly GCA_023548195.1 of Bettongia penicillata ogilbyi. Lineage (NCBI taxonomy): Eukaryota > Metazoa > Chordata > Mammalia > Diprotodontia > Potoroidae > Bettongia > Bettongia penicillata. The sequence goes on from JAJHZJ010000612.1 coordinate 6,429,733, forward strand.
GAAATCTACAATCACTCAAAGGAGTTTGGCCTGGCCAACCACACAAGAAAGATCAAATAGATGAAGAATGTATATTTCTCAGATTTCAACATGCATCTGAATGGACACTTTATAAAGCTGACAACCGTATGTGTATCTGGATAATGAGCTTGACCCAGAGTGGAAAAGGAGGAGAATAGGCTGGATAGCTTTTGATAAATTTCAAAGCACTTTTACTGACCTCACATTCCCCGTAACAACTTTACTAGTGTTACTATACTTAAGCAAGACTTAGAATACCACTGCCTCTGAAGAACTAAAGATGAAACATCCCACATAAGGCAACAGAAAGGTGCCTGGAGGTTGTGAGCAGGCTACACCATATAACCAATGAGGAACTCTGAAGAAAATTAGTTTAAAAATTCTCATCAGAAAATTTTATGATTATGAGAGAAGATGAGTCAGTTACATGGCCAGGGAGATAGATGACAAGTGGATGTGCATTAGAAGAAATCAAGGAAGGACTTCAGCACTTGTGGTGGACCCCCTGGAAGGAACTTTTAGGAGGATGTGGACAAGTAGGATGGTATGGACAGACACAGATAGGTTATGATGTGGAATTTTGAATAGATGAATCACAAATCCATTTAAATATTTGTTACTTCTCTGGTGATTTGTCATCACCACCTAGTACACAATAATCTCCTTGTAAGAAGAAACTTGGATATTTTTCCTTTGTATTCCCAGTACTTTAGAGGGTATAGCACATTGGGTAGAGTTCTTGCCTCATGAAGACCTGAGTTCAAATCACACACACACACACTTGCTAGCCTTGTGATTAAAGATAAATCCTTTGACCTTCACGAACCTCAGTTTCTCCATCAATAAAATGGGAACAAGACTAGGTCCTACCTCATAGATTTATTGTGAACCTCTAGCTTCTTAAACGTCAGTGTGTGTGATTGCACATGGTAAGCTTTTTGCAAATGTTCAATTGAATGGAATATTGACAGATAAGACATACAAGTGTTATTATCCCCTTTTATAAACAAAGAAACTGAGACTCAGAAAATTGCAGCTGACCTAGAGTCATCCAAAGTCAGTCATCCAAGTGTCAGAAGATAGACAATTTTGCTAGTGATCATAAGAAATCAGAACTTAAACCCAAGTATTCTGATCCCAAGGCCAGTCTTTCCATTTCATCACACTGTCCCAGACACTATGCTGCCTAAAATAACCACAGGGCAAGATAATAAATGTTTGCTGAAGCATTACTTAAGCCAGAATGACTGGAGTGAAGAGGGGAAACGGGGAGGAGGAGAAGACGGCTGAGCCATCACTTTGTCCGGGTTGACCCTGGGCTTCAGATCATCTGTGTTCAGATGGATTCAATACTACTCTCAGGACCTAGCCAGGAGGCAGGATAGCCACTGGAGGGAGCATGGGCCTCAGTCTTTGGAAGGAGGAGAGAGCGGGTGCCAAGATAAAAATCTTTCTCTGGACCTGGCTTATTGGGGGTTAGAGGTTGGGACACTTAGGCCCACCCCACTATGGCTACACAATCCATCCAAACCTGACTGCACTATCATAAGATTCCTCACCTACAAAATGAGAAGTCTGGAAGAGTCCTCTGGGGCCAACTATTCCAATCCCCTCGTTTTCCAGGTGAGGAAACGGAAACCCAGACAAGTCAAATGACTTGTCTAATCAGTTGAAAGAACCGGGATCTTTCAGTCTGGAAAAAGAAAGGCTTAGGAGAAATATGCCTCCATGTGGCAGGAGAAGTAAAATTAATCTGCCTGGCCCCAGAAGGCAGATCTAGGAGGGCTGAATAGAAGGCATAAGGAGACAGATTTCACCTCGAAATAGAAAACTTCTGTCCATTAGAGCTGCTCCACAATGGAACAGCTCGCTTTAGGAGAGAGATTACTCCTTCTCCTTGGAGGTCTTCAGGAAAAAAAAAAAGTAGTTGACTAATTGTCAGGGATATTGTACAGGGATGCTGGGTTAAATAACACCCTGGGTTAGATGACATCTCAATCCCTCCTGGGCCTGAGATTCTGTGTCTTCGTGCCAGACACATTCTTTCCCTCATAAGGCAAATCCTACCAGGTCACACCTCCTGGCCTAGACTCCTGGTGTCACCTGACAGTTTTAATTCATCTTAGGATCATAGGATTTAGTGAGGAAAGGTCAGCCAATTATGTGAAAATAATCCAGTTCAACCTCCTCATTTTACAGATGGGGAAAATTAGGCCACCAAGGTTATGTGACTTATCCAAGGTCACCTAGGTGACATAAATAAGTAGCTGAACCTGGATCCAAACTCAGGTCCTTTGACCCTAGAATTCAAACTCTCCCTATTGTGTCATGCTGCCTGACTAATGAAGTGAGTTCATCTAAGCTCCATATTTGTATGAATATGCTTAAGATCATATCTTGTTTACTGCCAGAAGGGAAGACACATGCAATTTGGAGAGGGTGTTATTTCAACACAGAGGTATGTACACTCGTGATAAATGTGCATACTCTTCAAAGCTTATTTGTGAATATTCAAGGATAGACAAATTGGTGCTGAAAGGGAGATGTCTATACAGAGGGAGCACAGCAAAGTGGAGACAGCATTAGACGTGGAGTCAAGAACTGGATTAAAATTCAGTCACTTAGCAACACAGACAAGTCACTTAACTGCTACAAGCCTCAGTTTTTCTCTGTAAATGGGATTAATACCTAAAGTACCTACCTCATAGGGTTGTTGTGAAAGTCAGATAAGAAAAGGGAAGGAAAGGGAAGGAAATCAGCTTTAAAGCACTATATAAATATCTGTTGTTGTTGCAAGGAAAAAAGTCATAGATAAAGGAACAAAAGGACCAAAAAAGTGTTCTGTTCTGTCCTGGACTGAGAAAGAAAAACCTTAGAGAATTCAGGTTTTGCAGGCAGCCAGGCAGAGAAGACCCTAGACTAGGGAGAAGTCTGATCTCAGAGCCGTCCTTCATCCTTTCTCCTCTCTCACTTTTCATATCCAAATGAGTTGCTCAGTATCATAAAGTCTACCTCCATATCTCTCACATTTGATCTCTTTCTTTCCATTTATACAAGCTTCATTCAAGCTGTACCACTTTTCCCTTGGACTCCTCTTCTCAACCAGCCTCCCTGCCTCCAGTCTCTTCCCTCTCCCGTCAGTCCTCCCACAGGGCAGTTAAAACAATTTTGCAAAGTCACACACTTGATTATGCCATTTTCCTGCCCCCCCAAAAAAACAAAACAAAAAAACCGCAGTGGCTCCCTATCAGCTTTAAGATAAGTAAAAACCGTCCAGCCTTAATTTTCAAAACAAACATCTTTTTTTGTTGTTTTTGCATCACTTTCATTTCTGAATATATTTCTCCCTGCCTCCATCTCCAGTGAGCCATAACAAAAACTTTAAAAGAGAGAGAACAAAAGTAGTTCCGCAAAATTAGTCAAAACATCAAACGAATTTAACAGCATAAGTATTTAATAGAGGCAGCTAAGTGGCACAGTGGTTAGAGCCCTGGTGTCAGGAACACCTGAGTTCAAATTTTACCTCAGGCACTTCATAGCTGTGTGATCCTGGGCCAGTCACTTAACCTCTGTTTGCCTCAGTTTTCTTAAACATAAAATGGGGATAATAGCAGCACCTACCTCAGAGTTATCTTGTGAAACAAGAGATAACATTTTAAAATGTTTAAGAGAAGTAGGTAACGAATAAATACTTATATACTTTCTCTATGAGATATTCCATGCCCATAGTTTCCCACTTCTCCAAAGAGGGAAGGAGGTGCATTTTCTCAATTCTTGTCCAAGCTTCTCAATCATTAAAATGACAAAACATTCAGTGTCTTTTGTTGCTGTTATTTCCACGTATATTGTTAAACTCATATATATCATTGTAATCATTCTATAGTTTGTTTTCTAGGTTCTGCTTATTTCTCTGTTCATATGTCTTCCTAAATTCCTCCGAATCCTTTATATTCAGTGTTTGTTACAGTGTGTCACAAAAAAGTGCCCAGCCTGACTTCTAGGGGCCCTCATCATTTGGCTCTAACCCGACCTCTTCAGCCTCATTTCACACTGTTCCCCTTCATGCACTCTTTGTTCGAGCCAAAGTAAACTATTTGCTGAACTCTGCATTCCATCTGCTGCCTTTGTAAATTTGCACACACCATCCCTCATGCCTAGAATTCACTTCTTCCTCATCTCTGTGTCCCATATTCTTTAACTCCCTTCAAGGGTCAGCTTACGTGTCAGCAACTAAGCAAAACCTCTCCTGGTCTCCCTGTTTTTCAGTGTTCCTTCTGTCCTCAAATAATTTTTTTTACTTTTTTTCCTTATCTGTATACGTGTCATCTTCCCCAATAAAATGTAAGATCCTTGGATGCAGAGGTCATTTTCTGTCCTTGTATCCCCAGAGCCTAGCAACAGGGAGGGCTTTGCATAAATTAAGCACTTAATAAATGTCTATTGAGTTGAGAATACAACTATTCTGTATATCTATAATTTGCTCAAATGCACACTCAAGATATCTCACTCTGTAAATAGTACCTTGTCTAAAACTATGGATGGGCCGCAGGTACTAGGGAACTATGCCCCCTCTCTCCATTAAGGGGTCTGCCTACTCTGGACTCAAGCATGTCATCTGAACTGGGTTTGATCTTGGAGGAACCTGACCACCAGACTCAGCACCCTGCATAAAATGACATAAAGGTTAGGTTTGGCTTATGCCTAAGGTTTTCCCAAAAATTAGAAAGATATTCAATCTGCAATGTAAATCAGATATGTGGAAGGTGTTTATTTCCGATACACAAAAGAAATGCTTAACATTAAAGGTTCTCACAAGCATCCATTAATAGAAAGACTTAAGGCAAGTAAACTGACAACGTAACTACTGTTACTTTCTGCAAAAGTTAGAGACTTGAATATCAGAACATGAAGCAATTTGCTAGAATGTTCAATAATCTTTTAAAATTTCATCTCAGCTCTGCAGATCCAAATAATTGTATCCAGGTAAACGTCTTCAGGCAAGCCATGCCCAAGAATTGAACTCCATCTCCTGTCAATGGTACCCTTCTCAATATTGCAACTCTCCTTGCCTCTAGTTAGATACCAGCAGGGCAGGGGACCCAAGATCTCCAGCCTTTTGAATTCGCAGGGTTACCTCCCAGATTGAAGGTATCCATCTCAAGATTACTCTTTGCTCAAGAAAGGAAAGGCAGATCAGAAATGCCATCCAAGGGCCCTAAAGCTTAGGCCTAGGCTCAGCTCACCCATCTGAGTACCTAAGGGTATTTCTGTTGGGGTATGAGAAAGGACAACCATATTTTCCCTCTGTCCTCCATTTCCAGTGACATATTTGAATAAATCAACATCACTCCTTCCAGAAAGAGAAAAGAGAGATGAAAGGTAGATCATTCTCTATAAAAGATTCAGTAAGATGCCCAAAGGGTTATAAAAATGGGCATACCCTTTGATCCAATAATACGGCTTCTAGGTTGTACCCCAAAGAGATCATAAAAACAGGAAAAGGACCCACATGTACAAAAATATTTATAGGCGCTATTTTTTGTGGTGGCCAAAAACTGGAAATCAAGGAAATGTCCATCAACTGGGGATTGGCTGAGCAAGTTGTGATATATGAATGTAATGGAATACTATGGTGCTATAAGAAATGATGAGCAGACAGACTTCAGAAAAACCTGGAGAGACTTACATGAACTGATGTTGAGTGAAGTGACCAGAATCAGAGACCATTATACACACTAACAGCCACAGTGCGCGAGGACTGTGTTTGATAGACTTAAGCCTTCACAGCAATGCAAGGACCTAAAATATTTCCAAAGGATTCATGATGCAAAATGTCATTTATGTCTAGGCAAAGAACTATGGAATGCAGGATGAAGCAGACGATTTTCTCTTTCATTATGTTTGGTTTTGTTTAGTTTTATTCCTGCTTTCTCTCATTTGTTTTAATTCTTCTATGCCACTTGACTAATGTGAAAGCGTGTTTAGTACAAATGTGTGTGTAGAGCCTACATAAGATTCATGCCATCTTGGGGAAGGAGGAAAGAGGAACAGGGAGAAAATTGAAAACTTATGGAAGTGATTGTTGCAAATTGAAAACAAATGAATAAATAAACTTGGAGGAAAAAAATAAAAGGTTGGGTAAATCAACAGCTTCTCCTGCTCAGTGGCCAATAAGGGGATTGCTTCGTCTTGCCCATAGTGCCCAAGTCTTTCAGCACTGAAGAACGTATGTCCAGTAACAAGCAATCATGGCTTTGCCATCTCCAAAAAGCTTAAGTGCTGAGTTAGTACATGGTCAGCTAGAGGAAGGCAAGCTGGCTTTCTGTTTCCCTGTCACATTTGCATTTGCAAGAGTGGTCTCAGTATGATGGTGAATAGTTAGGACAATTTAAAGGGGAGAGCAGAATGTCTATAGACCTGGGTGCTGATCTTAGCTCTGCCACTAGCTAGGATCTTCAATTAGTCACCGAACCTCCCTCACTTTCTCCTGTAAGATAAGGATAATAATTTCTGACTTACTTACTTTGCAGGGTCTGTAATATTGAAAAGATTCACCATAGGTAACAACAACAGCCTAAGTGTAATGAGATGGATTTAAAAAAACCTTTTAATTATAAGTTGAATAAGCATTCACAAATAAAAGTAATCAAATAAACACAGAAAATAAGGAATAACATCTTATGCAACCTCTTAGTGTTTTCAACAAAGTAGAATAAAATAAATTAATAGGAAAGAAGCAAACCAAAAATATGTTTACTCCGTTTTCTAAGTGTACCCAGAGTTCTGCTTCCTGAGATCTTTTATTTTTTTTCTTTCCTTGATGGTACACCTCCCCACTCCTTGGAACAGGAGTGATGCTCATGGCTCTGGGATGCATGGCCAGATTAGCTACTCAGAATGTTATATCCTGAATAAGCCACTAGGTGGCGATCCAAGCTAGAGCAACTAAATCTGAAACACCTGAATGAGAATGATGGTGGTGCTAGATGGCCCCTTCTAGATGGGCATTCTGGGTGTCACTGCATTTGTCAAAATAGCACTAACCACCTACCCTGATTCTTGCCTTGTTTTCTTCAAGCTTGTTACAGAAATGGAAGCTTACACTTTAAGGACAATGGAATGTAATATACAATATGACCAGCAAGTGGTGCTATATTCAAGTCACCAACCAATTGATTACCCTGGGGCCATTGCAATGGTTTTTCCAAAGGCTACACTATGCCCGCCATCCACCAAGGGAAACTTACCCTACAAATCCGTGGCCCGTCTCATCCTTGCAAGACTCAGAATTTGCCAGGCTCTTTAGGGAGCAAACATTTAACAGCATGAAAAGGAAATAAAGTCCAAAATGGAAAAAAGTGGGACAACCCACAGCCCTCAACCCCAAAATGTGGGAAATCTCTTTGGTTTCTAGAATTAAGGTAATTGATTTTTCAGGGTCTAGTTTGTTTACTACAACACGATAAAGTAAAATTACAAAGGATATGTTAAGCGTTCCCTCCTGTGGAGTGCTTTGTCCAGTTGTCACCTGTCCTTTCCTCCTGAGCCTGAATGAAAGCAAGAAAAAGATTAAGAGATTAAGAGAAAGTGTTGCTTGTTTGGAATTTACCAGGATTGGTTTTGCCAACCACAAAGAAACAAGGGGTCTCCCAGCCTTATTCCGGCAGCTGCTGGGCCAATGCCAATCCATACCTTCCTTGGATCAATAGTCAGACTTGCAGTGTTAACACTGTGGTCTCACCTCTCTCTCCATCCTTGCCACAGTTTCCCAGGCTCTTCCTTATTGTACCTAGCTTGAGCCACAGAGTCTCAGCAGATAGCAGAAAGCAGATACTGGTGGTCATCTGACCCACAAGAAGCTCTCCATCTCTTCTCTCCTCCTTGCCTCATGGGATGGAGGGGCCACTAGTCTCTCTTGCCAGAAAAAGGTCAAAGGTAAGAGAGCTAAGGGTGAACCTGCACACAAAATCTCACTCTATCACCTTGACCTCTCATGAGACCCTTTCCCTACCCTGAATATTTACTCAGGCAGTTCTGCTCCCAATGACTCAATGACTCAGTTTCCCCTATAGAAAACCTCAGGTTCCCACTGATTCCCACAGAGGTGAGATACATTGCTGAATCTGCTACTTGCACATGAGCATCAGGGGTCCAAAGTCCTAAGATACTAGCCTAGTCAGGGCATATATCTCTGGCCTCACCATCTACTTAGTTGCAATTTGGTTGAAAGTGTGGAGGTAAAGATACTCCCAAAATAATTCATAACTCATTTGACTCATTGTATCTTTATTCCAATTCAGTTCCCCAGTGGGTTTTTTTTCTGCCTCTGGTATGACCCTGAAGATAAATTTTCTTGGTTGACCTTTAAATTAAATTGCATTTCTTCATTTGGAATCAAAAGTACAAAAAAATTTATAATGTTTTAAAAACACTCTGGAGTAGCAGCACTCTGTCACTCTCGATAAGGTCTGAGTTTTCAAATCCTCTATCCTATCTTTGGTTTTGGTGTCTGCTTTTATAGACACATTCAAAGAAAAGCCGTTTTATTAAGCCTTGCTTGGTCCCAGAATCACAAGGTTGGAGAGAAAACTGCCTCACCATCACCAGCTCCCACATCAGGCAGCTGCCATGCCAATAGCATTTTCGAACTCCTGATAGGTAGGTGAATCCAAGGTCATATTCCTTCTTAATGTCTTCTTTAATGCACCGGCTTGCCTAGCCAAAGAAGTGACCATTTGCTGAGAACGTGATGCTAGCTTAAACCCAAGAGGGAGAGAGTCCACTATGAGTGCTTTTAATAATACTGCTGGAGACAACTGCAGAGGAATCATGATAAAACATTCAACCTCTCTCCAGGCAGAGGTGATGAACTCAGAGTGCAAACTGAGGCATGTATTTTCTTCCTTCCTTCCTTTCTTCCTTCCTCCCTCCCTTCTTTCTTCCTTCATTTCTTCTTGTCTTCCTTTGTTTCTTCTTTCTTTTTTCTTTCTTTCTTGACATAACATAGGCAATGTAAGAATTTTGTTTCATTTGACTATACATTTTGTAACAGCTTTTGTTTTTCTTGTTTTCTCAATATGGACAGTGGGGAAAGGATGTGGAAGGAGAGAATTTTAAAACCTGGAAATATAATAAAATTGAATTTTTCAGCTATCAAAACCAAGATATCAAAAATAAAATGAAAGTACTACTAGAACTTGAGACCTAGTACAACCCTGACAGTTGTCCTTTATCACAGCCAATTGTGAACCTACATAGCTCCACAGTCCTGCAGAGTCTTTGTTGTCTAAAGAGACAGAAAGTACAGGGGAGAAAATAGGTTCCCTTGCTCGGTGGGAAGCTTCAACAGTGAGTGTCACATCTATAGACCTGTAGTAAATATGTATATATTTCAGGATTGTGCTGATCTTGCTTTGAGTCACTTCATATAGTTCTGTGAGCTTGACTTGGATTCCTGGCAAAATTTCAGAACATGCTTTTAAAGAGATGGCTGAAGTGATTGCAAAGAGCTGGCATACTTTCATCAAGAATAGGTCATGCCAGACTAACCTCATTTCTCTCTTTCACAGGGTTACTAGACTGTTGGATAGAGAAATGTTATAGATATTGTTTACCTTGATCTCAGGGAAGCATTTGAAAAAGTCTCTCATGCTATTCTTATGGAAAAGATGGAGAAATGGAGGCTAAACTCTAGCATGGTTAGGTGGATACAAAACTGCTTGAGTCCTACTCCTAATCCTGTGTTTTACCAATCTGGAAACCAGTGTTGGGTCAGAAGTCCCAGGGTTTGGAGATGATCAATATTTTTATCAGTGGCTCAAATAAAGGCACAGACAGGAAAGGGGATAGATAGCAAATTTGAGGATGACACAAGCTGGGAAGTAGAGCTAACTTATTGATTGATGGAGTCAGAATCCAAAAACAAAAAGCTCGACCTTTGGGTTGGATCTAATAGTAAGAAATACGACAGCATTAACTGTGAAGTCTTACACTGATTTAAAAAAATCAACTTCACACATAAAAGCTAGAGCAGATGTGGTTAGAAAAAGATGTGGTGGGGAACAAGGGGGGGGTTTAGTGAACTGAAAGCTTGCTAGTCAACAATTTAATCTCACAGGCAAGAAAGCTAGTGTGATAATAGGCGTGTACAGTATCTAAAACTAACCCGGTGCCAATCGCACTGTGCCCTGCCCTAGTCAGACCATGAGTAGAATTCTGTGTTTAGCTCTTGGTACCACACTTTAGGGAGGTTAACTAGCTGGAGAGCATCCAGAAATGGTTGGCCAAAATGGTGAGAAGCCTGGAGATTCTAAAGAGAAAATTAAAGGAACTAGGACTATTGTGCCTAAAGAAGAGAAATCTTGGAGGTGGGAGTGTTTGTGCCTAAGAGGAAGCATGATAACTGTTTTGAAAAGGTGTCATGTTTGGAAAGGGGACTAGGATTTTGTTTTGCATGGGCCCAGAAAGTATAACTAGAAGCAGTGGGTAGATATTGCAGAGATAGATTTAATGATGTAACACCAAACTTCCCAGTAATTGGAAGGGGTTGCCTTGAGAGGTGGTGTGTTCTATATCCCTAGAGGTGGGTACACACAGGTTGAAAATTGTAGAAGAATGTAGTTACACAAAGTAGTAGCAAGTACTTATTTGGGCTGTTTTGTGTAGTACTTGAGTGGAGCAGTGTATATTTTGTGTGTTTGTTTGTCCGCTTTGCTAAAACAATGTGTTACAATCAAAGAGTGGCTAGAAGTTGTAAAAGAGATTCTTGATCAAGTATGGATAGGATTGGGTGACCTGTAAGGTATCTAAGGTGGTGCCATAGTGGTAGAGTGCCTGGCTCAGGAAGACTCATCTTCCTGAGTGCAAATCTGACCTCAAACATTTACTAGCTGTGTGACCCTGGCCAAGTCACTTAACCCTGTTTGCCTCAATTTTCTCATCTGTAAAATGAACTGGGGAAGAAAATAGCAAATCAATATCTTTCAATAGCAACCAAAAAAGGGTCAAGGGCAGCTAGGTGGTGCAGTGGATAGTGCAGGAGTCAAGAGGATCTGAGTTCAAATCTCACCTCAGATATTTGACACTCACTAGCTGTGTGACCTTGGACAAGTCACTTAACCCCAATTGCCTCATCCTGGTCATCTCCAGTCATCCTGATGAATATCTGGTCACTGGATTCAGATGGCTCTGGAGGAGAACTGAGGCTGGTGACCTGAATAGCTCTCCCTCACTCAAAACAAAGTCAAGTGTAAGTCATGTCATCATTTCTCTGATGGCAATGAAGGACGAACACACACAAATAGGGTCAAGAAGAGTCGTACATGACTGAAAAACGACTAAATAACAAAAACCATTATTATTACCGACTAGTTTATTATTCTCACTCAAAATAAGAGAAAACTAAGGGTCAGCAACTTTAAGTGCTTTTTCCATACAGGTAGTCATTGTCTCCCTTTACCTACTGGGCCAGCTCTTGTAGCAAAAAACTAAAGGAGAGAAGGTGGAGGGGGAAGCATTTTAGCAAAACTCACCAGTTTTTAACTGGATCTGACCACATACGCCATATTCCACACCCATATTCTTCAACCTCTGAAGAGAGGAGAGATTCATTTTCCCATTAAGAAGCCTCCTTTTTTAAGATGGTGACAGATCAGCAGCTTTGAGAAGCCTCCCATTTAAGCGTCCGAGTAGTTTTTCCGCACCTTCTGCTCCACTTCACTAGACTCCCTTGGCTCTCCTCCTTCCAGCCTGGACCCCCTAGGAATGTCATGTTCACACATCACCTGACTCTCCCCGTCAGTTAACACCTTGGGGCTTGAGTGCTGTCCATTTTGAATGATCCACTCAATTAACTAAGCTTATTACCTTCCACTCCTTTGCACCAAATTAGCTGGCTTAATTAGGGTTTTCAGGACCTACTGCCCTCCCGGCTCCTTCCTTTCCATCTTGCCAGGGCTGTCCCCAGTTCAGCAGCTTCTGTTTTCTCAGTGGCTGAGCTCTGGACTCTGCTGTTCAACACTGACTCTGTGCACCCCACCCTCAGGCCAGGCCCAGAACAATTGTGAGCTCTGTTTTCCCGACTTCCTTATAGTTCCTGTCTCCCTCAACAAATTCATTTCCCAAGCTTGTTTCAAACCACGCCATCTGCCCTCCTTCCATCCCTCTTCTATCAGAACCTGGATGCTGTCCCTGGGACCCTGGACTTGGATAGGTGAGCTTGCACTTTATTTTCCCCAGATCTAGGCCTCCCTGTTACTTTTCCAGGGATTTCCAAACCATGTTGCTATGTACTAATAGCTAGTATCTATATAGTACTTTAATGTTTGCAAAGCATCTTAATAACAACAGTAATAACAATATCTAGCATCTACATAGTGTTTTACAAATATCTCATTTTTATCCTCACTATAACCCTGAAAGGGAAATGCTATTACTATCCCTATTTTACTTATTAGGAAATGGAGGCAGACAGAAGTTAAGTGACTGGCTCAGGGTCACACAGCTAGTAAATATCTAAGGACTGGATTTGAACTGAGGTCTTCCTGACTTCAGGTCCAAACTTGACCCATTACGCTACCTAGCTGCTTAGAATATTCATTTCTTACTACACTATAAGGTAGGTATTATTCTTATTTTACAGATTAAGAGAAATTAAATAGTTTTCCCAGAGTCACACAAGTAAGTTAGTAACTGAAGCAGAATTTGAATTTGGGCCTTCCAGACTTCAAGTCCAGCCATCTATTTGCTTGCCCCATTCTGGCTCCTCCTTATATGTTCTTTCCCTCCTAGAATAAAAGCTTCTTGAGGGTAAGGATTGTCTACCTTTCCTGTACTTGTATCCCTAGGGCTTAGCACAATGCCTGTAACATAGTAAGCTCTTAATAAATGCTTTTTCATTCATTCAGTTTCACAAACAGATGTTAACTGTCTCCAGTATACCAGACATTGTGCTAGACAATTGGGATGTAAAGTCATAAACCAAAAAACAGCAAAAAAAGATGAGCCAAAATGTATTACTATGTGAGGACAGAAGCTGTCTGGGGCCTTTTTTCTTTCTCTATATGTTCTTTTTTGTATTTCTTGACCTCATCAGCTCACATGGATTTAATTATTTTTTAAATTTATATAAATATTATCCCTATTTTATGTATGAGGAAACTGTATAAAAATATTTTACTTTTACATCTTCTCTCCCCACCCAGAAAGCCATCTTTTATAACAATGAATACAGAGGGAAAGAAGAGTCCAGCAAAGCTAATCAATGTATCATCCAAGTCTGACACTCTGTGCTGGTTCCATCCCAACAATCCATCATTTCTGCAATATGGTGACTTCTCATTTCTCCTCTCATTCTTTGGTCATTATAATTTCACAGCATTCAATATTAACTATATCATCATTGTTCTTTTCATTTATATTGCTATAGTCATATGTTGTTTTCTTGGTTCTGTTTATTTTTAACCGGTTCATGTATTCCCATGTTAATAAGTCAACATTGTGATCTCCCAATAACATTAGTCAATAATGTGATCTCATTGGCAAGAAAGCTAGTGTGATATCAGGCTGAATTAAGAGAAGCATGCATGGTATCTAGAACTAACATGGTGCCAGTCCTGACACAAACAAGAATTTATTAAGGACCTACTGTGTGCCATGCATTAGGTCTGGAGATACAAAGAGAGGCAAAGTACTGTCACTGTCTTCAGGGAGCTCTAATAGGAAAAGCAACATATGCACATACAAGATACATGTAGCACAAATGGGAGGTGATCTCAGGAGAGCACTGGAATTGAAGGGGGCTAGAAAACACCTCTTGTAGAATATGGGATCTGAGTAGAGAATCAATGCAAGGAAGTTATGGATGCCAGGAGGCAAAAGTGAGGAGGTGGAGCATTCCAGGCAAGGGAGAGAGTCATTGAAAAAAGCACAAAGACAGGCATTGGAGTGTTCTGATCAAGGAAGGAGAAGAGAGAAGAAAAGGGAAGAGGGGAGAGGAAGGGAGAGAGCAAGGCAAGACAGAAGCCTGGGAGACATCCATAGTTAGTGGGTGTGATCTCGATGAAGATCTATCAAAGCAGACTGAAAAGCTAAAGTCAGACACATAGGAGAAAGCAGTGTCACAAAAAATTTCTAGAGAAAAGAATACCAAGGAAAAGAGAGTGATAGTATCACAGGCTATAGAAATATTAAGAAGGATGGATATTGAGAAAGGATCATTTGATCTGGCAGTTAAGAGATCACTGGTAACATTGGAGAGAGCAGTTTCATTTGAATGATGAGGTCAGAAGCCAGACTACAGAAAATTTAGAACAGAGTGGGAGGAGAGGAAGTAGAGGTACTAACTGTAACTGGCTTTCTTAAGGAGTTTAGAAGCAAAGGGAGGCAATATACAGGATGGCAGTTCTTTGGGATGGGTGGATTAAATGAGGTTGTTAGGTTTTTTTTAAAAATGGAGGAGACATGGGCATGTTCATAGGTAGCAGGGAAGCCATGAGTAGGCAAGGAAAGACAAGATTAGTGAGAGAATGAGGATGATAGCAGGGGCAATCTGCTGGAGAAAATAGGATACAATGGCATCCAGGATGTCCATAGAAGGGTTTGCCTTGGTAAAACAAAGGTGGGGATAGTTAGTATTTGAGACAAGGAGGAGATAGTAGGGAAAGACTTTTGAGTGATGTGGATGAGGGTCAGGGGAGAAGAAGGAGTTCCTTGGTAAATGACCTCAATTTTTTTCATTAAGTGTGAGACAAGGTCCTCAGCTGAGAGACTTGGGACAGGAGGTATCATGGGAGGCTTGAGGAGGGAATATTTTTCCTTCAAAGGGGCAGCTTACACATTTGTGGGAATGCAGGGTAATAGGAACAGTTTAGAATCCAGTTTGCCTGAAACATAGAGTTTGTTAAAGGATGACAAATTGGTCTAGAACAATAAAAAGGAAGAAATATAGAAAGGTAAATACAAGCCAGATTATGGAGTGCCTTAAGGGCAAAGCTAAAAACATCTTATTTTACTCTAAGAGCAATAGGGAGCCAAGGTTTCAGACTCCCAGATTAGGACTCTTTCTATTATGCTACTGCTACTAATCCCAGCTTAAGGTGTTGTGGGTGACCATTCTTACTGCCTCCAGGGTCTATATTTTCACCAGGGGTTTCAATTCCTTAACCTAGACAGACAGACAGTCAGAAGACAGATGGACAGTCAGACACAGACAAGCAGATAGATAGAAAGATAGATGATAGACAGAAAGGTAGATGACAGATAGACAGATAGATGATAGAAGGGTTAAAGATAGATGGATAGATAGGTGTTTGTGTGTGTTCATCCTTTGTTGCCCAAAAAGACCATGCCATCAGAGAGAGGTTGACATGACTTGCACTTGACTTTGATTTGAGTGAGGGTTGTGCAGGTCACCAGCCTCACTTCTCCAGAGCTATCTGAATTCAGTGACCAGATATTCATCAGGATGACTGGAGATGACCCAGGATGAGGCAACTGAGACTAAATGATTTGCCCAAGGTCACATAGCTAGTGAGTGTTAAGCGTCTGAGGGGAGATTTGAACTCAGGTCCTCCTGACTCCTGCACTGGTGCTCTATCCACTGCACCACCTAGCTGATAGAAGGAAAAATAGATGGATAGATGATAGATAGATGGATGAATGGATGATAGATAGATAGATAGATAGATAGATATAGAGGTAGAGATATAGATAGATCTATTATTCTAATAATGATGGAATGAAAGGAACCTGTTACTCGAAAGTTCCACCCTAACATCTCATCAGGCAATCCTTCCCTCTCTCAGTCCTCTTCCAATCTTTGCCTTGAAACAAGGTACAAACCTCCCTGAGAAAGCTGGCCCAGACAAAGACAATGGCACAAATGGGCTTTTGTGTGAATGGGCAAACTGGGGGGGGCTGGTTGGTGGATGGGAACAGTTCCTTAGACAATCTGCTCAAGAGAAATTCTATAGGCAAGACCCAAACTAGCTTTTGAGCAGCCATTCAGGTGGTTAAGAGAAGAGCACTTTCTTCAAAAAAAAAAAAAATTGGGGCAGCTAAATGGTGTAGTGAATAGAGCACCAGCTTTAAAGTTGGGATGGACCTGAGTTCAAATCCATTATCAGGACACTTGATACTGACTAGCTGTGTGACCTTGGACAAGTCACTTAACCTCAATTCTCTTGTCTTGAAACCTCTAAAAAACTTTACTAATATATTTTGTTTTACTTCACTTACATTTCCCCATATCTTTTCCCTAACTCTTCCCAGAAAACTCTTCCCATACAACTTAGAATATTTAAACAGATAGAAAAAACTATCAGCAAAATTAATTAATACATCACAAAGACTAGAAAATATATACAATGTTCCACACCTGTGAAACTTGTACCTCTGCAAAGGACTGGAAGAAAATGTCTTCTCATCTTTGGGGTCATGTTTATTTAGTCCTTGGAGTTTTGCAGTGTTCACTTTCTATTGTTTTGTGGTGGTTGCTTCTTCCATTTATTGTAACCATTGTGTGAATTATTTTCTTTTCTGTTTACTTCACTCCTTTTCAGTTCATGTAAGTCTTCCCATGGTTCTTCATATCCATCATAGTCATAATTTCTTGCGATGATAATAATATTCCAAGCCATTCATGTGATATACACAACTTACTTAGCTAGTTCCCAGGCGATGGGCATCTATTTTGTTTCGAGTTCTTTGCTTCCATAAAGGGTACTGCTATAAATATTATAGTCTATGTAAGGATTTTCTTCTTATCAATGACCAGGCAGAGCATTTTCTACCAGGAGTAGTGGGCTGGATCGGGGGATCTGGATGGAAAGGATACTTTCCTCAGTGAGTAAGGGAGCTGAATTAAATACCTTTAGCTGTCAACCAATGGCAAAAATGTAGTAGAAACAGCAAGTGGAAATTGAAATGACTATAAAAGCCACATCTATAAACTGACTTAGGTCAAGATGACCCGAGCAATTTCAAACTATACCTGTAACCGACTTCATTTATAGCCCCCACTTCCTTTCTACTGTAATCTATATGCACTAAACAGCTGACTGGGGATGCTATAAAGGGTTTGCAGAGGAAGAAAGAACTATGAGAGAAGTGCAAAGGGGAAAGAGATTGATCCCAGCACCAGTCTTTAGCGGAGAAACATTCTAGGGCTAAGGTAGTCTTCTCTAAGTAGTCTCTTAGTAGGGTAGAGACTTTACTCATAGGGAGTTCTTTGGTTATCAGATTGCCCTCCCTCTTTCCTTACTAAAGATCAAGGGTATAGCCAGGTTAGTGTTATAAGAATGAGCACAGGTAATTGGATTTGAATGAGGAGCCTGAGATTCTGTGTATTCTCAGAGGGAAACTGAGGAAACTCCCAACCCCATAGCAATGAGTTTTCTTGATCTGCTCTCAGACTAGAGAAATGGACAGTCTTAGATTGCTCTCCATGAGTCCCAGGGTCAGCACTGGCTATTAGGATGGAGAAAAGATTAAGGATGAGGGAGAGAATGAGAACAGGGATAGGGCTACAGATGAGACAAGGACTTTTTAACATCTCATAATAAGTTCAGTGAGGAAAGAAAATGGGAATAAAGTTGGGGATAAGATGAGAGATGGAGGTGGGGTCAGCCTGTGTCTGTGGTTAAGGGCTCATTCATTGGCTAATGCCAAGGCTCAGTCTTGCAGGGGCTGGCATTTAGTAGATGAGCTTTAACCTGTGGCTGGGATTTGGGTCAATCTTTGACTGGAGAGCAGTAAGAGTAGTTGTAAAGTAGATTGACCTTGAGAGTTGGTCTGCTTGGCTTCTATGAGGTATGATGGATAGGGCTGCAAATGCAAGTCTGAGATCTTCTCTGGCACTGAGAAACCAGTGAGTGTTTCTGTATGTTTATTGTCTGTTGTTATGTGAAAATGTGCCTTGAGGATGATGATAGTCCACACTGATATAGCGCCTACTGTGTCAGGTACTGTGATAAGCACTTTACAATTATTATCTCACATGATCTTTACAATAGCTCTGAGTTAAATTTTATTATTATCTCCATTTTACAGATCAGGAACTGAGGCAAAAGGGGTTAAGTGACTTGCCCAGGGTCACACAGTTAGTAGACATCAGAGGCTCGTTTTGAACTGTGGTTTTCCTGACACCAGGCCCAGTTCTCTTTCACTGGGTCACCTAAGAGAGACACCTTTGGAATAAAAATGTATGACTCTTGAAGAGATGCATAAGATATTTTAAAATGTTATTTATATAATCTAAATTTTTGTAAAATTTGTAAATGTACTCAGTTATTTAAATGGAGTGTCCAGAGTCTTAGTCTGGGCTGCCCTCTGTATTTTCCAAAGCCTCTTTGTCTCTCTCTCACTGCAAGAGTTTCAGAAAGATGAAGACATTTAATACATGGTATTTTTAGATTTGGAAATTTTACAAAAGTCCAGCCTGTGCTATACAAGAAAAATGAGAACTTATTTTCACCTCAAAAAGAAAAAATCCTCCCTGCCCCTGACTACTTACAGAATGGGTGACTTTGAGTAAATCATTTCACTTTTCTGGACCTGATTTCCTCATCTGCAAAATGAGAGGTTTGGTCTAAGGGACTTCTGAGGTCCCCCCATCCAACTCTTAATCCAGGATCTTATGGATTCCCCGTCCAGTCCTCCTTTCTGTGTTCCTGGTTACGCTCAGGGGTAACTAAACAGAGAAGGCCACATTCTCTTCTAAATGGACGGTCTTCAGCAGAGAGGCAGTTTAATTCAGAGGCCTGGACAGTGAAGTATGTCCTGAGCTAGACCAAGCTGGATTCCATAAGCTCTACTCAGTGTGCCTGTGATATAACTGCTGCCCTGCCCTGCCCTGTGTTTGTACCTCCCTAGTCCTCATACTTGGAGTATAGGAGTCTGACAGTATCATAGCCAATTTGGTAGCTATTTCTGCTTTTCCCACGGGAGAAAAGATCGAACTGGGGAAAGATCTGAGGCAAGGTCTTGTCCCTTAGCCCATAGCCCTGTAGGTGGGCGGGGGAGGGGAAGCGAGGGGGAATCTCTTAAGTCCTGGGCAAGAGGGAGCAAGAGGGGACATAGGGGAAGAGAGAAAGGTTCAGAAAAGCAGAGGCAGATACAAAAAGCATGAGCTGACATCTATGTGGGCCTTTTTCATTGTTTAATTTTCACTCATGCCTGACTCTCTGTGACCCCATTTGGGGTTTTCTTGGCAAAGATACTGGAATGGTTTGCTGTTTCCTTCTCCAGCTCGTGTTTCTGATAAGGAACTAAGGCAAACAGGGTTAAGTGTCTTGCCCACGGTCACACAGCCAGCCAGATTTGAACTCATGAAGATGAATCTTTCTGGCTCCAAGCCCAGTGCTCTCCCCCTTGTGCCATCCAGCTTTCCTTTAGTTTATCATTTTCACACACAATTAATTTATTTATAACAGCCTCACAACTCTGAGGTGGACAATGTTGAAAGAGTTATTCTGCCCACTTTAAAAACCAGGAAACAGAGGCTCAGAAAGGTTAATACACAGCTAGTCCTTGACAAAGCCCTGACTTGAACCTGGATTTTCTAAGACCCAGTGCACTGCACTTGCCACTGTATATAGCAAGAATTGACCACAGAACTTGTGTCTTCCAGATAGTCCTGTCTTTATATATTCTGTGGGGGGGGGGGGGTAGGGTGACTCAAGAGATTTGTTATTGTTCAGTCACATCCAAGTCTTCATAGCCTCATCTGAAGTTTTCTTGACAAGAAAGATACTGGCGTGGTTTGCCATTGTCTTATCCAAATCATTTTGCAGATGAGGAAACTGAGGCAAACATGGTTAAGTGACTTACCTAGGGTCACACAACTAGTACGTGTCTGAGGCCAGATTTTTGAACTCAGAAAGATGAGACTTTTTGACACCAGCCCTGGTGCTCTAGCTATTGCACCAAGGGAGCCAATTGTTAAATTGCCGATGTGAGAATTTATAGCACTACAAATCAAGGTTTGAGTCATTGTTTTGTTCATAGGGCTGGAAACAGTGATGAAGGGCATGTTAATGATGAAAACTAAACTTAAAAGTGTGTTGTAGGTATTCCCCCTCCTCCCTTCTGGAGAGCTGGTTGTTAAGTATTGACTAGCACACCTATAATTTTATCCCACAGAAGGAAAAACATGGTATAATGGATAGAGCACTGTTCCTGAAGGATAGGGGGAGCTAGGTGATGCAATGGATAGAGTGCTGGACCTGGAGTTAGGAAGACTCATCTTCCTGAGTTCAAATCCAGCCTCAGAAACTTACTAGCTGGGCAAGTGACTTAACCCTGTTTGCTTTAGTAATTTCCTTATCTGTAAAATGATCTGGAGAAGGAACTAGCAAACCACTCCAGCATCTCTGCCAAAGGATTTGGACAGGACTGAACAGCAACCTCAAGGAAGGAGGAAGGTTTGCATCATATCCTGCCTTGGATCCATTCTAGCTGTGTGACCACGGACCCGTCACTTAAACAACTCTGAGATTTTGCTTCCTGATCTGTAAAATGGGGAGAATAAAAGGTACCTCTGTTAGAGAATTGTGAGAATTGATGAGCCAATATTTTTGTCCTATTGAACAATATGTTTTCCAGAAATTCAATATTTTGGGAAATATGAACTGAGCCAATAAGCCTTAGAATAAGAATATATATGGATCGCAAGAGACTGAGAAACACAAAATTGTCTACACTTCCCAGACTAAAAAAACCAAAATTTGAGTGTTCTAGCCTAGTTTACCTGTGTACATATGGATGATACAGGTCATGAGACGCTGCAGGGTGGTGTTGAAAATTGGCTGAGACACAGCATGTCAAGAAAACCCCTGAAATGCTTTGTCACAGGCTCTAACACAACATCCCTGTGGTGCAGTTGTAAGGTGATAAAGATACACTAATTTGTTAAGTATTTATTTAAGCACTAGGGATACAAAGTAGGTGTGGCATTGTGGATAGTGAGTCTGGCCAGGAGACAGGATAACTCAACTTCACATCTTGCTCCAGATGCTTAATAGTTATGTG
This sequence comes from Bettongia penicillata ogilbyi, assembly GCA_023548195.1. Lineage (NCBI taxonomy): Eukaryota > Metazoa > Chordata > Mammalia > Diprotodontia > Potoroidae > Bettongia > Bettongia penicillata. The sequence continues at coordinate 6,450,781 of JAJHZJ010000612.1, forward strand.
ACCATGGACACAATATTTAATGCCTCAGTTTCCTGATCTGTAAAGTAAGGGGATAGGACTTGTTGACCTCTCTCCAACCCTCAATCTCTGACTCTCTGAAACAATCCCTACCCTCAAAGAAATTACAGTCTCCTGCCTGATAGAAGGGTATGATCGTGAGCATTTTCAAACACCATCCAAGGCACTTTTGCAAGTGAACCAAAGGGCAAAGGAAAGACAAAATGGTAGGTGCAAGCAGACCACAGTGCATTACCAAAGATAACTTGCATTGGAGTAATGCAATGTAAATGAATGTAATGGATTAAAAGACATCAGGGTAATGCATCATGGCGTAATGAAAAGACCTCTGATTTGGAATCAAGAGGTCCAAACTCAAAATTCCCACTCTGCTACTCACTATCTGTGTGGTCTTGAGCAAGCCATGATTTTTTTTCTATGAGTCTGTTCCTCCCCCATAAAATGACGCATTTGGACAAAATGATCTGTAAAATGAGGGCATTGGACCAGATAATCTCTGTGGTCTTTAGTAACTCAACAACATCTAAGTCATCTTCTAGTTCTAACAGTATGTCCTAAATAGAACAGAAAAGGATGTGGGCCATTCATGCAGATATGTAAGGGGTAACAGATGGATAGAGCATGTACCTGGTATCCACAAAAGATTCAAAAGACCAGAAGAAGGTTTCCAGGATGGATCCTTTATGGGGACTGAAAGAAATACATGGACAAGAATGGACTGAGATCAGAAAGTTGAAATAGGTTACAATCTGTACCAATGGAGAGATTATCCACTTAGAGGAAGTCATGGATGCATCCAAGTACTAAAGTATTGTAAGTGGCAGGTCTGTCTAAGTTTGAAGTTGCTTAAAATGTATTTGAATTTATTTAATTATAAACTTTTCTACTGGTGTCAAAATGAGTAAAATGTAGAACTCTAACTAGACTGGGGCAACTAGGGTTCTGCATCAGAACGCCAACATCTAGTAGGCATACTTCTCCATATCTTGAGGTCTTCTGATAGCTCTCAGGGTCCTGCCCTCCACTCCCACCCCCACCCCCACAGCCTTCTTTCCCATGCTTCTGCGACCTCCCTCTCCCCTAGCCTGTTGCCTTCCCTCCTCTACCTCCTTCTAGTGAATCAAGAGTCATCAGTCCTGCTGCCCTACTGGGAGCAAATTTGCTAGTAAACTGACCACCTCTCCGCACCCAGTATAGTTCACACAATGACCAAGGTTTATGCTCTATGGTAACCCCCTCACCTCCACTGAATTTGTCCTGAGCACCAGATTCCTAGTTACAGTTCTGGTGGAAAGGTTATGAAAAAGAAACGCTGCATTTAATGAAGCTTTTCAGAAGGAATATCCTTTGCTAAACCATGTGTCTTGATTTTTGGTTTGGAAAATAAAGTTTCTTCCAAGTAAGAAGAGATGAGCTTTCTAAACCTGGCTCCAATATTTACAAACTACGCAGAAATGAACAAGTCACTTTACCTATCTGTGCCTCAATTTCTCTACATGACAAATGGTGATAATACTTGTATTTCTCCACAGAATTGTTGTGGGTTAAGAAGTATGAAAATATTAATTATTGTTATGAGACATATAAAGAAAGGCAGTTGTTGATTCTGAGTGAAGATGGTGAGGTATTCCTCCTTACACACACTGTCCTGGAGGAATACTCTCCAGAGTAAACCAGAGTTGTTTCAGTAATCTCCGTACAAAACATTTACCTGCTTTGCATATAAAGTCAATATCAGAGAGTCATACAATTAGGCCAAGAAGAAATCTTAGACACCTAATGTAATCCCTTCTATTTTTTTTTTTTACAAAAGTAAAACTGGGCCTCAAAGAAGCAACATAATTTGGCCATGGTCACATAGCTAGTAAATGAAAGAGATGGGCCTTGAATCCACTCATCCAGACCCCAAGTTTATTTTCCCCTACCTTATCTTTTTGGGGTTCCAATCACTATCCTGTTTCACTATCCTTAAAAGGGCCTCTGAGGAAATGGAACAAATTGGAGTCTTCAGGTTATGTGACTCCATCAGTGGCATTGGTTGAGGTGAATATGGTGGAGATAGGACATTTTTAATTAATCAATCAATCATGGAGTATGTATTAAGAACCTACTATGTATTAGGCTCTTTGCTGGGCACTGAGGATAAAATTCCTGCCCCCAAGGAGTTTACATTTTGTTTCAGTGCCCAGGCTTGGCACACTCCCCTCACAATCTCACAGGAAGATGATGCTTCCTTGGTGTGGAGGCAAACCATGATCTGTGACCAAGCAGTCAGATCTCAGGCCCATAGACCCCCATAACTGAATTAAAATACTAATAAGATACCTATTCTGTGCTGAGTATCGTGGATTTAGACATCAAAATGAAAAACAGTGGCTCCCTTGAGGTACTTAACTTTCTCCTGGGTTGGGAATCAACTCAAGGGAGGCACTTACACTATCTAGAAAATTTTCAAATTAGAAGAATACTATTAATAATCTGCTTTTTTTATCTACAGTCTGAAGACAAAAAACTACACACATTTAAATAGCACTTTAAAGACTGAAATTTGTTTTTTTCAGGGCAGCTAGGTGACTCGGTAGATAGAGCTCCTGCCCTGAAGTCAAGAGGATTTGAGCTCTAATCTAGCCTCAGACACTTCCTAGCTATCTGACCCGGGGCAAGTCATTTAACCCCAAAGTCCTCCCTCAGAAAGAATTTGCTTTCCTCACAATAATCTTATAAGGTTTGCTATTGTTCAGCGGTTTTTAGTCATATCCGACTATGACCTCCATTTTGAGGTTTTCTTGGCAAAGATATTAGAATGGTTTTCCATTTCTTTCTCCAGCTCATTTGACAGATAAAGAAACTGAAGCAAATGAGATTAAGTGACTTGCCCAGGGTCACACAGCTGGTAATCAATCATCTGAGGTCACATTTGACTTCAGGTCTTCCTAACTCCAAGCCGGCTCTCTATCCACTGCACCACCTAGCTGCTGATCTTATGAGGCAGGTGTGTTTTAATAATTCTGTAGGACCTACTCTGCCTTGCCCCATCCCTTCACTTGGGGTAGCACCATTCCAGATGTAACTGACATCCTTCTGTAACATCACTGGGTGATCTGGGGTCTTTCTGCTGAGCTACCCAATCCAGACTGAGCAGCTCTCTCTGTGGGCTACATCTGCTAACCTGTGGTCCCTCTCTGCTGTCTTTTTCTGCCTCTTCAGGTCCTCTGCTCTCCACTGCTTAGTTTCCCCCTGAATTACAGTTGCCATGTTGTCCCTTCCCCAAAGAAAGAATGGGACAGCTCTGTTAAGCCTTCAAGGACCGTTGTAGACTCAACTCGACCATGCATCAAGTACAAGCCAGCAGAAACCCCATAGGTTTACAATGTTTGTCTTTTAAACCTTCTTTTCCTGTCACTTGGGCTCTATCAGTCCAAATATTTTTCAGAGTTGTGGTCTAAAACTCCTTTAAACTGCTATCATAACCCTAGGTCTAATTCAGGTCATCTCTGGGATTTTACTTAACAAAACTGCAAAGGAGCTATCTTGACCTGGTGTAAGGAGATTTCTTTCAATTCCCATCATGCCTCTGGTTGCCATGCAAATCAGCCAAAGAACTGGATGGAAAGGGCTGAGTGGCGCTATTAAAGCCAGTGAGAATGTCTCTGCTTCCTCCCTCCCACCATGAAGGAAAAAAAAAAAAGGAAAAACAGTCCCTATCTCAAAAAGCATTTATATAATGCTTTAAAATTTTCAAAGTGTTTTACATATGTTATCTCATTTAATCCTTATACTAACCCTGCAGGGTAGATGCTGTTCTCATCACCCTTTTGCAGATGAGAAACTGAGACTGAAAGAAATAAAATGACTTTACAAGGGTCCCACAGCTAATAAATGTTGGAGGCAGGATTTGAACTCAGGACTTTCTGACTATAAGGCCAGTACTGATGAACAATGCCAACCAGCTGTAAAATGGAGACAGAAAGAACTCGAATGTATATGGCACGTTTTGGTTCACAAAGCACTTTCCTCACAACAATCCTATGAAGTAGGTTTGCCTCAATGACTCTGAGATGTCACTGACATGGATACTCCTTCCATCCATGCCTTCTCATCCTTTTCAACTTTTGTTCATGTCTCATTCTCATCCCCACAATGTGCTCTCCACAGTAGGTCCACTCAGTATATAAAGGATTTCCTCATGTTTTCGTAGCATTGCATGAGTAACAGTGCAGCATGTGAGCTAATGCTCACTCTCACCGTATGACCAACTACTAGGGAATATGCATCTTGGATGATACTTATGCCATTCTATTTTACACAATTTATCTTGACAAAATGCTATGTGACCCTGAGTATGTCGCTTAACTCCGTTTGCCTCAGTTTCCTCATCTGTAAAATTAAATAGAGAAGGAAATGGCAAACCACTCCAGTATCTTTGCCAAGAAAACCCCAAATGGGGTTGCACAGAGTAGGAAATGACTGAATAGTGATTATGCTATAGCCCTATTAGGCAGCTAGGTGGCACAATCTGTCAAGGGCTAGGCTTGTCGTCAGAAAGCCCTGGCGACAAACACTGCCTCAGAGACTTCCTTAGCTATGTGACCCTGGACAAGTCACTTAACCTGTCTCAGTCTCAGTTCCCTCATTTTTAAATGAGAATAATAGTGGCACCTACCCTCACGGGCTTATTGCGAGGACTATATGAGATGGCATGTGCAAAGCGCTTTGCAAATGTTTAAGTGTTATATAAATAATAGTTAATAGTATTTATTGATATCATGTCTCTCCATAACCCTCAGAGTCAACTTCAACTTGATTCTTTGAATACTATGACATTCCAGATTCACAGTCATATAGTGAGAAGCATACTGACATTAAATATATGAGTTTTTGTTTCTGGAAGAAATTCTGGATCTTTGCAAGGACTGCTCCATTTCTCAAATGTCATCAAACCTGCTCCCTTCTTTCTTTTCAGTTCTGGGTCCAATGCATCATCCATCTGCAGTGTCTTTCTAAGATCTCTATTTACTGATGAATTAGCACAATCAACTCTCCCCCCTAACTGACCCAGAATGAGCAATAGGCATTTTTCAGCCACTTGAGTTTGGCCAGGTGGCTTATGAAGCTGAACTCTCCTAAGTAAGTTTGAATCTCATGTAGGAGGTTCTTCAGTGTTCTAGGGTTTTTTTTTAAATCAGCACAGCATCCACAAATACAACAATAACATCTATAGGAAATCCCTCTTTCCAGTGGGTTCTATCTGGACACTCCCCATGACCACAGCAAACACCTTTGGCCAGCATACATGCTCCTGTTTTAGTGACTTCTTTCATTTTTATTACCAGAGAATTCTTAATTTAAAAATTATTTCTGTTGATGTTTCCTCTCAAAAAAAATCTTATATGATCTCATGCAGGGGAGATACTTTGGTAGAGGATAACTATGTTTTCTTCTACTAAATCAACTGATTATTTTTTCTAGTCAACACACAATAAGCAAAGTGGCATCTTGTTTTCTTTGTTTTTCTATCCATTGTGTGACAATAAGTATGTGGTATGAAGGAGGATATGATTTGTAAAAGTATGTCTGTTCTCTTTCCCTCTTTTGATCAAGGATTCCCTCAATACAAATCTAAATTACTCTCACAAAGATTTTATAGAGATGAGTAACTGGGCATAGGAGTCAGTAGTTAATGAGTTCTCAGTCACCTTTTTATAATAATAATATCATTTTTTAAATTATCTACAACAGTAATGCAGATAAAGTACTTTGCCAATTTTAAGGGCTAAAGTATATCAGTTATTTCTATCACCACAAAAAGTCCATATTTTCAATAGTATTCTTGGGTGTTGCTATGTGATTTCAAGTCATGGAATATCATAGTCTCTGAGGAACTGAAGTTGAAGGTCATATGAAAGAGGACAGTCTCATGATGGGCATGAGTAATCTGCAAATATATTTACCAACAAAGCTTTTTGCAAAAGAAGCTAAGTAAGGAATGTCATCAGGGAGTAGCGTGACTCAAAAAGAAGGAAAGCTGGTCATGCGGGAGGGCAATATCAGTCCACCAGTCAACACCTTTCATTGGTGTCCACACCATGTCAAGAGATCTAAAAGGTATCTAGATGTTGGGTGGAGCCCCTTGGGAAAGATTAGGACTCACACAGGACAAGAGGGAACAGATGACTTGGGCTCCATCCATTGAAAAGAGTATCCACATCAATTAGATCACAGATACATCAAAGTTTCCCAATACTGCCTTGAATATCCTCCATTAGTTCAGCATCTTCACTCTTTCAGATATCTCCAAAATCCCCCTCTTCTCAACATCCGGAGAACTGTGTTTTTCCCAGGCTGGATCTCCCCTGTATATACTTGATCAGGTCCAACTGTTTTTCCATATGCTAAGGATTTTATTTAGTGCCATTCCATGTCCGGGTATAATGGTTCCATTGCCACTGGCGGATAAAATAGTTTGTTATAGAAAAGTTGACAGATATTTCCCATTTTTTATTTGTTTCATATGTTCCTATTTTAACATGCGTACATCCCTTGAGAGTAGGGATTATTTCAGTGCTGTCTTTTTATCTCCAGGGCCAAGCACAGCACCTAGCACATAGTAGGCACTTAATAAATGCTTATTGACTAATTCAATTCCTTCCAGTTCCATCCTCAAAAGCTCTTGGGATAAGCCTTACCAAACTTTCTACAAATTCATTTTTCCTTCTATTCCTTCTTCTGGTTTTACAAGGCAACTCTTTATCATTCTCTATAAGATGAAGTGGGTTCAATACTTGAACCCATTTTACAGATGAGGAAATGGGCTCAGTGAGCTTAAGTAACCTGCCCCTTATTACATAGCTAGGAAGTATCACAGCCTGTATTTAAAACTGGTTCTCTTGGCTCTAGGTCAAGCTTTCTTTCATTCATGATTCTTGTGAATCATTTCATGGGCCTCTCTCTGCCTCCTTCATTGGGCTGTTGTGAAGATCATATGAGGTAATGCCTCATGATCTTGTCCCTTCCCCCTCCATATTTAAGTCCTGTGGATTTTACCTCTACAACTTTTTCTGTAACAGTTTCCTTTTCTCCAGTCATAGCACACACACCCCCAGTTCAGACCCATATCTATCCCATCCTTAAAAAATCTTCACTTGACCCTACTGTTTTCCAAGTTATTAGCCAATATCATTTCTCTCTTTCACAAATTTCACCCTTGTTACCTCCACTTTCTTAACTCCTAGTCATTCTCAACCCCTTGCAATCTGACTTTTGATCCAGCCACTTGACTGAAACTGCTCTCTTGTTCTCTCTCTCTCTCTCTCTCTCTCTCTCTCTCTCTCTCTCCATCTCTGTCTGTCCCTCTCTCTTCCTCCCGCTCTTTGGATCTCTTTATTGCTAAATCCAATGACCTTCTCTTAGTCCTTAACCTCCTTGAACCCTCAGCTGCATTTGACACCACTGACAGCTCACTCCTGGGTCCTCTCCTCCAGGTTTCCATGACACTACTCTGTCGTGGTTCTATTCCTGCTTGTTAGGTTGATTCCTTCCTGGTCTTCTTTATAGGTTTATCATCTATATTTTCTATGCTATGCATGAGTGTCTTCCATGGCTTTATCCTAGGCTCTCTCCTTTTCTTTCTTCACCCTCTTTCTTGATGATCTCATCAGTTCCCATGGATCTATATATCTAGATGACTCCCAAATTTATGTCTCCAGCCCCCATCTCTCTCCTAAATTCCAGTCCCACATCTCCAACTGCTTTCAAATGCATTATGTTCAAAATAGAATTCACTTCCTTACTCTCTAAGCCTACCTCTCCTCAACCTCCTATTTCTGTCACTAGATACTACCATTCTTCTAGTTACCCAGTCTAATAATCATCCTCTTCTTTTCACTGTCACATTTCCTGTATCCAATCAGTTGCCAAGCCTTGTTAACTCTACCTCCTCAGCATGTCTTAAATTCATCCCCTTTGGTCTACTTGGTGCATATCACCACTCCCCTGAAATATTGCAAAGGCTTCCTAAAGGTATCCAGTTTCTTTCTTTGCAACGTATCTTTCACCCCACATCCAGATTGATATTCTGAAAGCCCAGGCTGACCACGTCACTCTTCTACTCAAGAAGACTCAGTGATTCCCCACTGCTTTCAAAATAAAATTCAGACTCCATAGTTTGGCTCCAGCCTATCTTTCCAATTTATTCTTAACTCAGATGCCAAATTAATCTTCCTAAAGCAAAAGTCTGACCATGCCACTCCCTTACTCAAAAACCTTTTGCTTCCAGGATAAAATACAAACTCCTCAGCTTCGTGCTTAAAGTCCTTCACAATCTGACTATGCCCTACATTTTTGCCTTATTTCCTATCAGGGCCTTTCCAGTGCTCTGTATTCCAGCCAAACAAGGATGATTGCTGTTTGAAACATTCTATCTTCCATAACAATAGCTAGCATTTATATGTGACTTTAAAGTTGCAAAGTGTTCTACAAATATTACCAAATTTGATCCTAGTAACAACCCTCTGAGGCAGGAGCTGTTATTACCCTTTCCCTTTTTTAACAGATGTAATTTGGAGAGGCTAAGTGACTTACACAAGGTCACACACAGTTAATCTAAAAGGAAGAATTCAAATTCAGATTTTACTCCAACTACAAGATGAGTATCCCATCTATCAGAACCTAGCAGCCTCTTCCTATAGCAAGTTACCCTCCGTTCATGCAACTTAGTGTCTCCTCAGTCTTACTTATAATCCTCGTCTTTCTTCAAGTCACGTGTTCATCCATGAAGCTTGCCCTGATTTCTGCCTCCTCTCCAAATACTCTCCTGGTTTTGTTGTTATATTCCAATGTATCTTACACATAGTAGCATTTAATAAGTAATTGTTCATTGAATAGATGAAACATAATATAAATGTCACATACATTTGCGTGTATACATATATATGTAGATATTTGTGTATATGTGTATATAGTGGAGAGAGAGAAAAAGAGACAGAAAGAGACAAGAGAAACAGAGAGAGAGACAGTGAGAGAGAGCGAGAGAGAGCGAGAGAGAACGAGAGAGAGAGAGAGAGAGAGAGAGAGAGAGAGAGAGAGAGAGAGAGAGAGAGAGAGGTTTAACCTATTGAAAGGAGGGAACAAGTGTTTCAAGCATTTTATAAGCCCTGTCCCATAGAAATAGTGAATCTGCCCATTACAAATCATGCTTATCTATTCATTAGGATTAGTACCTTAGAGAATTCTACTAGACAACACTTTGTTAGCCTAGTTCTAGTTACTATAAGTACTTGAAAGGCATGAAACTGCATTTCCTAGAAAATACTCTAAAATGGGTGAGAACTCATCCATTTGAACTATCACTGCCTCAGTTAGAATAAGTAACCTGCTAGCTTGGGCAACGAAGTCCCCCTGAGTGTTTTCCTGCAAGGGTCTAGCATCCGTTCTGAGATGAACCAGAGCAGTGGTCTCTTCCTTGCCTCTGGAGTGGCGTGTACTCCCTCCCCCAGTGCAGCAGCTGGCTGGATTCCCTAAGATGGCCGCCACAGCTGCTCCCTGAGCTTGAAAGAGAGAATAGGACAGTGAGCAAGCAACTGAGCCAGCTGATGGAAATAGCCACTGGGGTCTTCGGCAGACAATCCCCCAGTGCCGCTGGAGAAGGTCAAGGCTTGGGAGGACTTGCCGGAGACCTGCTCCTCAGGGTCTCCCGGAAAAGAAGGAAGACTGGCCTTCCTGATGGGAGCCTTCAGGGAACTCTGCTGTCTAAGAGAAGAGCTGGGAGGGATTTACAGTTTGTCGCTGTCCAACACTAACCACCTGCTCCCAGTAGGGTGATTTCTTAACCAAAGGGTGAACCAACACCAAGCACATGTCAACATTCAGTTATTAAATTCCTACCATGTGCCAGGCATTGTGCTAAGCACTGGGAATATTTGTTGTTTCTATTTCATCGTTTTAGCCAAGTCTGACTCTTCATGATCTCATTAGGATTTTTCTATTTGTTTTTAATTTTTTTTCACTTGGGGTTTTCTTGACAAATGCTGGAGTGGTTTGCCATTTCCTTCTCCAGCTCATTTTACATGTGAGGAAACTGAGGCAAACAGCATTAAGTGACTTGTCCAGGGTCACACAGGTATTAAGTGTCTGAGCCCAGATTTTGAATTCAGAAAGAGGAGTCTTCCTGATTCCAGACCTTGTGCTCTATCTACTGAACCACCTAGCTACCCCCACTGGGAATATAAAAAAGCTCCCCCCAGCCAAAAAAGGGCACAGTTCCTGTCTTCAAGAAGTTCATATTCTAATGAATAAGGCAACAAGCAAATGATCGTGTACATATAAGATATAATTCAATATAATGAAGGGTAATCTCAAAAGGGAAGGGGTAGGAAGAAGAAAGGAGGCCAAAGGAGGGAAAGAGAAGGAAAGGGAGGGGAGAGGAAAGTTGGTTTCTTGCAGAAGGTAACATTTGAGTTAAGTCTTGGGAAGGGCAGCTAAGTGGTGCGGTGGAAGAGTCAGGAAGATTCATCTTTCTGAGTTCAAATATGATATTTATTAGCTGTGTGACCCTGGGCAAACCACTTAACCCTGGTTGCCTCAGTTTCCTCATCTGTAAAATGAGCTTCAGAAAGAAATGGTAAAACCAGTCCAGTATCTTTGCCAAGAAAATCCCAAATGGGATCATGAAGAGTCAGACACAACTGAAAAAATGACTAAACAACTTGAAGGAAGACAAGGAAGCTGAGAGACAGAAGAGAGAACATTCCAGGCATGTATACACTTGCCTACGCAAAGGCACACACAACACATACCTATAGGGACATATCTAGGGTGACATGACTGGAGTTTTGTCCCAAGATGGTTATATGGGAGAGAAGATGGGGCTGACAATGTTATATCTCTGTAACTGTCTTCTGACCCATTGTATGTGAACTTTGTTGTCTTCCAGAGCTATTAATGGCTCCTGCTCCCTTCCTTCTTCCTTCAGGATCTTATCATGGGGGCCTTCCTGATACTTACATTGGCTACTTCCGCCTCCTCCAGTCCAAATTCACTCATTGTCCCCTGAACACACCATGCTTTTTCTGGACATCTCTTATAGTTAACATCCCTCCCTACTGGAATGCTGCCTTTCTTCCTCTCTACCTATCTGAACCATACCTCACCTTCAAGATCCACCTCAAATTCTACCTCTTTCCCGAAGCCTTCCCTGACTATTCCAGTTCACAGTAAACTTGACCCACACTCTCTGGGAAATGTCCTTTCTTTTCTTTTTATTAATTTACTCATTTTTAGTTTTCAACATTCACTTCTGTAAGTTTTAAATGTTCTCTCCCTCTTTCCTTCCTCTCTCCCCAAGATGGCATATAATCTTACATAGGTTCTACATATACATTCCTATTAAACATATTTTCATATTAGTAATGTTACACAGAAGAATTATAACAAATGGGAGAAAGCATGAGAAAGAAAAAAGCTAAACAAAAAATAGTCTGCTTCGTTCTGTATTCAGACTCCATAGTTCTTTCTCTGGATGTGGATGGCATTTTCCATCATGAGTCCTTTGGAAAAGTTTTAGGTCCTTGCATTGTTGAGAAGGGCTAAGTCTATCAAAGTTAGTCATCGCACACGATATACCCTTTCTTTTCTGACACAGCTGCCCCCAAGGTGGATGATCTTCTGTGCTGCCCCACCCTTTATCCCAAATGAATTCACCTCAGATACAAGACTTTCCAGGCATGGCTCTGCACACATATAAACTACAACAGGACCAAATGCATAGTAAATGCTTGCTAAATCCCTGAGGATCAAAGAAAACCAAAAAGAACCTTAAAGAGAGCTAGAGAGAACCTTAGAAAGCACCTGGTCCAATCTCCACATTTTATAGATGAGAAAATTGAGTCCTGGAGAGGGGAAATGAATGAATGAATAATTACCTAGGCAGCTAGGTGACTCAATGAATAGAGCACAAGACTTGAAGTCAGGAGAACATGAGTTTGAACCCTGCCTTGGACACTTACTAGTTATATCACTCTTTGAAAGTCGCTTAACCTCTTTTGTCTGTTTTCCCATCTGTAAAATGGAGCTAATAGTAGCATCTACCTGCCAGAGTTATTGTGAGTATCAAATGAGTTAACATCTACAAAGCATTTCCAAAACCTTTAAATACTCTATAAATGCTAGTGCTTACTATTAACAGGTAACCCTTTTATAGAACTTGAATATTTATAAAGCATCTTCCTCACAATAACCCCATGAAGCAGGTAGTATAGATATTATTCCTACTTTATGAATGAGGCTACTGAGTCTCCTAGAGGCAAACTGACTTGCTCATGTTCACAAAATTAATGAGAAAGAGTCGAGTTCAAACCTGGATTTCTTGACTCCAAGACCCTAAGGACTCTAAGACATCTGGAATGAATGACGGTATACACACACAAATTACAACAGTATTTACACATGCACATATCCACACACATGTGTGCATGATACAAATACCCTTGCTCACACATGTATGCAACACAGGGTCACAATAGCTGACCCTTATTTGGCACTTTATGGCTTGCCATGTACTAGTACAACTCAATTCATTTTACTCTCACAACAACCCTGTGATTTTGGGCAGTGACCTGACCCCAGTGAACAATGTTGTCCATTGAGAAGTTGTGTGGCAAATTCTGCAGGATTATTATCTCCATTTTACAGATAGGGAAAATGAGACTCAGAGAGGTTAAGTCACTTAGCCAGGAAATATCAGAGGTGACTCCAAGTTCAGCACTGTTTTCCACCGCACTTGCAAATATGCAAACACATATCTTCCATCCTAATCATTCCTCACTCTGAAGAAGGCATCTCCACAGACTAATCCAGGTAGCCCTTAAAAGAAAAAATAAAAAGAGACCATAGGTCAAGAAGTCTCCCCATATAAATAGATACAGTGTCCCTTGTTTTAATGATGAGGATACCATTATCCATTGAGGTTGGGTGGCTACCTAAAGTCACACAATGAGATGAGTTACAGAATTTAAGCATGGAACCCAGAGCTTTTCCTCTATACCGCTGGTTTTTTATTTGTCTCCTATTACCATCTTCCAGGGTCCTAACTAAACTTCCTCTGGCTCCTTTTCCAAGCTGAAGGAACAGAGTGTGGGGGTTAAAATACTTTTCCTGAGGAGGTACCCCTATCAAGCATGTGATATATATGTCTGTGTTGCCTTTGCCAGGGATTGGCAACTTTCTCCAAGTGACATGCCAAGTCTTCATTCACTCGTTGGCTTGGAGAGGAAGAGGAAGTTGGCAGCTTTCCGTGCACATGTGCACACAGAGGGAACCCACCAAATGTTTTAGGCTAAGTCTATCCCCAGAGGTGGGGTTAAGTGCAAAACTATGAACACTCTCTAAAGTTTAGATTTCCAGCAGTGGGGAATAAGGGTGCAAATATATTTAACTCATGGAAAGGCAAGAGAGGGTAGTCTGGTAGACTATCCCATCCCCATCCCCATGTGCTTGCCTCCCTTCACATCTTCAGCCACCTTGCCACCAGCTACAAGTTTGCATACCATCTGTAACCCAAATGCCATGATTATGGTTTTCCTGTGTTTATGGTCAATGTGCCTAAGGTTCTTCTCCTATGCTTAGTGAAATATATGAAAGAAGCAATTACTAGACTAGCGACTCCCTAAAGGTAGAGATTAAATCATTTTCTACCTTTATACCAGTCTAGCACAGTACTGTGTTAATGTACTTACATTTTATACTTCAAGACTTCCATTGAGCTGGGATTTCATCAGAAGCTCTCATTTTGTCATACGTAGGCTTTTGTATATATCAAACAATTAGCAAGCATTTATTAATCACTAACTATGTGCCAATCACTGTGCTGGGTGTTGAGGATACAAAGAAACAAACGGAAACAGCCCCTGCCTTCAAGGAGTTTATATTCTATTAGTAGAGACAACATGTACATTATAAATGCACGTACATATTTGTACCAAATAAAACAGAACATATATATTTAATCTGAGGGAGACTAAAAAGTCAGGAGATCTGGATTCTAGTCCCATTGTGCAACTCACTGATCTGAGACCCAGTTTCCTCTTTTACAAAATGGGGATAAAATTCAATGTTCTGTTCACCTCCCATGGCTGTTGTGAGATTCTAAGGTAATGTATATTAAGCATTTGTAACCCCAATGGACTCTATAAATAGTGACTATCATCATCATTCTTATACTTATCTCTTAAGGGATGAAAGGCAAAGTGGGTCCAAGACAGAGAACAGGTATAAAGAGAAAGTTAGGTGAGTGCTCTCTGGAGAGGCTAGGGATTAAAGAGAGTGGGGGTGGGATTGGAGAGTCAGGGACAGGTTTACCCCATCTGTGACTGCTGTCCCCAATGACTGGGCCATTTTCTAACCAAGACCTCTGTTTGTGCTAGAGTTAGGAACAAGGGGAGGTGGCAAGAGAAGGTAGACTTCTTAGGGAGCCAGAGAGCCTGGGAGGCTAGAACTGGACAGACACCTCTAGCCCTAAGAAATTGCTAAAAGGAAGACTTGTCATCTAATCTGGGAAAAGTTGGACTCGAAGTTGACATGTACATGCAATTGCCAACAAGTATGGGATCTGTAATCTCATATCTGCATTAAAGGTACTGGTAGTGTGACCCTGGGCGACTCACTTAAAACTGTCAGCTTCAGTTTCTTCAACTCTAAAATGTAGATAATAATAGCACCTACTTCCCAGGGCTGGTACAAAGACCAAATGAGATCATATTTGTAAGTCCTTAACATAGTGCCTAGCACATTAGTAGTCACTTAATTTAATAAACATTTATTTCTATCTTTTCTTCCTTCTTTCTGTTTATTCAAGGTCACCAGTTTAAAATCTTTTTTACTTGTAATACCTCAATTTTTGAGAACAGAAGAGAAATAAGGGAAAACAAAGTTTGGGAATGAGGAGATAGGAACACAGCAAAAATGAAAGCGAAAACAAAAAGCCTGGAGTTTGTCACCCAGTAGGCTGTATGATGGTAGGCAGGTCAGTTAATCTCCGTGCCTTGGATGAGCCATCTGTAAAATGGGGATAATTCCACTCCACTGGAATTGTTAGGGCAAGGATAACATCACATCAGAAAGTGCTGAGGGGTCCTTGAACCAAAGATAGCTGTGTCATGATGTTTCGTCCCTTGGCTCACCTCTGTACCTCATTTCCCTCCAGGCTTCAAGAGAGACAGGGGTAAAACCCCAGATAGGACTAACTTCTCCTGGGGAAGAATTGGGACCCTATTGTCAGAAGGACTTATATAAAGGGGTACAAAGCTCATCAGGGAGCTAGAAAACCCCAAATGAATAGTCAGATATGATTGAAACAGCTAGACAAGTATAGGCACCTAGGTTCTATTGAAAAGTCTGAGCTCGGGAGATTTGTCAGAATTTAAGATGTGGCATCTTTCTTCAAAACCACTGATTCCCTGAAGATAATCCTAGGAATCAAAGATAGAAAGAGGCCCAAAGAAGATGCTCCCTTCTTTCCCACTTCAGGAAACACTTATTCGCATCACTCAGACCCCCTCTTCCTGACCTCCAATTCCTTCTCTGTTTCCTTGATAACTAACTTCCCCCATGCCAGCCTTGCCCTCTTGCCCTTGCTCCCAGGGTTGAGCCCTTGCCCACAAGGACCTCACTGCCAGCCCTAGGGTCAGGGCACTGACTCTAAAAATCCCTGACAGTGGGTGGGCTGGGGGATATTAGGATACGGGCCCCTTGGGCCTGTTTAAGCCTAAACTCCAATTAGGTCAGAGCAAAGTTGTGGGTGGGGCTCAGGATTCTCTCCCTGCTAGGGTTACTAGCAACTCGAGGGTGTGGAATCAAGTTAGGACTTTCCTGATGGAGCTTTGGGGTCCCATGGAGTGGGAAGATCCTGGCAATATAAAAAAGGGCAGAGGAGAGAAGAGAAATAACTGGGGAATTACAGAAAGAGGCCAGGGGCCAGTTGGGTCTGCCCTCCTCTAAGCTGCCTGGTCAGCGCCAAGCAACACCACACGCCCCTGACCTCCATCTGCAGGCTTCTAGGGCTATCATGTGATAACTTAACCTTCTGATTGGACCCTCATACTGCCCTCAGAGGTGGGGCTGGCTCCCCCAGAGGGCAGCATACAACATCCTGAGTTCAACTTAACTTCTCTGCACCTTGAATAGTTCAGAGGGAAGAGTGTGGGGCAGGGGGAGGAAAAAGACTAGAACCTTGGGAGGGAGGGCAGGCAGGGACTTGAGTGTGGTGGAGAGCAGAGCCAGGGCACTGGAGGAGAGAAGGGACAAGAACCTGAAGATGGAAGGGAATGGAGGTCAGGGGACAGAAGGAGACAGAGAGTCAGTACTCAGAGCTTCCATATTCTGTCCTTCGGATTATGATCTCCAAGATGGATAGGTCAGGCTGTGTGAACCTTCCTGCTTTAAGCTTTCTCCTTTTGGACATAAGAAGAGTGCTCTTTTGGGAGTACGGTGATCTAATTTCTACATTCTACTAGGTTCTAATCCCAAATTCTGTTAACTTACCAGCTCTGTGATTCAGGGCAGGTCATTTCTCTGGACTCATCCATCTCATCCATAAAACAAGTGTTGGAATGGGCTAGAGGATCTGATCTCCAAGATACTTTCCAGTTACTAATTCCAATTACAACCCACAGGAACTGGCCCAATTGTGTTTCAGGCCAAGGTGACTCTTTGAATCTCAAAACTGCCTGGAGAAAGTGAAGACTGAGACATCAATTTTGAGATTTGAGAAGAGGGAATGAATTGCTCATAGACGCAGAATGGACCACAAGCAACCTCAGGGATCAACTAGTCTAAACCCCTCATTTTAAATAAGAGGAAACTGAGATGAAAACAACATAGTGAAGTGTTCTAGACTTGGAGTCAAAAAGACCTGGTTCCAAAGCCTGCCTCTAATAGGAACTAGCCCTGGGACTCTGGCAAGATGCTTAGCCTCATCTACAAAATGAAGATAATAGCACCTACCATGAAAGGTTGTTATAAGAGTAAGATAAGACAATGCATGTAAAGCTGAGATCATCTAGTCTAGGTATTCTTCACCTGGGGTTAGAGGATGGGGATCTGTGGATAGATTTCAGGGGGTCACATGAACTTGGAACTTTTACTATTTTGGTAACTGTTTCAATATATTTGGTTTCCTTTGTGACCCTCTGTATTTTCATTGTATGCTTTAAAGACATTGTTCTGACCAAGGGTCCATAGACTTGAACAGACTACCAGAGGGGTCCACAACACTAGAAAAGTTAAGAATCTCTGGCCTTGATCAACCCTCTCCACCAAGTAGAGAGCTGACCCCCATAAAGGTTAAGTGACTTTCCCAAAGTCAAACTGATAATTAGTGGCAGAGTTGGGCCTAAAACTGAGGTTTTCTGACTTCTGAGCCACCAGTCTACTTACCGCCACCCTCCCCAGTGCAAACACATTTGCAATTTAAGTGAGCCCTTCTTTAGTTGAATCCAAGGGAGAAGCTAATGGGATTTCAGGCACTGTGACAAGCAGATGAGGAAGATATTTTTGAACAGAAGTCCTTTCTCAGGACCTTAATCACCACCCAGGTGGCTACCTTCTCTGATCCTGGTAAGAGTCAGCCTGCTAGAGACATAGGGCATTCTCCTTGAGCAAGAGGTCTGTCTAACAATTCCTACAGCTGTGGGAAGGCTTTATTTTTCCTGTTCTCTTTCCATTTTCCCCTCTACTCCCTCTCTCCTCATAGAATAACAGCTAGAAGAAACTTTAGAAAATAGACTACAGGTATTAACTTATCTGGGTCTCAGTTTCCTTGTTTGTAAAAGAAGTTTCAAATTAGATTACTGCTGAGGTACCTTTTATAGCTCTGATATAGGAATATAGGATGTCGCGCAGGAAGGGATTTTAGTCTATCTTCTGTCCACCTCCTTCATTGTACAGATGGAAAAAGGATACCCAAAGAAGTCTAACAACGTGCCCAAAGTTACATAGATAGCGACCCAGATGACATTGCTAAAGGCAGTAATGCTCATAGATGACCCCTAACAAAGCCCTAGCCTTTCCATTGCAGGTAGGGGCTGGGTCCTCACTGCTACCCCACCCCCACCCCCACCCCAACCGAATTGGTTCAGAAGCAGTCTTAGCTCAAGGCTGTCTTTTCCCTGCATAGATTCCTGTGGGGCCTAGAATCTGGGCTTTGGGGGCAGCTGGCTCTCTTCACTTCAGCCCAGTTCCAATTAACCCAGTTCAGCCACATGGTTCTCCAGCAGCAACCCTTTCCAGTGGTACCCTGGACTCCAAGACCCCCTAAAGATATTAGGGTTGCCCCTATCCCTTGTCTCATCACCATCAACAGCAGCGGGGGGGGGCGATGTTTGGGGTGAGGGTCCTGGAGAGGAGTTTTAGCCATCCTCCCTCAACAACTTGACGACTCCTTTTCCAAGGTTCCTTAACTGAGGTAGCTTGGACACACCAGGAGACACAAGGACGGACCATCTGACCTTTTTAGGGTTCCATGACTCAAGACCGTCCTAACCTCATTACTACCAGCCCCCTTGGGCTTTGACCTAGAAAGCGTGTGGGGTAAAAGGTGTGTTTGCGTTGGGGGGAAGGGAGAGGAAGAGCCGTCTGTCTAGGACCCAGCAGGCTGCTGGCGCACCCGAGAGGTGGAGACAGGCGGCTGGCAGGCAGGCGGGCGGGCGGGCAGGCTGGGAGGGTGGGAGGCGGCGGCACAGAGGCCAGGCGCGGAGGGCGCCCGGGCGGACCGGGCAGGGGAGAAGCTGTGCCCCGAGGCTGTGGAAGGGCAGGGCTGTCGGGCGGCGCCCGGACCTGAGATTCCCTAGCGCGCCGGGCAGGTGTGCGGTGGGGCGGGGCGGGCCGGGGCCGGGCTGGGGCCGAGGTAGCCCCGCCCGGGGCCGGGCGATGCTGGGATGGATCTGAGCGGTTGGGGCCACCCCGGGCAGCTCGGGCAGCGGGGCCGCCCCGCCGGGGAGCCCCGCTCGGCCGAGGGGAAGCCGAAGGGGCACCCAGCCCCTGACCTCCTCGTTCTCCCCCTCCTCCTCCTCCTGCTCCTCCCCGTGGCGCGCACCTAAGGAGCCGCCGCTGCCCCTAGCTCCGGGAGATCCGCGTCCGGACCCTCAGCTCCCCGGGGGCCAGGGCACACCGCCAGCCCCAGCGTGCCCCCTCCCCAGCCAGGAACCGGCGCAAATGGCCACGGCGTCCTGAGATCCTGCCTGCCAGCCCCGGACCCGGACGCCGGACCCCGGACCTCAGCCGGCCGGCGGGCTGGCCAACGGGCCGGGGCTGAAGGCTTGGTGCCCGGGACCGTTCCACCGTTCGGCGCCGCTTTCTGCAGCTTCTGCTCAGGTAAGACGCGCTCGCGCCCCCGCCCCACGCTACCTGGGCCCCCCTCCCCCCGAAGCCATTGTGTCCTCCCCTTCCCCGGGGTAGCAGGGGGGAAGAAGGGCAACCACCGCGCCCCCTCCCCGGGGGACGCACCTGCCCATAGAGCACTCTGGGCGGGGAGTGGGGAGGAACCCCCTCCCTAGGGCTCCAGGGGGAGCAGCCCGCAGGTGAGCCAGAGGGGGTGATGGGGAAGTGGAAGGGGTGGTCACCTTGCCCCAGCTTTTATCACCCTCCCCTCTTTCTCCTTGTTCCTCTCCCCTTCCTCTTCCTTGCATCACCAGGCAGCCTGGACTCGGTTGAAGGACATCTCTTTGTGTCTCAGCTCAACCCAGCAGCCGCCGCCCCCTCCTCCCCTCTGGCTCCCCTTATCCTTGTTCGGCCAAGGTTTCTGCCCGCTCCCTCTTTCTTCTCCGCGGGAGGGGGCACACACTGTGCTGGGGAAAGGGCTGAAAGGAGAGATGATCCTGCGGGGAGGGAAGGATCCCCCCTCTTTTGGGGGCGCTTCAGATCCTGCAGAAAGGAGGGGGAAGAGGGAGGAGCTTCCTTTCGATACCCCCATTCTGGCCTCCCCCCTTGTCTTCCTTGAGCTCCTGCTGTGCTGACCCGGGCTTGGGGGGGTGGGGAGCAAAAGGGGGAAAGGTACAGTCACCAAAAGCACCGATCCCACAACCAGATCCACCCTGTAAAAAGAGATGTTGGAGGGTGGGTTGTTTAGTGAAAAGAGCTCCTTACTGGGAGCCAGGAGACCCGGCTTCCAGTCTAGGTCCTGTCACATGTTAGCTATGTGACCCTAGGCAAGGCACTTTACCTCCTCGATTTCCTCACCCGTGATAGAGACATAATAATGGTGCCAATATGCTTGAACTTCGGACCTCACCCAACTTGTGAGAGGCAAACGAGATGAAATGCTTTAATAAGGTATTGTTCTCAAAAAACAAACTGCCTCGAGTTCTACCTACCCCCAGCCCTCGTGGCTTCGGTTCGATGGGACAAACCTGGATTGCTAATGGGGACTATTCAGTTCCATGGGTGCTGCCCTTTGCGAAGGACAGATAGACTCCCGGAAATCCATGCCCTCATTTGATCTGCAAGAACAATGAAGCATCTAGCCTGTTAGCTCTGTGAGTAGAGTGGGAAGCTTTGTTCAGGAAATTCTAAGAGAACCTTTCCTGGGATCCCCCCTTCCCACTCCCCAGTCCAACACTCCAATCCCAAAGACCTCTGTTTTTCCACCGTGTTTAGTTTCCTAGAAAGGCTCATCCAATAAGATGTAAATGGTATAGTGATTCCTTCCCTTGCAGAGATAAAAGAGAAAAGTTATCTGAATGCCCTAAGCTATTTCCGTTCTGGGTACCTGACTCTTTCCTCTGGTGTGTGTGGGGGGTTTGGGGGGTTTTTTGTTTTGCTTTGTTTTGGAGAGGGAGGGAAGCTCAGATTCTTCCTAAGGCTCAATGGGGTCCATGTATGTTCCTTCCAAGTGGGGCTCAAATGGCCTCTTTTCATCTTTCCATCCTTTCCTCCCTGGTTGAGAGGGAGAGAGGATTCATGGCTGGAGAAGACGGATCCTAAGAACCCCGGGTACCTGGAAGTTTTCTGTTTAAATGGAAATAAACATCTAGTGACTCTTCCAACTGCCAACTCCAACCCTTTCTATATGTTATATAAACTAAGAGGGAAACAGAATGCTGACTTGGAAAGAATAGGTTTTTCTACTTTATTAGCCTGGTAGCCTTGTAGTTAACCTCACCCTGTTATGAGGATAAAGATGGGACTAGTTGCCCCTGAGATCAGAAACTCCTAAGAGAGCAATGTTTCCAGAATGGCGCAGGGAACATAGATTAAAGACTGGAAGGGACCTTAGGGTTCATCTAGTCCAACCTTCTCACTTTACAGATAATGTTCACAGGGAAGTCATTTGTCCAAGGTCACCCAGATAATTAGTGTCAAAGCTAGGATTCGAACCAACTCCAAGTCCAGCATTCCTTCCATCACTGCTTCCCATATCTTTGATGAGACCTCACTTTGTATTGCTATCTACACTTCTACATTTATTCTCCCATTTGATACTCATACCCCAGTGAGACATCACTGTCTTCACTTTACAGATTAAAAAATAAGGCCCAGGGAGGCGACACCTTGTACGTGGTAGACATCCAAATTGTGTCTGTTGATCACATAGGATCACATAGAGTTGGGACTAGAAATTAAGTCTCCTGACTTCTGTTGTCCATTATTCCTTATGACCTTGGATGAAAAATTTCCTCCTCTTTGGGCCTCAGTTTCCCTACATTAATTCATTCCAGCTCTTAACACTGTTCTATAAGATACCCTCCAAAGCTATGATTCCTGCCTGAAATTTCTCAGTGGACTACTGTATTTTTCCAGGGGTGCTATGTCTTGGCTAGCTTGAAGGGGTACAAGAGCCTCTTTCCCAGGAGCCTTAGGAAGTGGGAATGGAGTGTGGAAGTTATGAAGAGAGTGTCTATGAACCCACTCAAATCTTTTCTCAAAGGGACTTTTTGACAGGTAGCATACTTTCCTGATCCAAGGATTGTCATCATTTCTGTTTCAGCTCTGATACCAAATCTCTTTTATTGTGTGACCTTGGGTAACTAATCCCCTGTGGGCTTGCACCTCTCCATTTAAGAACCTGGGACAACAACACAGACAACCTAGGAAGGAAGAGAAGGATAAAAACAGACCCATGTCTGTCCACAAATCCCCAGTGTTAGCATTTTCTCCCTCTGGTTATTCTGCTCTGGAGGTCCCTGAGTTCCCTGGGTGTGTCTCCATGTATCAATGAATATGACCCCGAATACAAGATTAGAGAGAGAAGCCCTGAACAACTCTTTCATAAGGTGGGAGAAATAAGACAATCCCTGTTCTTAGTACTTCAGTGATGCCCCACGGCCTCCAGGATAACATTTAATGCTTGATTTAGCCTGGCATTCAAAGTCCTCTATAATCTGGCACCACATTATCTTGCCTCCTTGTACATTCGACCTCATGATCCATTCAAAACCTGCTTCCTGTCTCCTGACTACACTGTACTGTTACCTGACTTCTCTTCTGGTTAAAGACTTTCCCTGCAATTCCTTATCCTTTCCTCTCTGAATTATTTCCCTCCTTTAAGGGAAAATTCTACCTCTTTCATGAAGCTTTTTACTCCAGCTCAAAGTGAGCTCTCCCCCCTATAGTACTTGGCAGCCACACTCATTTGATTCACTTATTAATTTGTGCTAATAATTTTTCCCATATGCATATCTTAACTCTCCATCTAAAAAGCGTAAGTTCCTTGAAGCCAGGAACTTTGTATTTGAATTCCCCCCCAAAAAAAGTTGAACATAGAGTGTAGATACTCAGTAAATGTTTATACTCTCAAAATTTTATAATTAGATAAGACCTTAAAAATCATCTAATCTAAACCATTCAACTGTAATAATTTTAAAAATAACTGTCATTTATATGGCATTTTAATGTTTACAAAGTGTTTTCACATACATGCTTCGATCTGCACATCAATCTGGGCAGAGGACGATTGAGGCTAATTAATAGGAAATCAGAACCCAGGTGTCCCACTCCCAGCCCTGAGGTCATTACCCAATCATTAGGTTGATTGGGTGGCATAATGAAGAAAAGTACAAAGGAAGTGTATGTATATTGCATACTGGTGAGAGAGCTGTATGTATTTTGAGAAAATAGATGTGAATGTGTGCTCATTCACTTTTTCACCCTTAATAGAATTATGTCTAGATTTCTTTTTATCCTCAGGGGCCAAGCATTAGCCTGGATTTCTCCAAGCCCCAGCTAGTCTGTGATACATGTGAGTTTCCAACTTTTGTTAACTATTTCAGGTGTTGTTTATTCCACTGGATATACCTATAGGAATATTAAGTTAGACAGTAGAAGGAGCCATAGGTCAGCAGTGAGGAGACCAGGAATCTTGGCTATTGGCCCTGGGAAAGTCACTTCTATGATCATCAATTTCTTCATCTGTAAGATGGAGTTGGACTAAATGACCTCTAAGAAGTCTCCCAGTTCTGATATTCTGTATGAGATGAGAATGGATAGACAGAATAACAAGTCTTTGTGTGTCCCTAAAGTACAGTATCATCCAACAGGCATTTAATGAATGGCCTACGTATGAGGCACTGTTATAGTCTGAGGAAACAATGACAAAAACCCCTAAGGAACTTATTTTCTATTGGGGGATACAACATGTAAACATAAGGTCTACCTGATCATTGGAGAAGAGAGAGAACCCAACTGCCAGAGAGATCAGAAAAGGCTTCCCATAGGAAGCAACACAGGAAGTAAACCTTGAGGAAAGGCAGGAAAGTGAGGAATGGAATTTGGAGCTCAGGGAACAGCAAGTGGACTGATGTAGCTAGAATGTAGTGTATGATGTGGGATCATTTACAATAAACCTGAAATGGTGGCTTGGAGCCAGATTGTAAAGGGCCAAGCTAAGGACTTAGTATTTTATTCTAAAAGGCAGTTAAAAGCCATTGAAGGTCCTTGAGTAGGGAACAAGATGGTCAGATTTGGGCTATGGAAAGATTCTTCTGTCAGATGCAGAGAGGATAGATTAGAGAAGGAGGCTGGAAGTGGGGAATCCAATTAAGAAGCCAAAGCAATCATCCAGGCAAGGACTGATACAGGACTAAGCAAGGTGGTCGCTGTGTGAGTGGAGAGAAAGAAAGTAAGAGAAGAAGAACCCAAGACTTGGCAGTTGATTAAATCAGGACGACAGGGAACTAAAGGAGAGAAAAGAGTTAAGGATGTCTCCAGAGTTGCAAACCTGCATGACTAGGAGGAATGGTGGTGCTTTCAACAGAAATAGCATATTTGAAGGAGGGATAGATATAGGAGGAAACATGACTTTCATTTTCAATATCCAGTTGGAGATGTCCTAACAGGATATTGGTGACAATGGAACTAGAGCTCAGGAGAGAAAAACTAGGATTGGATCTGAAAGTCATATACATAGATGTCATAGAGACAGCTTGGTGCCATAGTAGAGAAAGTCCTGGACTTGGAATCTGCAGGTCTCAGTCCTGTGAGCCTTAACTTCCTCATCTATAAAAAGGGAACAATAATAGCACTTACCTCTCAAGGCTTTTGTGAGGACATAATGAAATAATATATGAAATGCAAATAATAAAATAAATGAAATGCAAAAAAAAATGTGAAATGCAAACCTTAAAACACTATATAAACGCTTATTATTATTCCATAGAGATGATTACACCAAAAGAGGTATAGTGAGAGAAAAGAAGAAAGCCCCAGTTGGAGTGTTGGTTGTGTTGCTTGGATGATGGTCAAGCAAAGGAGGCTAAGGAACAGACAAATCAGAGTAGAAGAGAACTCACTGAAAAACCAAGGGAGTATCCAAGAAAAAGACTTGGCTGTCAATGTCAAATGCTGTATAGAGTCAAGAGAAGAGACCTGAAAAAACCAATATGGATTGGAGCTGGGGACCCATTGAATATAAATAACATTTTTTAAAATGTAAATAAACAGTTATTAAACTCCTACTGTGTTCCAGTACAGAGATACAGAGCTTAGATAAGACAAAGTTTCCACCTCTTAGAGCTTAGTCTACTGAAGGGATTTAACATATATCCAGGTAACTATAGCTATGAAATATAATGTCTTCTTATTAAATTTATGTCTTTATTGTTACAGGATTAAAGCACAGATGCAGATGGGGTAACAATGTAGGCCATTTGCTTGTGTTAACACAGCTAGGGAGCAGGATACATAAGTGAGTAAGAGAAGGGCAAGGAAGTATTGTTTGAAGACATCAGCAAGGAAGTGAATCAGTAGATCTAAGGATGCTTCAGAGACAAGGTGATATTTTACCCAGGTTTTGAAATATGAGAAGAAATTTATCAGGCAGAGGTGGGCCAGCCAGGAACATTCCAGGAATAGAGAATCTTGCCGGCAAAGGTTCAGGGTCAGAGAAGCACACAGGAAGATGGTAAATAGTCCACTATGGCTGAAGCCTAGAGTTTGTGATTAGGTTGGAGCCAGATGAAAGAGAGCCTTTATCATTCATGGATGAAGGGAGGTAGTCGGGGTTTGAGCAGGGGGGTGATGTGATCAGAACTAGATATAAGGAAGAAAATTTTGTCAGTGGTATATAGGAGGACTGGAGGTGGAGGGGCCTCTTGGAAGGCTTTGAAGTCTAGATAAGTGGCAATGAAGGGCACATCTAAGGTGGGATCAGTGTCTGGTGCCTAAGGGTCTAAGGTCTACATGAGGCAAAGGCAAAAAAAAAATACTGGAGAGAAGACTGAGGTCAAAATCTGGGGGTGAGGGACTAGAGCTGTTGATTTTTTGCCATTAATCATAAAAAAGAGGGTCATTTAGGACACTTTAGGTAATGGAGGAAAACTCCTGGTGTGGCAATTCCCCTCACCAACGTATTGTGACCTGTCTATGATTTAGTAGTTGTACTACAGCTTCCTAAAAACTGACAGTTGGAAGAGACCTTGAACAGTAAATCCTAGGATGTTGCTTCAGGCTCATGAGGTTAAATGATTTGCCTAGGAACACCCCACTAGTATGTCAAAGGCAGGATTTGAATTTTCCTGACTCTAAGGACAACAGTTTCTGTCTACTATGCCAGTGTTTTACATTTTTCTCATACCTTATGCTTTCTAAAGCAGGTTCCCATAAAGGTAATGTTCTCCCTGTGTGACACATTTGGTAACAGAGGCTCAAACAAGTTGTAACCTGCTCATGGTCACACCTCGTGAAGAACCAAGACCCTGAAATAAAGTCTCTTCCCTAGCCCAATAATCTATCCTTGAGATTCTCTCCAAAGGAAAGCCAGTAGAACTATAGCTGGAGAAACTTTGGCAGCAAAGAAGGTAAAATCACCTATCAAGGCAGGTTTCTCCAAGTCTGACATGCTAGCTAGTAAAGCTGTGAAATAAGGTCAAGTAGAAAGATAGGAAAGGAAGCCATTGGTACTGGATCCCAGCAACTGCTCAGAAAGGTCTTTCTTCTCATCTGAGGTACAGTGTCCTCAGAGGCTCATGACTTAGGTTCCTCCTAAGGTGTGCCAGGCACTGAGGATATTGAATTGAAAAACAACAAAGCTATGTGAAGGATGAACCGAAGAGGGGAGAAACTGGAAAGCAGACATCGCTTAGGAAGGTAAATCACTTTTCTAGACCAGAAATAATGAGGGCTTGGCGTAATAGAGATTATATAGTGGCAGCAGGTCAAGTGAAGAGCAGAGAGAGGATGGTTTCGAAAGGTCACAGAGGCACAATCAAAAAGCTGAGGTGGTTGACCAGATGTCGTAATACAGGACAGAGAAAAGTCAAAGACATTGTCAACAGAAACTGGGAAGTTAGAGGGAGGAGGTTTTGTAGAAAGACAGCAAATTCAGGCTTAGACTTTAGTGTGAGGAATTGGTGGGACATCCAGGTGAAGATATGCAGAAGGCAGTAGGAACTGTGGAGCAGGCACTTGGGGGAAGGATTGGGGTTGGATATTATCAATTTGGCATACAGCTGCCAAATGGATATTAATAAGACATGAGTCTGACTGTGTCATGTCCCACTTTCTCAAGAAGTTTCAGTGACTTCCTAGTGCCATTGGGCTAAAATACAAACCGAGATTTAAAGACCTCCATCATCTAAATTCAACCTCTCCTTCTAGAGTGACTTCCCATTATTCTCCCTCATACATTCTGTGTTGCAGCCAAAATGGCCTTTTTCCTACAGATCTCCCCTCCATGCCTTTGCACAGGCTAGATACCTTGCCATGCATACCTGGAATGGTCTCCCTCCACAGTCTGTCTCTTGGGATCCTCAGCTCCCTTCAAATACCACCTCTGACACTAGACCCTTTCTCATTCCCCAGATGGTTGGTTCTATCTCCTATTTTGCATTAAAATTACTTTGTATATAATTTGTATTTACTTCTCTTGGTACATAGCCCTTCAGCACAGTGTAAGTTTCTTGAGAGCAGAGACTGGAACATAACAGACGTTCAGTAAATGCTTGTTGAATGAAAGAGAGTCATGTATATGGAAGTGATTATCAAATCCATATGAATGGGGGAGATTGCCAATTGAGAGAATGTATCTAAAGGAAAGAAGATGCCTGAGGACAGATCCTTGGGGGACATCCATATTACACCTCTAACATAGGCTCATAGAATTTAGAGCTAGAAAGAACCTAAAAGATCATTTCACCCAACAACTCATTTTACAGATCAGGAAAGATCATATAAATTAATGCAGAGTCAGGCTTTGAACTCAAGCAGGCTGACCACAAATCTGGTACTCTTTATACTATGTCATCAAAAACAGATCAGCAAAGAGGACAGAGAAGGAGTAGTCATATAGGTAGTAGGAGAACCATCTAAGGAAGGAGATAGCATCAAGAAAGGAAGTGGTCAGTTTCACAGATCTACAAGAAAGATCAAGGAAGATGAAGACTGAGAAAAGTCCACTAGTGTTGGCAGTTGTCATTGGTGACATAGAGGGAAAAAGTTTTAGTAAAGAGGGAGTCAGAAACTAGCATGAAAGGATCGAGGAATGAGTTAGTGGAGAAGTCATGACAGCGAATGTAGACTACCCTAAGAATTATAGTAATAAAAAGAGGAAGAAAGAGGAGGCTTGCAGGGTCTACCAGAGTTTTTGTAGGCATGTGTTTTTGGTGAGGAGAAACCTATTCGTGTTTCTAGATTGGGGTGAAAGGGACAGAGACCCAGTAGAGATTTAGGAAGGACCAAAGGTGATGAGCTGGAGTGAGACCCTATAGGAGACAAGACGATCAGACCAAGGGCAGAAATGGAGGGTTAGCCTTGGCAAGGAGAGCCAACCTGTCCTCGAAGACCGAGGGGCAGATGAAGAGGACAGGTAAAGAAAGACATAGGGAGTTTTTGAAGTGTGGAGGGAGAGGGTTGGAGAAGCCTATAAGGCATAGGGTCACTCTCCTTGATGAAGGAGGCAAGGAATTTGCTAAGACAGAAGGGGTGGAGGTGAAGTTGGCTGTTCAAAGAAAGAGGGAAAGAAAGAGCAGCTATTTAGGAAGGTACGATAGGAGGCAAAAATTAAAGAATTTCAATGGAGTGATAACAAAGCAGATTGGTATGAATCTGTAATGGAACCCATCAATTTTGTGACTTCTGCCCATGGTGCTGGTGGCTCAAGAATCAGAGCAGAGGAGTTAGCCAGTGTTAGGTCTTCATGGGGTGGAGGTCAGGGATTTGAGAATGGAGGGCCACTCTGTATTGTTGAAATGACTTTCAGGGCTATAAATGAAGGGAAATCAAGGCAGAACAAAGATGAATTGAGAGCAGGGAAAGACTGAGGCACTGAAGGTCTTAATGAGGGTAAAGAGCAGACTGGGGAGCAAGGAGAAAGTGATAGATAGATAGGAGATTGTGATCAGAGAGGAATTTCAGAGTTCAGGCTCTCGGAGGTGATTCTGAGAGACCAAGATGTATTGTTTACTCTTGTAGGTAACCATACAATTGAAGATTATGGAAGTTGAAGGGATTCATGATTTGAGAGGCTAGGGTGTGGTGTAGTGGAGAGAGCAATAGATTTACAGTCAGTCTAAACCTGGTTTCAAATCCTGCCTCTGATTATCTTTAATAGATTTTTATTAATATCTTTTATTTTTACACCATCTAGATTCTCCAATATCTCTCCTCTTCCCTCCCTCCCCAGTGACCCATCCTCATAACAAAGATTTAACAAAGAAACAAAAAAAGAGGAAGAAGAGGGAAAAACCCAGCAAAACTAATCCACACATCATTAGATGCAAAACTGCCTCTGATTCTTCCAAGCTGTGAGACTAGGGGCATTTTGCCTAACTTTGGACTGCTTCCTCATCTGTAAAACAGGGTTAATGATACTGACAGTATCTACCACGTGGTTCTTAGGAGACTC
Source organism: Bettongia penicillata ogilbyi (assembly GCA_023548195.1). Classification (NCBI taxonomy): domain Eukaryota; kingdom Metazoa; phylum Chordata; class Mammalia; order Diprotodontia; family Potoroidae; genus Bettongia; species Bettongia penicillata. The sequence goes on from JAJHZJ010000612.1 coordinate 6,480,122, forward strand.
AAATGATGTAATGTCTGCAAAGCCATTGAAATCCTCAAGCTCTGTAGAAATGGCCATTATTTATCATTACTATCATCATATCATCAACATCATTACCCATATAACTATTCGAAGGGTTCCCCATATGAACATGGAAGTCACAGAAGATGGGGCAGTGATTAAAGAAGCAGCAACATTGGGAGTCAAGAAATGAAATCATTGAATAAGTGGGGAGCGGTCACACCCAACTTTCCCCGCTGGGAGCTTGTCCCAGAAGGTGATAAGGCCAGGTTGGTGAAGAGACCCAGGGCCCACTCGGTCTCCCTGCATCTTCAGTGGTTCACTCCCTCCTAGTTACCTGGAACTGTATTAGATGAAAGACAGCATGATGTGGTAAAAAGAACTTCACACATAATAGTGATCACATATACTTGTCCAGGGAAGGGTGGATGGAGTCACAGGAGTTAGATCTGGACAGACCTTAGAAGTCTTCTAGACCAACACCTTGATTCATTCATTAATTCAATAAACATTTATTTTTTATTTTGTTAATATTTTTTGGTTTTACGTCACCCAAAATTTCCCCTATATCCTCCCTCCCCTTCCTCCCGGAAAGACATCCCTTTGAACAAAGAATTTAAAAAGAAAAAAAGAAAAGGGAGGAAAATAAGCAAAATGGTTCAACAGATTGAAAAAATCTTCTCATGTCTCTTCTTTGGGGTCATACGTGTGCCTTCTTAATTTTACAGTATTCATTTGTTTTGTGTTTCTTTACATTTACATTTCAACAAGCTTATATTAAGTTCTGAAACATTTGGCACTTTCCACAAAAACATTTTACAAATGAGGAAAATGAGACCCAGAGAAAGGAGGCAATTTGCCCCAGAACACGCAAGAAATAAAATAACCGCCAGGGCCCTGCCGCTCCAAATCTCTTGCTCCCTAATGATACAGGCTACTAAGCACCTTTACGTTCCATATCAAATTTAATCTTTCCAACATCCTTGCAGGAATAGGGGCTGTAAGGATTACTTGTCCCCAGTTTATAGGTGAGGAAACTGAAGTTCAGAGAAGTTAAATGAGTTGGCTAATTGCTTAGTCATGTGCCTATTAAGTAACAGAGTTAGGGTTCACAGTGGAGCCTTCTGGCCTCAAATCCTGTCCTCCTTTCCCCATACCATGTTGTGGTTAGTGCTAACTTACTCTGTACGTGTTGGAGAATGAGAGGAGACAGGCTGATAAAAGAGGTATCCTTATGTGCTTTCAATACCGGGCATTAGGAGACCTGGATTCAAATCCCAACTCTGCCACTTAACTATCTGGGTAATGATAGACAAACCTTCACCAAACCTCAGGTTCCCCCTCTGTGAAATTGAAGTTTTGGACAAGATGCTGTCCAAGGTCCACTGCAGACTTAAAATTCAGCAGTACGGTCTTTGGAGACTGAACCCCAAAGTCATCTGTTCTCCCTTTCCTTATTACCCCATTTTGGGGTTAGAGTTGGATCCCCTCATCCTCCTCAAGAGTTCATTAACAAGAGTACTCACTTAATAACTCTGCTTTATGAGGCAAGGCCTGGACTCCAGTGTTAGTAATAGGCTGTTGATTTCTGCTTCTGGGTTATTAAGCCTCTGCCCAATACTGAGAGTTGAACAGCAGGCAGACTCCTGGGGATGATTTTCCAAACCTGCCCCTCCCCTGCTCCATTTTGTTCCTTAGGAGCTGGAGTCCAGAGCTTACTTAGGTGAGCATTCTCTCTTTTCTTCTTTCCCTCTGGGATTCACCTGACACACCCTCCCTGTACTAACTTATATTGACCTAATCTTTTTTGATTCACAAAGAATTTTCCTAACAGTCACCCTATTAAGTTGGTATACTAATACTCCCATTTAAAAGAGGAAGAGACCGATTCCCAGAGAGGTGAGGTCACTTGTTCAAAGTTTCAGGTGGCAGAGCTAGGATGTGAATCCAGGTTCTCCAGATCCCTGTCCTCTTTCCACTTTTCTATGCTGCCTTTCTGCCCAAGGCTAAATGGAGCAGCTATAAACTAGAGGAAGGGGCATGTCACTGGGATATTGAAAGCCCAGGAGAGTCTACTCTGGAATCTGAGCATCTCATATCCCTAGATTATTGATATTGTGTTTGTACTTCATTCTCAAAGTGATGGCATCAAGATGATGACGTGACTTGCAGTTGACTGATTTAAGTGAAGGAGGGCTGTGCAAGGTCACTCTCTCCTCCTGAGCCATTTGGGTGCAGTGGCCAGATATTCATCGAGATGACTGGAGATGGCCAGGATGTAATGTGGGACCCTAGCCATTTTAGGTTAAGGTCTTATCAGATTTTCACTTTGAGTGAGATATACCCATTCAATGAATAGGCTTCTTTAAGTAGTTACTAAAGGGATGGCCCCTTTTGTTAAAATTTTTTAAAAAATCATAATGGGAGAGGAAGACCCTCAGGGTTCCTGGGTAAAAGAGAAACAGTTACTATTTAGTATTTAGATCCCTAGAAGGAGCCTATCAAATCATCTGGTCCAACACCTTGCTCTGTTCATGCCCCTCTATGATGTTCTCAGCAAGTAGTTACCTAACCTCTGTTTGAAATCAAGGACCTGAATCTAGAGGGATGTACCAGTGCTTAACATCCTTCATGTGTGGGAGGACAGCTCAAGTGATCATCTTGGGGTCATTTTGGAACTCTAGAACAAGTCTTATCTCTCTTGAATGAGACCTGGATATGTAGAAATCAAGAATTGAAACAGTCTCTTGATTAATTATAATGAATTCAAGGCAGCCACTAATATTCTGGATACTAGCAGTGGCATCTTCTTGGAGAGTAGTTCATAAAAACAAAAAATTATAAGTGGTTGGGAGAAAATTCCCAAATGATAAAAGCAGGGTGATTTTGTTAGGGACCAGATAGTGAACAATGACTGTTTGAGTAAAAGAAAACCTGGGGATCTAAGTGGACCAAAAGAGCTAACTGCTTTGAAAAGGAAGTCAGATCTCCTTAAATCTGGGATGTGGTGAAAGAAATAATGATGTCGACCCAGTCTTATGCTACACTTTACTATAACTGTGGGAGAAATGAATAGAGAACACTCTTCATAATAATAGCTTTCATTTCTATAGTGCTTGAGGGTTTACAAAGATCATTCTTAATAACCTTACAAGATAGGTGGTACAACTAATATTTTCCACATTGTCAAAGATAACCCTAGAAGATCAAAGTCAGGGCCAGGATTTGAACATAGGCCAAACCCAGTGTTCTTTCCACTACACCACTCTCTAGGTCAGGGACAATTTATAAAGAGCTTGAATGCCAGCCCAAGGTCTGTATGTGATAGGCAACTGGGAGTCATTGAAGATGATGAGATCTGTGCATTAGAGGAAGACAAATCTGACAGCCTGTGCAGGGCAGATCAGAGGAGGAACAGACTTGAGGCTGAGAGATCATTTAGGACCATGTTATTGCTAGTCCAGACAAAGAGTGATGAGGGCCTTGTCTATGGCAGACACTGGAAATGGAGCAGAGAAGATGGATGAGAGAAATTTTAGTAAGTATTTTAGCTTAAATCCCAAGATAGGCCCAAACCTGGAGGACCCCTGGTGGGGACCGGGAGCTAGACTGGCTTCCACTAAGAGTAGCTGATCCCAAACTAAGATCTCTACTTCAGACCTAAGGTGGGCCTTAGGCAAATTTCTAGGGTCATCAACCAGCAACAGTAAACCCTTGATTCCTCCAGACCCCTGCATTAATGGGAATCCCTAAGGTCACCCCGAAGCTGGGGTGAGGGCTGTTAACATTCAAAGGTCCTTTGGGATCTCCTCTCCCCCTATCCCAACCCCCAGCTCAGCTGTACTACTACCCTCTAGACCAGAAGAAGGGTTTTTCTGCCGGCAGGCCATTAGACTTTGCCCTCTGCCTTATGGGAAAGCTGTGCCCCAGACAGAAGAATGGTCCAATGCCTCTGAGGCTAGACACCCCCAACCTGAGAAAATCCAGTAGATTTTCAAATTGGGAAATAAACTTGGCCCAAGGACACAAGATGCATTTGATGGGGAAACTAGAAATCTGGCTGTGACATGCAAGTGTGAGGCAGGTTAATGCACGTCAACTACATGTATATATCACATCCCTTCAAAGCTATTAGATGCCAACGCTTTCCGGACTTAGCACGGTGCTTGGCACACTGTAAGAGCTTAATCAGTGTTTACTGATTGACCTTCTCTATGCCTTGACTCTATCCCTATCGTATATTTACCAGTCAGTCACCATTGAGATTCTGAAAATTCAAATTATAGATTAACCACACACACTTTTCCTGCTTGGATGCCCTTTTCCTTTCTGGTCCCACAACCTGAGAAGGTCCCCTCACCTCCACCCTCATCAAGGGCTAGAATCTGCACCTAGTGAGGCAAGAATCTCTTAGTAACCAGGGAAAAACACAGGGAGCAGATGTTTTCCTTTTCCTTTTGTCTTATCCCCCACAAGTCCTCAAATGGTGCCCAGCACACAGGAGGCATACAGCCATGATCTCATCGTGGGAGAGGATGGGGTGTGCACAGTGACTGAGTCACCCCCAGAGCAGGCAGTAGGACATCCCCTGGAACAGATGGCAATGGTCAGTCCCCATGGGAGACAGTAAGATGTGCATGGTGATAGGTTCTCTCTCTCTCTCTCTCTCTCTCTCTCTCTCTCTCTCTCTCTCTCTCTCTCTCTCTCTCAGAAAATCAGTTTCACCTTAAGTAACACATGCTTGAAAACATGGGCATGGTCAGGCCCCTAGGGGATCAGAGTCTATTTTGGATTTCTCTCCCAGGAAGTGGCAACAGTAGAGCGCTGACAGGAAATCAGTTATTTTTACAGCCACCAGGTGGCCCTGGGCTAAAGAGATGGGGGTGGGGACAGGGGTGCTGATGAGATGAAGGGTAGAGAAGTCAGTGGTTCCCCCTAATTCCTAGGATCAGAGACCTAGAGCTGAAAGAGACCTTGAATATCCACTAGCCAAACCTCCTCATTTTACAAATGAAGAACTTGGGGCCCAGGGAAGTTGTAACTGTCCAAGGTCATGTAGGTAGTAAGCAGCTTTACAGAGATTCAAACTCAGGTGGCATGAGTCAAGTCAAACTTCTCTCCACTACACTATGGATGCTCTCCTCCTTCTTTGTCCTCCCTCTGGTCTCCTCTATTTATTCCTCTGCCTAATATGAAGGACAATACGGCGCCTGTAAGCTCCTTGAGAGCATAAAAAAGATCACATGGTATTTATCATTGTCTTCATCCCTAAGCCCAGCAGCTGGGCAGCTGGGTGGTGCAGTGGATAGAGCGCTGGGCCTGGAGTCAGAAAGCCCTAAATTCAAATCCAGCCTCAGATACTTATCAGCTGTGTGACCATGGGCAAGCCACTTATCCTCTCTCAATCTTAATTTCCTCAACTATAAAATGGAGGTCATAATAATACCTACTTCCCAGAGTTGTGTGAGCATCGAATGAGGTAATATTTTTTAAAATGCTTAGTACACAATGCCTGGCATATAGTAGGTACATTATAAAAGTTAGCTATTTTTATTAATGGTAATAATAATCTCATCACAAAAATGCCTACATTTAGGCCATCATCCATTCCTAACCCTGCTCCCCCTGCCACCAACCTTCCCCTGCCATGGAAACCTTGAACTCTATGCCTAGGCCAACTATCTCTAGTATGTTATTTAGTCATTTCAGTCAAGTCTGAGTCTTCGTCATCCCCTTTGGGGTTTTCTTAGCAGAGTGATCACTGGAGTGATTTGCCATTTCCTTTTTCCAGCTCATTTTACAGATGAGGAAACTGAGGCAAACAGGCTTAAATGACTTGCCCAGGGTCATACAACTAGTAAGTATCTGAGGCTGGATTTGAACTCATGAAGATGAGTCTTCCTGACTCCAGGCCCAGCACTCTATCCACTGCCTGATTTTCGATAGAGATGAGTTTTTGCTTTATTTTTTCCAGTGCTAGGCTTCCACATCACTTCCTGGACACCTGCACATCATACAGTTGCACACATAGCCTTCCCTCTCAGCTCCCCATACTTAGTGTCTTCCTCCATCAGAATATAAGCTTCTTGAGATCACGGACTGTGGCCTCTATTAGTAGCCTTAGTGCCTAGCACATATAAGTGCTTAATAAATGCTCTCCTTATTTATCTGATAGACATTTTGATAAGCATTTGGTGAACAACTGATTTAGAGAGGATACCAGGATAACACTAGCTCAGTATGTCAGTAAGTCTGCAAGTTTCATCGCTTTGACATATCATTCATTACCCAAGTATTATTTCCATTTCACAGATAAGGAAACTGAGGCTTAGGAAAGTAAAAGGACAGAATCCCACAGCAAGGAGATATCAAGAACCAGGATTTAAATCCCACTATACCTCAGTGTTTCCCTGGGTCTTGGTTCTAGGTTTCCTTTAGGACCTTGCCTTGGGGAGGAATCTTATTATCCCTTATTATCCCTGAATTCCCCTTCCAAGCCCCAAATCTCCTGGACCTTCCTGGCTGCTGAGACTGCTTGGCTTCCTGGTTCCGACCCCTCCTAAGGCCTGTCTCCTCTCCTTCCTCTCTTAGTACGCCTGCTTCTCTCTTCATATCCCTTCCACTTCATATCTACACATTCCAGTCCTCAGGAGTGTATCTTTTCAAGTTTTGTCTACAAGGGAAACAGAATACACCAGGGGAAGGGCATTAGAAGTGATGATACAAGAAACCTACCTTATCCAAGACTAAGGGGCCCTATACTTCCCAAGCCAGTGTGTACTTAAATTCTCTCCAGGCTTAGCCTGGTTATCCTGATTTCCCAGGCGGCCAAGCATTATGCCAGCCCCCCAGCGCTCCCCCTTACAGGCCCCAGGAGAGCATGGCTTATTCCCTTCAGATCACATCCAAGCCAAACTAGGGATTCAGCCACCTGAACTCTCTGGTCTAAGCCCATTGGGCCATTCTCCCAAGTCATAGCTCACTCTCAGTCAATCAGGAAGCCTCCTCATAGACTGGGAGGCTTGTGGCATTCCCATCATAGTAATCACTCCTAATAACACTCAGATTTAAGTAGGGCTTTAAGATTTACAAAGAACTTTTCTTATCCAGTGGGGGAAGTAATTCAATTCACCAAATGTTTATTAAAAGCCTGCTACAAGCAAAGCACTCTGCCTGGTGATAGACCATTATACTGACGATTAAAATCAAGGGGGTTGTAGGAAGACCAAAGTGCTGTAGTGCGCAGTATAGAACCCAAGGGGATTCTTGCATCCAGCTAGTTCAACCCCTGTATTTATGTCCATGTCATTTCTCTTCAAAATAATATAAGCTCCTTGAGGGCAGGGACTGATTCAGGTTTTACCTTTGTGTTCCAGCACAAAGCACAGTGCCTGGAACATGTTGTTGAGTCATTTTGGCCGTATCTGACTCTCTGTGACCCCATTTTGTGTTTTCTTGGCAGAGATACTGAAGTGGTTTGCCATTTCCTTCTCCAGTTCATTTTTTTTTTCATTTTTATTTTTAATGTTCTACAACTGCTACCATCAAACTTAGGTATTTTCCCCCCTACCACCCCGCTCCCTCCCCAAGATGGCATACAATTCTGTATAGGATCTACACATACTCTCCCATTGAATACGTTTTCACCCTAGTCATGCTGTGTGGACAAACTAAAATAAGTGGAAGAAATCATGTAACAAATCAAAGCATAATACACACACACACACACACACACATGATCTGCTACATTGTGCGAATGAATTCCATAGTTCTTTCTCTGAGTGTGGAAGGCATTTTGCCTTAGAAGACCATTGGGAATTTTTTTTTTAAGTTCTTGTGTTGTTACGAAGTTCCAAGTCTACCAGAAAAAACTCTGGCACACTGTGGTCGTTGCTGTGCACAAAGTTCTCCTGGTTCCACTCCTTTCACTCAGCATCAGGTCATATAAGTCCTTTTAGGCCTCTCTGAAGTCTTCTTTTTCATCATTTCTTATGGCACAATAGTACTCCATTACATTCATATAGCATAATTTATTCATCCATTCCCCAACTGATGGGCATCACCTTGATTTCCAGTTTTTGGCAACTACAAAGAGTGCTGCTATAAATATTTTTGTACATGTGGGACCCTTTCCCATTTTTATGATCTCTTAGGGACACAGTCCTAGAAGTGATATTGCTGGGTCAAAGGGTATGCACATTTTTGTAGCCCTTTGGGCATAGTTCCTAACTGCTCTCCAAAATGGCTGGATGAGCTCACAGCTCCACCAACAATGAATTAGTGTTCTAACTCTCCCACATCCTCTCCAACATTTATCATTTTCCTGTTCTATCATGTTTGCCAATCTAATAGGTGTGATGTGGCACCTCAGAGTTGTTTTGATTTGCATCTCTCTAATCAAAAGTGATTTAGAGCATTTTTTATATGATTATAGATATCTTTAATTTCTTCCTCTGAAAATTGCCTGTTCATATCCTTTGACCATTTATCAATTGGGGACCCAGTTCATTTTACAAATGAGGAAACTGAGGCAAACAGGGTTAAGTGACTTGCCCAGGGCCATACAACTAGTAAATTTCTGAGTCAAGATTTGAACTCAGGTCCTCCTGACTCCAGAGCAGGTACTCTATCCACCTGCAACATAGTGGATACATAACAGATGTTTATTGAATTGGATTTGACCTCCCTCGTTCTACCATTGGAGAAATTGAGACCTAGAGAGTTTGAGAAGTTGACTGATGTGGCAGAGCAGAGATGCAAACCCATGGCCTCTGGCTCTGCATCCAGCATTCTTCACTTACTGACCCGTGATGTGAGAAAAGAGAGAGCACTAACTGGTATGAGAAGGTTGAGATAGGGCAAAATGGGGGACACTCCATGGGGGAGGTGGCACTCCAGCTGACTCTGGAAGGAGAAAAGGATTTTGAATGGTGAAAATGAGAAAGAAGGGCATTCTAGGCAAGAGAGAGGACTCCCAAGGAAACTGGAGATGGCATATGGAGTTCTGGACTAGACAGAAGTCGAATCTGCCTAGAAAATAGGGCAAATATTATTAACTATCTTACAAAGAAGAACACAGGCCCAGAAAAGTCAAGTAGTTCACTAGGAATCACACTTAGTGTCAGAATTAGGATTTGAATCCAGGTACAAGGGTAGTGGTAGAAAGAACACTTATTGAAAGGGAAATCAGAGGTTTAAGTCCTGTTCCTTACTTACTACCTGTGTGACCTTAGGTAAGTCACTTGTCAGTGGGGTCATCCAGCCAGATCAGCTCCCAGCAGTGAAGGAAACAGGAGTTCTGCAGCTTCAATGCCAGGTCTCTGACATAAACTCCTTCTCCTCCACATACAGTTTCCCCCTGTAACTCTGCCTCCCTCTAATACCCTCTGGACCTTAGCTCAGGAGCCCAGCCTTTGCAAAGTTAGTAACTGGGTCACCAAATCCATACTAACTGTCCATTGCCTATCCAGGTTCTGGAAGATGGACACAGGGATCCTTCAGAAGGAGAAAAAAATGCAACCCCTACCCTCAGGAGCTCAAACCCCAGGTGGGGAGGGAAGATTGACACATGAAAAGTTAAACAACATGCAGCAGTCTGTGATCCAGTGCCAAGATGAGTGGGGACAGACAGTGAGTGCTGTAGGAATTCAGAGAAGGGAACAACCAGTGTGGGCTGGAGAGTGGCATCATAGGATTGAGAGCTGGGAGGACCTTAGAAATCATCTCATCCACCCCCTTCATTATTCTGATGACAGAACTGAGGCCCAGAGAAAGGAAATGAAGTGCCCAAGGTCACATAGGTAGCACACAGTACACCTGGCATTCACACTTGAGGTCCAGTGATTCTAATTCATGAAAGATTTTGTGGTGGGGGTAGAATGTGATCCAGCGTTGGGGAGGGAAGAAACACATTCCAAGCTGGAAAGTAGGGTAACCAAAGAGCCTGGGTTTAAAAAAGAAAGAAAAGAAAAAAAGAAGACGTCATGATTCTCTCCCTGTTCCCCTACCTCCCAACTGCCCCTGAGGGTGAGGAGTGGAAAGGATTTCTCTGTATGGCCTTTCTTTTGCATCCATCCCTAGTTTGATTACCCAGGATGCCTCTTCCTCCTGTTACAAAGCTGGGCACTTAAAAGGCATTCAGTGTATATCCTTTGAGAGCCATTGTAATATAAAGTGGAAAAGTTTGAGATTCCAGACAGCTGGTTCTAGTCCCTGCTCCACCACTAATCCATTGGGTGACTCTGGAGAAGTCACTTGGCTTCTCTAAGCCTCCATTTGTGCATCTGTAAAATGGCAGTGTTAGACTGACTGACCATAAATGCCCTTTCATTCTTGCAGTTCTAACATTCTATTCTAAAATCCCTTCCAGTTTTTGACATTGTATGATGCTACAGTTGGTAACTTTTCTTCCCTTTGCCTCTCCGTGAATACCCTACCCACCCATTGCATCCCTTTGTCTCCCTCACCCAGTGCTCCAGAGCCTCAGGGAGATATGTAATGAGAGCCTCTGGTGTCCCTCTAGACTCTGGACCATCAAGGCAGGAAGTACCAAGTATAGGGGAAAGTATTTGGGAAGCCAGTTCCCAGGCTCTGGGAGTGACAGGTGCAGGGAGACATAGTCACTGACTATAAATACCCGGAGGATGTGCTGTGCAGGAAGGGGGGTGGACTGTTCACAGCCTCAGGGAGGGTGGAGCGAGGTGAAGGTCTTGGACCATGGGAGGATTGGAGCCCAGAGCCCACCATCAAGGAGAAGCTGGGAGATCTTCCCCAGAGACAGCTCTGAAAGGGAGAAGCAGGGACAGAGAAAGGGAGAGATGCAGATTCGTGATTGGGGAGGCTAGTAGAGAGAGAAGCCCTTAGCCCTAGTGCATATTAATGGGTAATGATGTGTGCTGGTGTAGAAACCAAGAGTCCAGTTCTTGTCCCAGCTCTATCCTTGGGTGACCTTGGGCAAAGGTGCTTACTTCTCTGGTGGCCTCAGTTTTCTCTGTAAAATGCAAAGTTGGGTCTCAGTGATCCCTTAGGTCTCTTCCATTGCATTATTCAGTTTTTCCATTGCCTTTGTAAGCCCAGTGCTGTGTGCAACACTGAGGTTGTCTGCAGTAGGGAATTTAAATCTTAAGATAGCTCCATGCAGGAGGCCCAAGGATTGACCTTTTTTGCCAGGATACCATCCAAAGTGTTAGTTGGGAGAGATGTGTTGGAAGTCTTAGGTAGCTACTCTTGTCCTAGACCTAGTTCTGGAGTCTACAGAGCCACCTAATTGTCCTGGCTCATGTTGGGATATTGGGAGATACTTAGGCAAATGGCAGAAGGGAGGGTCAGGACTGCTGGATGGTCACAATGAATTACTAACTCCTTTATTAAGGGGATTTGTTCCATGAAGTTTGGATTCAACAAAGGGCCAAACTTGAGGACCTAGAGAGCCATACGTGGCCTGGAGAGCACAAGTTCCCCACTTCTGATAGAGCATGAAGAGCTCTAGACTTAGATCTGAGTTCAAATCCCACCTTTCAACAGTGACCATGTGACCATGGGCAAGTCTTTAACACCTCTAAGCCACCATGCCCTCATTGGTATGTTTATGTGATTCTTTCTTTTCCATGCCTTGAACGTTATTTGCAACAGAGATATCTTTGGTGTAATAGATGGCATATCAGAATAGGAGAGCAGTGTAAAGGGAGCAGATATGTTGAATCAGATCCTGGCTCTGACACTTAGAAATTTCTTGACCTTACTGTGCCTCAGTTTCCTTATCTGTAAAATGAAGTGGTTGGACCAGATGTTTTCTAAGGTCCCTTCCAGATCTGACATTCTAGGCTTCTAAGCTGGTGCTAATAATGCTTGTGTTGACTACCATGATTGTTGAGAGGACGGTGCTTGATAACCCTCAAGGCTCCAGTAATGGATTAGTATCGTCAGGAGGCCCCTTCCTCTACTCAACCTACTAAACTCCATCTCTGACACATAACAAATTAATAAAGCACGTGTGTCTGTAGACACATGGTGTATACATTATATATACATATGCATGCATACACATATGCGTGCTTGGATATCTTTTGTAGGCAGTCTTTTCCTGTCCCCTAGACAGCGGGGTACTAGAGCCTTCCCCTCTTAGGTTACCTTCCATCTACTCTGAATGTATCTTGTGTACACCTATTTGAAGACAAGTTACTCCCCTATTACACTGAACCTCCTTGAGGGTAGGGACTGTTTTTGCTTTTCTAGGTCTCCCCAGTGCTTCTCACAACACCTGGCATATCGTCAGCACTTAATAAGTGCTTGCTGATTGATTGCCAACACTGCTGGCCAGCCCTATTGTGGGATTGAGATGCAGCTCTTGCTGCCAAACCTCTCTCTTGTCTTTGGCCAGTCCACTTGGGATCTCAGTTTTCTCATCTGTAAAATGAGAGGGTTGGATTAGGTCTTAGGGTCCTAATTCAGAGCTCGATCCCTAAGGTCCTTGGCAACTTTAACATTCTGTATTCTGTGCTATAAGTAGATACCTCTGGTGGTCTTTGTGATATGTACCAAGAGCTCTTTGAGTTCTACCATTGTCTATTCTGGTTTATGGTCTGTGATTCCATGGGCCCCTATTCTTTGCATCTCTTGACTCTAAACCATCTATACTCTGGGTCTCTCCTTTTGTACAGCCTCAGCCTCTGCTCAAGCCAAGTTAAACCTAATGATTCTGGAAACTGAACCTATGTCAATCAGTCAATCGATAGACATGTATTAAGTATTTACTGTTTGCAAGACATTATGCTGAGTTCCGGAGATACAAGTGCAAATAAGCGCAGACATTCCCTTCTCTCAAGGAGATCACAATCTAATGGGGAAAGATAGCACACAAAAAAGAAGCTAAAGGGGAGGAGGTGGAAGCAGGAGAGAAGGTACCTGATCTATGGGCATGATGGAGAAGTCCAAAGAAATCCAAAAGCTGGGTAGCTAGTGGCAACTAGGAAGAAAATTATATAGAGCCCTCTCTTTATTTTTTAATATTTTTAATTTATTTTTAGTTTTCAACATTCACTTTTATAAGATTTTGAGTTCTAAATAGAGCCCTCTTTTTAAATAGAGGTCCAGTAACCCATGACTCCATCCTCCAGGCAGAGGGTCCGATCAGAGCATCAGAGGATACTGATGAGCTGTGAGTATCCAGGCAGATTCAATCTTTCGAAATAATGAGATTTCCTTGTTATGAGTTTCCTGGAGAAGGCCTTTGTGTTTGACATCCATTCCCAGTCAGGTATCCCTGGATCCTCCCAGGGACCCAACCTGTGACTTAACCTCACTTATCCTGCCTTCTCTGCTGTTGGAAAAGTCAGCGAGATATGTACTCGAGGCAGCCAGCAAAGGAACATTTGCCTTATGTGGAGAAGCCCAAAGGGGAAAGCGAGAAAGGGTAGAGCCGTCACCTTAGCCACCTACCTGCCTAGGAAGCTAATGAGTCAGTTATCCATCCCCAGGTAAAGAACAAAGGCAGCATGTTTCTCCAGGGATATAATAAACTAACATAAGTCTCAGAGCCTTGACATTCCCTCCTCTTTTTGTAAAAGGTAAAGGGCTGTAGAAAGCTTGGAAGGGGCTTTAGACGTTAGAACCAACCTTCCTCACTCCCATTATACAGAGGAAGACAGCGCCAGAGAATAGGTCACTTTCCTGCTGATGTTCTGAGACTCCTAGACTCCTGGGCTTCCCAGGCGAGAAAGGGTGACAGAGTCTTTGAACGCTGCAGCTCCCTTAGTCACTGAGTCACAGAATCCCAGAGTCAGAAACAATCACAGAGGCAACTTCATTGTTTTGAATTTGGTGAAACCGAGACCCGCGGATGTTAAGTGACTTGCCCAACGTCAAACAAGCAGTAAAGGGCAGACCCAGGGTTGAACCCTGGTTCTTTTACCCCCAATATAGCATGTTTTCTGTTCCGTTATCTATATGGAAGATATACATACATATTTTTCTCATCAGAATTGTCGCTTTTTTGTATCCAAATACTGAAGGTCATGCAGCTACTCAGTGTTCAAGCCAGAATTTGATCCCAGCCGGGTCTTTAAACTCAAGTCTTCTGAATCCATTCTTAGCAGTAATCTATTCCCTGTACCAGGCTTCATGCTTTGTGCCTGCCCTCAGGATCTGTGGGGGTTGGACGGAGGTCAGGCAACCTTGACTTCTTCTTCCCCAGACAGTTGGGGGTGGAGGGAACTGAGCCAGCTTAGTGCCCAGGTGAGGAATCTCCTCTGTGGGTATCACAGCCCCCACTGCCCTCCTGGCTTCAACTGGCCGCCTCCTCAGAGTGGGCTGCTTCCCTAGACTGCCTTCATCCGGCCCAGCCTCTGCAGCATCTGTGGAGCTGTGAAGATAGCAATGCTGGGGAGCCCCCGGAGCCCAGCCTGCAGCTTCCCCCTCCCCTCCTGGCACAACTCTAGGGCCCAAACCCAGCTCCAGCCTGCCAGCCCTAAAATCAGACAGTACAGGCATCATCAACCACGGCTCCATTCTACAGTCCCCATCTGCCAGTCAGCCTTCCCTTAGGTGTAGTGGAAAAGAACTGGCCTCAGAGACCAGGAGGCCCAGGCGGGACCTTGGCCAGGTCTCTTCCTTTTCAGGCCTCAGTTTGCTCATCTATAAAATGAGGAGATTGGACTGAATAATCTTACTATTCCTTCGAGCTCTAGCATCCTAAGGGCCCTTCCTGCTTGAACAGTCCATGCTTCCGCAAGTCTAATGGAAAGAAAATAAGTCAGTGGTCATAGATGGAGGTACAGAAAAAAAGTAGAAATACTGGTGTGTCATTCCCAGGTCCTTCATCTCTCTATGCATCACTCCATTAAATAAGTATGTTCGTTACTTCATTAAACAACCCTCTCAGAAGGTGGGATCTCTTGAATCTTCCCAGAGTCAGTCAACAAGCATTTATTAAGTATTTACTGTGTGCCAGGCAGGTGGCTGAGTGCCACCAAGAACCCAAATAAATAAGCCAGTCCCTGTCCTCAAGGCACTAAAAGTCAATCATTCAACATCTGGGCCAGGCACTGTGCTGAACACTGAAGATACAAAATAAATAAGTAAGTAAAAGGCAAAAGACAATCCCTGACCCCTAAGAGTTCACAGACTAATGGGGAAAGACAACCTGTTAAAAAGGGAAGCTAAAAAGTGGGGGTGGGAGCAAGCACTATGATGGTGGGAGAGGAATGGGGTAGGAGGTGATGACTTATACAGGTAAATATTAAATATAAGAAATGTAAATAGTTAAATAAATATTAAATATAATATAAAATAAAATTATTGGTCCCTCCCTGTGGAAATTGGTCTCTTCCCCCTTAAATTTTAGAGCTGGTCAACCAGGATTTATTAGATGCTTTCTCTGGTACTTCAATAAGATCTGACAATATGAAGAAAGGTAAAAACACAGGTCCTGCCCTCAAGGAACTCACATTCTAATAGAGGAGACAACACACATATGACCATACGTACAAGAACTTGACAGTAGAACTAGAAGGTAGTTCTAGAGGAAAGGCCCTGGCAGCAAGAGGGGGAACCAGGAAAGATCTCCTGCAGCAGGAGGGATTTGAGTTGAGTCTTAAAGGAAGCCAGAGAAGCCAGAAGGTAGAGATGAAGGTGAAGATGAAGGTTGAGGAGGAAAAGCATTCCAAAAGTAAGAGGCAGCCAATAACAAGATGTGGAGTCAGGAGACAATAGGTAGACAGTGGATTGTAGACTGTGAATAGAGAAGGGAAGTATAAAACGACTGGAAAGGTAGGAAAAGGCAAGGCTGGGTAAGGTCTGAAATGCCAACAAAATTTTCTATCATGCCCTAGGGGTAATAGGGAGCCAATGGAGTTTGTTGAGTAGGGAGAGGGAATAGCATAGATAGATTTGCACTTTAGGGAAACTGAGAGATGGATTGAAGTGGGGAGAGATTTGAGACACCAACCATAAGGGTGTTATAATCATCCAGGCGTGAGGCAAGAGCGCTTACATTGGTGCGATAGCTCTTTGAATAGAAAAAAGGGGACATATATAAGAGATGCTGTCAAGGTAGAAAAAAATTCGATTTGGCAAGAGGTTGGATATGTGGGGTGAGTGTGAGAGAGGAGTCAAGGATAACACCAAGGTAGCTGGGAGGATGGGGGTGCCCTGGGCAGCAAATAGGACCACTCTGACCGGCTCTCTCATTTTTGCCCTTCACACTGTGTCTTGTTCTGTGCTTTTTTTGTGTATGTGTCACGTCCTCACTAGTAGCCTGTGAGTTCCTTAAGGACAGAAACTGTTGAGGTTTTTTTCCCCTCCCATCTCTGTATTCCTAACACCTATTTAACACGAACGTTCTCCTAGTGGCACATGCTTCCAAATCTTGGAACACCACACAAGCTCCAAAGAGTCACAAGGGTAGGTGATCCCAAGGACGATGAAGAGATCCCTGGTGGGAACAAGGAGTCCGTAGTGTATTTCCAAGGATGACCTACATGCAGAAATGCTATAAGGGATATCATCCAGGAAACCTATTTATTGAAAAACAGTGTCTGTACCAAGAGTGGGGGATAACAGATGGACAGCCTGAGTGCTTCACTGATAGCCACAAAGTAACAGGGGCAGGGTGGGGGGGAAGGTCACTAGCACAAGAATCAGAGAGGATGGGGAGTGGAGAAGTAGGACCCCACATCAGCGTTTGGTTGTTGTTTAGTCATTTCAGTTATGTCCAACTCTTTGTGACCCCATTTGGGGTTTTCTTGGCAGAGATACTGGATTAGTTTGCCACTTCCTTCTCCAAACGGTGCTAATTGACTCACCCAGAGTCACTCAGCTAATAAGTGTCTGAGGCCAGATTTGAACTCAGGAAGAAGCATCTTTCTAAGTCCCAGCCAGGCACTCTGTCCACTGTGCTACCTAGCTGCCCATATCGGTGGAGACGAGAATAATAGCCTGCTTTAAAATGGCATTTTAAAGTTTGCAAAGCTCTTTAGAAACCTTACCTCATTTGGTCCATACAACAATCCCGAAAGGTAGATGTTATTATCATCCTATTTTACAGATGAGGAAACTGAGACTGAGAAAGGTTAAGTGGTTCGCCTGTCTGAAAGAAGATTTGAACTCAGGCCTTCCCATCATCAAAGTCAGCACTCTATTCACTGGGTCACCTAGATTCACTGAAGTACTATAGTGACATCCTCATCCTGGCACTTAGAAGGCATTCATGAAATTTTTGTTGAATTAAGTAGAGCATTGGCATGTTATCATCCTCAAGGAAACATTTATTGAACCTGTGGTGGGTAAGGCTCTGTGCTAAATCCTAAGAATACAGAGGATAGTGTGGTATAGGAGAAAGATCCCTGACCTGGAAAGAGACCTGGCATAGCCACCATTTGACTGAGTGTCCTTGGACAAGTCACTTTCTCTTGCAACTTCAGTTTCCTCACCTGTAAAATAGGGATAACAAATTCATATGCCTATTATGAAGATGGAATAGGGGATGAGGAAACCCTTGAGAAGTTGTGAAGTGCCCTATAGATGAGATTATTCTTATTATATCATGAGGATCTTATAGCCTATTTAGGGAAAACATGTAAATAGAGAAGATGCCTAGAAATGCTGCCCCAAAATTGTGTTGGGTCAAAGACATATCACTACTCACTATCTCATTTTGCACATTCTTTTTCTACGTTAGAAATTACAATTAAGTAACTCTTAAAATAAGTAAAATTGTTGGTGGTAGACTGGTGCCTAGATGCAAAGAAGAGCATTGATTTTTTTCTCCAATACTATACTACCTTAAATTTCTTGTCTTCTATAAGGCATGACTCACCAGAATCCTGAGTTACCTCCACCTTCCTCCTTTGCCTCTCCTACTTAAGGACTGTTAAACCCTATGGGAGGACATCAGAGTCACGTTAACTGGGTCCTCTAAAAATTACCTAATCTCATCTAATTCTTCATTTCTGCAACTCCATCTTTTTGTTCTCTAGTTGACTCTTCCATGCTCTCTACAGCAGCATCTACTGACTTTTTCCCCTTCACTATAAACCCAAGTTTGTTGTTGTTTCCGTCATGTCCAACTCTTCCTGACCCCATCTGGGGTTTTCTTGGCAAAGATATTGGAATGGTTTGCCATTTTGTTCTCTGGTTCATTTTACAAATGAGAAACTAAGGCAAACAGGGTTAAGTGACTTGCCCAGGATCACGTAGCTAGTAAGTGACTGAGGCCAGATTTGAACACAGGAACAAGAATCTTTCTGACTTCAGGCCAGGCACTCTGTGGCCTCACAGTCCACTGTGGCCACCTAACTGCCCCAAACTCAGGTTTATCCTATCCTTAAAAAAACTTTTGCTTACCCCTGCCATCCTCTGAAATTATTTCATCTCTTCTTCCTTTCACAGCCAAATTCCAAGAAAACGTAATCTACACTCATTGCTTCAGCTTCTTAAACTCCCATGCACTTCTTGGGCTCCTTGCAATCTGACTTCCAACCCCTCCAGCCTACTGAAACTGTCTTCTGCAAGATTACCAATTTTTTAACTGATCAGTTTTGTTTTAACATAGCATACAAACCCCATCTAAGTCACAATTACACCCCCACAGTGTGTAGTCCTTGAAAACACTTAAGCATTAAAAACTATGTCAGTATGACTGACAGCAAACATAGCTTTATACCATAGTTGTTTACTTTTAGTTTAAAGGAAGAAAAGTCATGCGCTGTAACTCTACTAGATTAGAAGAAATGGCTATCACTAGTATGCTGGTCCCTAAGTAGTGAATTCTTTGACAATAGCAACCTAAAAACAAAGGAGGATAAAAAAGGACCCTTTGTCCCTCTTGCTTCTGCAAGTAATGGTAGCAGAATCTTGGAAAAGGTGACAGAGGGTGTTAAGAGTTGCACAGTTTTTATACTGTCTATAAATTTAATTGCCAAAACTCTAGGAGTTGCTCTTTTTGGGTCTCTTTCAGGAGGTGATTGGTGGATTCTTTCAATATTTATTTTGCCCTCTGGTTCTAGAATATCAGGGCAGTTTTCCTTGATAATTTCATGAAAGATGATGTCTAGGTTCTTTTTTTGATCATGGCTTTCAGGTAGTCCTTTAATTTTTAAATTGTCTCTCCTGGATATATTTTTCCAGGTCAGTTGTTCTTCCAATGAGATATTTCACATTATCTTCTATTTTTTCATTCTTTTGGTTTTGTTTTGTAATTTCTTGGTTTTTCATAACGTCATTACCTTCCATCTGCTCTACTCTCATTTTTAAAGAACTATTTTCTTCAGTGAGCTTTTGAACCTCCTTTTCAATTTGGCTAATTCTGCTTTTTAAAGTCTTCTCCTCATTGGCTTTTTGGACCTCTTTTTCCAATTGATTTAACCTATTTTTAAAAGTGTTATTTTCTTCAGCATTTTTTGGGGTTTCCTTTAGTAAGCTGTTGACTCACTTTTCAAGCTCTTCCATGGCCTGAGACAATTGCATATTTATTTTGGAGGTACTGGATGCAGAAGCCTTGACTTTCTCTGATAGTATGCATTGTGCTTCCTCATCTGAAAGGATGGAAGGAAATGCCTGTTCACTAAGGAAGTAACCTTGTATGGTATTATTTTTTCCCTTTTTGGGGCATTTTCCCAGCCTGTTACTTGACTTCTGAATCCTTTGTCAAGAAGAATCCTCCTCCTACTGCTCCTCCTCATCTCAGGACCATGCTCAGGGCTAAGATTGAGATCAGCTGCTCAATTCCCCCAGGGGCTTTAGGCAGGGATAGGACCACCACTTAGGGCTGAGGTTCAAATCAGTTGCTCAATTCTCCCAGGGGTTTTAGGCCAAGTGCTTCACAGATGGATACTACAGCTGCTCCACCAATGCTGCCACCACTGCTGCCACTACCGCTGCCACTGCCTGGGGCCAGTGCTGGGGGGAACCCTGCTTCCTTCTTGCCCAGTTGAGAAAGCCCTCTCACTGACCTTTGAAGGTTTCTTTGGTGGTTGGGGATTGAGGGATCTGAGACCCTCCCTGCTGGGAATTCTGCCTCAAAGGCCTGTTCTGGTCCTGTTCCTCCCGGTGCTGCATGGCCAGGGCTGGGCTCCACTCCAGTCAGTGTCCCGTGGGATAGACCTTTCCTGTTGGCCTTCCAGGTTACCTTTGGCTGGAAATCTCTTTCACTCTGTTGTTCTGTGTCTTCTGCTGCTGTAGAATTTGTTGAGAGTCATTTTTCACAGGCATTTTATGGGCTGTGGGGGAAGAGCTAGAGTATGTATGTCTTTTTACTCCTCCATCTTGGCTCCACCCCTGCCAAAACTCTAAATGGAAGATCTTTGTCTTATGACCGATGAGCCAACATACCACTGGAGGAACTGAAACATATCTATTAACATTTCTCACTATAAATGGAACCTGAAGATTAAAGGAGGTTTCACATAATTGGGAAGATGGTTCATGAGTTCTCTTTGGAAGGCCAAATAAAGGAATTGACAAAATTCATTTTATCTTGTGTCCAGAGCAGCAAGAAGCATCATTTCATGGGTCGTTTGGTCATCTCAATCTGCAGGAACCATGATAAACATTTTCCAAAAGGCCACCATGAAATTTTCTTTAGTTTATCTGCCAACATCTCTTTCAAAGGGTATGATAGTGCAAAATTCTCATGAAGGATTCAATAAAACCCTTCAAATTAAATTAATATATACTATAATACTTCAATGGAAAGGTAGACATGGAAAATGTGGCAAAAAAAATTGGAAACTATGGCACAAGATTAAGACATTTTAGAAGTCAAAGGTTTATAGATTATATGTCTATATAACACAAACACTTTCTTCAAGAACGAGCCAAGGGGTATTGGACACGGCAAGCAACTAATAACATCACAAAAACTGAAAGTGATTTTATTTTAACAGATTAAAAACATCCAGTTACTGATAGAAAGTCATTTTCAAATCAAATCTCTGTGAATGGTCAAATAACTTATTAGAATAAAGATCAATGTCAGTACTATATTATAATAAAGAATTTAAAAGTTATTTTAGTGTACAGTAAAAATAGGTTGTAACAGACCTACTTAAACTGTCATGGAAAATAGGAAATAGATAGAAGAACAGGCATCATAACAGGCTCTCAACATTTCCTAAGAAAGCTTAACAGAAACAAATTAATCACCACAAAGAGGTCAAAATAGGACAACCAAAGTCAATAGCAGGTCTTTTGTAAAATCTCATGAAAGGTTAAATGAACGAATGAAAAAAACATTTATTAAGCACTTATTGCATGCCTAGCATTGTGCACAAAAAGAAGGCAGTTGAGAAATTATTAATTACCAACTCACATGACTACTTTGCTATCTCTACTAAATGTTTTTAAGTTAATTAATATGTATATTCAGATGCAACTTTAGTGAAGAAATCAAGTGAGAACAGGTAGACTTTTCCAAATGATAACTATAAAAGACCATATATTTATAGTCCCATAACTGATTGAAAAGTAAAGAGAATACAAAATCATCTCCCTATAGTTATGTTTTTGTTGATTGGAGAAAAAAGCGTTTTGTTTAGTAGAACAAAATGCTGCCTTAAAAGCTCTATTGCAATAAGATGTATCTCATGTACATATTAAAATTGTATTTTCCCAGGTGAAATTTAACAAGGGTAAACTGAGGCAATTCTGTGAGCAAGATAATATTTATTAGCCTGTTAACAAATGGGTCAGTGGATTGCCTCCATTTATGTCAGGGATCCTGAGCAAAAAGACTGGCCCCCTTTCATAGGTTTTGGGGGATACAAAACAAAGAACAGAACAGGGTGGATGACAATAGGATGGAGGGCAACATGATTGGTTACAGAGCTTGAGGTGATTGAAATTTTGGTAATAGAGCTAGCAACAACACCCTCCTTTTCCTCCTAAGTGCCTAAGAAGTACTCATTGTTTGAGTCCAGGCACAAAGTCAAAAGATAATAGATCAGCCCTATTTGTACAGCAACCAGACATCCTTGAAAGATAGCTTGGTGGTAGAAAGATACTACATCTGACTCCCTTGTGTTCACATGCATTCCCCCAAGGTCAGCTAAATTCCTTGAGGCAAGAATAGATCAGTGATTTGCCAGAGAACTGGATTTCTAAAAATTAACCCATTACAGGCCAGCTGAATTCTGAACTAAGAATAATGACTTAAGTAATTACAGGACAAAAGCAGTTACAGGACAAAATCAATTAATTGCAAATAGGACCAATAAACAAATGATACAGAATCAATCCTAATCTCAACACAAGATTCCTTAAAAGAAAGAACAACAGAAATAACTTTGTTTAATGATCCTCTGATGACTAATATCAAATTAGGCAAAAAACATAGACAAAGGTATTTGCCCCTGTCATAATGGATGCCCAGGATAAATAAAGTCCAAATTGGATTCCCTAGAGATTGATGTCTTCTAGATGCTCCTGCTTGTGGATAACATTGTGCTTATTGGATTAAGTCTTGAAACACTGCAGAAGATTGAGAGCCATAGTCACTCAACGGATTTTGACTTAACAATCCACATAGGAAAAACCATGTGGATGAAGAACACCTCCTGCCTAGATTGTTCAATAAACAATGCATAGAGCTGGTTCATCAGTCTGTATATTTGGACACTGCAGAAAAAAACTGTAATGAGTCTATAAGTCTTTAGAAGGAAGAAAGAATGATAGATTGAATTTGAGAAATCGTGCTGTAATTTTAATAACCCCAAATTTTGCCCTGAAACAAAGACCAAACTCTTTTTTAAATACAATTATTCTTCTGCTAAAGCTACAAATGGCAATTAACCTTAGAATTAAACTTACAAGTCACCCAAAAGGCAACAAAGAAGTATATGGTGGTCAGTAGCATTCTTTTCAAAGATGAATCATTTGTATAAAAGATATCATCAAAGAGATGTGTGATGGGAAAAGCGGGTAGGCTAGTTATGCAGCAAGAGCAAAGGCCTTGTAATGGGAGATTTCTAGTTCCTTCCTCTTCTTTCTTCCCTAAACTTTGGGCGTATGTGTGTATAATCATCGATTCTACCAGCAACTCTCTCCTGGACATCTCCACCCGTGTGTCCAATGAACATCTCGGACTTAACATGTGCAATATAGTGCTTCTCATTATGTTCTTGATCTCTCCTCCAAAGTTCCCCATTTTTTCTGAGAGTTCTACAGTCCTTCCATTTAGCCAGCTTTTCACTTTCTGGGTTATCTTTGACTCTTATGTCTCCCTTACCACCTGTATCCAACATGTATGCCTAACCATGTTACCTCTGCCCCTTGTATCCATCCCATTCCCAGCATTCAGTATAAGCCCCTTAGAGGAAGCCTGAATCACCTCTTGCCTGAACTACTGCAGTAGCCTTAGGTTTCCAGTCTCTTTCCCTTTTAGTCTAGCCTTCTTCACATATCTACTAAAATAATCTTCCTTAGGAGCAGTTCTGTGGCGCAATGAATGGAGTGCCAGATCTAGAGTCAGAAAGATTTGAGTTCAGATTTAGCCTCAGATACTTACTGTGTGACCCAGAGTAAGTCACTTAACTTCCGTTTCCCTAAGTTTCTTCATCTGTAAAATGGTGATAATGATAAAAGCACTTAGCTCCCAGGATTGTTGTGGGGACCAAATGAAATAATAATTGTAAAGCACTTTGCGCAGTGCTGGCAGAACCGGAACCACAAAGCAGAACCAGAACTCAAAGTCGATCTCCTGATTTTAGGTCCTTCACTCTTTCCATTTCACCATATTGCTTTTCTACATGCTTTGCACTGATTGAGGTCCGTATACAGGCATACCTTGGAAGTGTCGTGGCTTCAGTTCCAGATCTCTGCAATATCAATAAAGCAAATAAAACAAGTCACACAAATTTTTTGGTTCCCCTGCACGTATCAAATTATGCAATCTACTAAGTGTGCAATAGTATTATGTTTAAAAAATCTAATGTGTATATCTTAATTTAAGAATACTGTTAATATTATTTTAAAATATTGCTTTAAAATGCTAACCTTCATCTAAGCCTTCAGTAATTAGTCATCTTTTTGCTACTGTAGGGTCTTGTCTCAATGTTGATGGCTGCTGACTGATCTAGGTGGTGCTTGCTGAGGGTTGGGGCGCCTGTGGCAGTTTCTTAAAATAAGACAATGGTGTTTGGTGCATTGATTGACAAAAGATTTCTCTATAGCATGCGATGCTGCTTGATAACGTTTTACCCACAATAGAACTTCCTTCAAAACTGGAATCAATCCTCTCAAAACCTGCTGCTGCTTTATCAACTAAGTTTATGTAATATTCTTCAATAATGTTGTGTCTCAGGGCATAGGGAGACCTGCAGAGAGGGAGAGAAGTGGGAGATTGGCCAGTTGGTGGAGAAGTCAGAACACACGTTTGCTGTCTTATATGAGCATAGTTTATGGCATCCCAAAATAAATACAATATTAACATCAAAGAACACGATGACAGATCACCATAACAGATTTAATAATAATGAAAAAATCTGAAATATTGCAAGAATTACCAAAATGTGACAAAAAGACATGATATGAGCACATGCTGCTGGAAAAATGGCACCAGTAGTCTTGCTCAATGCAAGGTTGCCTCAAATCTTTAATATGTTTTAAAAAAAAACACCAATATCTGTGAAGTACAATGAAGTGAAACACAATAAAATGAGGTGTGCCCATATAGAATTTAAGAGATAAGAGAGTTCACTGGGGTTTAGGATAATCAGGGGAGACTTCTTGGCAGAGGACCTTAGCTGATTCGATTTCCCTCAACCCTTCCCTTCCTCATTAACCTTATATATGAGGAAACTAAGGAAAAGAAAAGAGAAATAACTTGGAAGTGAGATGAGCTAAATCTTAAAAGGCAGATAGGGCACAGTAGTGGTGATCTGTATTTGAAGAACCGTGAATAGTTACATCTAGGCTATTGCAGAATATTAGCACAAGGAAACTCTGGGAGAATAAAGTTGAATTAGTAAGGGGGGACCAAATCTGCCCAAGGTGTGAAGTATGATACAAATGCCTTGCAAAGAAGTGTGTGCAAAACACTGCTGATTGAATTCAAGACAAAATAGAAGGCCTGGTTCTTGCCGTCAAGACAGTTATGATATAATTGTCAAGAAAGATACCCCAGAGAGCAGAAATTCTTAACTGAGAAACTGTGAACTCCTTTTAATTTTTATTTTTATAACTATTTCAATATCATTAGTTTCTTTTGTAATTCTATGTATTTTATTTTATGCATTCAAAAGCATGATTCTGGGAAGGGAATTCACCAGACTGCCAAAGGGGTTCAGGACCCAGAAAAAGGTTAAGAACTCCTGATCTCTTCCAACCTTCTTGATACACAGATAAGAAAACTAAGGCCCAGAGGGAAGCGATTTGCTCCAAGATTCACAGGAAATAGTAGCAGAGCTGCATCACCTGACTCCCAGCTCAGGACTCCTTCCGTTCATTGCACTGCATTTTTGTTTCCTGATGAAATGACCATGGACAGAGGAAAAATTTGAAAATCAGAAAAATTCAGATGATGGGTTTGAGGAAAACCAATTTCAATAATAGGTTTAGGACAAAGGACAAAAAAAAAAAGCTGTGGTATGGAGAAAGAAAAGAAGTCCTAGAAATCTGGATGATCTTTGAGGAAATTGTCCCCAAGAGTCAAAAGGCTGATTGATTACCATGGGGCAGAGAAAGGAAACCCAGCTGGGCAGCACAGGCTGAAGGCTGGTGTCTCAGAGAATGTGAAACAGTAATAGGAATGCAAAGCGTGTGGGAACCAAACCAGGTCGCCCAGGAAACAAGGAATCAGCCTGTGCTTCTAGGGTCAAGATCAGGAAAACCAGAACCCCCAAAAAAAGGAGGAGGCATGGGGGAAAAGCGGAGAGTAGTTTTCCAAAGACATAGAGAAAAATTCTTAAATTGTTACAGGAAGGCACAGAAACAGGTGAAATATTCCTCCCCCCACCTTTTGCACACACACACACACACACACACATTTCTCTAGAAAAGAAAGATATTAACTGCTGATGTTAGAAGTCTATAGGTTTTTCACACTTGAAAGTAATAACACCTTATGTTGTACCCATTTAGCACTTAGTGAACTCATCAGAATGGGCACCACTCCTGAAGAGAGAAAGGGCAAAGGAGAAGAGGGACCCCACTGGTTGATTTCAGAGTTGGGTTTCCTCTGATCTGCCATACCTAATCCCTTATTGGAATATATGAGTGGATCCATTATCTCACAGAGTGGGCCCCTCTCTCCCCAACCCAACCAGTGCAGTTTTAAATCCATGTCTGACCCTGACCCATTCTTAGCTATGTCCTTTCCCATGGAAGATTCTACTGCCTTGTGATGCTGTTGTATCACGCCCATCTCTGTACCATAGACTGTCTTCCGGTGATCACCACTGGCATCAGTGACATCAATAGTGAATCCTTATCTTGGAGAACTCTTAGGATAGATCTGCCCAGGGAGTAGAGGAGACATACTCTTGAGGAAGAGAGGACTGAGGGAATTCAATAATATTGGTCTGTAGTTTTCTTTCTCAGCTTTATCACTGGTCTTGGAATCAAAACCGGATTTGCCTGGTAAAAGGAATTACATGACTTACCATCTTTCTCTATTTTATTATAGAGTGTGGTAGTTATTTGCTCTTAAAAGTGTGGTTGAATTCACTTGTGAATCCATTTGAGATCCAGGGTCCCTTTGAATGTTCAGTCTGATGTCTCTTCCTGAGAGCCAGAGGAAACTTAAGAACCACTCCCCAGTGTAGGAAGAAAATGCTAAACTAATCCATTTCCATCTCTATCAGAAGAACCAGTGTGTTTAGATTGCAACGGGAAAGACTCAAGTTAACTATTGGAAAAGAAATTTATTTTTAGAGTCTTTAATTACTGAACTATATAACCAAGGAGGGCTCTGTAAACAATCTCCATTCTTCTCAGCCTCTGCTTATAGCATAAAGTGCCATATACCTGAACTACCTTCAGCTTATAGCAACCTTAGTTATATAATTTCATTTCACACCAGATGCCTCCTGCCTAACCTCAGGTGGGCATGGATGAATGACAGTGTCAAAACTGAAAGACACCTTGGAGATCATCTTGTCCTGCATCCTCCTTTAAAACTGATAAAACCAAAACCCAGAGAGGTCAAGTAATCTTTCAAGATCACAAAGCTAGTTAGACGCAAGGTACAGACTTGAATACAGATCTGTCCCTAAATAAGTGCTCTATCCACCACCCCGTGACTCCTTTCCTGGATAGAAGGGCCTTCCATGGTGCATTTGAAGGGCATTAAGCCTAGCTTAGTTAAATCTTAGGGTCCCTGTCAGAGAGTAGCAGGAGATGAAGTTGGAAAAGCAGATTAAAATCAGATAATAGAGGACCCTGTATACCAGGCTAAAGAGTTTGGGCTTTTTCCATGAGGCTAGTGGTACTCAAAGTACAGCCTGGGAACTGCTGGGGGTTCTCAAGATCCTTTCACAGGTTCCAAGACAACAAAACAATTTTCATGATTATAAGACGACATTTTAATTTCTAATATGGTAATATAATCCATGTAAACAAAAGTCCTCTGAGGGGGTCCTAAATAATTTTTAAGAGTGTAAAGGGGCCTGATACCAAAAGTTTAAGAACCACTAGGGATAGGATCAGGGCTTTACTCTTGGGGAACAACTCTGGTCATCTACATATAATGCATTGGGAAGAAGACACCTGAGAGAAAGACTGGAGGCAGGCAGACCAGAGAGAAGGCCATAACAGTCCAAGTAAGAGCTGATGAGAGCCTGGCAGAGAGGAATAAAGAAAAGAAACAGATTCAAGAATTATAAGGAAGAACAAATCTACAGGATTTGGAGACTGAATGGATATGGGGAGAAAGAATGGCTGGGATGTCAGAGGCAGAGATACTGAGATGTCTGAGTGACTGGGTGAATGCCTTTAATAGAAATAGGCTTTTTTCCTAATTCCAAAGGGTATGTTGGCGAGGGAGAGAGGAGAAGACCAGGGACCTAAAGAGAAAACCCAAGGGCCTGGAACTTGGATGAGGATGGGTTGAAGCCAAAATTAAGAGTTCAATATACACAAAATGGCTTAAAGGATTGGAGTGGAGGGAGTAAGATGAGCTAGGTTTCTATTTAAAATTGTACTCATTTGTACAGAATATACGAGTGAAAATTACAGGAGAAACTAAGGGAATGAAAGCCCTAAATCACAAAGTCAACCTCCAAGAGTCCACTAAGGTGCCCAAAATGTTTCTCCTCCCGCCTTCCCAAGCTTTCCAGAGCTTTGATTCTTCCATGGATTCTTGGACCTCTATAGTATTATTAAAGAAGGGACCAAAAAGCAAAAGAGCATCTCTAAGTCACTGTCTGAAGATCTGCAGTTTGGGATAACAGGACCAATGTGGAGAGAGTGAAGGGAGCTGCCCTCGCTGTCCTTCTACCTGAACTCCTCAAGATGAGAAGCCCATTTTTTGTTTGCTTAAATAAAATTCATAAATATCTTTTTTTTCCTATCACAGTCAATTCTAGGTATGGTTAAGCACACAACCTTTCTCCCCCCAGAGATAAACCCTCCCTTAGAACAAAAATGAGCGGTTAGGCAAAAACAATTAATATATTAACCCAGTTTGATCAATGTATATGACATTCTGCACCTATATGCCTCCCAGCTTCCTAAGAGAAGGAAAGTGTATTTCATTATTTGTTTTCTGGAACCAAGATTGTTTATTACTCAACATACTCAGCATTTCAGTGTCCTTGTGGTGTTGTTTTAATTACATTATTGTCATCATTGTATATATTCTTCTGATTCTGCTTGCTTTACTACACATCAGTTTATATAAATCTTCCTACATTTCTCTGAATTCCTATTCATCATTTCTTCCTTCACCTTGATATCCCATTATATCTGTGTAGCACAGTTCATCCGTTTTCCAGTTGATGGACATCCATTTTATTTCCAGTACTTTGTTGTGAAATAAAAGCCACTATGAATATTTTGGTATATTTTGGACCTCTGTTGTTGACTTTTACCTCATCGGGATAATTTGTCCAGTAATAGAATTATGGGTCAACATTTGACCTCGAGTTTAAATATATTAGTCAGTTTGCTCACATCATTTCAGATCATTTTTCAGAATAGTTAACCCAGTCAGAACTCCACCAAAAATATATTAGTGTGACAGGTTCATTTTAATTAGATTAAGACATTTTCTTACCCAGAAGGCATAGCTAGTATGATTAACCCACCATTTTCCTTTATTACCTGAAAGAGGGCAGAGCCCCTAAGGGGGAAATTTACCCGAGATAAACACCCAAAGTTAACACCATGATTGCCAGACAGCTTTGAATGCTAAGCCCCAAACTCCTTAGCCAATTTCTTGAGAACCTCTGAATCTTCTAGAGGGCAGAAGAAAGAATGAGAGGTCTCTTTTTCTCCACCAATAGCAGAGAAGATAATAATGTACTGGCTTACCTTAGTGATGCCCCCATCGTTCAAAAAGTGGAGAAATCAATGAGGGAAATTGCTATTCTTGCTATGATTCTCAAGGAGGAAATTGTAACTGAGGTAGAAAGATGGGACACCTTAGGGGGAGTGACCATTCCATCTTAGAATCTGTAACAGAGAAGGAAAAGAAAGCTTAGTCTACTGTTTAGAGAAAGGAAGATCCTACAGACTAAAAATTTTCAGGGAAGTCAACCCAGAAAACATTAGAAGCTCTTAATGAAATTCTGATGATACAAAGAAAAGTGATTCCGATTAGGAAGAAAAGTGAGAGTTGTCCATGTGGATACACCAAGAATTCATTATCCAACTTAGATTTTAAAAAGACATGGACAGATGATGGAAACAAGGGCAGGTTATGGAGAATGAATACAGAAGCATGTGACACTGGTCCTGCAAAAGCTCAGAATGAACTGAGACAGTCAGGGAAGCTTAGGACAACCAAAGGGTTAGTTTGTTTCTTTTGGATGATTTTCTTTTCTTCTTTTGTTTGTTTGCTTGTTTAGCTTTATTGGGATAAAGAAAAGGACCAAAGAAGAGATAGAACTGCTAGGAGGGATGGATGGGAAAAGAGATCATGGTCGATGGAGAGAGGTGGAACGGACCAGCTTTTATTTTATATCTGTTTTCTCGAATAAGGACAATACTCCTGGGACTAGAGAAGAGAAAGCAAAAATGACTAATTATGAATTGAAAGATAATTAGTGAAAAGGAACAAGGGGAAAAAGCAACTGTTAAACACTTACTATGTGCCAAGCACTGTGCTAAGCAATTTACAGATATCTCATTTGATTCTCACAACAATCCTGGAAGGTAAATGCTATTTCTTCCCCCATTTTAATTATTTTTAATTTTATTTATTTTTCTGTTACATTTTAAGTTCTGAACTGTCTCCTTCATTCCCCATTCCACACTAGAGAAGGCCACCATTTGACACAGATGTGTGTATGGGTGTATACACACACATATGTGTGTGTATCTATGTGTGTGGTATGTGTGTGTGTGTGTGTGTATCAAACCCACAGCCTTCCCTCACTCAAAACAAAGTCAAGTGCAAGTCATGTCATCATGTCTCTGATGGCATGGTCTTCTTTGGCAACGACAACGAATACAACAACGATGTGTACATGTATTTATGCATGTGTATATGTATATTATGTATGTATGTATATGTGTATACATATTATATATATACATATAATATTTGAGTGTGAAGTCATACTATGCATACTTCTAGTTATCATTTCTTTGGAGGTGGATAGCATCATACTTTATAGTTGATCTGAGTATTTATAATACTCAAAAATAACTTAATCATTCACAATCACTCTTTGAACAATATTGCTGTTACTATATACAACGTTCTCTTGGTTCCGCCCATTTTGCTCTTCATTATTTCATAGATTTTCCCCATTTTACAGTTGATCTGTCCATGATGAGTTCAAATCAGCAGGCCCCGATGAACTGTTTCCCAGAGTACCAAGAACTGGCAAATGCCATTGTTGAGCCACTGTTGGTGATTTTTGAAAGATCTCAGAAAAGAAAAGAGGTCTCCAGAGGACTGCAGCAGGGCAAGTGCTATATCACATTTTGAAAAAGGGAAGAGAGTGGATCCTGCTGATTATAGACCAGTGAACTTGACTTTGATTCTTGGCACAAAATTATCAAACCTGGCATTAAAGAGGTTAGTGGAAATCTAGAAAAGGAACCACAGAAAGCCAGTGTTGCTTCATCAAAAACAAGTCATCTTAGACTAAGCATATTTCCTTTTTGAATAGGATTATTGGATGGAAAAATAAAAATGTTACTTTAATCATAGCTTACCTAAATTTCTGTAAAGAAATTGATAGATTCTCATGCCATTCTTGTAAAAAAGATGGAAAGTTGAGCGATAGATAATTTTTCATTTATTCAGTTAATGTTAAAAAAAACTAGATACATAACCATTACTACAACACTATGATTCTTGTTGGAATTTTCCTTCAGAATAAATAAATAGGTGGAAAGAATAACAATTATAGTAATATGTGTATAGTAACACATGTTAGGTAATAGAAAATCCATATATACCTATAAAGTTGACATCTGTCATTTTAAAACCATAATAAAAGCAATAATTTAATGTAACTTTAATAATTCTTTATTATTATATTAATGCTTATTAATTATGAATACTTTAATAATAATGCTTTAAAGGAAAACAACTACTTACTTCTTGGTTAAAACCTGAGAACTAAGAACAAGGACAAATAAGAAATAGTGCATTCTGAGTTGATTGAATGGCTGGACCCAAAGAGTAGTCATTAATGGTTTGATGTTCGCTTGAAAGGCTTTCTCAGCTTCCTAGAAAAGCTGCAACTTCTAGGGCTAGCTGCTTCAGTAATGTGGATAAAAGCATAAATGGGCATGTTTATCCACTTTGCTGATAACACCAAACAAAGAAGGATAGTTAACACATTGGATAACAAGATCCAAGAGATCTGGACAACCTAAAACATCAGACCCAGTCTAAATAAGGTGAAATGTAGCAAGGATACATGTAAAATCTTACCCCTGGGTCAAAAATATCCATTTCTCACACCTTCCCCTCCCCCTACTCCTTTGCAGAAATCAGGAGTCACAGATGTAGAATACTTCGTATGACATCAGACATTGGGGATATGTAGATTAGTTTTGTTAGAACTTTTTAATTTATTTTTTATTCTTTTTTTATTCATTTTTAAATTCATTTTTAAAAATTTTTTATTATAAGAGAGAGTTTTCTGGGAGGAGGGAGCAGGAGAATGATACAGAGGGAATGTAGGAGAGGTAAGCTAATTAGTAAAAATCTATTTTTTAAGAAATCGGCTCCTCAATTATAACGTAAAGCACGTATGGTTAAATGGCAGTTCACCTGAGAAAGAGCTAGGGTTTTTAACAAACGGCATAAATTGATCAGCATTGTGATGAGGCAAAAAGCTAGATGTTAGACTACATTAAGAAGAGGATACTTTTCTGACCTAGGGAGGAGATCATCCCTCTCTGCTGCTCTCCCATGGTGAGACCACACATGTGGTCAACATAATCTTGTGTTCTGGGCACCACCTTTTAGAAATGACATCAGTAAGCTGGAGAGAATCCAGAGGAGGATAACTAGGATAGTGAAAGGCCTCCAAATCTTACTCTATGGGAAGGATTTGTTTAGCCTGGAGAAGAGAAGTCTTAAGGGAACAGGATAGTGGGATTCAAGTGTTTGACAGCCTGCCATATGGAAGAGGGATTAGATTTGTTCAGTCTGGCCCCGGAGAGAAATAATAGAAGCAATAAGTAGCAGGTGCAGGGAGAGATTTTAGGTTTGATATAAGGAACAATTAGAGCTATCCAAAAGCAGATGTGCTGCTTTGAAAAGGAATGCGCTCCCCTTCCGTAGCATCCTCCAAGCAAAGCCTGGGTCATCACTTCTCAGGTGTATTATATGGGGGCTCCTGTTCAGATTGGAGCTGGGTTAGATGGCCCCTGAAGTCCCCTCTGACTGAAATTGTTCTTCAGTTTGTTTAAATTCACATGTATAGGGTCATCTGTTCCCCACAAGTCAGACCGCATTTAAAAAAATTTTATATTATTTTTATTTATGTCTTTTATTTAACATGTCCCTCACTTCTGAATGTTGTGTGAATTGTTTTGAGGATCCAATGAAACAATGTCTGCATATGTAAAGTGCTTTTTAAACCTTGCTATGTAAATGCTAGCTATTTTTAATGTACTCCTTCCCCTTCCTCTACCCAAAGAGCCATCCTTTGTAGCAAAAATTAAAAAGGAAAAAAATCAGTTCAACAGAACTAATGAACGCATTGATAATTGCTGCCTGTATGCGAATATTTCACATTCACAGTTCCCCAGCTCTGCAATGACATGAAGGAGATGCATCTTCTCAACTCTCCTATGGGACCAAGTTTGGCCGTTATAATGATACAGCATTCAATTTCCCTTTTTTTCTTTGATGTAATCACTGATATGTATATTGTTTCTCTGGTTTTGCGTACTTCACTTTGTGATTATTTTTCCCATGCTTCTCTGAATTCCTCATATTTATCATTTCTTCCAGCACAGTAATATTCCATTAAATTCATGTACCCACCAGTTAGCCATTCCCCAATCCATGGCTGTCTACTTTATTTCCATTTCTTTGCTACAAAAAAAGAAAAAAGTTCCCATTAATATTTTGGTATATGCCTAGCAGTGGGATCTCTGGGCCAAAATTTGTAGATATTTTCGTCAGTCCTTCAACCTAATTCCAAGTTGTTTCCAGAATGGTTGAACCAATTCAAAGCTCCACCCACAGTCTGTTAGTGAACCTGTCTCTCTGCAGCTACTTCAGCATTGACAATTTTCATCTTTTGTCATTTTTGACAATTCACCAGAGTCTTGTAGAATATAATGTATGCATTTGTGCCCATTTAAGTCTCCTTAGAGGAAGTGATAGCGACAAAGGAACCCAGGTCATTAGCATCTAGTCCACCCACATTATAGGAGAGTGCCCCATCTAAACTGGTACCTGATACTATGGCAGTAGCTCTGTTTGGGCAGGGGCTGGGTCTAGGGACTGGATGAGACATGAAGGGCCGGCATTGGGATAAGCCCGTGGGAGGGGGTGATATGTCTGATATCTCTGGAATCCATGAGGTTGGCACTATACAGAGGAGAGAGGGCAAGCAAGCAGTCAGAATCTTGTAATTATAACCAAGGAGTTGTGCCGGGCATCGTCGCAAAACAGAACTGAGGGAAGAAACCAAAACAGACTCAAATGAAGAGCAGTCTAGTTCCCCCTCCGTCTCTCTCCAAGGACAGGTGGTGCTCCCCCACCCCTACCTCCACACGTGTGCATTCCCATGCATACACACACGCAGAGGCTCATGGGTTGTGTACACACGTGTCAGCCCTGGAGCAACAGCTCCTGAGAATTCTCAGAGATGGGAGGTCTGCACAGGTTCCTGAAAGTGGGTCAGGAGGGAGCCACATTGTAAACACAGGCACATAGTTACTGAGATAAATAAGCGTGTCTCCTGCCAGCCCTCCCTAACCAGGTTTGTGGGACTTTTGGGCCCAGAGGCTCAGCAGCAGACTTGGAGATTAGCAGGAGGGTTTTGTATCTATTCCCCCAGGGGACACCAGGCTCAGACGTCTCCTGTGGGGACCTGTCTTCCTGTTCATTTCTATGAGCCCAGCTAGGCAAAACCCTAGACAAAAACAGCCAAAGGGGTAAAGGGTTAAAGGCAGTCTGCCACCTGACTCCTGAGGGCGGGCAGCAGAGAGCAAAGATTCTGGTACAGGATTTGGAGTTAAGAGGCCCTGGGTCAGAGTCTTCCTTTAGGACTTTAACTGTATGGCCTTGGGCAAGTGACTTCCGCACCTAAGCTACTTCTTTGTAATGAGGAGGGTGGGGGGATAAAGTGAGGGTAAAAGAGGAGGGATGGAAGGGATAGATAGCTGGAAGACGCATAGACGTATACAATTAAAAGAAAGTCAGACCACATGCTGTCTGAGGTCCTTTCCAGGTCTAAATCGGTAATCCTATTTTAAAAAAATTATCTCTCAGGCCTTGCTTTCTACCTAAAATAAGGGAGTTTAGACCAAATGATCCTTAAAGTAGCTTCCAACTCTAGATCTCATGATCCTTCCCTTGTCGGTGAAGGAAATTAGATTAGGGAGGGGAATATGTCTTAGAGTTTGCTCAATACTTTAACAAGGAAGTAGGTCACAATTACCCTGACAAAGTAGTGAGCTCTCCATCTCTGGAAGTATTCAAGTCGGAACTCTTTGTAAGGCATATCAAAGCAGTTAGGAATTGAGATTATATCAGAGTTTCACAGGCGATGAGCCAGCATCCTCCCAACTGTCTGCTCTGAACCATGTTGCCCCACTATCTCTGAGGAGTTTTGAGAGGCTCAAAGCACAGGGCAAAGAAAACAGGATGCAAGGAGGAGGAGACTTTTTAAAGCTTGAGTGTCTTAAGAGGCAAAAACCACTGGTAGTCGAAGTTTGGCAAACCCATTAAAATGTACTTTCTTCCCACGTACCCTTTCCCTCTCCCCAATTACAACAAGGATAGGACTGTCTGGTAATTTCTGCTGTGCCCTTTGTGAATGAATGAGTGGGAGGCAGGGAAGGTTCTAGAGGAATTACAATTCTGTATGAAGTTTGGAAGCCAGACCAGTAATGAACCTTGGTTAAATGGTATATTAGAATGGTCAACTAGATTTGGAAGTCAGACGACCTGTGTTCAAATCCCATCTCTGCTAAATCTTGGGCGAATCACTTCCTGTCTTTGGGCCTTAGTCTCCCATCTGTAAAATGAAAGAGGTAGGCTAGGTGATTGTTAAGGTATCTTCTGGTTCTAAACGCTGTGATTCCTTTGCTGACTCTGGTCTCCAACCTGGAAGCCTAGGTTGTTATTGCTCCTTAGCTGGATGTGGAGGGGGAGGAGGAGGAGGCCTGGCTTTTCTGATAGGGTCTGATTTGCTGTTCTCAGAGACCAAACAAAGAGACCCCAGACAAAGAGACCCTGCAGGGTTGTTGTCTGCTCTACGAGACCCTTTTGTGGGACTGATGGGGGAGGCCATTGAGTAGGAGGCTGGGAGCTTGTACCAACAGTGTGGCTCAGAGACTTCTGCTCTGGGGACAGTGAAAAGGGGGTCAGAGGTCTGAAAGCAATGGCTGATCCCCCAGGAGTCCGAGGAACAATGATGCTATATTAGGGCAGTCTACATACACCAATAGCCAGAAACAAATCTGGGTGTGATGGAGCCTTTGTCACAAGCTTGAGATTCTCTCGACCCCATTTCCCTGGCTACCAGACACACCATTGTAAGATGTTTCTGGCGCCACCCCCAATAGTATTTCACAGAAATTAAAATAATCCTAACTCTTCTTTCTGTAACCCTTCACAGATTATAAAATGCTTTATGAACAACTGTATGAGGACGACAATGTTATTATCTCCATTTTACAGATAAGGAAACTGGAGCTCAGAGAGGCAAAGTCATAAAGTTAATAAGTGATTGACCTGGGATTCAAAACCAAATCATACCCATAAAGTTGGGAAAGAATGCAAAGGTCATCTACTCTTATTTCCTGCTTTTACAGAAAAATAAACAAAGGCTCAGGGAGGTCTATACCATGCCATCTCTCTGGGAATAGCCGAGTATCTGTACCCTGCCCAAGAACAGAACCCTTAAGGAAAGTAGCCACCCCCAGATCATCCTTTACAGACATTTGGACATTCATTCCCTGCTTCAGAATTGAACAGATTTGTCTCCTTTCCATTGATCTAGGAAGAAACAATGATATCATCCGAGAGGAGGGTGGACACATCCTCTGTGGCCAGCTAATCCCTCCTCCTTTCAAGGGCACATGTACTCAGGAGTACAAGAACCCATGGTTAAATTTCTAGTGTGAGCATTTATGCCTCAGAAACTGGCAAATACTACTGATCAAGACTTGACTTATTGTTTGGTTCTGTAGTGTTAATTAAACTTAAAAATATGTCATGAACACTTTTTTTTCCTAGAGAGCTAGTTGTTAAACATTTACCAACACA
The DNA here is from genome assembly GCA_023548195.1 of Bettongia penicillata ogilbyi. Taxonomy (NCBI): domain Eukaryota; kingdom Metazoa; phylum Chordata; class Mammalia; order Diprotodontia; family Potoroidae; genus Bettongia; species Bettongia penicillata. The sequence goes on from JAJHZJ010000612.1 coordinate 6,517,188, forward strand.
ACCCTGCGTGTATCCCGGTACAGAGTAATTAAGGGTTTGTCTAATAGCTCACTCCTATGACAAACCATCCACCTTATCCCTGAGTAAGGACCTAGTCCTCTGCCAGTTCCCCCAGCTGGCCTCCTGAAGAACCAAAGAGCAGCCAAAACATAAGCGCTCTCTCTCACTCTCTCTCTCTCTCTCTCTCTCTCTCTCTCTCTCTCTCTCTCTCTCTCTCTCTCTCTCTCTCTCTCTCTCTCTCTCTGAAAGACACTTGTTGCCCCCTAGTGGCTTGTTGTATTAAAGTCCTTGTCCCTACTTCCCCGGGACGGTGGCCAGAGAGTTGTTTCAGGATCCACCAGGACCCGACTCTCCCTTTAGGCTCAAATTTGTGGCAAGGTTTGAGCCCACAGAAGGGAGGTTTGCTTGGTTTCAAGCCAAGTCGTCTGGATGGATGGCTTCAACCCTGGTCTCACCATACCCCATTCTGCCCTTTGGGGTTAGTGGTATTGCTGAAGTCACACACAAAATTAGGCACATGTGGTATCCCCCAAAATGCAAAAACATGCACACACAGTGGAATAAATCCCCCTTCAAATATACAAACAGCACTGAACTGCAACTCACGTATAATAGTATATATACCCCATCCTATGTTTCCATAGGGGGCAGCTAGGTGGCTCAGTGTATAGAACAGTGTTATAGACTCATCTTCCTGAATTCAAATCTAGCCCCAGACACTTACTAGCTGTGTGACCCTGGGCAAGTCACTTAACCCTGTTTATCTCAGTTTCCTCATCTATAAAATGAACTGGAGAAAGAAATGGCAAACCACTCCAGTGTCTCTGTCAGGAAAACCCCAAAGGAGGCCACACAGATTAAGACTTGACTGAACAGAATATTTCCCTGTTAATATCAGCAGACCCCTTCTACCACTCTCTCCCCAATACATACAATGTAGTAGCTAGGAAAGAGTGAAGATGGTGTCAGGAACTTTCAGAGCCATAGATCATAGATTTAGAGCTAGAAGAGACCTCAGAGTCCATGTAGTCCCCCTTCATTTTACAAATGAAGAAATTGAGGCCCAGAGTGGCTAGTGATGTGACCAAGGTTACACAGGTAGTGCCCAAGGCAGAATTTGAACCCAGGCTTTGGAACTCCAGAACCAATACTTTTACCACTGTTTCTCTGAGCTTTTGGGAGGGAATAGGTGTTCAGTTTTATTGATCTCTGTCTTCTTATCTTCTCAGGGTCATCTTTCTTCAGCCCAATGAGAGCTAGGAGCAGGTCAATCCTCTACTTACCCTTGCCTGCACCCTCAGCCATCCCCCTCCAGCCTCGGTTTGACCTCTCTCTCCTCCATGCAGGGAGAAGATGAGTGGGGGCTGCCCAGAGCAGGAGCCCCCCCGTGCACTGGCCTGCTGCAGTGGCAGTGGTGTGCCCCTCCTCACGGAGGACATGCAGGCCCTCACCATCCGCACACTGTCAGGCACGGATGTCAACAAACACTATGACCTCATCCGGGAGCTGGGCAAAGGCACCTATGGCAAAGTGGACCTGGTGTCCCACAAGAGCACAGGTGGGTTCTGGGATGGCCTGAGTCCCTAGATGGAGTGTACCTATTGTGCCTAAATGTCCACAGGAACATTAGGGCATATTACTCTACTTGTACACCAAAATGTAGGTCATACATGTCTATACACACAGAGATATGTAGCCTATGTATCTGAACTGGCATACATATGTGGTTTGTATGTGGCAGTGCATACACACACACACACACACAGAGGTATAGTGTGGGCTATAACCTACATATATAGTCTGCATGTGTCCATGCAGTTAGGGGACTGTCTTCAGCAAGGGCCATCACCCAGCAGAAGGGTGGAAAGCAAGAGGAAGATGATGGAAAAGGGCATGCTAATGGTGCCACCACACACATGTACCCATCCTCACAGCATTATCTCACTTGCAGGGACCAAGATGGCTCTGAAGTTCGTGAATAAAAGCAAGACAAAACTGAAGAATTTCCTTCGGGAGGTCAGCATCACCAATACGCTTTCCTCCAGCCCTTTCATCATCAAGGTCTTTGATGTGGTGTTTGAGACCGAGGACTGCTATGTCTTTGCGCAGGAGTATGCGCCTGGTGGGGACCTCTTTGACATCATCCCACCCCAGGTATCCCCCATGGCCAAATTTCTGGCCTTTTCCCCTTGGAGTCAACATCTGGGGTGACATGCTCTTCTCTCCCTCCAGGATAATTCAGCCCAGCCTCTCCCCCCAGCCTCCACAGGAAGGACCTGAGGATCTAGGGTCTGGAAATTTGGTTGGAGCCTGACTCCTAGGGAACAGGGGAGGAGAATGTCAGTTTGCCTCTTTGTGGACACTTCCCTTCCTCTGCCTCCTAGGGCAACCAGAGTCCTGACCCATAGGCTGACCTATGGAACTCTGGTCCATAATAACAGCAGCATTTATAGGGGGCTTTAAGGTTTGCAAAGTTTATGTATGTTATCTCATTTGATTTTCACAAGAACCCTATGAGGTAGATGTTATTATTTTCCTCATTTTACAGATGAGGAAACCAAGGCTGAGAGGTTGAGCAATTGCCCACGATCACACAGCTAATGAGTGTCAGACAGACCAGGTCTAAAATCCCAGAGGACATCCAGACAAGAGAAACCAGGGCAGGAAATCCTCCTCTCCTCCAGAAGCCAATCCCAGTCAAGCATAGAAAAACAGGCTCAAAAGGTCCCACAGGAGAAAGGGGGATTCGAAAAGCTTGAATTAAAATAAAGAATGGCTCTTTCCCCAGAGTAGGACCCAGGGAGTATGATTCGGGTTAGCCATATAGTCTCCTTCACCCTCTGGTTAAGGACTGCGGCAGAATAGGCTATGAAGAGGTCAATCCATCCATCCCCCTGCCTCCACTCAGCCCAACACCCAAATCTAGTCAGGAAGAAGGACCATCTTAGCATAACAGAGCACAAGTTTTCAGGCCTAGAGGGCTCCCCTACCAGTTGTGCTGACCCCATAATTGCTTCCTTTGCTGGCCTTGGTGGGGAGGCAAGGAAGGGAGGAGGTAGGGAAGGAGGTAGAATCATACACTCATAAAGTGTTAGTTCTAGAAGATCTTAGGAATCATCTGGTACATTCTTCTCCTTTTACAAAGGAAGAAACCAAACTTCTGAGGTTAGATGACTTGCCCAAGGTCGCCCACCTAGAACGTGGCAAAGCTGAGAGCAAGACCTTGTACTCTTGGCTCCACATCCCAAGTTTTCCCACTGCATTTGCTGCCTCTGGTAGTGATGACAGCAAGAGCAGCCCTTCACATCTCTGTCACCCTTTCTTCTTTCCAAAGCACCTTCATTTCCCTTCTATCTCTGCCCCCACACACTCCTGTGAGGTAGATATTTTTATCCCCATTTGCAGAAGGGAAACGGAGGCCTAGGAGAGTTTAAGTGACTGAAGATCAAGGAGTGGTAGTGGTAGAAGTGAGATTAGAACACAGGTCTCTAACCCTTCATGGAGGGTCGCTCAGCTACCAAGGAAGAGAGCTAGGGCTAAACCGCAGGTTGCGTGACCCCCAGGTCAAGGCACTGGGGATCTTCGTTGCTTAACCCAGGGTCAGTTCAGTTAAACAAAGAGACTTTGTTATTTTCTTATTGCGTCATTACACATCTTGACCCCATTTGGGGTTTTCTTGGCAAAAATACTGGACTAGTTTGCCATTTTCTTCTCCAGCTCATTTTACAGATGAGGAAACTGAGGTAAACAGGATTTAGAGACTTGCCTAGGTTCACATAGCTAGTAGGTGTCTGAGGCCAGATTTGAACTCGGAAAGATGAGTCTTCCTGACTCCAGGCCCTCCCCTCTATTCCCTGCCCCCATAAGCAGAAGCAGCATGGAGTCATCGGAAGAGGTTAGAGGCAGGCAACTTCAAATCCCAGCTCTGTCACCGGCCACATTTGAGCAAGTCCCTTCTCAGCAGCAATTTCTTCATCTGTAAAAGGACAAGGCTAGATGAGATCATCCAAGGAACTTTCAGCTCAGAAGTTCTTACTAAGCACCTACTAGGCACAAGGCATGGTTCTAGGTGTTGGAGGTACAAATATGGAAATGATTCAAGCCCTGCTCTGAACAAGGCTAATGGAACAGGGGCAAGTACAAAGGAGAGGTCCAGACAGAGCGTCCGAAGGAGCAGAGAGAACTTTTACTGGGAAGGAGTAAACCCTTCAGGGCGTACTAAGGGCCCCGGGGAGGGTTGTGTGGGATGGCGCCTTCTGATCCCCTGTACTCCGCCTCAGGTGGGGCTCCCCGAGGACACGGTGAAGAGATGCGTGCAGCAGCTCGGCCTGGCCTTGGACTACATGCACGGCCGGCACCTGGTACACCGGGACGTCAAGCCCGAGAACGTGCTGCTCTTCGACCGCGACTGCCGACGGGTGAAGCTGGCCGACTTCGGCATGACCCGCAGGGTGGGCTGCCGCGTGAAGCGGGTCAGCGGCACCATCCCCTACACGGCCCCCGAGGTGTGCCAGGCAGGCAGGGCCGAGGGCTTTGCGGTGGACACCGGCGTCGATGTCTGGGCCTTCGGCGTCCTCATCTTCTGCGTCCTCACAGGAAACTTTCCGTGGGAAGCCGCCTCGGGTACGGATGCCTTCTTTGAGGAGTTCGTGCGGTGGCAGAAGGGGAGGCTCCCGGGCCTGCCTTCCCAGTGGCGGCGTTTCACCGAACCAGCCCTGCGGATGTTCCAGCGGCTGCTCGCCCTGGACCCTGACAGGCGGGGGCCAGCCAAGGAGGTCTTCCGCTTCCTCAAGCACGAGCTCACCTCGGAGCTCCGCCGGCGGCCGTCTTGCCGTGCCCGCAAGCCTGCTGGTGACCGCCTGCCCGCCGGGTCGCACCGCCAGGAGGCCCCAGCACCACTCAAGAGGACGGTGCTGACCGAGAGCAGCGGGACCAGGCCCTCCCCTCCCACCCCTCCTGAATCTGGCCTTACCTCACCAGGGCCGGCCAGCAGGACGGATGGGCGTCAGGACAAGAGCAAGGGGCAGCTGGTCCTGGCCACGGCAATAGAGATTTGCGTCTGAGCTGCCCCCCCCACCCGATGGCAGTCCCCCCTTCAAGGGCTCCTCTGTGGCAACTCCTCGGGAGGGCTCCTCACCCCAACCAATGGTTGCACCCATGAGGCTAGCAAGAACCCCCCAGACCCAGTGGGTGAGGGGGACACAGGGGGACGGGGGACTCAGGGTGGGGAGAGGACCTTCTTTTGCCTGCTAAAGGAAACAGGAGTCACTGTTCCCAAAGCAAAAAAGAAACACGGTTAGACAATAGTGATATCGTAGTACTAGCCTGAGTAGCTCTACACAGATCAGTCGGGACAGAGATAGAAGAATGCCCTGCTCAGATGATGAGGAGCTGGTGGCCCCACAGCACCAGGCTCCAGGCACTAGCCCTCCCCTCAAGGAGGAAGGCAGTGGGGTTGGGAACCGCAGGGCTGGACTGCAGCAATTCCACAGGGGCCTCGGGGAAGACATTAACCAAAAATCTGTATGAGGGGCCAGGAAGGACATAGATAGGACAGTACTTGCCCCCCTGCCACTAAGATAGTGAGGGGCCCAGAACCTGGACCAAGAGGGACAGACTGCCAGAGCAGACCCAAGGTTTGGAGGGAGGATCCTGTGGGTCACAGGGCTGCGCTTAGGGGCATTATCCCCAGACCAGCTAAGGGGGCAGGGCTAATGCCAATCTGCTTTCTCCACCCTTGTTCCCCACCCACCCCTAATTCCTTTTCCCCATTTTACCAATTTCGCTGGACTGTCTGAAGTCTTTCAGTCTATCCTAACCATTCTGTCCATCCCTGGCTTTCTCCTTTCCCCATCTCTTTCCTACCCTCTCCTTCTATCAGCCCAGACTCTGCCTCCTCTGTCTTGGGTATCACCCTCTCCTCAGGCCCTTAGCTTTGCTTTTCCCTCCTCTTTGCCTTTGGGAAAGAGAGAGGGCTAGGTTTTCCTTAGAGGGCAGGGAGAGAGAAGGGGCTGTTGATCCCCATGTCTTGGTGGAGGCCCCAGGATCAGAGAAAGCTCTCACTGATGAAGACAGGAGAGAGATCCAAGGTTCTGGGCCATATAGAGCAGGGAAGGGGGAGCAACCGCAGTAGCTCCAGCCCCTGGTTCCGAGCCCTGCATGCTCCAGAACTGTGAGCAGGGCAGGCCCCAGGACAGGCAAGGAGAAAATGGCAACCAGAAGAAAGAAAGGAAGGACACAGGGAAAAACTGACCCAGCTACCTGAAAAATGTAGCAAATGTGTAGTGTGTGTACGTGAGTGTGTGTGTGTGTATGTGTGTGTGTGTCCCAGACATAGAACATAGAATGTCAGAGTTAGAGGAGATCTTAAGAGTTCATTTAGTCATAGGATCTTAGATTTAGAACTGAAAAGGACCTCTGATTTTACTGATGAGAAGTAAGGCCCAGAGAGGAGAAACCCCAGGTTACAGTGCATGTAAGTACCAGAGCTGATTACTCCTCAAGAGGGGTAATGGGTCCCCCTAATGGAAGGGGACTGGTCACACATGATAGGCCTGTGACCCACTTTGCCATGTCAGTCCTGTCATCTTTCCCATCTGCCTGGGATAGTTGTCAGTGGGGATATGGCCAGAATTCAGGCGTTAGGGGGTGGGACTGAGAGATAGAGCCTCAATGCAACGAAAGGAGAGAGAGAGCAGGGCGAGGATTTGTCTAGTCCAAACTCATCTAAATTCTTATGCCTAGGTCATTAGGCCTTCCTTCTGACTCTCCTTTGAGTCAGAGTAGGAAGGGAATCCCCTACATTGGACTGGGGGAGGGAATACCTGTCTTCCCCTTCCTATTCCCCCAACCTAAACAAGGATAAGGAGTACTTTTAGGAGATATCAATAAAGAATGATCTTAGTAGGAATCCTGACAGAGGCCCAATAAGCAATTGATTCCCATTGCCAGTGGCCTAGGGACAATGGCCTGTCTAGCAAGACAGGTGGCTGGGGGCAGAAAACATGACTCCCTAGCAGAACTTCCCTATCCTGGGCTGGGATGAAGAGTTTTCTGGAGGCCTAGGGGGAGGAGAGGGTGGCCAGGAGACTGAGGGTCCGAGATTGTGCAGAGCAGTGCAGGGGTATTGTTACGGGGATAGAGAGAGTAGTTCTAGTCAGGCAGCCATGGGCTCCAATCCCTGAGCCTGTCTAGGAGTACTGCCTCAGAGGAATCCTGCCCCAAGGAAATCCAATATTTTGTCTGGCAAGGGCCAACACCACCCTGGGATGGGGCAAAGGCTTGGGCCCTATCAGAATGGAAGACTCAAAGCTAGAAGGGACCTCTAGTTAAACGCTTTCATTTTACAGAAGAGACGGAGGCAGTCCAAGGTCTATATTCAGTTAGTTACAAAGCCAGGACTCAGAGCCTAGTCTTCTGACTTCTAGCCCTGGGTTCTCCCTATCAACAGGGTGGTAGTGGGGCCCTAGAACTGAGGAAGGACCCAGGGCAGAAGCAGCCCTGATGGAGGATTCCTTGACCTTTTCCCTCCCTTGCAGGGGGTTTGTGTCAGAAATGGCTCAGTAAGTTTGGGTTGGGATCTGACTTGCCAGCTGTAGTACCCTAGGTCGGTCAGGCAACAGTCACTTACCCTGTACCAGGGTCTTGCCTACATCTACTGGGAGGAACTTGGGTGAGGGAGGGAGCTGTGTAAGGGACAGTAGGAATAAATGTGAGTGGGTGAATGAAGGTATGAATGCCCTGCCTCACCCAAAGGTGAGTCTCTTCAACTGGCCCCTGATAAAAGGGGGAAACAGGACTCACAGGTCACACCAGTCTCCACCAAAGCCCTCAGGGAACCAGGCAAGGATCCTTGAGTGAGGGCATGGTGGTACAATGGAAATACATCAGGAGTAGGCATCTCCCTGCCAGTCTAAGAGGAAGACTGAGGAAATGAGAGTGGGGGCCCACCCCCACAAGGAACCCCTCTTTCCCAAGCTCCCCACCACCCCTGGCTCTTCAGGGGAGTCTCAGCAATAACCTCATATCTGGTGGGGCCAGGGAATCTAGGGGCAGCAGATTCAAATGGTTCCCCATCCTCCAGTCCCTCCTACCCAGCCAAGGCCTCCTGTTCCTCCCCATCCCACCACAGCCTCCACTGACAGAGGAGGCTCCAGGGACCCCTTGCAAGCCCAGATGACCTGGTCAACACCTCACCCTCAGGGTTGGGGGTCCCTCATCCCCATCAATCCAGAAAAGGGTAGGCACTGGCAGCACCCCACTCTTTCCATCAGGGCCTGAGCCCCTCTGTATCCAGCACTCAGGTGAGGGATGGGGGGGTAGGCTTTGGGGAGCAGCCCCCAGCCTGTCTGGCCCCACCCAATGTCTCTGAGTGGGATGGGACCCCAGGTGGCTCCTGGGGGTGGAGTGCCACACACACCCATCCTACACCAAGCAACATCCGCCAATCCCCTCCCCACAGATCACTCAAAAGGGCTATTGACTCTCACCCCAGACCTAGGCACAGTTTACAACCAAGCTGACCCTACATTGGCCTCAGCCTCTTTCCATTCTCTTCAAAGAGGGGCAAAGGTTCTTAGACACTTCCAGGGCAAAGTCAGGCTTAAAGTTGGAGAGGGGAAAGGGAAGGGGAGGGCAGAGAAGGGCAACATACCTAGCCCAGCCAAGATTCCAAGTGTCTCCTTGAGGGGCCTTCCCTTCTCCAGCAGGCATTGGTTCCCTCTGGAGATGTGCTAGGGAAGTAGCAAATGCCCCTCTCCTTCCCTAGCCCCATCTCAGTGGAGATCCCTGCTTCCTCATCCCCTTCCCTTGGGCAGTCCCAACAGGGCAAGCCCCAGGCCTGGAGCCAGGCAAGGCCCTGAGACCAAGCGGTGCCCAATCCTGGACTCTTCATCTTTGACTCCTCCTTTTGCCTTAGGCCTCTTCGAAGTCCTGATCTCTCTGTGCAATAATGCTGAAGCGAGACTCCGCCGTAGACAAACTTCTCAAACTTTTTTTTAAAGATCCCGTTGAGGTTTTTCTCTCATTGTAGAATCAAAAATTGTTAGAATGGGAAGGGGACCATATGTACCATCTACTCCAACCCCCTCATTTTACCAATGAGGATGCTGAGGCCCAGAGAGGGTAGGTGACCTCCCCTAGGTCACACAGCAAGTTTGTGAGAGAGCCAGGACTAGGGCCACGGTCTTCTGATTCATGGTCAGTCTAGAGCTCTTCATGCTACACCTTGCTGCCTTCTCTGGCCATCGGATTGGGAACCTTTGCCACATAAGAGAGGTTTTGGTCACAGATGTTTACCTCAGTTTATGTCACTGTCAAAGAAACAAAAATATACATATATAGCAAAAAAAAAAAAAAAACCACGATAGATGTGAAAACCGCAAAACAACAAATATCCCTAGTAATTCTTCCTGTTGTGAAAGTGCAGTGTGTGTTTCCCAAGTGGGCGGGATTATCCACCTGTCCTGCCTGGCCTTGCTTCCTGTCTGCAGTCTGTCAAACACCCCCGGACCATGCCCACCACTTTTTTTGGACTGATCAGGGACTGAAGGGTAAATCAAATCTCCCTCCCACAATGAAATCTCCCTGTGAACTGGTGCTTCTCAATTTTTCACCCAGTAGCTGTGCACTAGGGTGGAGTGGGAGGGTTAGGAGGAAGAACCTTTGTGGTTTCCCAGGGTAGAGTGTGTCAGGAGCACCAAGAAAAGGAGCCCAGTGCCAAGCGACTGTTGAAACCCTCCTGGCCAGCCCCTACAACCCAGAGCGATCGGGAATCTAGAAGCCAAGCTGGAGAGCAGATCATGGGTGGGGTGGATGGGGAAGGTCTTCAAGAAAGGAGGTTGGATGCTATGGTCTTTTTTCATGGGCCAGGTCAGGCATTGGGCCCAGGCCTGAGCTCAGGAATTCCTGAGCCCCAGAGGCCTGGTTAGCCCCACCGCCACCACCACCACCTCCCAAGCTCTGGCACCTCTCCTCTATATTCTCTGGGCTGGGCAGATCCAAATTGGGAGAAACCCCCAGTTAGTCTCTCCCAGTATACCCAGAGCCCAGCCTGCAGCAACCCTCTAGGCCTTCCTCACTTCCATCAATGCCCTGAGGTGGTCATCTAACACTATGCTCAGTGGGGGATCCCTGGGGCTTCCTCCTTGGCCCAAATATTGTTGGGCTATGAGTTTGAGGATAAAAATGTATGTATGCTCTCCCTACACTGAGCCTGGGATGGGAGACCAGAGTTCATCTCCTACTGAGAAACTACCACTACCCTGCAGTCCTATTCCTCTCTGAAGACCTCATTGTCCTGTCTTCCTCCACCCCACCCAAGTGTTTGTAAATACTTTGGAATCCTTTGTCCCTATAAGAAGGAGGTTTTTAAATGTGTTATTTACTTCTATATTAATGACAATTGCTATAAAATAAAGGGTTAAAAAAAAAAACCAGAGACTGAGTCTCCTTCTGGGTTTCCTAAAGGATGAGGCTGGATTGTGGATTGTGGCTGGATTTGAACTCAGGAAGAGGCCGTGAGGCTTTGAGAGGATGGCCTCAGTGGGAAGGAAACAACATTCTCATGATGCTAGTACATGGGCTGCTTTCAGTCTGGCAGTGTCTGTGTCTATGGGTCAATTGAGGACAGACTCAGAGGTACAACCTCTCAGCAATAAGAGCATCCTGGCTCATTCCCCCATTCAGTCTCCTGTCTAGGAAATAGGAATTTGGCTCATTTTGAGGGTATTTAATGCAGCCCTCCTACTAGTAGCCATTCAACCAAGGCATTCAGGAAGTACTTTGATTAGGGCATAAATGAGACACAGACCAGAGACCAGCAGCAAGGAGGAAACTCACAGCATCAATAGGGAAGTCCCAGAGATTTGGGTAGACTTGAATCTTCTTCAAAGAACAGATTGGTGTCCCCACACAGTTCTATGACTTCTCCCCCTGCTACATAACCATCCAAGCCACAACTCCTGCTGATCCCCGCTGAGTCAAGAAGCCTCAGACACCAACTAAGGAAAGCCAAGCGTCTGATGCCTCTTCTAGTGATCCTGGAGTCCTCCCTCAGATGCTCTGAATGGCCAGCTCTTCTCCACTCCATCCTTTCCCAGTGTCACTTCTTGGCACTGCATTCTGAGAAATGGCATCTTCCTCTAATCATCCTTTTATGCTACGTTGTTTCTGCTTAGTCATTTTTCAGTTATGTCCAAATCTTTGTGACCCCATTTGGGATTTTCTTGGCAAAGATACTAGAGTGGTTTGCCCTTTCCTTTTCCAGTTCATTTGACAGATGAGGAAGCTGAGGCAAACAGTTGAGTGACTTGCCCAGGGTCACACAGCTAGTATCTGAAGTCAGATTTGAACTCAGGAAGAGGATGCCACCTAGCCACCCCAAATGCTAGGGGAACTGCTCAAATGCATTTGGCAGGAATCCCTTCTGTGGAAAGAAGAGTTACCTACGTATATAGGACTTAGAGCTGGGTTTGGGGGAAGAGTACTGACCCTGGAATCATAAAACTTAGGTTAACCTGGATGCCTGTGGGCATTCCATTGAGCTTCCCTTGGCCTCAGTTTATTCATCTGTACAATGAGGGGGTTGGGCTAGATGAGGTCCCTTCCAGCTCTGGATCTATGATCCAAATGAATTTTAAAACCTAATAAAACCCTCTTATTTTAGAGATAAAAAACTAATAGAAAGTTTTAAGTGATATGCCTAAAGTTAGATAATAAGTGAGCATCAGAGCCTGGCTTTAAACACAGGCTTCACGGTCCCCCAGCTCTAGCATTCAGTCACTGCGTGCCTTGCTTAATGGATCTTAGAGAACATGGAGTCCTCCCCATCCCCTTGCCTCTGTACATTTCTGGAAGAAATGCCTTTGCCACTGCAAACCTCTCTGAAGAGTAGAATGTCCAAGGTGGAAGAGAACTTAGAAGCCATCATGCTCATTTTTCAGTTGTTTCTAACTCTTCATGACCCCATTTTGAGAGTTTTCTTGGAAAGATACTAGAGTGGTTTGCCATTTCATTCTCCAGCTCATTTGACAGAAGACAAAACTAAGGCAACAGGGTTAAGTGACTTGCCCAGGGTCACACAGCTAATAAATGTTAAGGCCACATTAGAACTCATGAAGATGAGCCTTCCTGCTTCCCAGCCCAGTGCTCTATCCACTGCACCACCTAGCTCTATCCACTGAGCCACCTAGCCGCCTCTCTTTATTTTACAGGTAAGTAACCTGAGACCCAGAAAGAACAACAATAAATAGTCCCATTTCTCTGTCCCTTTACAATTTACAAAGTATTTCCCTACCAACAACTTTGTGAGGAGATGTGCCAAGTGCAATCCTCTCCCATTTTACAAGAGGGGAAGACCCATTTAGAGGGGAAATACCATATCCTTGCTGACACAGGAAATAAGAAACAGATCACCTCTTCCTCAGACCTCGGTTTATTTCCTGTCACTTGGACCTCTGCAGCCTGCCTGCTCTAACTCTGCCTAGAAACACAGCCTGACAATTACACTCCATTAAACTAAAGGCTCAGCATCTCACTTATTCTCTCTCCTGGTTTCAGACCTACCTTTAGATCCATATTTCTGGCTGTGATTCCCCCCCTCCCCCCCTCCATTCTGTCTTATTCCACCACCACCTGAGCTTCAGATATGACACCTTTCTTTTCTGCTCAGAGGTCTGGAGATAGACTCCTCAGTTTTCTTCTATACAGCCACCACACAGTGGTTCTGGTCAGAGTCTCCTTTCTGCTTGGCTCTCTAAACTCTATAGAAAGGGAAAAGCAACTTCATATCCCTGAAACAAATGTTCTTACGGTAAGAGTTCTTAGCAGGTTTTTATGTCCTGGACCCCTCTGGCAGTCTTGTGAAACCTACGGACCTCTTCTCAGGATGATGTTATTAAACTCATGAAATAAATAAGATTTAAGAGGAAACCAAATATATTGAATATCATTTGTGGACAGACTGTGACCACATGAGATACAGCAGTACATCTCGGTAATTTTGAAGTCGGGATGAGTGTAAAAGATATTCTGTAATGTGATAGGAAAAGGTCTGTGCCTTCTACTGGTGAAAGTCACAAGTATTGCAAATGCTACTGCAGCTTATTGCCTATTTTCAGAATTGAAGGAACTGCTAAATTTTAGGTGAAGATTAGTGAAAATAAAGATGGAAGGGTGTTTTCTCCCCATCCAAAGTTCACTGACCCTCTGAAATCTATTGGTGAAGTCAGGTTAAGAACCTGAGCTATAAAGGGGTATTTACTTCTAGTTGCATTAGGTAAACAGAGAGTAAAAGTCATTGCAGCGTCACAATGTCTCAAAAAAGGTTTACAAAGTTACTGCTGGTGTTCCTGGAATTAGAACTTGACCTGCTATTTCTTAGCGGTCATATCTCCGAGTCTGTAGTATCTCCATCCAGGTGAGCTCCCCTCAGTCTCTTTGGCCCTGGTTTGGTTTTTTTTTTTAAATCCCAGGACTGGGGTGGTCCTGGGTGCCCTACCCCCAGAATGAGGAAGAATAGATATTATCTCAATTATCTCCTTTGGCAGCTTCTGCAATTTAGTTCTGTTTTGGGTAACAAAGGCAAGCATGCTTATGGGAACACTGGGCTTCTCAGGGCACAAAAAAACAGTATTCAGAATCATTCAGGGATGGGAGGACAGCCCAGAGTCAATCTAAGTCTTAAAAAGCCTCATTCTTCACCAAGGAATGCTACCAATGCAAGCTATTATTGGAAGCTTGAGAAGTTTGGGGGTGTCCCCAACCAATAAAGTGACATCAGGGAGGGAAAGCATAGTCTCCCCAAAACTGTCTCTCAGTGGGATAACAAGACTTCCTAGTGTCTCCCCACACACATCCTTCATCCTACTCCCCTGCCCCCGCCCCAAGTCCATAAAGTTTCCTCCACTTTCTGCTCTAATTAGTGCTTCTGCCACCAAGCAAAGCATTCAGGAGATGCTCTCTTTTAAGATCTTGAAGCCAAAAGCTGGCCCCTCCATCTTTTCCTGTATCCTCCTCCACAGTGAGTCATCCAATCACAACATGCTCAGTCAGCTGTTTAAAGTGAAAACTCGACACTGAGAGGAATTTCCGGGTCTCAGCTCTAGGCATGTTGCAGGTACTCATCTGAGTCACAACTTCCGCTTGGCACAGCTTCCCACAGATCTGTTTGGCTGGGTTCTTCCTCTCAGTCACCTATACTTCTCTCTGCCCCCTCATTCCCCCTTTCAGTCAACTGACTTTTCTCACCTTCCCACACCTAGAATCCTAGGACTTGGAGCTGGAGGCCACTTCAAAGTTCAAGTCCACCCCACCCCTCATTTTATAGAAGAGGAAACAGACCTAGAGACGTTAAACGATTATACTACAAGGCACACAAGTGATAAATGACAGGGCCAGAAATTGAACTCAGGTTTCTGATTTCAAATCCAACCCTTTTCCCAATACACCATGCTGTCTCCCTCTCACTGTGCTAACCTGCGTGCCTCTAGGTCAGAATACCCCATTATTGGAAGGTATATTCAAAAGTCAAGGTCCTATCACTTACTAACTTCTTGACTGAGCAAGTCATGTGACCTTTCTAGATCTCACTCCCTCATCTGTAAACTAGAGAGGGGTGGATTTCTCTTCTTTCAAGGGCCCTTCTGGCTCTAAATTCTATTGGTTCCTGCCCTGTGGGAAATACATAAAAAGTTTCCTGGCTATGACAACGTCTGATTGGCCAATGGTTCTGTTGCCCAGATTTGTTGCTTAAATTCTGACTCCCCCCTCACATTGCTCCATCTTCATGCTCAGGGTATAAGTAGGAAGGGAGCTTTGGACCTCAGGATGTATCTTCAGGAGAAGATAATATAAAGAAATGTTGCAGGTGGGAAAGATACAGCCGAGCCCTGAGTCCTTTAAGTGAAAGTTGTCTTCCTAAGGACTCCCTTCCCCCCTACCAGTTCTGCTAGGATAGTGACCCTTCAGTCTTTTCTACCACCAGTCTTTCTATGACACTTGGGCTATCCAGATTCCTCTATAGTTATTGGTCGGGGAAGAAGGAAAATTCTCGGATCCTACTGAAACACATTAGAGCTAAAAGTAAAGTTTTCCTAGGTGTTCTCTGACAACGAGATGGCCCCTTGTCCTTGTCAAGTCCAGTCCTTCTACATGTGCCCTTAAATCCCATCACCTCCTACCTTCTTGGGCAAATCACAGCCTCAACCACCCCTCATCTCTCTCTAATCTCCAGTCCCTTCCGATCCACTGATTCTTTACCTACTTGCATTCAAACATGCCCAAGTCTCCTCATTACTTTTTTGTCTCCTCATTCTTAAAAAGACTTCACTAGACCTACCATCTCCTTAAGCTTTCATGCTTTCTCTCTTCCCCACTTCCCAACTAAAATCCCTGAAAAAGTCATCTACATTCATGGCTCCCACTACCTCTCCTCTCACAACCCTCAAGCCTTTGCAATCTAGCTTTTGCCTCATCTTACCTACTCTCTCCAAAGTTACCAATAATCTCTTTATTGCTGAATTAATGCTTTTCTCTCAGTTCTCACCTTTCTTGCCTCACCTATATGTTTCATTTGATGCTGGTGACCAAACTCTCCCTTTTACACTTTCTCTTCTTTGAGTATCTATGACACAACCCTCTTCCTGATTCTCCTACTTGTCTAACTACTCCTCTGGTTTATCTGTGGGGATTATAATTGCCCAATCTACAAGAAAAACCCCTGAGGCAGAGCTCTGAGCTAATGGCACTTTATTAAACGTTCCATGGTACCCTCTAACAAAGTGGACCTCAGATCTTCCTCATGATCTGAGATGCCACTTGGTACCTAGGACCTTGTTTTTATAGGATTTGATACCCAAATATACAAAAGAAGCATGGTAAAATACAGAATCTCATTGGTTGACAGACCTTGTTCTTGAGTGTCAAAAATGACATATCAACAGGGTTACAAACTGGGTGAAGCATGGATCATCTCCACTGACTAAGTCATAAGATGGTCATAAGGTGGCCACCTACTCATGTTGGACATGAGACAGCAGTCCAGACATACAAAAGTAGGTTGGAGGACTTTCCAAAGAATCAAGGCATCCCGTCCATGCTGGGTTTGGACATGGAATTTGAGTACAACAGGATGGAGATATCTTTGTCAGCATTCTTGTGATTGAACATATGAGCTTCATAACTGGTAAACGAATAGCAAACATTACATTAAAGTTTAAATCTCATTATAAAGGCCTACTATAAGACTTCTTATCTAATTTTCCCTATATGACTTACATTAAATATCAAACTGATTAATATTAATTGGAATAGAGTAGGGATCCAAATGAATCATATCTCACGCTTAATGCTCCTTAATTTGGGATGATCCCTATAGCTATGCTCTGGTTTGGCCCTCTTCCCTTCTCTCTCTACACTTGCACTTGGAGATCTCATCAGCCGTCCTGGATTTAATTAACATATCTATGCAAGATGACTCACAGACCTATATACCTGGCTCCAGTCTGTCTGCTGAGGATCAGCTGTGCCATACCATAAACTGCCTATTGGAATTTTCAAAGTAGATGTGCCAGAGACATCTCAAACTCAACAAGTCTAAAACAGAACTCATTGTGATCTCCCCTCCTCTTCCCTCCTCCCTATCTGTAACCCACTTCTCTTCCAAACTTGCTTTTTTTTGTTGAAAGTACACTATTCTTCCAGACTTCCTCATTCATAACCTTAGCTTTTTCCTCAGTTCCAATTCTTCATATTATGTATCCAATCAATTGGCAAATCTTGGGGCAAACCTTCTACCTTTATAACATCCCTTACATCCAGCCTCTGCTTTCTGCTCACACAGTTACCACCTCCAGTCAGACCCTCCTCACCTCTCCCCAAGGCATCCGCCTCAAGTTATCCTTGGTCCTCTTCCAACAACGTTACAATAGACTTCTGATTGTTCTCCTTGCCTCAAGTCTCTCCCTACTTAGTCCATCTTTCCCACTGCTACCAAAGTGATTCTCCTTAAGCACAGAGCATATCATGTCACTCCCCTAATCAATAAACTCTAATGGTACCCTATTACCTCTAGGATAAACTAGAAACTCCTCCTAAATTCTTTCACAACTTGTCCTCAACATCTTTCCAGTCTCATTAAACATTATTCCCCTGCCCACACTGTGATCTAGCCAAACTGGCCTTCTTTCTGTTTCTCACGTAACACTCCATCTTCTGTTACTATGCCTTTGTCTTAATGGAGCTCTCCCCACCTCCCAATGAACTACCTACTCACCTCCACCTCATAGAATCCCTCCATCTTTCAAGACGCAACTCAGTTACCACCATCCTCATGAAGCCTTTCCTGATTCCTCCCAAGTGTTAATGGTCTCTGTCCCTAAAATACTTTGCATTTATTTGTATTTATCCTCTTTATATCATTCTATACATATTTATGAATGTACCTGGATCCCCCATTAAAATGTAAATTCCTTGAGAGCAGGGATTATTTCATTCTTTGGGCAACTAGGTAGAACAGTAGACAGAGTACTGGGCCTGGAGTCAGGAAGACCTGAGTTCAAATCTAGCCTCAAATACTTATTAGCTATGTAACCCTCAGCAAGTTATTTAACCCTGTTTGCCTCAGTTTCCTTATCTGCAAAATGAGCTGGAGAAAGAAATGGCAAACCACTCCAGTATCTTTTCCAAAAAAATCCCTCAATGGAGTCACAAAGTCTGAAATGACTAAACAGCAATAAATAACATTTGTATCTCAAGTAAACACTATACAGAAGATGTAATATAAATCTAATTTAATGACTGATTGATACTTAAGGGGAAAAGCAACATCAAGGTAAAAAAAGATGCAAGATTTTGGTAATGCTAAGATTTCACATTCCTAGAGCCCTTTAAAATACGTAAGCACTTTCATTATAGCATGAGAAACAGCATAGTATGTATGGGTGTTCTGGGAGGATGAGCACCTCTGGTATGAGGATACCGAGCCCTTTTCAGGGCTGCTCATCCTCCTTTGGTGTCTACCTGACTCATGCAAGTCTCACCTGTGACTCCAAGAAGCTGTAGCATGCCCAGCAGGCACAGATTGGCAAAATATCTTTGTTAAAACTTGACAGTCTAAACCAGGTTAAGGCCACAAACCCACTGGTGAGTTAGACGGGTTTCTACCCCAAGCATGTTAAGACTTCCCCCAAGTAGCCTGGGCAGAAGAGAACAATTTTTCCAATGGCCATGAAGACAACTGAAGGCACTGTGGAATACTTGACATCAAAGATACCAAGGTTATTCACTGCACCCTGGGTCACAGCCAGTTGTCCTGACCTTTATCTTGCCACTGGACTTTGATGATGCTGGAAGAGAGATATCTTCACCTCTACTTTTCTGAGAAAATCTAAGCCACCTACTGTGCATTTCCTGGTCTTTTTGACTCCATACTTCAAAACCCCTCTAGCTTTTCATCCTCTCTATCCTCCATTATTCCTTTCTCTGACCCTTTGTCAAGGCTAAGTGCTCACCTTGTGCCGCTGATCTAGTCTTCTCCTCCCTCCTCTGAAAGCTTGCCCCATCTAACAGTTCTCATCCTCAGTCTTTTCATTCCCTAACTTCTTCCCTACTATCAGTCACAAGCATGTCCACAACTCCCTTTCTGTAAAAAAAAAAAAAAGATGCTATTTTTTAAACATTGCTGTCATTCCTGAATGACTTCACGCCCCAACAAAAGAACCATCCTTAATTAAAAAAAAAAGTGTGGCTAAGTCAAACAATGCAACATTTAGGGCTATGTCTGACAATGTATGCCTTATTCAGCACCTACAGGCCACCACTTCTCTACTGAGATGTGGTAGGCATGATTCATCATTAGTTCTCTGAAATTACAATTAGTGCATTAAGCAGAATTCTGTGGCCTTTCAACATTATTTTTCATTATATTATTATAATCATCATGTAAATTATTCTCCTAGTTCTTACTTAGATCTGTATAAATTCATACAAGTCTTCCAAAGTTTCCCTGAATTCTCCATATTCATTGTTTCTTACAAAGCAATAAAATTCCATTATATTTATTTCACAAAATTGTTTAGTCATTCCCTAGTCAATAAACATCCTCTTTTCTTCCTTTTTTTGCTACTACACAAGTACATACATACATGTGTATATACATAAGTATTTATATATATATATATATATGCACATTCACACACACACACACACACACACACACACACACACACACACACACATACACCCCTAGGTGACGACACAGTGAAAAGAGCATTCAGCCTGGAATCAGGAGGACAAGACCTGAATACAAATCCAACCACTATATAACCTGGACAAGTCATGTCACCTCTCTCTACCTTAGTTACTTCATCTGTGAAACTGGAATAATAGGAGCATCTCCCTCTCAGAGTTGTTGGGAGGAACAAATATGCTTTGGAAACCTTAAAGAAATATATAAATACTAGTAGTATTTCTGGGTCAAAGGGTTTGAAGAATTCAATGACCTTTTGAGTATTATTCCAAATTGTTTTCCAGAATGGCTATACCAATTTACAGCTCTGCCAACAGTGCATTAGTGCTTCTGTCATGTTACTGTACCTCCAACATTTTCTATTTTCATCTTTGTCATTTTTTCCAGTCTGAGAGGTGTAAGGTAAAAGTTATTTTAATTTTCATTTCTCTTATTGTAGTCACCTTTCTTAAAAATCTTTCACTTGACTCTGTCACCCCTTCAGGCAATCATCCTGGTTCTTCCCCCTCTTTCACATATTCCTAGAAAAAGACATCTATGCTCATTGCCTCTGTTTCCTCACCTTTACACTATCTTGCAATCTGGTTTCTCACCTTGCCATTCATCTGAAACTGTTCCCTTCAATGGAACCAATGATCTCTTAATTTATCAGACCAATAATCTTTCCTTAATGCTCAAGCTCCTTGACTTCTTTGAAGCTTTTAACACTGTTGATACTCCTACTTCACAGACATTCTCATCTCCCTTGATATCCAAGACAATGTCCTCTCAGGGTTCTCCACATATACATTTACCAATCCTTTCCAGTCTCCTTTGCTAATTCATTATGCATCTCTTGCCTCAACTACAGTAGGTCTGCCCCAACAGCTTTGGCTTAGGTCTTCTCTTTTCATCTTTTCCCAATGTCATTCCTACGAAGATGATACCCAAAGCTACATATCTAGCCCTCATCAATCCCCTGCCCCAGTCTAATTTTTATATGCATTTTGAAAAACTGGCTTCTTTTGGATTTTTTTAAAAATCACATTCACTTCCCAATATACTTCACACATTGCTCTTCTAACAAAAAAAAAATCAATTAAGAAATATCAACTGATAAAACAAATGTTTCTGATGATATGTGCAACATTCTACATCCATAGTGCCCCACTATGTTCTGTTCTCCAAAACTATTCATTGTGATTAATTTGAGTTTAGACACATTGTAGAGTTTTCATTTACATTATTGTGGACTTTACAATATATTGTTCCCTTGGTTATGCTTTTCTTGTTCTATATTGTTTGATTCAAATCTCCCAAACTCCTAAGGTTTCTCTAAATTTCTCATATTCTACTCCTTCCTCGACTGATGTGTATCCACCTTGCTTCCAGGTTTTTGCTACTATAAAAAGTGTTATTGTGAATATTTTTGCATATATGGTTCCTTTCTTTAGGTCTTTGAACTAATTGGAGTACATTCTGTCAAAGTGATCTGCCTAAAGCTTGAATCTGACCATGTTACCACTCTACTTAATAAGTTCCAATGGTTCTGGGGCAGAGCCTAGATGGCAGAATAGACACAGGAATGCACCTGAGCTCTTCCAACAGTTTTAAATGAGTTAAAATTTAAAATGAACCTCAAATTGAATCTGGAAGTGGCAAAGCCAACTAAGGGTCCAGGTGAAACAATTTTCCAGCCCAAAACAACTTAGGAGGTCAAAAGGAAAAATTTATCTCACCAGGGTGGTGGATGGCCTGAAGCTCAGTGTAGCACAGGCCACATCTTGATGCTAGTAGCAGGCCTTGGGGGCAGCTGCAGCAGCAGCAACAGCTTTAGGAGCTCTCATGCCACAGATGATAAGGGGGTCTGATAGAAAGAGATTGCAGGGGACCCTTTGCTAGCATTGAATTCAGGATCCTGTTGCATTGCCTTTACACAGTTCTGAGTCATAGTTCCAAGGTAAAGAGGAGCACTAATGCTTGTGGCTGAAGGGAGCAGAGGCTCTGCTCAAAGTTCCAGGGTAGAGAAGAATGCTTGTGATCCTCTTAAGTGAGTAGGGGTCTTGGTCTCAGTTCCAAGGCAGAAAGGAGTACTAGCACCTGCAGCTACAGGAGAATAAGGTCTCTTCCTAGGTAAAGCCAGAGCACATAGAAATATTATGGTGATAGGGAAGACCAAGGCACAAACTCAAAAGACAACAATGTGAAACAGCTATAAGCAAAACCTCAAAGAAAAGTGTAAATTGGACATGAGCCTAATAAGAATTCCTAGAAGAGCTCAAAAAGACATTTCAAATTCAAATAAGAGAGGTAGACAACAAATTGGGAAAAGAGAGTGTTGCAAGAAAATTATGAAAATTATGAGCCAAATCAGAGAAAGAAAATTATAGACCAATTTCTCTAATGACTATAGATGCAAAAATTTTAAATGAGATATTAGTAAAAAAAAAATACAGCAACTTATCATGAGAATAATACATTATGATCAGGTAGGATTTATATCAGGAATGCAGAGCTGGTTCAATATTAGGAAAACTATCAGCATTATTGATCATATAAATAATGAAACTAACAGAAATAATATGATTATCTCAATAGATGCAGAAAAAGCTTTTAACAAAATACAACACCCATTCCTATCAAAAACACTGGAGAGTATAGGAATAAATGGAGCCTTCCATAAAATAATAAGCAGTATCTTGGTAAAATCATCAGCAAGCATTATATGTGATGGGGATAAGCTAGACACATTTCCAATAAGATCAGGGGTGAAATAAGGATGTCTATTATCACCACTGTTATTCAATATGGCACTAGAAATGCTAGCTTTAGCAATAAGAGAAGGAAAAGAAATTGAAGGTATTAGAATAGGCAAAGAAAAAACTAAGTTATCACTCTTTGCAGATGATATGATGATATACTTAGAGAATCCCCGAGAATCAAGTAAAAAACTACTTGAAATAATAAACAACTTTGCAAAGTTGCAGATTATAAAATAAACCCACACAAATCATCTGCATTTCTATATATTACTAACAGCCCAACAACAAGAGATAGAAATAGAAATCCCATCTAAAACTACAGTAGACACTATAAAATATCTGGGAGTCTACCTGCCAAAACAAACCCAGGGATTATATGAACACAACTACAAAACACTTTTCGTACAAATAAAGTCAGATGTAAGTAAGCAGAAAAACATCAGTTGCTCGTAGGTAGCTCAAGTTAATATACTAAAAATGACAATTCTTCCTAAATTAATTTACTTATTCAGTACCATACCAATAAAACTACCAGATAATTATTTTCTAGAGCTAGAAAAAATAATATCAAAATTCATCTGAAAGAACAAAAAGTCCAGAATATCAAGGGAACTAATGAAAAGAAATGGTAGGGAAGGTGGCCTAGCCCTAACAGACCTCAAATTGTATTATAAAGCAGCAATCGTCAAAACCACTTGGTACTGGCTAAGAAACAGAGGGGTAGACCAGTGGAATATGTACTCAAGACACAGTAGTCAATGAATATAGCAATCTACTGTTTGATAAATCCAAGGACCCCAGCTTCTGGGATGAGAACTCACTGTTTGACAAAAATTGCTGGGAAAACTAGTAACAGTGTGGCAGAAACTGGGCATAGACCAATGCCTGACACCATACACAAGAATAAAGTCCAAATGGATACATGATCTAGGTATAAAGGCTGATACTATGAACAAATTATGGGAGCAAAGAATGGTGTGTCAGATTTATGGAGAAATTTTTGACCAAATAAGAGATAGAGAACATTATGAAGTGCAAAATGGATAATTTTGATTACATTAAATTGAAAGTTTTTGCAGAAACAAACCTAATACAACCAAGATTAGGAGGGAGCAGAAAACTGGGAAATTTTTGCAACTAGTGTCTGCGATAAAGGTCTCATTTCTAAAATATATAGAGAACTGAGTCAAATGTACAAGAATACAAGTACTCCCCAATTGATAAATGGTCAAAGGATATGAACAGGCAGTTTTCAGAAGAAGAAATTAAAGCAATCTATAGTCATATGAAAAAATGCTCTAACTAATCACTATTGATTAGAGAGATGCAAATCAAAACAACTCTGACGTACCACATCACACTTATCAGATTGACTAGCATGACAAAACAGGAAGATGATAAATGTTGGAGAAGATGTGGGAGAGTTGGAAGACTAATTCATTATTGGTGGAGCTGTGAGCTGATCCAACCATTCTAGAGTGCAATTTGGAACCATGCTCAAAGAGCTGCAAAAATGTTCATACCCTATGACTCAGCTATTTCACTTCTAGGACTGCATCCCAAAGAGATCATAAAAATGAGAAAGGGTACCACATGTACAAAAATATTTATAGCCACTCTCTTTGTGGTGTCCATGAACTGGAAATTGAGGGAATTCCCATCAACTGGGGAATAACTGAACAAGTTGTGATATATGAATGTAAAGAAATACTATTGCACTATAAGAAATGATGAACAGGAAGACTTCAGAGAGTTCTGGAAGGACTTATATGAACTGATGATGAGTGAAAGGAGCAGAACCAGGAGAACTTTGTACACAGCAACACACAGTGTGTGAGGAATTTTTCTGGCAGACTTAGCCTTTCACAGCAATGCAAGGACCTAAAAAATTCCTAATGGATTCTTGAGGCAAAATACCTTCCACATCCAGAGAAAGAACTATGGAATTGGATCACAGAATGAAGCAGACCATTTTCTCTTGTATTATGTTTTGTTTTGTTTTCATGGTTTCTCTCATTCATTTTAATTCTTCTATGCAACATGACTAAAGTGAAAATGTATTTAATAAACATGTATGTGTAGAACCTATATAAGATTGCACACCATCTTGGGGAGGGAAAGGGGAAGGAAGGGAAAGAAGAGGGAAAAATCTAATACATATGGAAGTGATTATAGAAAACTGAAAACAAATTAATTAATTTTTGAAAAGATCACACAACTTGAAAATTCATGGTCAACAATCTTTTTTAAATTACATTCACTAGCTCAGGGGAAAAGTTACAAACAGAGAAAATATAAGCAGAGAGATAAAGACCAACAGACAGGGCTCTACTGCCTGAATCAAAGCAATATTGCTATACAATTTACACACATCCCTGGATCAAGAGAGACTTTACATCTGAGTAGTCGGGGGGTCTGAACATACAGCTACTCAGAGTCTTGACCAGGGAATCACAAAGTCCTTTTCATAAACAAGCTCCCCAAAGTAAAATGCCAACTCAGAGTATATATACACTTCTCAGAGCCAGAAGGTATCACAACCCTTGTGACTCGGTCCCTAATTAGAAATTAGCAAAAGGTTTGAGACTTCCTACGAGCAAGCTTTCCCTAGCAAGCTTCCCTTAATGGGCTCTACCTGAGGCCTATTAATGGGTAGGGAAGATCTTAAATACCGTTAACATTATAATCACATAAAAAGTTAGTAGAAATAATTAACAACTTTAGCAAAGTTGCAGGATATAAAATAAACCCATCAGCAAAGTCCAGCAGGAAAGATTAGAAAGAGAAATTCAATTTAAAAATAACTGCAGACAATATAAAATACTTAGGAGTTTACCTACTAAGACAAATCCAGGAACTATATGAACACAATTACAAAATTCTTTTTACACAAATAAAATCATATCTAAACAATTAGAAAAATATTAATTGTTTCATAGGTAGGCTGAGTCAATATAATAAAAATGACACTTCTACCTAGATTACTTTACTTATTCAGTGGCATACCAACCAAACTACCAGATAATTATTTTATAGAGCTAGAAAAAATAACAACAAAATTCATTTGGAAGAACAAAAGGTCAAGAATATTGAGGAAATGAATGAAAAAAAAACTTAAAAGATGGTAGTCTAGTAGGACCAAATCTCAAACTATATTACAAAGTGATGATCACCAAAACAACCTAGTACTGGCTAAGAAGCAAAGTGGTAGATCAGTGGAATATATATATATATATATATATATACACAATACACAGTAGTCAATGACCATAAGTAGTCTAGTGTTTGATAAACCCAATGATTTAAGTTTTTGGGATAAGAACTCACTAGCTAACAAAAATTACTGGGAAAATTGGAAAGCATTTTGGCAGTTAACTAGGTATAGAACAATATCTCACACTATATACCAAGATAAAATCAAAATATGTACATTATTTAGACATAAAGGGTGATATCACATGCAAATTAGGGGAGCATGAAAAGTTTTACCTGTCAGATCTATGGATAAGGGAAAAAAATGTGTGACCAAACAAGAAATAGAGAGCATTATGGTATATAAGATAGATAATTTTGATGACATTAAATTTAAAAGTTTCCCAAACAAAATGCAGCCAAGATTAGAAGGAAAACAGGAAAATGGGGGGGAGGGGGTTTACAACAAATTTCTCTGATAAATGCCTCATTTTTCAAATATATATAGAACTGAGTCAAATAAAGATTACAGATAATTTCCCAGTTGGTAACTGTAAAAGGACATGTACAGGTAGTTTTCACATGAAGAAATCAAATCTATAGTCATATAAAAATGCTCTAAGTCACTATTGAACACAGAAATGCAAATTAAAATAACTCTGAGGTACCACTTCATGTCTATCAGATTAACTAACATGACAGAAAAGGAAAATGATAAATGTTGGAGAAAATGTGGGAAAAGTGCAACACTAATACACTATTGGTGGAATTATGAACTGATCCAACCATTTTGGAGAGCAGTTTGGAACTATATCCAAAGAGCTATAAAACTGTGCATACCCTCTGATCTAGCAATAGCACTACTAGGGCTGTATCCCAAACAAATTTTAAAAAAGAAAAAGAAAAAGGATTTATATGTACAAAAATATTTAGAGCAGCTCTTTTTGTGGTGGCAAAGAATTGGAAAATGCGGGCATGCCCACTAATTGAGGAATGGCTGAACAAGTTGTAGTATATAACTGTGATGGAATACTGTTATACTCTAAGATTATGAGTAGAATGAATTCAGAAAAACCAGTGAAGATTTACATGAATTGATGCAAAGTTAAGGGAGCAGAACCAAGAGATCACTATACACAGTAACAGCAGTATTGCACGATGATCAACTGTGAATGACTTAGCAATACAAGGATCTAGGACAATTTGAAAGGACGCATGATGAAAAATGCTATCCACCTCCAGAGAAAGAACTGATGGAATCTGACTGTAGTTTGAAGCATTTTATTTTATTTGGGTTTTTTCTTTTTTGGTTTGATTTATGGGGGGCTTTTTTGCTTGTTTTCTTTTGCAACATGACGCTTTCTCAAGGTGGGGGAGGGGAAGGAGAGAAAGAACTTTAAATTTGCATTGCTCCCACTAGCATATCTCATCTCAGTAACACCGGCCTTCTCACTGTTCCACATATAAGACAGTCCCCTCAATTCCATTCTTTTTCTTTGGCTGTCTCTCATGTCTGGAATGCTCTCCCTTCTCATCTCTGACTTCTGACTTCCCTGGTTTCTTTCAAGTCCCACCTCACATCTCAGTTTCTACAGGAAACCCTTCCCAATGCCAATTCCTTCTAGAGTTCTCCCTCTGTTGATTATTATTTGTCCTGTATGTGGCTTTGTTTGTACATATTTGTTTTCATGTTGTCTCCTCCGTTGTGACTTTCTTGAAGGCAAGGGCTACCTTTTTCCTTTCTTTGTAGCCTCAGCAATTAACAGAGGGGCTGGCACATAGTAGATGATTAATAAATGTTTATTGACTGACTGACGCAAAAGAGAGAGCACTGAGGTTAAAAGATAAGAACAATTTGATGACTTTTGCGAAATAATCATTTTAAATTCTTTTTATTTTATTTAATATTATTTCTATGGTTTTTGTTCTTATAACACCTTTATTTCTGAATGTATCCCTCTGATAAGCTATCCCTTCTAACAAAGATTTTAAAAGAAAAAAAATTCAGCAAACCTCCCAATACACCAACTACATCTAACCATATATGTGATATTCCCCCCATTACTTTTGCAAAGGAAGATTGAGGATATTTTCTAAACTCTTCTATAGTACTAAGCATGGTGACTATATTTATACAACATTCACTGTTGGTTCTTTGTGCAATGTTGTAGACATTGTCCTTATGATTTTTCCTGGTTCTACTTACTTTGCTCTACATCAGTTTATGTATCTTCCTATGCTTTTCCAAATTTTTTTATATTGCTTTTTAAAAAATATTCATTTTTTTCAATTATCAAGCATTTATTTTCTCTCTATACCACCTCCCCACTCAAAAAAAAACCTCTTTTAACAAACACATATAATCAAGAAAAACAAGTTCCCCTTATTGTCCACGTTCAAAAATCTATGTTTCATCGTGCCTCTTGGGTCCCTCTGGAAGTCAGGAGGTGGGGTAGCATACTTTATCATCAGTCCTCTGGACTGATTGGTCATTGCACTGATCAACTTCAAATTGTTTTCCAGCGTTCTGGAAGAGGGCTGGGTTTTACATTCTCTGTTCTTTAAAACTATTCACTGCACTTAGAATGTGCCTATTTTCCCACCACACGTCCAATATTGACAATATCTCTTTTTTTAATCCTTTGGTGCTTGCATGAATAGGAGATGAAACCTCAGGTGCTTTTCTTAGTATTTTTTTTATTATTAGTTTTTGAAAAATTTTTTATAAGGTGGCCAATCATCTGCATTCATAGGATCACTGATTTATATCTAAAAGGGACCTTAGATGTCATCTAATTCAACCTCTTCATTTTACGGATGAGAAAACTGAGATCTAGAGAGAGTGTGACTTGCCCAAGGTCACACAAAGAGTTCTAAGCAGGAGTTCAAACTCTCCTGACTCTCCAATCTAGCCCAGGCAAGAGCAAGTTTGATCTTGGCACATGAGAAGATGAAGGGTTCAAGTTTTAGCTCAACCTATTTCCTCTCAAGTCACTTCCACCCTGTTGCTATCTTCCTTTGTAAAATGAGAAAATTAGGCTTTGATCTCTAAGACCCTGTCAGGTTCTAAATCTATACTATTTACACACACACATACACATCTACAGAGATCATCAGGCAGACACACACATACACACACACACACACAAACACACACACATTGCAAAACTGAATTTAAACAGCCAGCAAGCATTACCACCTGCGTGCAGAGCTGTGTACAGTAGAGGAGACAAAAGGAGAAATTTCCCCTACTCTCAGAGAGTTTGTGATCTTGGGGGCGATGAGACACCCAAGACAAAAATGAAAGAACGTGACAAACTACCATATGACTAAAGAAACTCAGCATAGCAAAAACTGGATATTCTGGCATTTGAGCAAGCACAAGATATACAATCTAAATAATGCACAATGGATACTTCAATGAACTGGTGGGGGAGGGGGAAGGGAGAGAAGAAATGTTCTAGGCATGATGCTACAAGGTAGGAGCTTATCATTATCCCTAATTTACTGTTGAGGAAATGGAGGTAAAGTGATGTGTCCTGTGTCAAACAGTTAGTAAGTATTTGAGGCCATATTTGAACTCAGATTCCTGTTAGCACTCTAACCACTGTACTACCTAGCTGCCTCTGAAATAAATGAAGATCATGGGCAATTTCATCTTCTTTCTCCCTGTAGCTTTCTTTGATAACTTCAGTCTCCAAGGAACTCTATCTCCTCCCAGCTCCTCCAGCACTTTGCCATCCAGAGGGTATTTGGCATATGCTACCATCTATCCTAAGCTATCTTGTCCTCTGTCCATGTTCTGCCTCATGCATTAGACTATAAGCTCATTGCAGACAGAAGCATTACTATCAGACTACTCCTCACAGCATAACTCAGCTCAATGCCTTGTGCATTGTTAACACTGACTGACTGACTGATTTAACAGCTGAGGGTTGCATGCAGTAGAGCACTACTCACTGTGGGAAACCATAATAACGATAGAGAATCCATCTTTAAGGCACTTTCAGGTTTATGAAGCACTTTATAATAACCCTATGAAATAGGGAATACAAATCTAACTATTCCCATTTTACAGTTAAGGAAACTGAGATCCAGACAGATTAGGAGATTTGCTCATGGTCACAGAGCAAATGAACGTGGGAATTGGGTTCAGACTCAGATTCTTTGATTCCAGGATTCACCAGGGAAGTCCTCCTGGAAGTAGGTTTTGAGGAAGGTGATGAACATGGCTTGGCATAGAGGGGAAGCCAAGGCAAACCTGGAGAAGACCATATCACTGTATCAAGGACTTGCTAATGGAAGCAGAGGGAGGAAGAAAGTGAGATCAATTCCAGCAGGACTCCAGCTTTGAGAGCCAACAAGTTACTGTGAGATCACACAGAAACCCAAGGATCCCTACTCAAGGCAAGCAGGTGGCCATTCCCCTCAGTCCAAAGGACTCTACTTCACAAGTGTACACCCCTGCCCACAGCAACCTCCAGACACTAGATTAAAGGGAAAAGGGAGAAAGGGAAGTGAAGGAAGAAGAAAATAGAAGAAGAAAGGGAGAGAAGTGAGGAGAAAAGAAAAGGGGGAAATAGAATAAGAGTGAGAGCTCAGAATCTTCAGCACTACTACCCTTGTTCTCTTCTACGTCTTTTTCCAGACTGGACTGAGGAGTAACTGAATTTAGTAACTTTCTGTTGTCTATCTGTAGTGGGTTACAGAGAGCATCCCTTGGGCCAAGTTCTGCTTATATGGTGGGGCAGCTAGGTGGTGCAGTGGATAGAGCACCAGTGCAGGAATCAGGAGGACCTGAGTTCATCTCTCACCTCAGACACTTGACATCCACTAGCTATGTGACCTTGGGCAAGTCACTTAACCCCAGTTGTCTTATCCTGGGTCATATCCAATCATGATGACTATCTAGTCACTGGATTCAGATGGCTCTGGAGGAGAAGTGAGGCTGGTGACCTGCACAGCCCTCCCTCATTCAAAACAAAGTCAAGTGCAAGTCATATCATTATTTCTTTGATGGCATGGTCTTCTTCAGCAACGAAGGATGAACACACACACACACACACACACACGCACACACACTTATACGGCAGAGGCCCTGGGCATTGCCCATGGCCGGGCCACTCCCGAAGACAAGGATCCCTCACTCTCTCTTAGACCTTAGAACTCAAACACTACTCTACCTCCAGTTTGGACCAAATTCCTTTCCAAGACTCCTAGTGTCCTATTGCCCAAGCCTCGTTCTCCCCACAGTGTCCCCTTGGCTTCCCCACCTCCACCCCAAGCCCATATCAGAGTAGCAGCAGCCGAGCCTCCCGTATCTCACTCTCATCCTCTGAGTTTCCGTTCCCCAGAGAGAGTGCAGGATGTGGGAAGGGGGGAGGGGTGGGGTCGCGAAGAAAAACAGAGAGAAAAAGGGTAGGAGTAGGGAAGGAGAATGGGAAAGTGTTGAGAAGAAACAGTTTACCTTTTTTCATGTCCTTGCCCAAAGCCCACTTTGTACAGGAAATCTTTCCTAACCAAGGGAGATGCAAAGGAAAGGAAGATTCAAATTGTGTCCTGTCCTACCGGCTTTTCTGCTCCTCAGCCACTCTCCTTAGGTGTGGAGATGATCTATTTAGCCTTTCAGACTCATCTACAGGCCACTTTCTTCTTGTACCTTTTCCCGTCCCTTAACTGGAAGTAAGATCTTCCTTACCAATCTCATGATACCTTGTGCTCTTCTCACAAAGTTTTGCCCAAATTTGTATTTGATTTATCTGTTTCCACAACTTTCTCCTGCCCCACCCAATCCTGCAAACTCCTGGAGAGCAGGAACCCTGTTTTATTTATCTTTGTATCCTCCATGTCACTTAGCACAGTATAGGGAAATGCTTAACAATGAAGGAACACACATAGAACTAACTCAATAAGTCCTTCATGCAAGTACCTAGGCACCAGTATTAAGTTCAGCATTGTCTCTGCCAAACAGGAGTTACAATTCTCTTTATGAAGTGCCCAGCGCCAGATTGCCCCCTTCCATCCCACTTGGGTGAGAGCTGGTAACATTCATGTAACTATAAGGCAGTGATCGTTTATAAGGAAAGTACCAGTAACTATAGAAAGAAAATTTTATTAAGCACCTGCTACATGCAGAGAACAATTTATCTAACCATACGCTTATCATGCAGTTTTATATATTGCAGTGTAACTCCTTTGTGAAGCAGCCTTTGGCCTGAGTTAATGGCCAGTCTTCACCTAGAAATGGTTCTACAGGCAGCAGAAAATTGAGGCTGAATGGCCTCAGGAGATTAGAGTAAAAGGAATAAAAGAGGTCAAAGGAGATCTTTTCTGACTGAGGACTTAAAAAGGCAAAAGGACCAGTTTCTGTTAAACATCGAGTTGGTCTCGGGGTAGTAGAGCTGTTGTCTCTCTGTTCCCTACCCCCTCCTCAAGGTCAGGGCTGGTAGCATGAGAGCAGCCGGTGTGGTCTTGTCAGAATGGTTGTTCTTGACACTGGGAGAGGATGGGCCATCCCACTAAAAGCCTCCCAGGACCATATCAAGCTGAGGAACAACCTGGGAGTTACCTGGAAGTAGGAGAGGTGAGAGATGAATGTGGTGAAGTCTAGAGAATTCATCCAGCCCTTTATTTTTTAGACCAAAACTGCTTTGGGCAGAAATTTCTTGCCAATGGAATCTTTTAGTGTATGTACAAAAACATGTAGAAGATAGGATGGGGAAAGATGAAAATCTAGATCATTAACAGGAACATTAACAGGAACAAATGCTACTCATTTGGGAATTTAAACCAATATCATGACTTCAGTTTTCAAAATTTCATTTACTCATAGTTGTGTAATTCTTTGGGGCCACACTCAGAAGGAAAAACAAGAGTCAAAAAACAAGCCAAGTGAATTATGAATTATAATAAGAATGTCTTTAATCCAAAGCTCTAGATCAGCAGCTCTTAAGCTTTTTAGTCTCAGGATCCCTAGACACTTAAAAAATTATTGAGGACCCTAAAGAGCTGGGTTATATCTATCAATATTTACCATATCTGAAAGAAAACTGATGAATATTTAAAATATTTATTAAATCACTTAAAATTCCAATAATAAACCCATTTACATGTTAATATAATAATATTTTATTAAAAATAACCACATTTTCCAAAACAAAAAAAATCACTGAGAAGACTGGCATTGTTTTACATATTTTTGCAGATCTCTCTAAATGTCTAGCTTATTAGAAGGCAGCTATATTCTCCTATCTGCTTTTGCATTCAATCTGTTGTAATGTGTTGTTTTGGTTGAAATATATGAAGAAAACACAGTCTCACACAGGTAGCTGGAAGAGGAAGAAGTATTTTAATTGGCAAATACCATCTTAGTATTATCATAAAAATAGTTTTGATTTTATGGAACCCCTGAAAGAGTCTTGGGGAAGCTGAGGGGTCCACAGACCACACTTTGAAAACTGCTACTTTATATAAAAGCCTAGAAATCGAGATAAGCAAGGAAGTATAGAGGTTAGTGCTATGTAGCAAAGTGAAAGAGGCTCATAGGAAGGAACTACATGGACAGCACAGTTCAGAGAAGTAGGTTCATCGTGTAGAATGCCACCTGTTGCTTTCCCAAATATTACATTCCAAGTAGCTACTGTAGCCACATTCCTTAAACATTGCTTCTATTTTTAGTCGAGGGCAATGGCAGGGGAACGGAGGGAAGTGCAACAGTAGCTGTAACTAATAAACATTAGCTATCAGCTATTATTTGTAATCGTACTTCTGCCTTATTCCCCTGCCAGACTAAAACCTCCATAAGAATCACATAGTTCATAGAGACCTTCAAGCTTTCTAATGTAGTCTAGTGTTTTCATTTTTACAGATAAGGAAACTGAGACCCAATGAAGTTAAGCATCTAAGATCACACAGATAAAGTAGCAAAAGTGGGTTTTGCATCCAGGTCTTCTGATTTCAAAACCAGCAAATAGTCTTTCCACTGCACTATGCCGCATTTAAATGAATGAATAAATAAATTAAATAAATGAATCTATTTAATCGAAACTTTGTATCTACTCCCCCCTACCCCATTCTTAGCATAATACTTTGCACACAGTAAATGTTCAACCAATGTTTAATAAACATTGATGTAATGGGGTAATCATGAACTTCCTTCTCCTTTTCTCTGTGCTCCCCACCCCTATGTGCTCTGGTTAGGATATTCCCCATAGAGCTGAGTGAACCAGCCCTGGTCACTTCCAATAGGCATGTGCTTTGGCTCAGTGACTTCCTTGGTCCCCATAATGAAAGTGGCGGGGAAATAATAGCTACTAAGCCAGAAAGTGCTATACACTCAGTAGGTTTAAAAGGAAGCCAACTTCCCTGAGCAGAGTTTCATTGACTCCCAAGGAATCTAATAGGTAATAAGGGGAACGGTGGGCATTCCAAGCATAAGAAATTGTGAACAAAGTCATCAAGGCAGCCAAGCTCAGCATGCATTGGAAAGTAGAGAATTGTTCCATTTGTCTAGAGTGTAGAGAGGAGAGTAATCTGAGATCAGCAATGGTGACAGATAGCAAAGAATCTGGAATTTGGATTACTCCCCGGCATTTGCCTATCTAAATGATTGCCAATCACTTTTTGTAGTATTAAAAAAAAACAACTAGAAATAATCTTCCCCATTGATTATGGGATATCTATACAAATTGTTCTTCATAAATGTGAAATAAGAAATAATGAACATAAGAATTCAGAGAAAAATGGGAAGACCTATCTGAATTTGTACAAATGAAATGATCTGAACCAAGACAACATATGCAGTGACTGCAACACGTAAATGGCTCCTCTAAATTTGACTATGAAAGAACCAAAATTGAATGATGTGTAATTATAACAACTTAAGCTTGACCTGGGATAAGAGTTAAGAAAATGTGCCTCCCTCCTTACTTCAGAGGAGTGGGGGGCTATGAGTACAGCACACTGTCAGTGTCAGCTGATGGGATCGTTTTGTTGAACTGTCCTTTTTGTCCTCTTTCTGTTACAATGGATGGATCAGTGGGCTAGGGAATGCACGGTAGTCCACAAATATATTTGGAAATTTAAAATGAAAAAAATAAAATAAAATATCAATAAAAAAATTTTAAATTATAATGATCAATCTTGGCCCCAGAAAAGAGATATACCAATGTAACTGTCCTTTCCTTTGGAGAAAGGATGGTCTATGACTGTGGAATGTTGCATATGCTTTCAAATAGCAAATCACTTAAACTCTCTCTGCCTCAGTTTCCTCATCTGTAAAATGAGAGACTTGGACTTGATGGCCTCTAAGTTCCCTTCAAAAATCTAAATCTATGATCCTATGACCATATCAAGTCAGTTGATTTTACTGAACTTTTCAAAAAATTTTGTTATAGAGGAAGGATAGTGGTGGAAGAAAAGTACATTCATAAATAAATGTAATATAAAAACAAAGCAATGAATTAAAAATAAATAACTCAAGGAATTTTTTTTAATCCTGCCTATACTCCAAAGCCTTACCCAATAAGCCTTTCCTTAGTCTTCTGGACAGCAACAACTTGTTCCTTACAGAGACCCTTTGTGTGGCACATCTCTGATGCCTTAGAAGTATAATAACATATGTATTTTATAGTCATCTGTGTATAAGGGATTGATCAGAAACATTCCTCAATCAACTCAATGAGTTTACACGGAGGAGGGACTTTGTTTGGAATATCATATCTTCCTTCCTTAAGGCCCAAACATGCCCTTTTTTTCCAGTGAAGGATAGGCTTCTTCAAGGACTGGCAGTGATTAGTTAACCCGGACATCTTTGGGAGATAAATTATTATGGGAGGAACAACCTTTTGTGCTAGCCAATAAAAGGGACTTGGTCAGTTTCCATCTTTTTCCAGGGAGTTTCTAAGACAGCAGTGTAGTCAGGAATGAACTACGTTCACAATTAAAGTGGCCCCCAAATTATTTCTATCTCTGGCTTGTACTGCCCCACTCAAGAGTTGCTTCTGGGAAATCTCAGAATATAGCTTGAGGATCATTCTTGTCTAGATTTCCACAGATGTAGGTAAAAGGTCCCAGATCCCATAAATAAAGAACATACACAGTCAATCCACAACTTTCTCTGCTTAACTTTGCCAATTTTAAGAATTCCTGTGATTTTATTAGTAACTTCAGTTTCACTTTCGCTTTGGAAACCCTCACACATTCATGACTGTGCAGTTGAAAAACAAATTGAGAAAATTCATGCCCACAAGTAGCTGGCATCCTACTAGACCCTTCACTGGTCTCACTTACCCCTATCACTGTAAAGAACTTCCTTGTGCATTAGTTGCATATTTTCATTGTTTGCCTTTAAAATTCAAGTTTTGTGATATAATTATGACCCAAAAGCATAGTGCAAAACCTCTGGGCATGCAGTCAGTGATTCAGCTTAGTGAGAAAATAAAGGTGTTAGATAAACATTGTGCTGGAAAGTCCACAGCCACTAACCTCAGTACATTTGGTATTAATGAATTATTTGGTAATGCTTTTTTATATCTGCAAAAAAAAAAAAAAAGGTACTTCAGGCTGGTGACTCCCTCATGATGTTAATTACCATTTGCCAGCCATGTAGGACAGAGTGTTGGAAGTGATGTTGGGACCTCATCAGTCTTGGAGTCTTCCAGAAGCAGCAATTAAAATCCTAGTAATATCTCAAAGGGTTTTCAGAGGGTGGCCAAGGTAGAGAGGTTTATAGCAGTATAGTACACAGTACAAAGTGCTCACAACACCATCTGATAGAGGAGAAGGTAAGATTTAGGTTAAAAAATGTTTCGGTTTTAAAAATTCTATTTGCTGTGCAGTATTTACAGTACTATAGATTTCATGTGTTATGAAAATGACTGTTGTCTGAAATCAATGGGTTTTCTTTTTACTTAAGATGTTAGCACAAAAGGTCACTGAATTTGAGGGAATTACTAGCAAGAAAAATGCTTTGAGTGTTACCAATTTATTTTGTGTCCTATATTTTATGGGTTATTTCATGGTTACTGTATTAGGAAATGGGTCTATTATCAGAATTAATGCTTTGCTATAAAGAATTATATGCATAAAAGTATTTTTAGCAGTCTCTAGCAAAAGATTACAGTTGGGGGGTAGGGTAGAAAACTCCCTGTTTGCTACAGGTTCAATGTATCAACATTCATGTTTTTTATTTTTGCATTGTTTTCTAGGAATGTTATCCTCGCAAAAGTTAAGGATTGATTGTCTATCAGGTAGCAGATAGCCTTTATTCATCTTCATGGAAAAATCAGAAAACACATAAAGCCTCAAAGTAGCTCACAAAGAGTCAATATAATTTTTCTTCCTCTTCAGTGAGTCAAGGGCTCAAAAGTGCTCCAGATTACAAGCACTACCTTTAGGAGTGTGGCAGGAATAACCCTAAAGAAGATGCTATATTAATATGCATATAAACTGTAGGTAACGGGCATTTACAGTTTCATATAACATCCTCTTTTCTGTTCTTTGTTTATTGAAATGTTAATGTTTGTTAAGTTTATAGTAAGTAAGAAATCTCTGAAAAATCAATAGGACTTGGTAACTGAGGGTCCAGGTCAAGGGAAAAGTCAGACAACCTCCAATTTTTCTAGCCTGGGGGATTAAGACAATATGGCATCATTCATAAAAATAGGGAAGTCAGAAAAAGAAGTATAATTCTTGTAATCTTCACTCCCCTAGAAAGGGAAACAAAGTTGAAACTGCTATTGAGGAAACTTCTCTGTCTTTGCAGTGAGTCCCACTTTGACCCTAGAGATCCATGCAGACTTCCAGTTTGGATTCCCCTCAGAATGAAAGTGAATCTAGGGTTTCTAAACAGGGGAGTTCTTTCCTAGCAGACCTGTACTGCCTACATAATTCATGGTAGTAGTGAGAGGCAGAGTCCTCATCTTTTGCATTTGACTTTCCTTCCTTGTTGTTCCTCCAACTATGGAGCTCACACATTCAATCCTCTCCCCAACAGGCTGGAGCAGCCCATGAAATCCCCCTTCCATTGATAGAAAGATGGATTCTGGGATTATAAGAACTAGGAATACCTCTTCCCTCTAGCCAGAAGGCTGATACTCAGTACCCCTTCAGAAAGGTGAGGTTCTGGAACTCTTTGCATCATGTTTTTCCCCCCTGCTTTAGAGGTTACATCACAGCTTCTCCAAGAATGGAGCCAGGAATTCAGGAACCAGAAACAGGAAAATTCCCTAGACCTAAGTTTGCTCCCAGATCTGCTATCCTCTGAAGATTTCTACAGTGGCAGGTCTACAACAAAGACTTCTTTATATTGACCAACACCAAGAAAGGATCCTTCCGCAGACAACGTCACAGGCTAACCAATTCTTCATTAATCACTGAGAACTATACTTCAGAAGACCCCCAAGGGACAAGAACATACTTTCCAGAGGAAAATACAGACTCCCAAAGTGTCATTCCTAGTCCCAACTCTTTCTTGAGCTCCAGATACTCATGGACGTCTCCACCTAGATGTTTCAACAACACATAAAACTCTTACTTTGATTCTTACAAAGATCACTGTTTCATCCACATGGGCATTCCTTCACTAATTCAGACTTCAACCTCCACACTCCACCATAAATAGCTCTTCCTAAGTCAAAACTTAGAACTTAGTGGCCAATCTTCTGGTGATGAATCTCTGTATACTTACTTGCCTAGTCTAGTCCTCAGATATCAAACATATAGACCATCACTGGACTCATTTTCAAAGCTTTTCTAAATTTTGTTTTACTGCCAAAGCCTTTGAAAACCCAAGGTCATATTCAAGCCACAATGGAATGGGATGTTAGTGAAAGACTTCACACTCACCACATCCAAAACCGAAGTCTTCATCTTTTGCCCCAAACCAACTTCTCTTTCTGACTTTCCCATTCTTATGAATGAGGTGATATTGTCTTAATTCCCCACTCTAGAAAAATCAGAGGTGTATGACATTTACCTAGACCTTGACGTTCACATTCAGTTACCATGTTCCACTGATTTTTTTTACTTCTTATCTACTATAAACTTAACAAACATTAACATTTCAATAAACAAAGAACAGAAAAGAGGATTTTATATGAAACTGTAAATGCCTCTTATCTACAGTTTAAGTGTATATTAATATAGCATCCTCTTGAGGGTTATTCCCCATCTAGTGTCTCTCTTTCTGTTCCAGAACTGCTGAACATCATTGTAGAAAATATAGGTTGGGACAGAATATTTCATTAAGGCATTCCCCCTGAGGAATTTTTTTATAGTGACCATTTATTGAAGTATAGAATAGGGATAGAAACTGGACCCGTGAGTTCACTGCTCCTGAGTAAGCAAACGCCTTCTACCAATGCAAGTTGGCATCTTCCCTGCATCTTAGAATCTTAGAGTTCCCTAGAATACTGAAAGGATAAATGATGTCCGAGGTCACACAACCAATGTATATCAAAGGCAGGACTTGAAACTAGGTCTTCCTGACTTCAAGGTCAACTATCTATTATGCCATGGTACTTAAAAAATGCAAACAAAAAACACACATAAAATGCATCCAAAAAATTATGAGACATTGGGCTGTGCCTGGCACATCCTCTGAGTATGCCAAAATTGAACTGATCTCACCCACTATGAACTTACGGTATATAACTCTAGGTGGGTCTTTTTGTAGTAACAAAGAACTGGGAATGAAGTGGATGCCCACCAACTATGGAGTAGCTAAACAAATGATGATAAAAGAATTTAATGGAATATGTTTGTGCTTTAATAAATAAGGAAAGGCACAGTTCAGAGAAACCTGGGAAGACTTGTACAAAGTGATACAGAGTGAAGTGAGCAGAACCAGGAGAACCATTTATTCAAGGAGAGGAACACTGTAAAAAAACAATTTTCAAAGACTTAAGAATTTTAATCAGTGCAATGACCAACCATGCCACCAGAGAACCTAGGATGAAGCAGGTTACCTATTTCTTGACAGATGTGATGGACTCAAGGTGCAGAAAGAGACATCTATCTTTGGACATAGCAAATATGGCAATTGGCTTTGCTTGATTATGGTTATCTTCTACAAGGTTGTAGAAGTTTTTTAGTTTTTGGTTTTTTTAGCAAAAACGGCAGGAAGAGAGTGAGAAAAAATAAATTATAATTAAAAAGTAAAGTTTAATTTATGAATTATAAATTATGAATTAAAAAATAAATTATAATTAAAAAGTAAAGTTTAATTTATCAGCTAGCATTTCATACAGTTCAATGATCCTCTTAATATACTCATAACTACCTATTTCATTTCCCATAAAAACAACCTTTTCTTCTCTCCTCCAGAACCCAAATACACTTGCAACAAATGACTTAGTCTCATACTTGACTGAGATTGCTGTCAACAGAAAGGAACTCAACTAATATAATTCTTCCACTTTTCAGAATCATCATCTCTTCTCTTCTTTTCCTTCTTTAATTCAATTCAACAAGCATTTATTATGGATAGGAACCATGCTAGGCAATGAGGATACAAAAATGAAAACAAAAGACCTTACTCTTCAAGAAGATTGAATTCTACTGGTGTGGGGATGCAGAAGGAAGGAAAGAAAACACTAACATGTCTGCCAGTATTCCAAAGCTTAAATGAATCTGTGATTGAAATGGAGCTGGGTATCCTCCTAGTGATAAAAAATGACAACCAGTTCATTCATGTCAAATCCGATGCAACTCTCATCCATGTCCTCCAAAAAAACTTGCCACTGGGAGTCTGCCCAATATACCGGGAGCCTTCCTAGAATCCTCTTGATATTTTGTGGATACACATCAACCATGTGAGTAGTTCATTGGTTATCCCTTCATCTCACTGAGTTACCCAACCATCTTATTTTCTGATTAGGCATGTCTCAGACGGCATCCTTTACAACAATTCTCCCATGTGACTCCTCATTTGTAATATACAGCAACCTGTTCACACTAATGACACACCTATCTATTGCCCTCACTTTCAATCCTTTAGACCTCTATGACTCATGACCATACAATACCACTAGAAAAATATACACGTACAAAAGTGGGTCTTCATTTCAGGGAGAAATTTGAGGGCCCTTAAAAGAATATATAATTTCCCCAAAGAAATCTAGCCCATCCCAGCTCTATCTCATTTGGTGCCCATTTGTTGTATCCATTTTCAGTGTTTGTCCAAGATGTATGTATACACTGATGGATGAGCACTATAGGTTGTCCGTTCAACAGGTTAACATATTCTGGACCATAGGCATTCTTCATCTACTTGATTTTCTCTTCATAGATAGTACATAGTGCATCTCTTTATAGATAGTTATAAATAGTCCCTTTGTAAATAGCTGAGTGATTATCTAGTACAAACAGAGCATCTGGAGGACCCTGCCATCTTTAAAATCTCTCTTTAAATTAAACTCTTCACTGGACCTTTTGAATATCTTTTTTGCTTCCTCTGATATCAGTCATCAGGAGGTCAAATGGAGTTGTTACTGTTGTTACATTTTTCTTGTACACATGCATTATCTTGTATAATGTAAGGAAGAGCCTTTGTCAAGGGGAAAACCTTTAAGGCACAGGTAAGTGCTTTGTAAATACCAAGTATATACAAAGTAATTTCAGGAAGGAGAGGTAACTGGCATAGCTTGTATTGAGGTCATTGCTGTAGATAAGATATGTGGAGGTTTACCCTTTACATATATTACTTCAGAGTTAAGAACTGAACAGATCATGTGGGCATATTTCTGAATTGTACCTTAGAAGAAGCTAGAGATTCTTGAAGTAAAAAATAAGAAAGGAATGAATTTTAAGCATGGAGGACATATTGCCCACGTAAAGGCAATGGAAATGGTAGACCTTCTAGTAAGTGGGTCCAGCTAGTAACCCAGTTTAATTAGAATAAAGAGTTCTTGGAGTGGAATAGTATGAAGTAAGACTTAAAAAAGAGCTACAACTAGTAATTTTGGTGCCCAGAGCAAGCAGTCTGAAACACACCCAGGACAAGCAACATGGAATGAAATTTCAAATCAACTTTGTGATTCCAACTGTGAAAATCATAGTAAGAAGTAAATGAAGAAATTTCATTTGAGCAGTAGAGAGAGTTGTTAATATAGTGGTTTCTACTCTGCTTAAGAAGTAGTGTACATCTGATATTTTACACCTTCTAATTGTCAGTGCCCTAGTTAATAACGATAAATAGCATTAATATAGTCCCTACTACATCCCAGGCACTATGCTTATCTCATTTAGTCTTCACAATAACTCTGGAAAGTAGGTGTTATTACTGTCACCATTTTACAGTTGAAGAAATTGAGGCAAACAGAAGTTAAGTGACTAGCCCAGGGTCACGCAGTAGGAAGTGAACTCATGTCTTCCTGTGCTCTATCTACTCAGCCACCCAGCTGCCCAGTTATGGCTTTGCTGGAAAGGTATGAGGGAACCAGATTTCTGAGGACTTTAAATGCCAAGTTTAGAATTTTTTATTTTATCCCCTGAAGATTTTTGAGTATGACAATGACGTGAGCAGAGCTGTGTTTTAACAATACTAATTTGACACAGAAGGGGCTGCTAGGTGGCAAAATAGATTGAGCACCCAGGTGTGGAGTCAGGAAGATCCGAGTTCAAATCCAACCTCAGACATTTACTAGCTATATGATGCTGGGCAAGTCATTTAACCTTGTTTGCCTCAGTTTCCTCATCTGTAAAATGAGCTGGAGAAGGAAATGGCAAACCACTCCCATATCTCTGCCAAGAAAACCCCAAATGGGGTCACAAAGAATCACACAACTTAATAACAACCATAGAATATTATTGATTTTGCAGGAAGAAAGAGCTTAAAGAGATGATTCAGAGGAACCTGGAAACACTCACATTAATTGATGCAGTAAAGTAAGCAGAACCAGGAGAACAATTTATACACTGACAACAATTTTGTAAAGAAAAACAATCTTGAAAAACTTAAGAACTCTGATCAGTACAGTAACCAATCATGGCTCCAGAAGACGGTTGGTCAAGCATGCTTCCCACCTCTTGATGGAAAAGTAATAGATGTGGATTCAAACATAACCAATGTGGAGGTTGTTTTGCCTGATTTTGCTTATTGTAACATGCAAGAACTCTTGAGGATGGAAAAGGAGAAGGGGGCTTGTGATGATGATGCCCTCTCAAAAAAAGATCAATGAAGCATTTTTAAAATGGACAGCCAGTCAATAAACATTTATTAAATTCCTACTATGTGCCAGGCACTGTGCTAAGTTCTAGACAAAACAGAAGGAATTTCAGAGAGACAGACAGAAAGAGAGACAGAGAGAGAGAGAGAGAGAGAGAGAGAGAGAGAGAGAGAGAGAGAGAGAGAGAACAGCTTTGAATTTTTACTTTAAAAGTATTGTACACTTTTAAAAAGCAAGCTATAATGCTCCATTGCAATTTCAAATACAACCTTCTTTTTCAGTTCTTCTTTGTTTATGGAAATGTTCATGTTTGTTGGTATTTGTCAAATTCTAAATTACAAAAAAAATTTTAAACAGAAGACATTGTTAATGCAGAATGAACAGGACTTAAGAACTTCAATAAGGGAGAGGGAGGAAGACGAGAGAATCAACGATGACTTTAAGGTTATGAACCCAGGCAATTCAAAGAATCACAGAATTTTAAAGCCATGTAGGACCTTGAAGATCACCTCATCCAACCGAAACTGAAAGAAGATTCCCCTCAACAATATACATGTAGTGATAGAATGGGCCCCACGTGTGTGAAAAAGCCTGTGTGCTACAAGACCTGTCATACTTTCTGGCTTAAAGGGAGGAAGAACAGACATCTCTTGCCTCTTCTGCCCCCATTCTTCAAGGGACATCTTAATTCCTGCCAGGAGGGGAAGCAGGAATCTGTGGCTGAGGTTACTCTGCTCTCCTTAGAGAGAGGGAGTGCCAGGCTAGAATTAAATCTGATCCCTTAAATATTGATCACCTAGGAGATAAGATTGGGTTTGAGCTAACTTTAAATCACTTTGTCACTTTGGGGAGAAGGGGACCCCTTTGATCTATATCTAAGGTTTGACCCTTTCCCTACCTAACGCTAGTTCCAGACATTAGAGAATAGCAAAGGATCCCATTTGTCCAAATCATAGCAAAACAGAAATCTGATAAGGTATTCATAGGATAATATATACCATGCGCAGATTCAATCCCGCTCAGACTGTGTCTAGCTGGGGTTCTATCTGGCCCGTTTGTGAATACAAGCGTTACAACTACTTAGGCTCCTTAAGAGGCAACCCAATTTGGCGAATCCTTAATAAACTTTGTTTTCTTTGGCTTTAAGAAGGCTTGAGTCGAATTCCTTCGAGCACGACCCTGACTGTCCATATTTTGGGGTCCCCTTCACCCATTAAACCTCATCAGCTCTGGAGGATAAGTGAGGCTGGTGACCTGCACAGCCCTCCGTCACTCAAAACAAAGTCAAGTGCAAGTCATATCATCATTTCTCTGATGGCATGGTCTTCTTCAACAACGAAGGACAAACACGACACCAGGTAACTACATCATTATTAATATGAACTTTGCCTGGATTACTACATTCAGCATTTGACATGGCTTAAAAAGTGAAAAAGACCCAGGCTCAGAAGTCTATTGAAAGAAAGTGGTTTCTAGACACCCTGACAGGGGGGAGCACTTCCAGACATTCTGGTCCAACAGTCAGAAGTGAGAATATCTATTTATCTCTGAGGCTGTCATATGGGGAATTGTTCTGTATATTTCAGAATTTCTTGAAGAGGGAACTTCCAAAGAGAAGAGCTTATGTTCCAAAGCTGGTTTCAGTCCAAGTTTCAAGACCCAAGACCACTGGTAGCTGTAGATCATGGAAGCCAAGAGGTCAACACACTTCCTTCCTGCTATTAGTTACGGAAAGATCACAGAAACCATTCTTCAGTGTTTCTGACTACTATTAAATTTTCTTTTGGCTGTACTTGCAGTTTTGTTATTGATTCTGCTTATTATGACATTGGCTAGACCTTGAAATAAAAGATAAGACATACAGTTAGTGAGGAATAGAAAGCCATCTGGCCCTACAGGAGAAAAGAGAAGATGGAGACAAGAGAAGGGAGGGATGACAGAAGAGAGGGCAGATTGGAGATAGGGAAAATTAGATTGCTTGGGGTATTGGGGTGGGGGACCTGGTGAAGGCTGGAGCGCTCTCTCACCTCTTGCCAACTCTGCCTGCCTTCATCTCCACCAATAATTTCCACCTCATTCTGAGCTGGGCTAAAAAGGAACAAGTCTAATCTTTGTCCTTCCATATAACTGTCTTTCAAATACTTGGAGATGACAGTGATGCCCCCCCACACATCTTCTCTTCTCCAGATTAAACACTCCTAAGTCACCCAACTAGTCTTCATGTAACATGAACTGGAGGCTCTTCATCATCCTGGTTGTCTTCCTCTGGATACTCTCACTTTTATCAATGTCTTTCCTCAAGCATCATGCCCAGAACTGAACACAGTATTCCAGATGTTCTTGTTGTTGCTGCTATGTTCGTCCTTCGTTGCCGAAGAAGACCATGCCATCAGAGAAATGATGACATGACTT
This sequence comes from Bettongia penicillata ogilbyi, assembly GCA_023548195.1. NCBI lineage: Eukaryota > Metazoa > Chordata > Mammalia > Diprotodontia > Potoroidae > Bettongia > Bettongia penicillata. Next base: position 6,561,947 of record JAJHZJ010000612.1, read on the forward strand.
GCACTGGACTTTGTTTTCAGTGAGGGAGGGCTGTGCAAGGTCACCAGACTCACTTCTCTCCAGAGCCATCTGGGCCTAGATGCAAGTCATGTCATCATTTCTCTGATGTCATGGTCTTTTTCAAAAACAAAGGACAAACACAACCTGTGAGTAGACTGAGCTGCCTGAATGGGGATCCAGCTAGCTGGGTAACTCAGTTCATCCTCTCCCTTCTGTCTCCCCTTCCCCTTCCTTCCCCTCTCCGAAGGAAAGCAAATTTGGATGGCTCAGTTAACTTGGGCTTTACTGGCTAGATTCTTTCCTTCCTTCCTTCCTGGCTTCCTTTCTTCTTTCCTTGTCTTTCCCAAAACCTTAAACCTAGTGCACTCTGAAGTCCCTAGATTGGACAACACTAGGTCCCTGGCCAAGTTCCATTTAAGGGCTGTTTTCTGGATCCTCCTGACTTAAGAGTGATTAGCGATAGTAACTGTTGCTCTTTCCTTCTCAACTTGATTTAGTTATTTTCTTTTGCTCATTTAAAGGACCATTCTCTGACTACTTCTTAAAAAGGCCTATTCACTCAATGGCTGTTACCTCACTCTAAGTGATTCCGTCTATAGTCTAAGCAGAGCAAAAGAGAGTGGGATTCTTACGTGCTTCTTCCTGGAAGCTGGGCCTCTCAACAGAGCTCAAGAACACAGTGGCTATTTTGGCTGCCATATCATATTGTTGACATAAATGGAGCTTACAATTCAGCAGAACACCTAAACCTTTATTAGATTGGTATAACTTCTGGATAACCATAAGGGAATTGATTTTCAGAGTCCACATATGAAACTTTACATTTATCCCATCACTTTTCATCAGCCCAGTTCTCTAGCTTAGCTGCATCTTTCTAGATCCTTGATTGTCATCTGGTGTCCCCTTCCAAGATTCATGTCCTTTACAAATCTGATGGGCATGGCTAGCATCTAGGCCTTTATCCAAATCACTGACTTAAAAAAAGGATTTAAAAAATGCATAGGATTATTGGACCTGTTCTAGTCTTGTGGTACCTTTCCATTCTGATAGTACTCTCCACAACACCAGAGATGTGTGAAGAAGGGATTCTGTTTGGGGGAAAGAAAATGAATTCTCTTTTGGATATATTGAGTTGGAGATGCCTAAAGATGTCTATAGAGATGCCTAGCCAGGCTTATGGAACATCCAAGTGTAAAGATGTCCAACAGCGAGTTTACAATGTGGGCCTGAGGCTCATGGAAGGAATTAGGGCTGAATATGCATTTGGGAGTTATCTGTATAAAGGTGACAATTGAACCCATGGGAATTGATTAGATCATGAATAATGTAGAAAGAGAAGAGAGCCCAGCATAGAGCCTTAAGGTGCCTTAAAAATTAGTGGGTGGAAGGAGAAGGATAGTTCAGCAAATAAGACTGTGAAGGAACAGTTAGAAAAGAGAGGCAGGAAAAGCAAGAGAAAGCAACGCACCAGAAGTCAAAGGAGGAGAGTGTGAGGGAAGTGGTGATCTATAACATCAAAATGTGCAGCAAGGTCATTTAGAAGGAGGACTGAGAAATAACCATTGGATTTAGTAGCTTAAAAGGATATTGACAAGAGCAATTTCCATCAGTTTAAGGGATACAGGAATGAGTTGGAGGTGAGCAAGTGAAGCAATGAATGCAAACAACCCTTTCTAGGGCTTTGGCTGTGATGGGTTAAAGGACTGGGTAATATATAGGATGATAACTTGAAAGGGTGGCAGGGTCATGTGAAAGCTTTTAGAGAAGAAACTGGGGTGTAAGAAGCAACTGAAGATAGCAAAAGACCGGACATGACTGAGGGAGAAAGTTCTAAGAGAAGATAAGAGGGTGAGGAAATTAAAATGATTCTGTATCATTTAGTAATTGATTCTATTTTGTAATTGAACGTATTCTGTATTACTGCTTCATTTTGTATAATTGCTCAGTCCACATTTCCCCATCTGTGAGTTAAAGATTTTCCTGAGTTGGCTGAAAGTTACAAATTAACTTATTATCATCTCCAAAAAGTTTACTGTCCATCCTTCCCTGTCCTTGTACAATTCTTATCTCACTAACAAACCCTGCTAGGCTTCAAAGAATCTGCTAACTCAGGTCTCTTAAATAAGGCCTGCAAGACCATGATGGGTCCGTTAAAACAACTAACATTCTTTAATTGCCAGGGACTGGAGGTCACTAGCCCCAAGTGACCAAGTGGGTGTGCTAGCCCACTTTCTTTAAAAATAACCAATCGTGTTGTCCCCATCCCCACAATCCTCTCCCCTGTAACCAATCGTATTGTCTTCCCCACCTACCCAAGTCGATATTCCCCAAAACTATATTAAGAGTGGTGAGTAATATCTTGGGGTCTTTGGTCACTGACAGAGGCTGTCGACCCAATTTATTGGTCACTGCTAGTCTAACTAATAAATGGATCATGCTCAAATCATTGTCTCTCAGTTTATCATATTTTCAATTATGATATTTTTCAAATATCAAATATTTTCAAATATCAAATTTAACAAGGCATGGTATCAAGAGCACAAAGAGAATGGTCCTACTTGGCAATAAAACACTCATGATACCCCTGTCATACATAGGCCCCAGAAAAACTATGCCACTTAAAACCAGAGTTCCGGAGCTCCTACCAATGTCTTTATTTTTATGAGTCAGCCAGCCAGAGAACACATTTGTTCAAAACCAGAGACATTTAATCAAATAGCATAGCAAATAAAATAAGATTTCCTCGTGTATATATGGGACACTCTCCCACAGGTTACCATGCCATTAATAGAGGAAGCTCATACATGCTGAGAACATGCATGAACAATGAGCATACAGAGGCAAATACATATAAAAGACACGTATGCAATTCATTCCTCCTACTGCAAGAATGCTAATGGCCAACAGTGATGTCATTGTTCTGTTCTGCACAGGGTAAGTCATTTCTTCTTGATAACTCTCCAATGGCTTCATGGTCATCTTCTCTATGACTTTGCCCTCTTAATTATCCTCAGCTCCCAAATTCTAGGTTCCATCTCTTAAGGGTCATCTCGTTTGCCAACTGCTAAGATGATACTCATGACTTAGGCAGTCTTTTAGCGTTTAGCCACTGGGACTATGAGCTTGTCTGTGTTCATCCTTTGTTTTCAAAGAAGACCATGACATCAGAGAAATGATGACATCACTTGCACTTGACTTTGTTTTGAGTGAGAGAGGGCTGTGCAAGGTCACCAAACTCACTTTCTCCTCCTGAGCCATCTGGGTCCAGTGACCAGATATTCATCAGGATGACTGGAGATGGCCCAGGATGCAAGGGGAGACCTTGGCCTTTTTAGTTACTCACTTAGAGGAGGTAACTCCCATTGAGTGAATAGGTCTCTTTAAGAAGTAGTCAGGAATGGCCCTTTTAATTAGCAAAAGAAAAAATAATTCAATCAACAGAAACTGTTACTAGCGACACTGTAAGCCTGCCATTAAGTGAAACTTGGGGAGGGACCTAATGTCCAGTCCATGAAGGAAGGAAGGAAGGAAGAAAGGAAGGAAGGAAAGAAGGAAATCTAGCCAGCAAATCCCAAAGCCCCAAAGGGAGAGGGAGACAGAAGGGAGAGGATGAGCTGGGTTACCCCTCAGGAAGCTCTGTGTACTCACATACACTTGATCTCATCCCCTGCTGCCTTGTCCATGAACTTGCTCCAATATATATATATGTGTTTTTTCACGTATCTTCAGCTTCTCCCTTTAGAAAGCGTCCTTTCCATCTGCTTACAAATGGATCATGTCTCCTCAGTCCCTTTGATTTGTCTCCTCCATCAAACTACCTTCTCTTTTCTTTTTATCCATTCTTGATCTAATATTTTGGGTACTTTTTGTCCACTTCCTCTCCTCCCTCACTCTTTCTTCTTTCCCTTGTATGCCCACTACTCTGCTGAAACTGCTCTCTTAAAGGTCCCCTCAGGATCACAGGATTGAGAGTTACAAAGGATTTCAGAGTTCATCTGATCCAAATATCTCATTTTAGAGATGAGGAAACATCTATAAATGAAATGAAAGAACTTGCCCAACTAATAAGTAGCACACCTAAGATTTGACCCTTACCTAAGATTTTTCTCTTACATTTTTTGAGCAGAAGGTGGGAAGACTGTCTCGCCCTGTCTTACCCAAGCTGAAAGTTTGGGAACTATTTGCAAGCCTACTACAAATTTGCAGGAGAATTTTGACCTGCTCTGTTTCTGACTTGGGCCAGTTTGGCCCTGGCCTCCACTTCCACTCCTGGGTTTTTATCATAATGGTGCCTGACTTATGGGGAACACTTGATTGACTTAGCCCACTGCAGCTCAGAAATCCTGAGCTCAAACTATCCATCAGTCTCCATCCCTGTGGTAACAGGGATTACAGGTGTGTGCCACGACTCTTCGTTCTGACTTCAACCCTTAGGGCTCTTTCCACCACACCATGCTGCCTCCTGTGGCACACTAAATAGTGCTCTGGGTTTTGAGTCAGGAATATTCAGCTTCCTGAGTTCAAATCTGGTCTCAGACATTTACTAGCTATGTGACCCTGGGCAAGTCACTTAACCCTTTTTGCCTCAGTTTCCTCATCTATAAAATGAGCTGGAGAAGGAAATAACAAACCACTCCAGCATCTTGGCCAAGAAAACCCCAGATGGGGTCACAAAGAGTGGGACACGACTGAAGAGCCATAACAATTCTCTTTCTTTCTCTTATTCTACTAAGTTTCTTTGAATTCTCTGCTGCATTTTAAACTTCTGGTCCCTCTTTCTGCCGTTGGTTTCAGACTCTGCATTGTCTTGAATCTCTTTCCTCTCTTCTGTTTCCTTCAGTGGGCCTGCTTTTTGACTCCTTAAGGTGTGTTCCCCAAAGTTTTACCTTTGATTTTCTTCCTTTTGGCTCCCTACGTTGACAATGTCATTCTCTTTCTTTTAAAAAAAAAAAAATTATTTTATTTTTTTCCCCAATTCATGTTAAAACAATTTTTTAACATTTGTTTTTTTTTTTAATTTTTAAGTTCCAAATTCTATCCCTCCCTCCCTTCTCCCATTCCTGAGATGGTAAACCATTAGATATAGGTTATACTTGTGCAATCATATAAAACATTTCCATATTGCTTATTTTGTACAAGAAAAATGTCATTCACTTTGAAAGTTTCATTTCTATTCGGATAACTCAGGAATCCATGGCTCCAACCCTGACCTCCTTCCTGATTTTCATATCTGCTTGAATCTCCAACCACCTACAGGACACTTTGAACCAGCTGTTCAACCTCAAAATATTATCAAAGGAAGAAAAGTGTGTATGTGCGTACGTGCATGCATGCATGCGTGTGTGTGTACATGTACACACATACTTTACTTGTTTTCAGCATAAGTCTGCCAGAAACATTTTTTTTACTTAACACAAGTCTTTTAAATCCAAGCATTTCTAGTTTTGATAGAGAAATGTCCAAACTATCTCACATGATTTGTCTCATATGATCTAAGACCTAATCTCTAAATGTTTTTGAAATAACTTTTATAGGAATCTTAGACAAGAAAAATTTCACAATATGATAAAAAAAACATAGTTACACAATTCAAAGTTAACATTTTACTTTATCAAATAGAGTAACAGTCACTTAATCTTTCCCTTCAAGGTCTGGGAGAATAATTCTGAAACCACTCAATCTCTTTTTGACCCTTCAAAGGTTTCCCTCAATCACCCCCCTGCCCCAGCTAGTCACAGATTACTTAAAGTAATCTGAAGACCACCTTCAGAATAAACCCTTCAGGAAATGGGATGAGAGGGAGCTGGCCCTGAATGTTCATCCTTAATCCCTTTGGGGTATGAGAGGACTGATCTTAACTAAACTGGAGCATTAGAGACTTCGGTTTTAATTGATAACCTTTTATACATTTTCCTAAAAGAAAGAGCTGAGACCTAAAAAAAAGGGAGGAGGAGGGAAAGGATTTAAATGGAGAGAAGTATTCCCTGATAAGTTTGCTTAAATACTGATAAAGCTTTCTTCCTTTAGGTAAATCCAGAAAGGACTTTACACTGGAGAAATATTTATTTCTTAATATTTTCAGTCAAACCAAAAAGGGAGATTACAACCTGCTTGCACAATGTCTAAACCAGAGTTTATGCTCTGTTCGAAACCTGTTTCAGTTTCTGATTTCATTATTTCAAGGTGGGAAGGGGGTCTCTCAGGTTTACAAGCTAGTTTTTATCTTTAATGTTTCCCTCTCCCTCTCACCTCCTCCCTACCGCTAATCACCAAATCTTGCTGAATCCACCCCGACAATCTCTTTAAGGATCCATACGTTTATCCTTATGCCAAATACCATCATCATAATATAGACAAACCTCATTACCATCCCTTTGGACCTAACATGTTTTCCTGCCTCATCTGTTTAATTTGTCCTTCATGCCCCAGTTAGACTAATCTTTACGCAATTTTCTTGGTTATGCTGTCCTGTTCCCAAAAAAATCGGCAGTGGCTCTCTATTACCTACAGAGCCAAGTTCCAATCCTTAGCTTGATTTCAATACCCTCCACAGTGTGGCACCAACCCATCTTTCTGGCATTATCTCCTATTCCCCTCCTCCCACTCTATGCTCCAACCAAACCAGAGTGCTTCTAGGTGCCCTACAGTTTCCCACCTCCAAGCCACATTGTTCCCTAAGTCTAGAATGCCTCCCTCTTCCGCCCATTTATAAGCATCCTTTAAAGGTGAGGTCAATAACAGCACCTTCAGAAAGCTTCCCCTGCTTCCTCCATGACTATTAAATCTCCTCACCTTAAACCTCACCCAGCCTCTTCTTTGAACTTCTCACATACTTTGGTGTTACTTTGCATCACTTATTTCTTCATGTGTGGTATCTCATTTACTAGGAGCTGGTATCTACTTGAAAGTTTGTACCTTCCCCAGCATCTGGCTCAATGTTTTATATACATACTTAATGTTTGCTGAATTTCATCTTTATATTCTAGATTCTCCATACTGCAAATCATCCCACACAATGTTGTTCAATAATTTCAATTGTGTCCAACTCGTTGTGTCTCTATTTGGGGTTTCTTGGCAAAGGTACTAGCTTTCCACTTCCTTCACCAGTTCATTTTACAGATGAGAAAACTGAGGTAAGCAAGGTTAAGTGACTTGCCCAGGGTCACACAGCTACTAAGTGTCTGAAGCCAGATTTGAACTCAGGAAGATGAGTCTTCCTGACTCTAGGCCCAGCGCTCTATCCATTATGCCATTTTAGATGCCCACTTTTACTCTCTGGTCCTCAATCTCAGACATAGTCCCATGGTCAATGCTTAGGAGCAACGTGCCAGAGTTTCCATAGCCATGACATAGCTTCCAAGATCCCAGGGACCCCTCCATGCTACCACAGGGAATGAGAGGAGGGTTTTAGGGAAAGAAACATCAAATGAATCTTTCAAAGAACAAAGTTCTAAAGTCTCTCTGAGGAGCAGTCTCGATTATGAGAAATGGCAAGAATATTGGATGCAGAGTCACAAGGCCTGGATTCAAATTCCAGTTTTCTTTACACAATTCAGTAAGCATATATTAAGTACACACTATGTGTAGAGCACTGTGCTAGGTACTAGGAATATAAAAGCAAATTGCTTCCTCCCTCTGTACCTCACTTTCCTCATCTATAAAATGGCAGTGTTGAACTAAAGTTTCTTCCTTCTCTAAATTCCATGAGTCTTTTTGGAGAACCCATAATACCTTTCTGTTGCATTGTCTACTCTCTCCTTGCTGACTTTCAAGACTTCAGTATGCTCCTTTCAGTCTAGACAAGCTGGTCTGGTCACTATAGTAGGGGAACTATCTAACCCAATTTCTCTACCCCACCACCTTTGTTCTTCCCCCAGGACAGAATCCTACCATAATGTTACCTTTCTCTGTGTTTCCCTATTCATAACTCCAGCAATTATCTTATTAGGTAGAGATATCTTTCACTCTTTCCTTTTTTTCATTTTTTTCACATGCATATGTGTATTATGTTCATTTCTATATAGGTACATGTATATATACATTGTATATAGATGTGCATATACTACATTTGTGTATACACATAACGTATGCAGAGAGTGCACACACACATACAGGTGATGCACCTATGTAAGGTAAAATAAAAGTCTTGTAATTTAAATAAAAATTAGAAATAAAGGTGTTAGTGTTGCGAAATCCTTTCAGAAATGCTAGCAGTCTCTACTATCCTCCTACTAAATTCACTTTTCCTCAAACACCAGAATTGGAGAATTTTTAAAATGTAGTTAATTAAGTTTTTTATTACTAGAATTACTACCACATAGGATTAGATTTTTGTTTTACATTTTAGCCATCTTTCATTATAAATTAAAAAAATAATTTTTAAAAAGTAGCAAGGTATGGTGGAAACAACTCTGGACTTCGAGTCAAGAGGATTTGGATTTAAATTCTGGTTATGTTTATTAAGCTGTGTAACTATAAACAAGATACTTCTCCTCTCTGGGCCTGTTTCTTCATCTGTCCGTTGAAAGCATAATGATATTCAAGTATTTGGTCAGTCAAAAAATATTTATTAAACACCAACTATGTACCAGCCAGAGTGTTAAGCGCTGAGTCTACAAAAAGAGGCAAAAGACAGTAGCTACTCTCAAAGAGCTCACGATCTAACAGGGAGACAGCAAGCAAATACATACGAACTATAGACAAGATAAATAGGAAATAACTAAAAGAGGAAAGTACTAGAATTAGGAAATAACTAAAAGAGGAAAGTACTAGAATTTAGATGGGTTGGGGAAGGCTTCCTATAGAAGGGAGCATTCTAGGATTTGAAGCTAGGTGGCACGGTGCTGGACTTAGAGTCAGGAAGACTCATTTTCATGAATTCAAATCTGGCCTTAGACACTTACTAGCTATGTGACCCTGGACAATTCACTTAACCCTATTTGCCTCAGTTTCTTCATATGTAAAATAAGCTTGAGAAGGAAATGGAAAACCACTCCAGTATCTTTGCCAAGAAAACCCTAAGTCTTGTCTCAAAAACTGAAACAACCGAACATCAAAAAAGGAAACAAAGGAAAGCCGGTAGGCAGAAATGAGGAGGGAGGCAAGGGTGGACAGACAGAGAAAATATCTGGAACCAAGAATTTGGGACAGCCAGGAGGCCAGTATCTCTGGATCGATGTTTCATTCTGGGGACTAAGATATCAGACTGGAAAAGTGGAGAGGGTGGGGAAGGGGTGGCTAGGGTTTTAAAGGGGTTTAGACACCAGAGAGAAAAAAGATTTTGCATTGCTTCTAGAGGTGATCACTGGAGTTTATTGAACAGGGAGAGGAGGGGTGGTGACATGATTAGATCTGCACTTTAGGAAAATCATTTTAGCAGCTAAATGGAGGCTAGATTGGAGTGGGCAGAGACTTGAGGCAGGCAAATTCACCAGCAAGTCTGCAATAATCCAGGTATGAGGTGATGAGACTTGTACCAGGGTGATGGCAATATCAGAGGAGAGAAGGGGTTTACAGATTTTGTATGCATTCGTCCTTTCATTGCCAAAGAAGACCATGCCATCAGAGAAATAATGACATGACTTGTGCTTGACTTTGTTTTGAGTGAGGGAGGGCTGTGCAGGTCACCAGCCTCACTTCTCCTCCAGAGCCATCTGAATCCAGTGACCAGATATTCATCAGGATGAGTGGAGATGACTCAGGATGAGGCAACTGGGGTTAAGTGACTTGCTCAAGGTCACACAGCTAGTGAGTGTCAAGTGTCTGAGGTGAGATTTGAACTCAGGTCCTCCTGACTCCTGCACTGGTGCTCTACCCACTGCACCAACTAGCTGCCCCTACAGATGTTGTAAAGGTGATATCAGCAGGCCTTGGCAAACAGATCGGATATTGGCAGGAGAGGGGAAGAGGCTGTAAAGAATTATATTATAAGGCCTGGGAGAGTGGTGCTGCCCTCTACCACAATAGGAACTTAGGAGGAGGGAGAAGATTAAGGAGGAAAGATAATGCGTTTAGTTTTGGACATGAGTTTAAGGTATCTACTGAACATCTAGGTTGAGATGTTTGAATCAGAAATTCAAGATCTGTGGTCAACAAAAGGTTTGGAGCAGCATAAATAGATTTGAGAATCCTCAGCATAAAGATGGTCATTCTATCCATGGGAGTTGATGACAATACCAAGTGAAGTTAGGGCCCAGGCCCAACCCTGAGGGACATCTACAGTTGAGGGTGTGATCAGAATATTCTGACAGGTGGGAGAACAAGCAGAATGATGTTCTGAAAACCCAAAATTATCAAGGAAAAGAGGATGATGAATAGCATGGAAGGCTACAGAGAAGTCATGGATGAGAATTGAGAAAAGACCATTCAGTGGGGTCCACAGTTCTTTGCAGGGCCTGAGACCCTTCCAGCATACCTCCATGAGGTCAAAATAATTTTCGTATTAAGATGTTATTGACTATTAAAACACTCTTTCCTTTTCCAACTACCTGTCTGTGAGGTTAGATTTTTTTCATATACTTCAATCAAAACCACATATCACAACTGATTAAAGGCAGAGGCAAATATGAAAATCTAGCTGTCTTTGATTAATTCAGACATTAAAGAGCTTCGCAAAAATATGTAGAACATTTGTTCTCAGTAAATCTTGTTTTAGAAAAGTTTTCATCCATGTATAATTTATGTTAACATGTATGGATTTATTGTTTTTGAAGGAATTAATATTTCAAAATGTTATCAGTTTCAATATGGTAAATATCAAAAGATATAACTGACATAAATTAAAGCTCTTGTGGAAGGGGGATCCTCAGTAATTTTTAAGAGGGTCCAAGGGTCCTGAGACCAAGAAAGTCTGAGAACTTCTGGGATCTTTAAGATTTCTTTTATCTCTGTATCTTTTTTCTCTATAAAGTCTACAAGATTTCAGTCATATTATGGGCATAATAGGTTTTTATATAATGGCCCATGACTTTAACCATTATCAATAGGAGAAAAGCATTCTGAACAACATTTTTTAAGGGTATCTTCTATCAATTTTATTTCCAAATAGATCCTTCCCCCAACCTCCCTTACCAAGAGAATCATCCTCTAGATAACAGAACAAGGGGGAAAAGCAGTTCAGAAAAAGTAATTGTTCCACTCCTTTAATTCCCTCCTTCCACAAAGAATGTGTTTTCTCATCTTTTTTTTGAGGGGATGAGGGGAGAAGGGTCCTGGAATGGAGGGGTGGGGTCCAGCTTGGTCAGTTTTTATCACTGTGGTCTCCATTCCTTCCCTTTACATTGTTGTAATTGTATATATCATTTTCCAGATTCTGTTGACCTCGCTTTGCATCAGTTCATGACTTTCCATGCTTCTCCGTATTCCTTATATTTGCTATAACTTTACAGCTCAGGAATATCCCATCACACTCACACTTGCTTAGCCATTCCCCATTGGACAGATATATATTTTGTCCCCAGTTCTTTGCGACCACATAAGATGATGCTAAAAATGTTTGGGTATATACCAGGGTTTTCTTTTTCATCTTTGACAAGCTTTGGGAGACATACATGCCAGCATTGAGATCTCTGGGTTAAATGGCATGGGTAATTTAGTCACTTCCTCAATATAATTCCAAATGACTTTGAAGAGTGATTATACCAATTTATGGCTCCATCCAGCAGTATATGAATGTGCCTATCTTTTCACAGCCCTTCAAACATTTGACTATTGCCATCTTTTGTCATCTTTGCCCATTTGCAGAGTATGAGGTGGAGCCTGACAGTTATTTCAATGTTCATTTCAGTTATTAGTACATGGAACATTCTTTCACAGGGTTCAAACATGACATTCTAAATGAACATTTAGAATGCAGATTGCTCATAAATTCGGGCACACCTGGTTTTCAGTAGCCATCCCAGGGCCTGAGCACAAGGGTGGATAGAATACATACTTTTTTTCACATATATGCAGACATGTATTATTTCTGCATATAGAAATACACATACACACACTCAGGCCCAAGGGTATAAAGAGGGACATATGCACTCATTCACACCCTTCATCTTTCCTCATTCCACACAGAACCAGAGCCACACTTAGCTAGAAAATCTTGGACTTTATTTTAATACACTAAGGGAGGACTATAGCCCACAGGCTAGGGAACAAAGAGGGTAGTTGTTCTCAGGCTATGTCAAAAGAAGGTGCAGACTGCTTGGGACCAGGTGGGGGCAGGGGAATTTCCAAAGTGACAATAAGTTAAAGGGTTCACTCTCAGGATTGTGTCGGGATAGGAACCAGAGATCAGGGGTGGATGGCAGTTCCATCGAAGCTTCCTTTCCCCTACATCCAAGACATACTGGGCCTCAGGCTGTCAAATATAAGAAGGTAGTGAGAATGATTTGAACTGAGCAGATACCTCAGAGATTGGGGTAAGGGGGGTTCCTAAGAAGGAGCTGGTTCTGTGGAGAGTGACTGGATGTACTTGGGGGGAGAAGAGGAAGGGAGAGCACCATTGGGTTACGGGAGTGGGAAGGCTGGGTATCTGTCAGGGTCAGAGTAGGGAGGGAGATGAGAAGGGCTTGGGTATTCTCTCACTGAAGGAGTGTCCATTTTGTTCCTGTACGTTCTCATAATCGGGCCCCTCTTCCTCACCATCCTGGTCAGTCACTGGGGCTGCAGGGGGAAGGGATGACTGTAAACCCTGATCCTCAGACTCTGAGCCTGACGACTCCTTTGTACCCATCCTCCCCCTAGCGCTCACTCCCCAAGAGGCCTGTCCCAGCTGGAAACTCTCCCCCACCCCCTCTACTCCAGACTCACTCCTATTGGAAGGTGTTCTTTCATCCTGGGCTTCTGGCACATTCACATATTCACAGCTTCCACCTGGATGGAAGGATAGAAAAGTAGTTGAAGTGGGAGGGTGCAGGGGAGTGGGGAGGGCAAGGGTCTTCTTGGTTAGGGAAGGAAAGAGAGCAAGGCAAGGAGGAGGTAGTGGCATGGACAGATAGTCACTTACCCAGAGACACCTCTGTACTCCCTGAGACATTCACATAATCCTCTCCCCATAGCACTACAGGAAAATACCCGAGGATGAAGAAGTCAGAGTCAGGATACCCAGAGACCACCCTCCATGTCACCGATATACAAACACATGGGTAACCAACCACACAGAAACTCCCCCATTCCTGCCCAGTCCAGTTGTCCAGACAATGCACCCCTCCTCCAACCCAAACCCCACCCTCAAACCCACTACCCTACCCCCCCTCCTCCAACAATCACTCCCAACTCACAGGGGGACGGACTGTCTCTAAGGCCAGAACTGTCCAGGTTAGGTGCTGAGTTGGACAAAGGTGCAGAACTGGAGTTCGGGTGGTTATCCGGTAGAACCACGCTGCCAAAGGCAAACAGGACAGTGTGACCTCCAAGCCTCTCTTTTCTCAAAGACCCTCTTCAAGGCCAACCCTACTACTCACAGATAGCCTTCGTGGTGGTAATCTTCATCCTCATCGGCATCCTCACATTCTAGTTCCAGGGGAAACACAGGTATCTGAGTAGATGGTCTGGGGAGGCCCGATCCCCCTCCCCCACTCAGCCCATTCCTTCCCTTCCTCCCCTGCCCAAGGTCCCAGCCCAACTACCCCCTCTCCCCCCCACCACACACTACCAGGGGTGACTGATATACCCTCATTCTCGTAACTGGGCTCACTGCCTGGGAAGGAAAGGGAGAGTCACCATCAGTTCAACCACCCAGCCTGAGCCGGGATCACCCACTTCAGGCAACAGAACCACCCTTCTTAATTAGCTCGTTGCCCAACTCACGGGTGTCTGGATCTCGTCGAGAAGTAATCTCACGTGACAACACTGGATGTCGTGGAGAATTCCTAAAGGGTTAAAAATGAGGGGTCAGCCCTTGAAGAATGAAGGGATCTTTGAGAGGCCAGAGGAGTGGGAGGAGTAGTGATGCCTCAGCTCAGGGGAGATACGAAGGTAGGAAGACAGAAGAGTGAGGGCAATGATCTAGACAGTCCAGGATTCAAAGGAGGCCAGACAGTAAGAAGGCAGAGACCCCAGACTTCAGGTCAGACTGAGGTGACTGGGAAAAAAGGGCAGATACTTACGGGATAGGGAGCACCTCTGGCTGGCTGGGTATTGTAGATGGATACGTAACATTAGTGTCTGTGGGGCAAAGATTAGGGGTACATGGCATCAGAGGACCTGGGGTAGGGGGAAGGAATCAGGACAGGGCTGAGGGCACCAAGGAGAAGTAGAGGACCCTCGATGTGGCCCTCAGTGACTAAAAGGACATTTTCTTCAAGAAATTCAAGATCCAGGGGACTGGGGACTGAGGGGTCTCTTAGACAAGTTCATTATTCATTCAACAAACATTAACGAAGTGCTTACTACATCTAGAACATACAGAACACTGGGCTAAAAGCACCATGGGCAAAATTTAGCAGACATGGCCCCATAGTCCTCTCATGGAACCTAGATCCCAGTAAGGGAGAAGACACAAAAACAGATGGCTAGTATTCACAATATTACATGAGAAATGTATCAGAGAGCTGACAAAACAATGGGATAGGAAGTCAGAAGGAGAAAGTTATTGACTGGGGGAGAGGGGAGTTTCCCAAATGTGGGGGTGGGGGCTTACAAAAAAGATAGCAGGAATTTGGTATGTGAAGAGAGGAAAGGAGGACATTTCAGGGATAGGGCAGGTTCTTTTGTTTCTTCCTTTTAGAAAAAATATAATTTTTAATATTTTAATTTTTACTTATTTTATTATTTATCTGATGTTATTTTTAATATATTTTAAAAATATTATTACATGCAATTTTCCTGAAAGCCCTTCACATCTATCTACAGTGTAGGATCACAGAATTTAAATCTGTAAGAGAAATTTCAGAGTTCAAGTTTGGCTTAATTCCCTCACTTTACAGAGAAGGGCCTGTCCAAGGTCAGCTAATAGGTAACAGGGCGAGATCTCAAAGCTCATCCTTCCTATGGATATTTCCACTCAGTCTCTCCAGATGTGACCATTTAGTAGTTTTTGCCAAAGTCCTCCTTGGGATAGGTGAAATTTTCCAGCTCTCCTGGCCTTAGCAAGGGAAATATCCTCCTCCCTCCCCCTGCCAAAACCTATCCAATGGAAATTCAATAGGACACAACAGGGCTAAAGTTAATTTTTAAAATACCAGGTAAAACAAATATGGCAAAAAATACTGTCAGCAAGAGCAAAAAGCACGTGTAGAGTTGTAAAAGTTATTAACCTGTCATCTCCCAAATTTCCTAATCCTGTCTGACCTGTGGGGGCCCTATTTCTCTATGTCCCCTTATTCCTTTACCCAAACTAATAAAGGAGGAGGTGCAGGCCACACGTGGGGGTATATAGCATGAGTCACTAGAAAGCAATGGTTTCCTGGGGACGTGACTCCCTTTAAGACTCAACTCATGTACTTTCTACAAGAAGCCTTTCCTCAGGTATTAGTACTCACCTCTCATTACTTTGCATTCATTTATCTGGGAACATGTAGTTCCCACCACCACGTGGCCAGGAGAATGTAAACCTCTTGTAAGCAAGAACCATCTTTTTTGTCTTTATATGTCTAACACAGAGGCCTGCCACAGAGTCGTTTGTCCTTTGATCTCGAAGAAGACCATGATATTAGGGATGTGATGCCATGACCTGCTGGTGAATTGGCTTTAAGTGAGTGAGGGCTGTACAAAGTTACCAGCCGCATTTTCTCCTCCGGAGTCACCTAGGTTCAGTGGTCAAATAGAGATCAGGACAACTGGAGATGGTCCCGGATGCATTGGGAGACCCTGGCCTTTTTAAGTTAAGGTCTTTCCAAATTCTCACTTTGACTGAGGTGACACCCATTCAGTGAGTAAGGGTAAGAAATGAGCCAAGTAATGAAAAAAAAAAATCAGGGTTCCTGACCAGAAGAGAAACAATTAATATTTACATTCACTCTGAGCCATCAGGGCTCAAATATGACCACTCCAATCAATGACAGCCAAAGTGAACTGGGTTTAAGGCATGGTCTTTGAGAAAAAAAATCTAGCTCATAAACCATAAAATATCTTGCTAGGTTTCAGCCATAAAAATTTCTACTCTTTGGGTAAAGCACCATAAGATTATGATACCTTATGTGGACAGAGAGAGAGGAAGGAGAAAAGAGGAGAGGAGAGGAGAGGAGGGAGGGAGGGTGGAAGGAAGGAAGGAAGGAAGGAAGGAAGGAAGGAAGGAAGGAAGGAAGGAAGGAAGGAAGGAAGGAAGGAAGGAAGGAAGGGAGGGAGGAAGGAAGGAAGGAAGGAAGGAAGGAAGGAAGGAAGGAAGGAAGGAAGGAAGGAAGGAAGGAAGGAAGGAAGGAAGGGAGGGAGGGGGTGGAGGGAGGAAAGAAGGGAAGAAGGAAGAGCTGCGTTGCCCAGCTGGAACTAGCCAATTGATTTCAGGCAGATCAGATTATTCCCAGGTTATCTGTCCTTCTTTCTCAAAGAGGCCCATGACATCAGGAAGGTGGTGACATGACTTGCAAGTGAACTGGATTTAAGTGAAGGAGGGCTATGCGAAGTCACCAACCTCACTTTCTCCTCCAGAGTCACCTAGGTCCAGGGGCAAGATGGAGATCAGGAGGCCTAGAGATCCTGCCACAGGGTAGGCATTTGATTAAATGCTTACTGAATCGCACTAAGTGGTTTGTGACTGGGTAATTCAATTCATTAAGCAGTCCACTCTGTGCCTGCACAGCTTGGGATGGGAAGAAATACAAAGATGAATAACAGTCTACATCCTCTTGGAGCTGTTAGGAGGCTGAACATCTCAGTGTCTAAAGAGTCTCGTCTTAATGAGTCTCAAACCTGTGGTCTGTGGATACACTGCAGGGGGTCTACAAACTTGGATGGAAAAAGTTACATCTCTATCTTCACAAATTCTAACTGAAATTGAGCATTTCTTCAGAACACACTATTATTCTGGGAAGTGGTCCACATGTTCCAACAGAGAAGCCATGAAGCCATAGCACAAAAAAAGGAAAAAACCCTGCCTTGAAGGGTCAGTTTACATCGGAGGTGGGCTTAAAGAAGAGACAAAGAACTGGGCTTAGCTCCATGACCTCAAGCAATTTATCCCCTTCCCCCGGGGTCCCACCTTCCTTTCCCCCAAACTGGTGCCTCAGTTTTATCTTCTGTAAAATGAGGTCAGACTGGATAAATCTCCGAAACATCTTCCAGCTCTAAATTCAATGATGCTGTGGGTCAAAGGTTGTGGTAGACACTCCAAGGGCAGGAGACTGGGAACAACGCAGACACGTAACAAAAGCCATACCTTTCAAATTCTCACTTTCTGACACACAGACACATACTCACTCACACAGTGACTCTACCCCAAAACTTCATTCTCTTATTTCTCAAAGCAGTCCCAGGGAAATATATCATGTACTGAGACCTCCTGCCATACTCACAGGGGCGTTTGAGGATGACTAATCCAGCGACTGGCGGATCTCTAGTGGAAAGAAGGAAGGCATGGGCTGGGGGTTGTAGAAGACAAGGCCCCATCCTTCCACACCCACCTCCAGTCACTGCCCCAATGTTTTCTCACCAAACAGCCCCTCCTCAGCTAGCTCCCCTCTTTCCAACACCGGTCCATCATAGCCACCATTTGGGAATGTGTAAGTCAGACACTCACCTGCCACTTGTGGGGACCTCCAAGTTGGGGCCTGTGGAGGAGGAGGCAGGTAAGGCTGAAGGGATGGGACAGGAACAGGAGTTACTTTAGGCTAGGGTAAGCAACAACGGAGAGGTGACGCCGTAAGACGGGTAGTGGATGAATTTGTGAATATGGGAACATAGGACCCTTCGTGCAAGGTGAAGGGATAGTTTCTGGGGTTGACTGGGTTTAGGGGCCTTCAAGTTAGAGATGAACTTAAAAGTATTTCACTTACCAGGGAAGTCCCGACAACACAAACACAGGGCAGTGACAAGCAGGGCTGGGAACAGTAGGATGAGGAGCCAGAGGAGGCTAGGACCCAGAGAGGTGGTCTCCATCTGGGGCATAGGCCAAGGCGCACAGGTTAGGGCGACCTAGAAGGCCAGTCCAGAAAGCTTTCCAACCATACCCCACCCCCATCCATTCCCCTTCCCACCCGACAGGACAGAGCAAGAATTCTCTGCTCAGATCCCAAACCTTACTCCCAAGACAATGAGTAGAAATGAAGTTCAAAGATTTGGGGGAAGAGAACATCTAAGCCCCAGCAGGCAACGGTGTCACAGAAGACAGGCCATAAGGGATGGAGGCCAGAAAAGAACAGTGGTTCTAGACTTGAGGCCCAGGGAGCCAGGTATTCAGTGTGGTATCAAAGGGAGGCAGGGGGCTCAGCCAGTTGTCTCTGTATCAGAGGGCCTCAGGTTGGCATCGAGAGATAATACAGGCAAATAAGGACCAAGTAGGAGGCTCCATCTACTTCTTAAGCCCTCATAGGGTTAGGGTGACTATAGAACACAACCTTAAATTCACCATGGTCTCTGCTGAGCCTTACTAGCCTATTGGGAGCTGGACAGATTGGTTAGGATGGGGAGGGTCCTGTTTGGGCACCATAAACCCACTCCACTCCCTCCATGTCCCCATACCTGGTCCCTGGTCCCGACGGTTCTGTTCCCCGATCCCCTCTTCTCCTCCACTCAGCGCCTGCCCGCCCGCAGCAGGAAGCTGTGGTGAGCTCCGGGCGGGGACAGGAAGTTATAGTGGCTCCTTGCATGGCTGCGCCCGCCTCCCACCCCCATCCTTGTGCCCCCCGGGGGAGGGGAGCACTCTAGATCTCCCCCACCACCCCAACCCAGTAATTCTACTTGGGATGGTCTCTCAGGGGCCTTGGTAATCAAGAATTTCCAGTTATTCTCAAAGGGTCCTTCTGGATGATTAGGGTTTTTCAGTACATAGATTAAGTCAGGGCCATATGTTCCCCAAAGAGGGTCTTGTTCATGCAAGAAACAACACACTAATGGGGAGGGGAGAGGACCGAGGGAAAGAAGAGAATGGAACTTCAACCTCTCTTAGACTCAATCTCCATCTTTATCAAAAGTGGGTTGGACAAGGGATCTCTGACATCCTGTCTATCATCCAGGGGGTGGAGGAACAGGAGAACTACTATACTATCGTCCCCAGAGGCTGGACTGCCTGTCAGATAGCTGGAGGACAAGCGTCTAAAGGGTCTATTGGGAAAAGACAGCGAGTGAGTCACCGTCACACTGGACCAGACGTCTGAATCCCAGACCGCTAGAGCAGGGAGGGCCCTCAAAGCACACACTCCAGACTGCTGTGGCAGGAAGGGCTCCTCAAACAGACCACCCCACGTTCTAACGCTAACGTACAAAGAACCCTTAGCAAAGTCTGAACAGGCCTGCCACCACGCAGGGCTCCTCCCCTTCTCTCAAGTCTCAGAGCTGGGAGGGAAAAGGATACAAGCTGACACTAGGCTCTGGTTACAAAGTTTATTCAGATAAAAATAGCACCAAACCCTCCTGCCTGGATGGTGGGGGCACCTTGCCCCTGACCCCAGGAAGGCAGTTTGGAACCCACCTACAGCGTGACAGGCAGAGAGAAAAGAGATCTTCCCTCCCCAAACAGACCTGCAGAAAGTTGAGAGCACCTGCTCTGTGGCCATCCAACCACCTGCCCCTTCCTGATCAGGAATCATTCCCTGACCTCTATTGCTGTGCATATAGTGCATCTATGTGTGCGTGTGTACAGGGAGGCAAAAAGGGGCAAACCTCAGCAACTGTCCCATTTCTGTGGTCCCAGGTCAGAGGTCATGGTACCACACCAGCCACAGAGCTGGCATAACAGTCCAGGGTGCTGGGGTTACACTCAGAGTCTTGCCCACCACCCACCACCCACCTATCCCCCTGAGGGGAACCGGACACAAGGTGGCCTCAGGCCACAGTCCACCCAATCAGATGAGCACACTGGATACCGGGACCTTGGTAGAACGGCCACGCTGAGGGACCACAATCCGATCGTCTGGAGAGGGCACATCCCTCAGGAGGCCTGGGGAGAGAGGAGAAGTGATGAGATCAGGGGAAGATGAACCTCTCAGAGAGGAGCAGAGGGCAAGAGACAGAGATAGGCCTACAGGGAGGGGACGCAGGCACCCCAGTGGAAGGGAGGACTGGGAAGGTACAAATGGGCAGAAAGACAGGGAGGGGTGAGGAGGTTAGGGGAGAAAGGGGGAGGTGGATAACGGACAATCTGGGGAAGGGAGAGCTGGGGGACACAGACAAGGAGCCCTGGCACAGGCTGCCAGTGGGGAAAGCTCACCCTGCACGTGGAGCTGGGCTTTCTTTCGATCACATTCGATGTACATGGCAGTGCCCAGGAAAGCTGCACCCCCAAGAACCCCGACAAAGGCACAGAGCATGAGGGAGTACTGCAGGGCCCGGAACTGGGAGAGGAAGGAAGGAGGCCAGTTACGGCGGAGACGGTCAGATATCTAGAGGGGACGAAAGAGCAAACAGCGGTCACATCCTGGGGAGGTGGGGAGGGCTAAGGGGCTAAAGGGGGACGGAGGGAGTCAGAGATGGAGGAAGCAGGACAAAGGGGAAGACAGTAAGATTATCAGCTTTGTTTGCACCTCACAATCCCATGTCTGTTCAAATGCTGCCTTGAACTGTTCTCTAGTTAGATGTCAGCTGTTTCCCTACAAAAGCTCTAGACCCAGGACCGTACTGTCTTCTCCCTCCAAATCAGAGAATCAGAATTGGAAAGGATCTCATCGATTACACAGAGAAAACCTGAACATCCTAGATCACATGACCCTATCCACAAATGTTCCTAACAAATGGTCATCTAGCCTTCACTTGAAGAAGGCCAAGGATGAGGAGCTCACCACTTTGTTACAAGGCAGTGCATTCTACTTTCTGAAAGCTTTCTCTTTCCCCAACAAAAATCTGCCTCCCCGAGTTAAGAACAAGTATCATCTCCCTTCCCCATGATGGCTCTTCCTCTCTCAGGACAGTGCTGAATACATCAGTGGTTGCTGAAATCAGACAAACTCTCCTGGCTGACAAAGATTCTCTCTCCTCCCCTTCCTAACCTGCCCTGGGCCAGGGATGACCCGGCCAGGGATGACCCAGCCAGGGCTAAAACCTTCCAAAAGGAGATTCACACTCACCAGCCCAATGAGGTAGGGGCTTCCAGCATCCCCCAACAGATGGGACAGGACAATCTGAAAGGCCTCTGCCGTTGACCGGCGTGTCGGAATAACCACGTACTGGGTAGGGAATTGAGACCCAAGGTTAGATTCCCCAAGGGGTGAGGGGAGCTGAAGCGGCCAGGAGACGGGGGCTAAGCTTGGAATTCTGTCAACACTTTCTGAACTGCTACTCAGCCCAAACCACATGGAAGGAGCCAGAAGAGAACGGCTACCTTCCGTATATGGTAAGTGAAACTCCTAACCCCCTGGAAGCTTCAAGTTCTGTCCCAAGAGTGGGAGCGGCCTCCACCGGGTCACTCACACTCAGGTAACAACCAACAGCCCAAAAGTGAGAGCAAGATGGAATCATGGATCAGTTTCTTCTAGTAGGACAAAACAAAGCCACTGACCCAGGGGAACAAAAGCCTTATCAAGCTCTCACTAGCCAAGGTGCTGATCTCTAGGACAGTCACCACCTGTGTGAGGTCAGAGACGGCCCACCCTCTCACCAGCAAAATGTCTGCTACGATGGCCCAGTTCATGGACAGCAGAATCTCACCAATGAAGATGAAAACCTGAAGAGAGAAAATGGACATCAGGAAGTAACCCTGGAAAGATTAGCAGCTTTCTGCCTTTCCCTCTACTTTTCCTTAAGCCATTTTGGGGAGCTGTGGGACTGAAGCTGGGACCACAAGTTTTGTTTTCCCCCCCAACCCTTCCACCTCCACCCACTCTCACCCACCTGCCCGCCCACTCAAGCTCAAGGCTGCTACTGGGACAGCTGTGCCTGTGCTCCTGTACGTGGGGGGTTGGTTAGCATCGGGAAATGGGGAAAAATGGAGAACACTCACATAGGTAACTACAATGCTGTCCTGGGCACAAGCCAGGGCCAGAAACAGAAAGGGGGCAGATCCCAACAATCCAGCTGCACAAACCAAAGGGTCAGCCCTGGGATTGGTGCGGCGAAGACGGCGGCTGATCTCTACACCAGAGGCCACACCCAGAATCCCAGTCACACAGGTGATCAGTCCAAATATGAGACTGGGAAGGAGAAAAAAAGAAGAATGAGGGGAGCAAGGGGCCCAAGTCTGCCATGTTTGTGTGAAGAGTCTCTGTTTTCCAAAGTTCACTGTCCTTCTCTAGCAGAATTGGGCCTAAAAGCTGAGACGCTGCTGACACCAGGTATGAGCAAGAGTTCCTGCCCTGGCTGGTACCAGCTTCTGGAAACTGTGGCTCCTCCCTGAACCCCACCCAGCAGGCCCCTGGTTTTTGGCTCCAGGACTTTTATCTTTCGCTAGCAGATGTCATTTCCATAGGGCTTTCAAGGCCAACCCCGTGAAATGGGCAGTTCATCCTCATTCTGTGGAGGAGGACACTCAGGCTAAAAGAAGTAACCGGCCAAAGGTCACGTGGAAAACATATGAAAAGATCTGAACTTAGCTGTTCCAAATCCATGCTTCCTTCCACTCTCTCAGAGCGTCTCCCGCTTTCCAAACCTCTGAGTTTCTCAAAACCCCAGCTGGATTTCTCAGTGAGTTTCTTGAATATTCCTGGCCCCAGAGACTATCTGGCTCCCCAAGCTCAAAGCCTTGCAACAGCCTGTCCCTAATGTCTCCCTTCTTTGGCCACTGTGAGCCTGGATGCCTGAATCTGACATCTACTCCTTCCTGTCCCCTTTTACCTAGCTGCCGTATACGTATCAGCCCACAAAATAAGAGTTTTCACAGGGGAAGGAAGAAGGACCATTTATTCTGTCAAGCTGTTGACTCACTTAGGAAAAACATAAACCCAGACCCCCTTTCCATATCCCCTCCCCACTCTGAGAAGCCTTCCCAGTACCTGTCTGAAGAGGAGCAGGAATCTCCAGGGAGGCAAGGTGGGGTCTCTCCTAAGACTACTCGAGCACGGAGTAGGAATGCTGGTGCCCACAGTGCCAGCGACCCCGTGACGAAGGCCACAGCCGTGAATCCCAAGGAAGAGAAAACAAAACTGGGACTGTAGCAGAAGGGAGAAGGTAAGAGTTCAAAACAATCATCTCCTATCCCTCAACAACACTTAGGGCAAGGACAAAAGTTAATTTAGGGGAGTGAGAGAGAACGAAAGGATGGTAAAAGTTGGCAGTCAACCATTAGATACGAGCAGCATTTACCCTTATTAGGCAAGAAGACAGAAGATGAAGTGGTCCATTTCCCCTCCAATACCTGGGCTGTAATTTAGTTGTCCAGCCACTAGGTGGAAAAGGGTGCTAAGGTTTCATGGTTCACGCTTCCCACAGAGGAGAATCAAAGTGTACACAAGATGAACTCTCACTTCATTTTACTGGAAGTATGTAAGATTCTCCTTAAAGGACTAAAGGGGTATAAGTGAAGGCTTACATAAAAGTCCCTGGGACTCACTTCCGAATCAGAGCCCGCAGATCAGCCCACCAAGAGGTGGGGTTCAAGGGAGGGGTGTCTGAATGGCGTTCCACAGCTCCGCGTGGAGGTTCCCTCACCACCAGAAACAACAGCAACACTGCAATCATCCCAAGGCCTGGCGTGACCTAAGGATAGACAACAGCCCTCCAATCTCAGGATACACACAGAGAGACCACCCATGCATGCACATGCACTTGCACACAGACCATACATGCACACACACACACATACAGACCATATATGCACGTACAAACATACACGTGCACGCATACACACACACACACACACACACACACACACACACCCATTGAGAAAAACTTTGGAAAAGGGTCAACAGTGAGTAAGAGGCTGAGGAAAGATGATCTGTACACCCTCTCCATCCCTGATGGAACACTCACCCTGAGTGCCCAGTGCCAATCATCAGCAACATCCTTCACTTTTGATCCTGCGATATAACCTAGACCACTGGAAAAAAGATTATGGGATACAGATTGGAGGATCTGTCACACAGAAGCTTCTTCTAAATGAAGCAACTCCACCCAGACTAATTTTTTCTTATTCTCCAGGTCTAAAGACACAGCCCTAGCTCCTCCTACTTCCTCTCCCCCGTAATCTCACCTGCCCACAGGGATGGCAAAGTAGAAGACACTGAGCATTCGACTCCGCTGATCAGCCACAAAGAGGTCAGCAATGAGGGTGGGGGCAATGGTAGAGTAACTGGCCTCCCCAACCCCTACCAGGCCCCGGGTAAAGAGAAGAAGCCAAAATCTCTGGGAAAAGAATAAAAAAAAAACAAAAAACAAATATTGGATGTTCTCCACTTCAGAGACTTTCACGGACCCTTTACTGACCTCCCTGGCTTTCCAAGCTTCGTGGCAAAATAAAATGAACAAAATCTACCTGAAATGCTGACTTAGGAAGTTATCTACATAGAAATGATAGCTGAAACCACATCAGTAGTTCAGTTCTCTAAGGGAGAGAACACAAGAGAAGAAAAGAGAATCAAGGACAAAGCCTTGGGAAATACCTACATTTATGGGATGGGCAGAGGAAAGGAAAAAAAAACAGAGGTTAAGTGTGGGAGAGAATGAATGTCCCCATAACTCCGATGTTCTCAGGTAACAGAGTAAACAAAGACAAAGTAACACATGAGTTTGTTGTGGGTCTGTCCCTCCACAGATCACCAGTATGTGCACTTTGAAAGTAGGGCCACAACCAAGGGACACTTGTTCACCTCTCTAGGGATGAATGAAGAACCCAGAGTCACCAGTGACCAGAAGGCAATGCCACCACACATGAGGTACTTCCTGTTATATCTGTCACCCAGGTAGCCAAATACGGGGGCCAGGACCATGTAACTGGAAATAAACACTGGAGAAAAGAAAGAAGGATTAAACCCTCCCATCAGAATGCCCTGTCTCCCCACCCGAAGACCTCATATCACTGAAGAGTTACAGGGGGGGAAAATTTTCTCAGATTTCAGGACATTCCTCCTCATACTGAAAGCAGCTTATCCTAGGGATAATTCCCACTCACCAGTCTGGATGAGGCCAGAGCTGCTGTCACCAATATCAAAGAACTGCTCAATGTCTGGAAGAACACCTGAAAAACAGTTCAGTGGAAGGGAAAGTGGTGAAGGAAGGAAAATATCCTTCAAATCAGGCTTTTCTCCCTCTTCTTACCAGTAATGGAATCACCTCCGAGAGTCCCTGGTCTTTTCTTGGTTGCTTAAATTTAATTCAATGTTTATTAAGCACCACCATGTGCAAAGTGTTCAGGATACAAAACCAAAAATAAAATCTCCACCTCCAAGGATGGGCAGCTAGGTGGCTCAGTGGATAGACCTCTGGGCTTGAAGTCAGGAAGACTTCCTGAGTTCAAAACTGGCCTTAAGACACTTACTAGCTGTGGGTTAAGTCATTTAAACCCTGTTTGCCTCAGTTCCACTTCTGTGAAATGAGCTGGAAGATGAAATGGCAAAGCACTCCAGTATCTTTGCCAAGAAAACCCCAAAACGGGATTATGAAGAGTCAGACGTGACCGATAAAATGACAACATCAACAACCACCCCTTCAAGAATCTTGTGTTATAAAAGTCCTTCCAAATTAATTACCTGCCACAGTAAAACGGTCCATGTAGTTTAGAAGGTTGATGTAGCAAAGTACACCCACAATCCAAGTTGCATGGCCAGGGGAGATGCCTGTTATCAGCTGCAGTCCTTCCTCATCTGGGTCTTCTCCGTCCTGGGGCTTTGACGCCCCCAAACTTGCAGTCCCAGGGGTTGGGACCCCCATCCCTTCTTCTGTGTCATCTGCTTGGCTGAGAAACGGGGTTGTGTCTGGCTGACCCAGCAGCCCGGACATGGCTGCTCCTCAGCCAGTTCTCTCTGCGGCTCCCCGTCCGGCCCAATTTAACCTGGAGGAAAGAGGGACAGACGTTCGCTACGAAGCTGCAAAGTGGGGAAGAGAAAGAGCCTTGGAAACGAGGTCCAGGCCTTGTTGGAGTCTCTACTGGCCTCGAGCCTGCGGCTTTTACAGAGAAAGCTGCTGAGGCCCCACAACACCACCGATCTGCCTGCGTGCGAAGGGCCCTGGGCCGGGGGATCCTTGGCGCACAGCCCTCCGCAGGCTTCGTAGGAAGGCTACAACACCACCCCGACAGGCACGGGAAAGACCCCAGGCCACGCCGCGAACACGCGGGACTGTTGTCACGTGTTGTTGTATCCTCATCAAGTACCAGGACAGGACCGGCCCGGCCCCGGCCCTCCCACCGGACACAAAACAGAAGCACGTGGTCATGGCGACCCCCCCCACCCTCGGGAAGCGGAGGAGGCGGGCTCGGGGCCCCGCGGCGCCGGGGCCGGGGAGCAGGCTCGGGTACCAAGGGCCGGACGCCGAGGGGGCAAGCCCCTCCTCCCGGAGCCCAGACGGAGAGGTCCGCGCGGGCGGGAGAACCCCAGGGAGGTCAGGTCTACCGGGGGAAGGGGCGGGGACGCGGTCCGTGACCCGGCCCAGCGGCGCTCCTCTTACCCCGGCTGCCGCACAGGTCCCGGCGCCCACCGGCTGTCCCGCCGCCGCCGCGCCGCACCTGCTACCGGAGCGCTCAGGCGCCGAACGGCCCCGCGGCCACCGCCATGATGGCTCCGGGGAGGTCATGTGACCCGGGAGCCTGCGGGAGCCGGCGGCCCTGACCGAGGTGTCACGTGACAGGCTCCGGGCCCGAGCACGTGACGGGGCAGGCTACGCGTTACTATGGCAGTAAGAGGGCCGGTTTCCTGCCTTCCCCGCCGCCCCTCCCGAGGCCTCCCGGCGGCCCCGCGCCCCGAGAAGCGGGGAGTTGGGGTGTCGTGGCTCTGCTCAGACCCGCCGACCCCGGACAAGTCCCTGGGCCTCCCGTCCCCGCCAGCTCCCGAGCCGGGGGCCCCCCCCTCTAACGCGCAGGGCCCGGCCGCCCGGGGCCTCTCCTCTAACGCGCAGGGCCCGGCCGCCCGGGCCCCCCCTCTAACGCGCAGGGCCCGGCCGCCCGGGGCCCCCCTCTAACGCGCAGGGTCCGGCTGCCCGGGCGGTGAGGGGATGGCTCCCATCCCATAGCCCCGGGCGCCGGACCGCGGGCAGAAGTGGGGCTCCCGGGCGCCCCCCCGCGGCCGCAGCGAGCAACCACGTAGGGAGGAGTGGGGGAAAGAGCGGATCGCCGGCTCCCAGGGTTCTCCCCTTCCGCCCGGACCTGCTGAAAGGGTCGCGGGCAGCGCCGATCAGCCCCTGGCCGAGTGCTCGCCCCACAGCTTGTGTACTTGCTGCAGTGACGTGCGCGGTGGCCATTGGTGCCCACGGGACGCAGCGCGGCCTACCCTGGCGCCTCCACGTGCCGGCAGTAACTGGCTCCTCTGAGCTCCTTGGCAGCGGGTCTTCCGGAGCCGGGGAGGCTGTCACGAGGCGCCCAGAGGCTGGCGGCGCACCCCGAGACGGGCTGCAGCCCGGTGAGGTCCGGAAAATGGTTCACACCTCAGGAGGTGGGGCCCAAACCATTAAAATGGTAATTGTTGTCACTCCCTACTAGATCCTGAGCTTTACGCGGGCATGAACCATGTTGTATTTAATCTTTCTATTCCTCTGCCCTCATCATCACCAGTGTCCACTCCACAATACTGGAAAGAAAGGTGGGGTGTGCTGGGGCGGCACAGGGTGGGGATGGGAGAGGTGTGGCAACCTACCACCAAAAGACTGGATTCAAAAGCCAACTCAACTCCATCCGGAGTAATGAATCTAATGGAATTTTAATGCAATTCTCACCTACCCCTCAACGTCGTTAAACCCAAGACCTAGACAAGTGATCAGGCTTTGACTCTCCTTCTCCCCCATCCCACCAATGAGGCAAAAAACTTGGAGGAATTCAAGTTCAAACCCAGAATCCAAACTCCATCATTTTATTTTAACTCCAGTTACAAAAATTACTGGTTTAATAAAAAGATATTTGGAAACAAGAGGTCCGCAATATACATACCCTAAAATCCAAAAGAATCAGTGCAAGGAGATAGAGGTCAAAGGACACATTTACATATATACAGGGTAACTGGGACTCAACAAATCCTTCAGCTAGCAGAAGGGGACTAGGACACACTCATGGAAAGTGCTAAGAACAAATGCTAGAGCAGCAGCTCCACACCGGGGACACCCATGAAAGAAGGGTAAGTGGTAAATGATGAGGGAAAAGGACGGTCTTCCTCAGATCTAACTTTAGAGCAACTGGAAGAGTGAAGAGAAGATGGAAAAGGAAGGCTAGAAATGCAGATATACTCCTTCCATTTCTGAAGAGCCCCAGCTTCACATCTCACTGTCTGAAGACAGAGGAGGAGGTAGAAGGTAGAACAATGCACTTTAACCCCTAACTTCAATGAGGTCTTCTTGTTCCATGCCTAACTCTTCTGGGGTCCCTTGGCCCGAAAGCTTCTCACCATCAAAAAAAAAAGAGAGCTTATGTCCTTTGAGTCCCATGGCCTCTGCATAGTGAGACATCAGTGTCCTAAGAGGAGCACCCTAAAGGAAGAAAGTATCATAAGTCAGAAAGAAAGGACTGTGGGGATTTGGGTAGAGAGGTGATACAGAATTTTTGGTGGGAATGGAATAACAATGTCATTGACATATGAAAGACATCTTGGACAAGATACTTTCCCTCTCTGGGCCTCAGTTTCCTCTTCTGTAATGAAGGGCATTAACTATAACCCAGAATAAAATTTATTTTAATGGAAATGTTATTGAATAAAAAACATATCAAATATCTGTGCATTAATTTATCTCAGCATACAAGAGACAATACAAAGACAACCCCCAAAATAATTTTTAGGGAAAATGGTTAGGTGAAGCAAATATAGCACAAGTTCCCAAATTAGCAGATAGATTTAATATAATACTAAACGAAATACCTCTAGGTTATTTCATGGATTAGATTATCAAAACAAAATTTATATGGTAAAACCAACATATTAAGAATATCCGGAATTATGATAAAGAAAAGTGATGACAAGAAATGAGCACTACCAGATCTCCAACAGTAAAGCAGTAACTTACAAAACTGGAACCGGAGGAAAAAAAAATAGACCAAAAGATCAGAATGAAGAACCCAACACACATAGGTTTTTGAAAAAAGAGGGTTAAATTAGCTAACCTCTAAGCTTTCTTCCAGTTTCAACCTTCTATGATTAGGTAAAGTTAGAGGGCACTGAAGGCAGAAGAGAGGAAGGCAAGATTAGTAACTGAAGAAAGACTCTTTTTTCTTTTTTTAAGACAAAACTGAAGTTGAAAAGGACAAAGTAAAGAGGACCCAGAGCATAGCCTCTGGGTGCCTTCATCAGAAGGATTCGGGCTGAGAGTAGTAGATGTTAAAAAGGATGCTGAGTGGCTTGGAAGGAAGATCTCCATCCCCAGGCTTCCACTCCCCACTCACCCGGGGCACAGTGACTTCCAGAAGCTGATGTTTCTCTTGCCCCTGAACTCTAAGCCGAAGTTCCTCACCCAATTCTGACTCTTTTGAAGGTTCAGGAGTACTGGACAGGACCACACAATCTTGTAAGGGAGAAGAAAGGAAGTAAGAGGGACTTAGCTTGGGCTCCATCCACAGGCTTTCCTGCTTCCCTGTGATTCAGCCCCATAGTCACCTCCACTCACCGATGATGTCAGCCACTCCAATCTTAAGAGAGCAGAGGGTGGCACTAGGCGAAAGTTCTACTTCTCGGAACAGCAGAAGAATCCGGGCAGGGGACACTCCTACGTGAGAAGCCATGTGATCTACAACCACCTGCAAGGGCTCGGCCTGGAAAAAAAACGAACAAAGTATAGGAAATGCTTTCATGCCCAACCTCAGCACAATCCATCCAGAAGTCACACCTACCTGACCAACCTTCCTATCCCCTGATCTGATGACCAAGGAAATCAGGCCACCTATTTGGCCCCATGTTTCCCCAAATAAACCAGTTAGAATTGTTCCCAAGTTCTCACCGTACTAAGAGGCAATCTGACAAGGTCAGTCCGGCACCTCACTTTAAGAGTTAAGAGTCGGGGGCTCTCGCTAACATTGGTCTCCTCCACCAAGATCACTTCATCCTCGGAGTTCTCAGGAACACGGTCTTTGGGTGATAGGGAGCTCAGATAAGATCGGAGACCCTTCAAGCGCTTATTCACTTCCCTGAAGGGTCAGAAAAAGGAATCAGGGACTCACCCACCCACTCATTAAGCACCAACTACTCTCAATTCAGTGAATCCTAATAAGTCCTCCAAAACAGCTGCCATCCAACCCCTACTACCAATGGAGAGATAAGCTTCACCTTATCTTTCCAAGGGCTCTTGACGGTTTCCGGGATGGCCCACGGCGCCTGGGAGGAGGGGAAGGAGAAGAGGAACTGTCCCGGACCCTGAAGAGAAATTAACAAAAGAAAATGGGTAGTAGACCCCAGAGCAGTCAATAATAAGGAGAAACAGAGGTCCCAGTTCCCTTTGGATTCTGATGCCCAAGTCTGGTCATGAAAATTTTCCCAAATGCAGATATCCCACTGTAGCCTTCTTCCCTTCCAGTCTTCCCTGGGTCCCAGGCTACCTGCCAAGCACTGGCTGCCAACACCAAATACCTGCCTGCTCCCTGCAGTGTTCTGCATACTCACAAAAAATGGTTCTCCTCATCATTAGCCTTTTGATTCTTTTCTGAAGAAGTAACTGGCAAAAGGATGGTCTCAGAAAGGGATCTATCAGAATCCAGATCCACAGCTAGGAGAAAAAGAAAAGTAACCATAAAGGGGAAAAACAGTAAGAGGGGGCAGCACATTAATAAAACCTGGAGAGGCAAATAAAGGCTTCCAGAAGACCCAAAGCAAAGAGATCCCCTGCTGCTTCCAGCAACTGAAGGCTCCTCCCGACAGCCATCCCAGCTCAGCATCTTGGTTTTTAACCACTTCTCTCAACTACAAAGGATGCTCTGACTCGGTCTGTCTGCATTCTTCTCCCACTCTTAGCCAACCTGGACTTCCTATCACAAATTATAAGATGTGCTCATTCCTCTCCCTTCTACTCCTACTTCTCTTCTCCCCCAAATATGTCTTATTCAGGTGGAATATGATTACAATGAACACCACTTTACCGCCTAAGACTTGTGTGTAGGAGTTGTATCACCTGATTTGTCTTCAAGGGTTCAGGTGCAGATTCTACAATTCTACAATTTTAAAATAAAGCTGAAAAATTAGGGAGATGGGCTAGTAGTGGAGCTATGAATTGGCCCAACTATTCTAGAAAGCAATTTGGAATTATATTTTTTAAATGACTAAAATTGTATTTTTAAAATGACTAAAATGTTCCTACCCTTTAACCCAGAGTTCAACATCAGCCCAAAGAAGTCACACAGACAGATCTCATGTATATCAAAATACTAATAACAGCACTTTGTGGCAGCAAAGAAGGTGGAAATGAAAGAGATACTCATGTAGTACATGAATGCAATGTAATACTACTATGCCATAAAAAACAATGAAGGTGAATTCACTGGAAAAAACTCACGCATAATGAAGTAGAACCAGAATGAATAGGATAGTCCTATATAGGGTGTAATTAAGCCTTCTCAGAACCAGCTTGAGGCTGTGTAAAGGCAGGCTATACTGGTTTCATCATGAAGACAACCTTCCCTATACAGATTTCAGAAAGGATTGTGGATACCTAGATTGTTAGAGGATTTTGCATATGGAGGTGCCTTTTCAGAAATATATAGGGCCCAATACCCATTGGATATGGAAAGAAAAAAAAAAACCAATGCCCTGCCCATTCAGGTGGATGTAGAGAGGAAAGCTATGATGCAACTTCTCAACAAACAATTAAAAGACATTTATAGCCAGTATAACAACCTGGTTCCCAAAGAAGTTGTGAACACAGATGACCCAGACCAGCAAAGACATGATAAAGAAACCATTAAAGAGATCACAAAAGAAATGGGTAGCCCTGAAGAGATCTTCAAGAAGCAGATAAACTAGCTCAGTACATGAGGTACATACACACTGTCTCGGCAAGAAGGGGCTTTCAACTTTGGTGCTAAGCAAAGAGTTATACAGATGGTGGAATTGCAAAAAAGATCCAACAGAACCTCCAAGATTCAAATAAGAAAATTCCTAACTGATCTCCTCCTCCTGCAGCTGTCATACATTCTCCTAGACAAAAGATGGCTGTAAAGAAACAGAAGTGGAAAATTTCTCCCTGTATTTCAAACCAGAAAATGCAAAGGGTTACAACATTCCATCAGACAAATGTCTGGCTGCTGATGAGGAAAGGACTGTTGCTGAAGCTCTCTACATTGATAACAGAAAAGCTCATAAAGTAGTGGAGATGCAAGGGCATGTGGAGAAAAAAAATGATGTAAAAGGAAAAGGAGAAACAAAGTTTTAAGAAATCGCTTAGAAAGTTATGCAGAGAAGAACTGAGGGTGAGGAGACTCAAGAACACGGTGAAATGAGACAAGATAGATACGACAGCAACATTTCCAAGGCAGCTCCAAACAAGAGACCAAAACTACAGAGACATGACATTGAGATATCAGTGAAGTCACTGCTTTTGGACTTCAGAGGCTCTTCAATCAGACTAAGTGTGTGAGCAAGTAATTCTGCTAGTGGAGAGGATATAATTCATAACATTTATGATCAAGCATGAAGAAGTGGAAAGACACATGGCCCAAAATATCTTCACTTAGAAAAATCTGGACAAAGGTATGTATAGTAGGCCTGAATAAAGACCTAAAGAATTATGCCCAATAAGGAGTCTTCTGGCTCAGACTGTGCATATCTAAGCTGAGAAGGATTAGCTCAATTTGAGGAACATCTCTTTAATCTAGACAAGTTTTTGAAAGAAGCCAAATAGCAAGGAAGATCTAAAAGAACCCCAGATAACAGGTACTCTAAGGAACATGAACAGGAAGACAAGAGGAATCCCAGAACACCAACGAGCCTCCTAAATGGAATCCATGACTATTTAAAAGAGTTTGGCTTAACTACTGTCTCAAGTAAAGTTCAATAAAAGATACACTGAGGCATGTTCTCTTCAAGCAATATAACAGTTTATAAACAGGATGCCAAACTTAATAATAAAGGGGTCAATGGCTTGCATCGGTTTCCAACTGAAGACAAAGAATTGGTGATGCACCTTTTTATAAATAGAACAAAGAATGGAGTAGGAAATTATACCATTAGCTATGGAGTTGGAATATCATGGGGGTAAGAGATTATGATTGGTTATATTAAGGAAAGCAGGCATACATTCCTGTAGAATCCAAAATTCTTGAGGGAACTAATTAACTTTAGCCTTTCATACTTGATTAATTTATCTGTCCTTGGAATAAGCATACGGTCTTCCAAATATAAAAAGACAGACTTGAATGTGTGAACTCTGGTATATTTGCTAAATAGTCAATTTCATTATATATTTTTGTATGTGCTTAGAAAGATATAACTAGACAGACAGTTATCTACTGATCAAGATCCACCTCTCCCCTTAAAAGAAAATACCTAGGCATCGCTTTTTTCTCTCTTGTCCTTACCTCTCACCCCGTTCAGGGACAACTTTGCCTGCTAAAACAATAAATTCCAGAGAAAATGCCCCATCCAAGGTACACTAGTGAGAGCACTGTTTGTTGAAGCTGGGAAACAGTTCAGCCATTCTGGAAAGCAATTTAGAATTAAGCCCAAAAAATTATCAAACTGTACATACCCTTTGACTCAGGTATACCATTAATAGGCTTCAGGGAAAAGGATCTATATTTACAAAAATTCCTATAAGCATTTTTCTTGGCAGTTCAAAATTAGAAATTGAGGTGTCTAATCACGGAATGGCTAAATGATTTGTGGCATATGAGATGTAAATATCAATGCAGTATTAGAAACAATGCAATGGATAATTTTAGAGGAAGCTGGGAAGACCTTTATAAACCCTGATAAAGAACTTTCTAAACCAAGAGACATACATTTTTCGATGTGTCTACCGAAGGAATTTGTTTTGCCAGACTACAGACACTCTGTAGGGATTTTGTTGCTTTGTCTGCTTCAATTTGCTCAAGAGGAAGGGGTGGTAATAGAAAGGGCAGGTTAATTTTTTTTTAGTTTACTGATTAGTTGAAAAATAAAAATCATAAATTAAAAAAGAGGACATCCTGTCAATAAACATTAAGAACCTACTACGTGCTTGGCACTGTGGTCAGCACCGAAGATACAAAAAGAGGCAAAAAGGCAGCGCCTGCCCTCAAGGAGCTTACAGTCTAACCGGGAAGATAATAAATACAGTGACAAACGTGCGGGACGGATAACCGATCATTATGAGAGGAGGCTCTACAACGAAGGCGTTCCAAGGCTTCCCAGCGCTGGGGGCCCCGGTGACCCTGGCTCCAGCTGCAGCGGGCCCGCCTGGCCCTCCTGCCCAGCGGGCCTCCACCTCCCCGGACCCCCATCTCACCTTCCCCGCTAGGGCTTCCGGTGAACAGTGGCTGCCTAAGATCCTTGGGGAACAAGCGGAGGCTGCTCTTCACCTACAGACCGGCAGGGGTGGGGGAGGGGTCGGTCACCCAGACTGGGCACCCGGGCACCCAGCCACCGCCCGCAGCACCCCCACGGCCCCAGGCCATCCGCTCCCGTCCTCCCCCTCCTCCCTCCGCTCCCGCTCCAGCCGGGGGCAGGACGCGGGTACCGGCCCCCCACCCCCGGGCTCCCGCAGGCCCCCACCTTGCCCGAATACACCGGGACCACGGGGGCCTCCCCCGCCCCCAGCAGGAGGCGCCGCCGGCGCGGGGCGGGGGGCCGCAGCCGCTCCGCCGCCCCGGGCCCTCGCTCCTCGCTGGCGCTGTCACTGTCGCTGTCGCTGCCGAGCACGCGGCAGCAGCCTCCGCCGCGTCCTCCCCCTCCGGGACCCTGGCCGCCCCGGGCACCGTGCGCACCGGCCTCCCCGTCGCTGCCGCTGTCGCTGATCAGATCCACCACGGCGGAATCCTGCGGAC
Source organism: Bettongia penicillata ogilbyi (assembly GCA_023548195.1). Classification (NCBI taxonomy): domain Eukaryota; kingdom Metazoa; phylum Chordata; class Mammalia; order Diprotodontia; family Potoroidae; genus Bettongia; species Bettongia penicillata. The sequence continues at coordinate 6,597,033 of JAJHZJ010000612.1, forward strand.
ACACGGGACACGGTCCGGCCGGGCCTCGGGCCTCGGGCCTCGGCGGCCTCCAGCTCGCCCCTTCGGCTCGGCCCCCCGGCTCCACGACCCCCGCTCACCAGCGCGGCCATCGCGCCCGCCCCAGACCAGCCCAATCCGCAGGCCGCGGCCGCCGCTAGTCAGCGCCGGGCCCGCCCCTCCCCAGCTCCTCCGCTCCTCATTGGCCACAGCCTGCTCCCGGGGGCAACGCTCCCCTCCCCCTCAGCTTTCCCCCGCCTCCTGGGCTTGGAGAATAAAGATTGGGCCACATCGGCGACCCTCTTTTCCCGCCCCTGCGCCGGGCTTTGAGCTCGACGATTGGCTCGGCTGCCGCCCTTTCCCTTAAGCCTCCTTCCCGTTCTCGCAATAGGACCTCTTCGGCGAGTCACGCCCTCTCCAGTCTGCGGCCTCCCGGTGATTTGTCAAAGCCACCGCCCGACGCTCCCCTCCCCCCCCCGCCCCCGTCCGATCGGCCCTACGCCTCCTGGGAAATGTAGTTTCTGAGCAAGGCCGAGGCAAGAAGGGTGGGGCTCTAAGCGGCGGCGTGGTCCGCCGAGTCTGAGCGGGCTTCCCGGGGTTCTGGCTTCTGGCTTCCGCACGTGGCGCCCGCCTTACGTGGACCCGGACACACGACGGAAGATACATCACTTCCTAGACCAAGCGAGATGATGCGTCAAGCGCTCTGCAAATTTTACAACTCAAGTCTAGTGTTTCTTTTCACGTCTGTATCCCCAGAGCCCGGCGTGGTGCCTGGCTTATACTAGATGCTCATCGATTGACCACCGCGCCTCAAACGCAACATCGCGCGCACGTCGTGTGTCTTATGTGCCCATGCCCAATAAAGCGCCCATGCTCTCCAGGGCACGCCCTTCACACGTTGGCCGTGCGTCCCGGGACTTACCTGGAGCTGGCTCGTCGGTGCTCGGCTCAGCGAGCGGTGCCTGCCCCGGCACGCCGTCAGTGGCACGGGATCACTAGCTGAAATGCCAAGCCTTTAGGGGGGGCTGCAGGTCTCTTTCTTCCTCATGGGTAGCGTCTCAGGGTTCCCTCTTACACGCACAAGCACGCGAGGAACTGGACTTTCAAAGCGCATGTTGTCCTTCGCTCTGCAGAGTATTTTGTGGTGATTGCCCGATACCAAAACTGCTAGTTAGGTTGTGCGGGGACAAGTATTTGAACGCGTGCCTACGTGTGACATACCTCTCCAGAACAAGTGATCCCCGAAGCTGACAGCTAAGGCTGTCAGAATAATCCCTTCACTGCGCCCCATGATCTCCCAGCAGGTGGGGCTATTTCTTTCTGAAAGAGAAACTTCCAAGCGTGTCGGTGGCCATGGGCAGCCTCCCACATCTACACCCCCAACCCCATCCCCAAGACCACTCCTGGCACAGGTTTATGTTACATTGTCACTGTGTCAAAAAAAACCCCTATATTTACATATACATGTATATATTTATGTATGTCTGTATGTATATGTGTCTATATATACATTCACACATACATACATATGTACATCGTGTCTGTGTGTATAGGATATTTGGGAAGTTGGGAATATTCTTAGTTCAGAGTTTTGAACACAGCTGGGATATAATAGGATGTATGGAAAAATTCAGTCTTGTATTTAGAAAACGTGGTTCACATTCCCAGTTCTGTCGTTTATTAGCAGTATGACCTGGGACAAAGGATTTTAGCACTGTGATAGACCTCAAAGATTATCTACTTCAAAATCCACATTTTACTAATCAAATGAGAATATACAGAAAGCACCTTACCACCGTTAAAGTCCTAAATAAATGCTTACTACTACTACTACTACTACCACCAATAATAGTAATAGTGCAGCCCTTGGAGTCAGGAATCAGGAAGACATGAGTTTGAATCCTGCCTCAGAGGCTTACTAGCTGTGTGACCTTAGGCAGGTCACAAATCTCTTTCTGCCTCAGTTTCCTCATTTGCAAAATGGGGATGATAACACAGACCTCCCAGGGGTATTGTGATGATAAATGAAATAATGTTTATAAAGAGCTTCGTGAACCTTAAAACATTTTGTAAATAGCTGTTGTGTTTTTGTTCAGTCATATCCAACTCTTTGTGATCTAGCAGACCAAATTATCTATGCCATTTTCTTGAGTGGTTTGCCATTTCTCCAGCGGATTAAGGCAAACAGAGGTTAAGTGACTCACTCAGGATAACACTCAAAAGTCTTCTGACTTCAGGCCCAGAGCTCTGGCTGCTGAACCACCTAGCACCTCATATAAATGGTAGCTATCATCTCAGATCTCATTTATGGAAACGTAAATCAGTTCTCATTCTTAGTCAAGAGTCCTAATCCCCCCAGAAGTTAGGGTTGGAATTAGGTTTAGGGCAGAAACATTCTTTGCAACTCAGTGAAGTACACCAGAGAAAGAACTAATGAGGTCTGAATACAGATCAAAGCATACTTTTTATTTATTTTCTTTATTTTTCATGAGGTTTTTTGTTGACTGTGTTTTCTTATACAACGACTATTATGGATATGTTTGGAATGACCACTGTGGACCATTTCTGAGTCCCCCTCACCTGAGAAAGGCCTAAAACTAGGGTTGGCCAATCAGGAGAAAGACATTTTGGCCCACTCTGAGCTTAACCTACCATAAAGCTGTGTGTGCTCTGGCATAACCAACATGCTTTGCTTCACTCTCTGAATGAACTCAAATTGCCCCTTCTTGTGTCAGCAACTACAAGGCCGGATGAAGCTGACTAGGAACATTCTTCTGTTTATGACTTCCAAGGACAAGACACCTTGAACTGGAATAATGGAACTTATCTTGGTACTTTATGGACACATGCTATGCTATGTTATTTTTTGTGTACTATACATATATATATATAACATATATGCAATACACACATATGTATATATAGAGTTATTGTTAATAATAAAAGAAACATAGATATCCTGCATCTATAATTTCAGTTGGTACCTCAACATTCTGTGATCTTATTATCTTTATAACCTGTCCTATTAATAAATTCCTTTCTTACACTATAGCTAAACAAATATGGAGACTATAATTTTGGGTTGACACAGGCATCCTGAGTTGGGATTGCTCTAAGTGTATAAAAAACCTCCCTCACCTTGTTTACTTCTGAGTTCAGAATTATTTTCTGACTCCATCATACATGACAATAGATAAGCATGTTGTGGCATGTGTACAGCCTGATTCCGTTTGTTACTTGTTCAGACCTTTGGTGAGGTGAACCCCATTCTGTTTGTTCTTGAGCAAACCTCTGATAAAGGGGGACCTCATTCTTAGAACAAACTTTCAGTTAAGAGGGAAACTGATTTCTGTTTGTTTCTTTGGCAAATGGTTGACACTACACATGTATAATGTATATCGAACCGCTTGCCTTCTCAATGAGGGGCAGTGGGGAGGGAGAGAGGGAGAGAATTTGAAACTAAAAATTTTGGAAGTGAATATTGAAAATTGTTTTTACATGTAACTGGGGGGAAAATTTGCTAAGTGATTCAGTGAAGTACCCCTATTTGTTCTTTGGGCCATACTGAAAGGAGAGCTCTCGGAGGGAAAGGGTTAAGGAGGGAACACCCTTTTGTTAACCAAAGGCAGTGCCCTCTTCTTTGAGTAAAGAGACTATCCAAGGAGGTGACCCTTTTGTTCTGACCTTAGTTTTCCTTCCTGGAACTCTTCTCCTAGGGTACACCTCCAAACATTAGCATTTCAAGAGTTCCATTTGATGAAAACCCTAAAAAATAAATTTTATAACGGATTTATCTCATTGTGGAATTTTGCCTTTTGTTTTCTGAATACCACAAATTGTAGGTAGAAAAGGCTAGGAGTTCATCAGTAGTATATACGATCTTTTCTCAGACATTGAACAATAGTTTACCTCTGTGTACTAACCATGTGGCTTACCCAAGGCAGTTAGGTGATGAAATTAGTGAAGTGTTGAACTTAGCATCAGAAAGACCTCAGTTTAAATATAGCCTTAGACACTTTTTACCTGTGTAACCCTGGGCAAGTCATTTAATCTCTACCTGCCTCATTTTCCTCTGTAAACCAACCTTTCTGGATTGAAGTAAAGATAAAATGCAAAATGTTAACTCTATAAATGCTAACTATTCAGTGGGGGCCATCATCTCCGGTCCTGATCTCCATCTTGTCATTGGACCCAGATGGTTCCAGAGGAGAAAGTGAGGCTTTGCACAGCTATCCCTCACTTAAATCCAATTCATTTGCAAGTCTTGGCATCACCTTCCTGACATCATGGTCCTCTTTGAAAACAAAGGACAAACAATAACTTGTGAGTAGTCAGAGCTGCCCCACTGGGAACCCAACATTCAGTTGGGCAACACATTTCCTTCCTCCTTCCTTCCTTCCTTCTTTCCTTCCTTCTTTCTTCCTTCATCTTTCCTTCCTCCTTCCCTCCTTCCTTCCTTCTTTCCTTCCTCCCTCCTCCCTCCCTCCTTCCCTTCTCTCTTCTCCCTCTGCCTTTCCTCCTTCCTCTCCCTATAAGTGTTCTGTCCAAAAGAATTACGGCACATAAATGTCATAGAATATTACACAGAATACCTTACATGAATGGAATACCTGAAATATTATCATCATACTAACTCAGTTTTGGATACTCAACACCTTCTCAACTCCCTTATTCTCCTTTCCCCTCTGGAGGGCTGGAGGGTGGAGCACTCAAAGCTTTCCTTTATAGCGGGTTTATATATGAGCTTTCCAGGTCACCCTCCAGTAACTACCAGCATCTCTGAATGATTTGGATTTCAAGGAACATTGTGCCCCCCTACCTTCTCCCTGCCCCTGCAGCCCTGGGTATCCCCTGCCCTGTCATTAGCTCCCTCTTGGGTGCCGTGTAACCCCATTAGATTGCAAGTTCTTTCAGGGAAGAGACTGTCTTTTCCTTAATTGTATCCTCAGCACTTAGCATAATTCCTGGCACATAGTAGGTGCTTAGTGAGTATTGTTGAAAAAACAATATACACAATGACTACAATACTGTCAATAGAACGAACTACCCAAAAACCAAGTGAATATTGCAAAAATAAAGAGAACAAGTATGGCTTGAGAGAAAAGATATGAGAAGGCATTCCCATTCCCCCTACACTCCTTTGCAGAGGAGACAGGTCCACAAGTATTGTACAATGCATGTATTTTCAGGGTTGTTTTTTTTTCCATACTGATCAGTTATGCTGATTTTTCTTGTCTTTTCCTCTTTTTGTTTAAAATTTACTATTTGTTATATGGAATGGTTTTCTGGAAAGAAGGGGAAGCTACTGGAGGAAACTATGATAATGTAAGAAAAATAGAATATATCAATATAAACTTATTTTAAAAAATAAATGCCAGCTACTATTAGTATTTGGGTATGTGTCCTATTTCCCAGTATACTGTAACCTCTGAGAAGGTAGAGTCCATCTCTGGTATCCAAGGGTGTCCTGGAGTCCATTGTTAAATGTTCAGTGGGAGCAATTACACCTCAGAAATGGGCCAGCGCTACAAATCAGAGCTTCAACTCATTGCTTCGATGATTGTTTAGACTTAAGAAAGTGATAGAGAAAATTTTAATAATGCAAATCAAATGTAAACGTGTGCCATAAATACATTATTTTTCTGGAGAGCCAGTTGTTAAATATTTACCAGCGCACCCCTATATAATCCAACCAAAGACCACTAGATTAGAGTCAAAAGACCTGGGTTGAGTCCTGTATCTAGCATTCAATTATACAAGTCACTTCATATTTTAGGGCTTCACTTTTTCTCCTCTATAAAGTAAGGATAATAATAGCCATGTTGGCTACCTCACAGGGCTCTTGGGAAGAAGCTGGTATAGCTGAGAGCTATTTCTACAAAGTAGGCACTCAGTGAGATTGAATTACTGGAACTCTTCTAGTGTTTGCTATACCAGTCATTCATTGGCACTGAGCATTCTTTCTGAAGTCATATGTGAATGCTTAATCTCCCTTAATCCAGTCTCCCCCAATTCTCCTTCTCTACTGTGGGCAGGGCACCTATCTCATACAATTTTGTATTCCCAGTTCAATTCAAATAAACATTAAGTATTTACAAAGTGTAGAACACCAAATAGCAACAATGGCATTGATCCTGCCACCCAAGAACTAACATAATATTATAGGGAAATATTAACTTAAGAAGTATAATATAAAGTCAAGCGTGATAGGAGCAAAGGAGAAATCCAGACAAAACTCACCATCCAGCTACCAAATTGATATTTAGAAAACACAGTTCTGACCATGCCACTACCCTTCTGGGGTCTTGCTCTATCATCTCTAAGATGAAATACAAATTCCCCTTTTCACAATAAAGGACCACCAATCTGGCTTTCCAGACTGATTTCATATTACTCCTCATCACAGATTTTATTTGGCCTATACATTCTATCACACATGAATCAACATGTATTTTTTTAAATACCTACTATGTGTCAGGAACTACACTAGGAACAGGAGATGCAAAGACAAAAATTAGACAATCACTGGTCTCAAGTTTACTTTCCAGTCCATCCTACCTCTATTACTTTGCATCTCATGGTTCGAATGCTCTCTCTCCTCTCCCCTATAACTTGGAATCCCTAGTTCCCTTCAAGATTCAACTCAAGTACTCCTAAATGAGATCTCTCCTGATCCCTCCCCTCTAGAAATTACTTCCTATTTACTTTGTATTAGAGTAAACTCAAAGACTAGGAAAGTTTTGGTAGCTACATATGCCTAATAAAGGTAAGATTATGGTTCAGACAGAAGAAAATAATTCAACTTGTCCCTTGAGTTGAGTTGTCTTCCAATATTCTCCCACTCATTTGCAAAGGAAAGAAAGAGTTTTTTAACTGAGCAATTGGGGGACACTAGAACCCAAACCTTTGTCAGCTTACTGAAACAGTAACTTCTACAGGGATGATGATTAGGTGTCATTCCCTACAACATTTAGTCTGCATCTTTCCTTTTACCTCCATCACATTTTCCTCTGTATGCATGTATGTACATTAAGCTACCAGAAATTAATCAGGAAGGTGTTCTAGTCCTAATATAAAGAAAGGTCTCTGATAGATATGCAGGCTTCAGTGGTCAGAAAATTCAGGTAAAAAAATAAGACTGAAGGTACTAGTTAGATAGGACAACCTGTTATATGTGTGTTCATCCTTCGTTGCCAAAGAAGACCATGCCATCAGAGAAATAATGACATGACTTGCACTTGACTTTGTTTTGAGTGAGGGAGGGCTGTGCAGGTCACCAGTCTCACTTCTTCTCCAGAGTCATCTGAATCCAGTGACCAGACATTCATCAGGATGACTGGAGATGATCCAGGATGAGGCAACTGGGGTTAAGTGACTTGCCCAAGGTCACATAGTGAAAGTGTCTGAGGTGAGATTTGAACTCGAGTCTTCCTGTCTCCTCCACTGGTGCTCTATCCACTGTAACACCTAGCTGCCCTCAGCCTGTTATACTGCAGAGCCAAAGGCTTGTATTTGTCCTTCGTTCTCAAAGAGGACCATGACATCAAGATGATGACATGATTTGCAAATGACTTTGATTTGAGTGAGGGAGGGTTGTGCAAGGTCACCAACCTCACTTTCTCCTCCTGAGCCATCTAGGTCCAGCGGCATGATATTCATCAGGATGACTGGAGGCAAGTCTTATCACAATCTTACTTTGAGTGAGTACACCCATTCAATGAATAGGCTTCTTTAAATTACTCAAAGGATTGCCCAGTTAATCAAAAAGAAAAAAAATCAAGGGGAAGACCTTTAGTTTTCCTGGGTAAAAGAGAAACTATTACTATTTAATTATTACATCCACTCTGTGCTAGGTGGGTGGGGAATTATTGTCCAATCTATGAGCTCCAGAGTGAATTGGGTTTAAGGCTTTATCTTTGAGCAAGAAAAGGAAAAAAGGCAGCTTTTGGTCGTAGAGTTTACCTTTCCCTGTGTGTTTGTCCTTCATTGCAGAAGACCATGCCATCAGAGAAATGATGACATGCCTTACACTTGACTTTGTTTTGAGTGAGGGAGGGCTGTGCAGGTCACCAGCCTCACTTCTCCAGAGCCATCTGACCTGTGCCAGTGACCTGTGCAGAGCACCAGAGGGAGGGGAGGGGAAAGGGAATGGAAGGGAGGGGAAGGAAGGGGAGGAGAGGGGAGCTGCTACTCATTCACGGCTTTTGTTAGTCCTTAGTTCTCAAAGAGGACCCTGACATCAAGATGATGGCATGACTTGCAGTTGACTTTGATTTGAGTGAGGGAGGGTTATTCAAGGACAGAGGACTAGAGCAAAGAATGTCTTTGGGGAAAGGAAAGCCCTGTCTTCTCACTGATTTGAGAGAAACAGAAGAGGGCAAGTTAGGTGACACAATGGATAGAACGCTGGCCCAGAAGTCAAGAGAATTTGAATTCTAATTTGGTCTCAGACACTTAGTAGCTGTGTGACCCTGGGCAAATCACTTAACCCTGATTGCCTCCAAAAAAATGGAAGGAAGGAAGGAAGGAGGAAGGAAGGAAGGAAGGAAGGAAGGAAGGAAGGAAGGAAGGAAGGAAGGAAGGAAGGAAGGAAGGAAGGAAGGAAGGGAGGGAGGGAGGGAGGGAGGAAGGAAGGGAGGGAGGAAGGAAGGAAGGAAGGAAGGAAGGAAGGAAGGAAGGAAGGAAGGAAGGAAGGAAGGAAGGGAGGAAGGAAGGAGATTTCAGCTCTCTCCTATGAAGAATTACCACCCCCAGCTACAAATTCCAGTTAAGAACCAAAGCTGGAGGCAGATATTCCACAAATTAACTCTCCTTGCTATGGTGCAGCTGGGTGATAGCAGCAGATAAAGTATTGGGTGTGGAGTCAGCAAGACTTTGAATTCACATCCATCCTCAGACTATCTCAGTGATCTTAAGCAAGTCATCTAACCTGTGTTTGCCTCAATTTCTTTGACTGTAAAATGGGAATAACAGCCTCTATCTCTCTGAATTATTGTAAAGATAAAATGAGATAACATTTCTAAAGCACTTGGCACAGTATCTGGCACCTTGTAGGTACTATATAAATACTATTACCATTATTATGAAAGTTTTTGTTAATGTTCTGTCATTTTTCCTTTCATGGCCCCATTTGGGGTTTTCTCGCCAAAGATACTACAGTGATTTTCTATTTCCTTTTCCAGCTCATTTTTAACAGATGAGGAAACTGAGACAAACAGGGTTAAGTGACTTGCCCAGGGCCATACAGGTAGTCTAAGAGTCTGAGGCCATATTTAGACTCATGAAGATGAATCTTCCTAACTCCAGGCCCAGCACTCTATGCATTGGGCTACCTAGCTGCTCATAAGGAGAATATACTAGCTGTCAAAAGATAATATCAGGATATAGATTGAGTGATTCATTTGGAAAGGATGAACCTCAAAGTAGGAGAGGTTTAGGAAGGATGGTAGTAGAGGGTGAGTCTTGAGTGGCAGTAGGGAGGGAGGAATATGCCAGCTGTCACACAATGACCAGTGAGTTTGGGATATGAGTGAAAGTGCACGCAGCACTTTATAGGCTAGCCAGGAAAGCAATCAGGAGAGAAATGGGGCTGAGTGAGGGCCAGAACATGGAAGGAATTAAAAAGAAAAGGAAATAACTTAAAATGAAAGAAAGTTTGCTAATTATGGAACAAGGAATCCAGAGAGCATAGTGAAACCTTGATGGAGTGGGCAGCCCTGAGGGTATGGATATAAAGGAGCTGGCAGGTGGAGATTGGCAATAAGGTTTGTACATTGGCAGCTAGGAGTTCCGAATCACCGAGATGGGAAGAGTATGGATAGGAGTATGACAAGCATTGAAAAACAAACCCAGACATAGTATCAGTGGTTGGAGAAGTCCAGTAAGTGAAGTAGATGATTACCCTGGTCAAAGCTATCCCTTAAAGTCCAATTTGGCAGAAGGTGTTAATGTGTTGTCTAATGAAGGGCCAGGAAGCAGGAGGTGGCAATGAAGGGCTGAAGAAAGGAGTGAGGAAGGATCTGGCCCCAGAGATGGACTCTGGAGTACCATAGAAGGAGCAGAGGAAGGCGGGGCTGATGCAGGATGCTATGAAAGGTTCTGGGGCAAAGACTTAAGTTCCCAGCTGAAGCAAAGCATTGCTGGGCAGGCCCTAAGAGGAAGAATTTGTGACCAAGACTCAGGCATCCAAATAGGGACTGGTGCAAGGGGCTAGGGGCATGTTCTGGGGCAAAGACTGAAGCCTTACTGGCCAAGGTTCTATATGTTCCCTTTATGTGCCCATTCATTGTAAAGATAGCATATTTGTGGGAGGGTGTGTCCTGAGTTTATAGGGCAAATACTTTGTTATTTTTCTCGTTATGCTGTTAATTGCCTTCACTTTGAACTAACTGTGTCCTCTGCCTGACTGATGGTGAGGGCTATGAAATGTTTTTGTTATGTGGAACCATAGTGTTATCCAGGGAGGGTAGTCAGGTCTAGGAGGTCCACCTGCAATTTTCAGGGGTTGGTAGCCATAGATGCTACATATATATTATTTTGTATCTGTGATAAGTTATTTCCCTCTAGCAAAATGTAATCTTCTTGAGGACTGGGACAATTTCAGTTTTTATCAACAGAGAGAGGAGAGACAGGTTTGGGTCAGGGAGAGATGATGAAATTATCCTTATATTAGACATTCAGTGGGTATTTATTGAATTAACAAGTTAATCAGATGGATGGGTCAGTTCCAATCTATACCAGGTCTGAACCAGTAGATCCCAGGGAAGGCCTTAGGAGTGTCCTAAGGAAGCTTCTTCCCCAGGGGAAATTGTTTGACCTGACATACCAGATTTTCAGTGATTGCTCAGTAAACTATAGTCCTTTGCTTTCATTCCCTTACCTCACCCCTCTCTAACATACAGAGTTACAGTTTCTTGAAATTAGGAACTTCAGGATTTTATTGAGGGAGATAAGGGATGATGGGCACAGGCTCTCCCACACATACACACACACACACACACACACACACAAACACACACATCCTGAGCATCATCAGACCACAGCTACTCCAGATAGACTAAGCATGCTAAGTTGAGGTTGTGTCTCCATGACCTAAAGAGGGAAAGACAAAAATGGAAGGTTGGTGCTCTGTGAGTACCCTTCCCCTTCCCTTTAGCCCTCTGTAAATCCCTCCCTCCCAAAACACCAGACATCATCCCAAATGCTCTAATAATTCTCGTTTCTTCTTACCCTGCTCCCCCAAAATAACTCTATTTCCCTTGACCCCTTCCCCTTGCCACCAGAATCCAGTTTGCCCGCATAACTCTCAAATCTCCCCTCCTCAACCTCTGGAGGGGGCCTATTTCCTACTCACTTAAGGGGGTGAGGTTGCAGTTGAGGGGTTCACCTATTGTTCCAGGTTGGGGCCCAACCCCCTGCCTCCCAATCTGGACCAGTCTCTTCTGGATTTTCCATGTTCTCATAGGAGTCACCATCTGAACAGCACCAAAAATGGATTGGGTTAAAGGAGGAAAGGGAGATGGATGAGAGAGAAGAAGCCACTTGGATCCTTGAAAGCTTAGGCAGGGCTGAGGATTGAAGGATACTCACCTTCCTCCTGGCTTAGGCCAGGCTGGGGATGAAGGTTCCGGATTTGAGGGGCAGCATAAAGAATTCCTCTCATGTCCTCATACGACTGTGACCCTGCTGGCAGGTGAAGGATGAAAGGATGCAAGTGGAAAAGAGAAAGGTTAAATAGGGCAACATAATCTCAAGGAGTTGGGAGCCTGAGTTAAGGGGAGTAGCCCACATCTCACGACAGAAAGGGTTAAGTTCAGTCTAAGTAAGATCCATAAGGGCAGGAACAACCAGTGCCTTATCTAAACTTTGTACCTTCTCCAATGCCCAGCTTTATGCCCTGCTCATAGTAGGTACTCCACAGATGTTTATTGGAATATTGAATGATTGGCTGGATACCAAGCATCAGGGTCATACGTAATGTCAGAACTAGATTTGAGATAATAATGAATAACGTCTGTTAAAAGCACTTAGTAACCACTTCTATTCAATATGGTGCTAGAAAGGTTAGCTGTAGCAATTAGATAAGATAAAGAAATTGAAGGAATTAGAATAGGCCAAGAAGAAACTAAGTTATCACTCTTTTCAGATGGTATGATGATATATTTAGAGAATCCCAGAGATTCATATAAAAAACTACTTGAAATAATAAACAACTTTGGCAAAGGTTACAAAATAAACCTGCACAAATCTTCTGCATATATTAATAACAAAGTCCAACAGCAAGAGATAGAAGGAGAAATCCCATTTAAAGCTAGGGTAGACACTATAAAATATTTGGGAGTTTACCTGCCAAAACAAACCCAGGGACTATATGAACACAACTACAAGACACTTTGAGTACAAATAAAGTCAGATCTAAGTAAGTGGAAAAATATCAGTTGCTCATGGGTAGGCCATGCTAATGTACTAAAAATGACAATTCTACCTAAATTAATTTACTTATTTAGTGCCATACCAATTAAACTATCAGATAATTATTTTCTAGAGCTGGAAAAAATAGTATCAAAATTCATCTGGAAGAAAAAAAGGTCCAGATTATCAAGGGAACTAATGAAAAGAAATCCTAGGAAAGGTGGCCTAGCTCTACCAGATCTCAAATTGTATTATAAAGCAGCAATTATCAAAACCACTTGGTACTGGCTAAGAAACAGAAAGGCAGACAAGTGGAGTAGGCTAGGTACTTAAGATACAGTAGACAATGAATATAGCAATCTACTGTTTGATAAACCCAAGGACCCCAGCTTCTGGGATAAGAACTCACTGTTTGACAAAAATTGCTGGGGAAACTGGATAACAGTGTGGCAGAAACTAGGCATCAACCCATGCCTGACACCATTCACAAGAATAAAGTCCAAATGGGCACATGATCTAGGTATAAAGATTGATACTATGGACAAATTGGTGGAGCAAGGAATAGTGTATTTATCAGATTTATGGAGAAGGGAAGAATTTTTGACTAAAGAAGAGATAGAAAGCATTATGAAGTACAAGATGGATAATTTTGATTACATTAAACTGAAAGGTTTTTGGACAACCAAACCCGATGCAACCAAAGTTTGGAGGGATGTAGAAAATTGGGAAAGAATTTTTACAGCTAAAGTCGGGGATAAAAGCCTCACTTCTAGAATATATAGAGAACTGAGTCAAATGTACAAGAATACAAGTCACTCCCCAATTGATAAATGATCAAAGGATATGAACAGGCAATTTTCAGAGGAAGAAATTAAAGATATCTATAATCATATGAAAAAATGCTCTAAATCACTTTTGATTAGAGAGATGCAAATCAAAACAATTCTGAGGTACCACATCACACCTATCAGACTGGCAAACATGACAGAACAAGAAAATGATAAATGCTGGAGAGGATGTGGGAGAGTTGGAACACTAATTCATTGTTGGTGGAGCTGTGAGCTGATCCAACCATTCTGGAGAGCAATTTGGAACTATGCCCAAAGGGCTACAAAAACGTGCATACCCTTTGACCCAGTAATACTGCACCTAGGACTGTATCCCAAAGAGATCATAAAAATCTCATGTACAAAAATGTTTATAGCAGCACTCTTTGTGGTGTCCAAAAACTGGAAATCAAAGGGATGTCCATCAATTGGGGAATACTGAATAATTTATGGTATATGAATGTAATGGAATACTATTGTGCTATAAGAAATGATGAACAGGAAGACTTCAGAGAGGCCTGGAAAGACTTATATGAACTGATGCTGAGTGAAAGGAACAGAACCAGGAGAACTTTGTGCACAGTAACGACCACACTGTGCGAGAGTTTTTTCTGGTAGACTTGAAACTTTGTAGCAATGCAAGGACTTAAAAAAAATTCCCAATGACCTTCTAAGGCAAAATGCCTTCCACATCCAGAGAAAGAACTATGGAATTCATTCACAGAATGTAGCAGATCATTTTTTTGTGTGTATCACGTTTTGGTTTGTTATATGATTTCTCCCATTCATTATAATTCTTCTACACAACATGACTATAGTGAAAATGTATTTAATAGGAATGTATGTGTAGGTCCTATATAAAATTGTATGCCATCTCAGGGATGGAGAGGGGAGGTAGAATGGAGATAGGGAAAAAAATCTAAATTATGTGGTAGTGATTATAGAACACTAAAAATAAATAAAATTAATATTATTTTTTTAAAAAAAAAGCACTCAGTACAGCACATGGCACATTGTTCCCTCCCCTTTCCTTGAGGTCAGGGTCCGAGCAGATTGTCCCACATCTCACCAAGTGAAGAAGCTTCCCGGAAGGTGTCCCAGACAGGCCGTTTGGGGAGCAGGAAGCCTACAGAGGAAAGTAAACTGGATTCTTTGAGTCCTTGGGCCTGCTATCCTGCACTTCTACTCCCCTTTCCGCTCTCCCAGCCACTGAATTAGGAGTGTTCTTGCCCCTACCTGTTGTTGTGTAGACAGGTGAGACCATTTCCTTGTTCTCATTCTCATAAGACTCAGCTGTCGGAGAGAGGAGGGGGGAAGGTGCCTTTAGGAAGTGCTCTCTCTCTCCCTTTCCCCAACCCCCTCAGGAGCCCCCTCTCCAGCCACCTAAGGTATCCACCCCCAATTCCTCATTACCAGTGGAGAAAGAATCATCCTCTATTTCTTCAGCACCCACATCTCTTTTCTCTTCATTTTCATAACCCCAGTCATCTGGGGAGGGAAAGGAGACAGAAAGAGGGCTGGACACTCCTGCCCATTGTCCTTTACTGACCTACCTGCACATCCAGTGCCTTAGAGAGAGGGAAGAAGGAGCTAGTGGGTGAAGGGTGTTGCTGAGGAGGGGAAGATTGGATTCTGTAACATGGAGGAGATTGGGCACTGAATGAGGAAAGTTATACATTATTACCTTGGGAGATCTGGTCCGGGCTATTTTCATAGGCCACAGAAGCCTCTTCACCGTCAGGCTCCTCATAGCCTTCCCCTTCTTCCTCTTCTGGATCTGTGGAATAGATGTGGTCACTACCTCCAATTCCTCCAGCTCTTCCTGCAGTAGCCCTGATCCCCTATTCCCTCCCACATGGACTCCCACTTCTACTAACCAGATGCCCCTGACCTGAGATCCCTCAGGGTTTGGGAAGTGGACAGTCCTCTTGCAAATGCCTCCCCTATCTCCTGTGCCTAAGAGGATGATGGGATAATGGATTTAGATCTGACATGGAAAATTAAATATCATCTTGTTGAGACTTATTTTACAGATGAAGCAACTGAGGTCCACAGAGGGGAAATGATTTTCCCAAGGTCCCACTGCTAATAAGCATCAGAATTCTACTGATGATCATGACTGCCATGTTTCTTTCTCTGGTTTTGGCTCTGGCTCTAGCCCAAATCTGGGAATAACAGATACATCCTCTTAAGAGTCACTCACCTTCCTGCCCTGGCCTGAGCCCAGGGGTTCCTGTTTCCTGGTCCCTTCGGTATTGGTTCTGAAAGGATGGAGTGGTTTCTCCAAAGCTAGGGGTCCATTTCATTGTCCGAACTAGAGGACAGAAAGGGGTGATGTCAACTGAACCCTACCACATCAAGACAGTACTTTTATTTCTCCCTAATTAACTCCCTATCTCCTCTTGACATCGTCTCCCACTCTCTTCTTTTCCCCTAGTCACTGACAAAGAGGTAGTTTTCCTCCTAGCTAAGCCCTCTATGTGTGAATTTGGTTCTGTCCCCTTCCATATTTCTCAATAGATGGGAACACTGATTCTCTCTCTCTCTCTCTCTCTCTCTCTCTCTCTCTCTCTCTCTCTCTCTCTCACACACACACACACACACACACACACACACCTTCAACAACTCCTTAAAAAAAAATCTTCACTAAACTCTGCCATTCCCACAAGGTGTTTGGTTTTTTTTATCTTATATCTCTTTTTTTCTCAACAAAACACCTGCTTTCACTTCCTCTACTCTGTCTCACTCCTCAATCTTTTAAGCATCTGGCTTCACTATTCAAATCAAAATGCTCTATCTAAAGTTACCAATGTTCTTGTAACTGTCAAATCTCACAGTAATCTATCCATGGACCATCTCCACCCCCACCATAAAGAGTTTACAGGGTATCTGTGAATTTAGATGGAGAAAAAAAAATCCATCTTTATTTCAATATAATTGCGTCCCTTTGTAATCCTATGTTTTATTTTCTATGTTTAAGAACATTATTCTAAGAAGGGATCTATAAATTTCACAATATTGCCAAAGGAGTCTAGACCCCCCCCCCCCAAAAATTGGGCATCTCTGACCTTGTTTTAGAAATACCTGCTTCAGTTTGACACTGTGGACCACTCTCTCCTCCTGGACAATCTGTGGGTTTTCATGACACTGCCTTCTTCTGGTTCTCTGCTGTCTAACTTTTCAACCTCCTTTACTAGCTCATGATCCATATTATAACCCCTAATTGTGGTGTTGCCTAGAGTTCTTTTCTCTCCACACACACTCTATCTTAGTGACATCATCAGCTTCCATAGATTTAACTATCATCTCTATGAGGATGACTCCAAATCTACATATCCAGCCCTAGACTCTCCCCTGAGCTTTGGTCTCAAATCACCAGTTGCCTATTGGATATGTCAGAATGGATACCCCCGAAACATCTCCAACTCAACATAGCTAATGCCAACCTCATCATCTTGCCCTTCAAACACACTCCTCTGCCACACTTCCCTATTTCAGTCAAAAGTATCACCATTCTTGCAGTCATTGAGATTTGTAACCTCAGCTCTATCCTGAATTCTTCACTCACCCACACCCCACATGTCCAACCACTTTCCAAATTTTGCAGTTTCTATCTCTACATTATTTCTCACTCATGATCCCTTCTTTTCACTCACACAGCTACCACCTTAGCCCGGATCCATATCACCTCTCACCTAGATTATTGCAACAGCCTCCCAAATTAGCCTCCAGTTCCCCATTTTCCCACTGCTGCCAGAATGACTTTCCTTAAGCATAGATTTGACCATGTCACTTTCTGACTCAATCAATTCCAGTGCTTCTAGGATAAAATCTAAACTCTCTATTTAGTTTTTTTAACCTCTTTACACCTGGCCCCCAACTATCTTTCCAGCCTCATAAGACATTACTCTCCCTCCTGCATTCTGTGATTCAGCTATACTGGTCTTTCTCTCTGCTCCACACACATTCCATCTCCTGTCTTCATGCCTTAGTCTAAGTTTTACAGAACAAATCCTTTTATTAAGGGAATTTGTTCTGTGAAGTTTGGATTCAGTCAAGGGCTGCACTTGAGGACCTAGAGGGCCACATGTGGCCTCGAGGCTGCAGGTTCCCCACCCCTGCCTTACACTGTCCCTCCCTTCTTTTAATATTCACCTCAAGCATCATTTTCTATTCAAAGCTGTTCTTGATCCCCTTCCCTCCCAAACTACACAGTATTTAACTCTTTACATAAATTTACATTTATTCATATTCTATTCATGCTGTATATATTTATAGGCATAGTGGTTGTCTTCTCCATTAGAACTTAAGCTGGTTGCCAGTAGAGATTATTCTCAGCATCTTGCCCCTCTCAACTTCTCCATTCTCTCCTTTATGCTCCCAATTTTTCTCTCCTCTCCTTTTCCAACTTCTCTCTTTCTCTTCAACTCATTCCTCTCTCTGAGCTCTCCTCTCCACAAAAGGTTTATCCAGGCTAGGATATATCTTAAAGAGGACTACCTGGGGGAGTTTCAGGGTTGGGGCAGGAAGGGTCCTAAGTATGTTCTCTGGGTGTATCTCAGTTAGGAGTTCAGGGACCTTGCTCACCATTTCCAAGGCTTGATACCCCAGACATGGGTAACATATTCCCATACTGACTCTGAGCCTCATTCCCTGAAGATGTCACTCTGAAGAACCTGATCCCAGAAAGAGAGTGATGGAGAAACTGGATCACAAACCTAAGGGGCTATAGGACAACTAAGGGGTAGGGAAAACAGAAAGGAGCCTGAGGACTGGTCATTATAACGGACAAAATACTGAATTTGGAGTCAAAACTCCACATTTACTAGCTGTGTGGCCTTGGGCAAATCACTTAATTTCTTTAAGCTTCAGTTTCCTTATCTGTAAAATAATGAAAATAATAGCTATGCTACTATCTCATAGGTTTATTGTGAGGAAACTCACAAAAAGAGCTTTATAAATGTGAATTACTGCTATTGGATGATAGGGAAGAAACGAGGGAATGGGGGAAAAGAAACTTAGTCCCAGGATAGGGATAGGGGTAGCTTGGAATGGGATTCAAGGGGACTGAGATTTCTCCAGATTGAGTTTTCTTACCTCCTGGTGCGATCAGTCATCCGCTTCCTTTTTCTCCGTAAGAGCAGAGCTAGCCAGGAGTCAGAGGAGGGTTTGGGTTGGGATCAGTCAGAAAGGCTGGAATTGGGGAGGGAGGCTAGACATAGACACAGGTATGGGACAGGAGGCTGCTGGCACAGAGGCCACTCCTTCAGGAAGTCCAAACTGAGATTATGATGGAATAGGGGCCAGGACCAGGGACAGGGGCAGGGGAGGAGGTAGTACCTCACCTTTCTGAACTTGGAGGAATCCAACGAGGGAACCCAGACAGAAGGACACATAGGTCAGAGTAACAACTGGAATCTTCCAGACTCCAGACCCCAAAAGCCAACGCCATACTGCAGAGGGATAAGAACTATGAGATGGGGGATATCCTCCTCTTCCCTCTCTCAACCTTCAGAGACAAGTGCTAGGCTGTGGGATAGGGAATCCCCACACACTTTCACATTCATACCCCACAAACTATGCCGAGAAGAATGAAAGAAGACTAGATCTTTCAGCTTTGACCCCCAAGAGAAAGCTGTAGAGGACATGACTCTTCCTACCTGACTGTGAGATGACTTTCAGCTCGATGCGGATGGTGAAGTTGCCACTTTTACAGAGGTAGGAACCAGAATCCTGGGGAACAGCCTGGGGCAGAATTAGCAGGGCACCTTCTCCTTCAGTACCTGTAACCCAGAACTCCCGGACTGGGAGGCCTTTTTCCAGTTCCAGGCTCAGGAGTGAAGTGTTTTTCCCAGGGCGCCAGTGAACCCATGATGTAGGGCCCCAGGTCAGGGAAGATGGAGGGTGTTCACAAGAAAGCCAAAGAGAAGATCCTGGGGCCAGAGTCCGCTCCTTATAATCTGGGGGAGAAAGACCACAGTTCAATTTATTAATTTATTCATTCATAGAATGTCAGATTTGGAAGGGACCTTAGCTTTCACCTGGTCCAATTCATAACTCACTAAGACTCTTCTCAATATGGTCATGCAGCCTTCAGTCAACGGTCTCAGGGATTGGAGAAGTGTGGGGAGATTTTAGACCAAGTGGTCATGACTAAGACCAGCTTCCTTTCATCACCTTGAAATGGCAACAAGTGTGTCAAATAAAGTAAAAGAATAGTAGAGAAGGGGGAGGGGAAAAAAGGAAAGAAATTCAGACAAGAAAACCAGGATAGGAGCACAGACTGGAAGCAAGAAAGTCATCTTGCTCAACCCCTTCAGTTTAAAGATGTAGAAACTGAGGGCCATAGAGGTGCAGTGATTTACCCTGACTCATAGAGCTGGTGAATGTCAGAGGTAAGATCTGAACCCAGGTTTTCCAAGTTCCAACTTCAGCACTTTCTCTACTACACTACTGTTTACCTTCAATCAATCAATCAATATTTATTATATTGATAATTATTGATTATTAAAGAAAGATTCCAAGAGTGACTTAAAATGAGCCCAGAAAAGGTCCCCAACAATGTCTATGTGAATGTATATTATTTACTGCATAAAGAAAAGAAGAAATGTCCCCAAAAAAGCACAATAATACATTTAGAAGCAAAAAATTATGTAAACTTATGTTAATAAGAAATGAAGAAAGACCTTGTATCTATAAAAATGAACATCAAATAGATGAAAACATAAAAAACTGAACATGAAATTCAAATGCTTAGAAAAATCAGCGGAAAACATAAGTAAATTGGCAGCTAAAATGGCACAGTGCATAGAGTGCTGAGCCTGGATTCAGGAACACAAAAAGTCCAAATCCAGTCTCAGATCCTTACCAGCTGAATGCCTCTGGACAAGTCTCTTAATCTGCTCACCTCAGTTTCCTCAATTGTAAGGGGGTAATAACAGCACCTACCTTGAAGCCTTGTGAGGATCAAACAAGATAGAATAAAGCAAAAATAATAACTTAATAGACGAATATAATACATTATGCTTTGCCCAACCAAAAGGAAAAAGAAGCGACAGTTGCAAACACGATCTTAGATAAGGCAGGGGTGAAAATAGGTTCTATCAAGAAGGACAAATAGACAAATCACCTTGTGCTTAACGGCACCATATATATTCTATACTCATGAACTAAAAGATCTACTGAGAACATGAAGGAAGAGTTAGCTGAAACACAAAAAGTACCTAAACAATAATGTACTGATAGGAAATGTTGATGTTTCTCCTTCAAAATTTGATAAATTTGATGAAATTTGATATGAAAAATAAGACAGAAAATTTCAAAATCAATACCAATTAAATTTGATAGACTTAGAAGGTGTATCACCTGGGAATATGAAACAGTATGCTAATTTTTTGCAGACACATGGAGACTTCATTAAAAAAAATCTTATCCTAAAGGAGTAAATAAATAAATGCAAAAAGGAGGAAATCTTAACCACCTTCGTTATGGACTGTAATGCTACAAAAATAGTCATCAATGGGGAAAATATGAACAAAAGAGGCAGAACTAAATGGAAGCTAAAAATTATATCCTAAGTAATGAGTGAGTCAAAGACTCCTCACTCATAGAAAAAAGCATGTGTACACACACATATACACGCATACATACATATTTATATATGTATATGTTCAGGAAAATAACATTAGTAATACAGCATAGAAAAATGCATATGATGCAGCTAAAGCAGTCAGTGGCAAATTTAAATTTATGGACATTTACATTTATAAAGGGGAAAAATAGAGGATTAAGAAATCGGTCACACAAATTAGAAAAACAAAAAATTAATAATCCCAATACAAACGCAAAAGAAGTTTCTAAATCCATATTTTAAATTAAACTAATAAACAAAGATTTTAAAAAAATATTAATGAAATTGAGTAACAATCAATTTAATTTTTTTAAGAAAATAAGAAAGGAAAACAAGCTTCCCAAAATTTAAAATGAGAAGATAACAATTATCCAAAACTAGAATATCTAGTTGTTTTTGTTTGTTGAGGTCTGTGATTTCATTTTCATTGGAAACTTCCCAGTACGGGAAACTCCCTCTACCAATGTATATCATCAATTCCTGTAATATATTCTTACAGATTTGCTTAGCGACATTGAGAAGTTTCTTGCCTGTGATCATATAGTATATGCCAAAGGCAGGCCTTGAACCCCAGTATTCCTGACTCCAAGGCCAATCCTTTCTTCAGCACTAAACTCTGCCTCTTGTAATCAGTTATATGCCAAAAAAACTGAAAGTCTAAATAAAATAGATTGATATCTACAAAAATATAAAATTCTGAGATAAGGAAAACAGGAAATAACACAATCTCAACATGAGAAATTAAGCAAGCCATAGATGAACTGCCACAGGAAAAAAAAATCCTGGAACCAGACTGATTTACATTTACATTCCAACAAATATTTAAAGACCAAATAATTCCCATGCCATATTAACTATTTTTAAAAATGGTGAAAGAAGGCACCCTATCAAATTTGTTCTATGAGACAAAAGTGGTTCTGATACCCAAACCAGAGAAGGAAAAAGCAGAAAAAGATAATAATAGATCATTATCACTAATTAATATTAATATAAAATACCATCAAAGGTAATAAATATGGTAATATATACAAAGAAAGATTAATCATGACCAAGCTGGATTTATACTAGTATAACGGGAATTGCATATGTTTATGGTATTTCTGACAGTATTCTCAAGTGGAAAAGCCTAGGGAGCCTACTTCCAGGAGATTCTGTAGTGATATAATTATAACATTATTGTAATTCTGGAATTAATAGAAGAGGCTTGGAGCAAGAGGATTGAGCTCTTGTAGACGTTCTGCAATTGATTCTCATCTGCTAACTACATGAGTAGCAAGCAGAAGCCCTTTTGGTTGGCTGGTACCTGGAACTAGGAGTGCAGTTAAAAGGTATTAGCAACCAGAGCCTCCCTGGCTCTTCTCTTAGGCTATTCCTTCTTGATTTGAATTCTCTGGGGATGGTGTCCATAGAGAGACACTTCTATAAAAGGAGAAGCCTCTGGCCTTCTCCTCAGTGAGGTTAACACTGACCCAGTGAAACAGGCCTTGGTTCCTTTGCTTCTGAACCTTTCCCTTTCTATTTTAGGTGAAGGGATTAGAGACTCTGACCTTGTTAACTTTAAAAGATTGAGAGAGCAATTTCCTGGCATGCTGGCATCTCTGCATCTGGGTTGTGTAGTCAATCCAGCACCGATGCCCTGAGGAGTATGGTGTTACCTCCAGGACACAGCTCAGCAGTAAGTGAGACAGAGATTCATCTAGAAGCCAAGCCACATTTGGATATGAACTTTGTAAAGTCAGTACTATGAAGGAACTTAACTGAGTTTGAGCCCAACCTCCTCAGAGACCAAGGTGGGATAGAGAAGAGTGTACCCCTAAGGTATTGAGGGGAAATATCCATATCTTTGTTGTTGCTTAGAAGTAAATATACCTTGTAAAAACTAATTGATGTTAAACGATTAAAAGGAAAAGGGGATCTAGTCACTAGCCTATAGTGGATAGAAACACAACCTATGAGAGCTTGATGTGATAGCAGTAAAGAAAAGACACTACCTAACCCTTCAGAGTACTTCTAGATACCTGGAGGGATATATAGAAGCCTGGCTCCAGGATAGTGGGTCAGAGAGCACTCACTACATTAGGGGTACAAGGATGGTTCGATATGAGGAAAATAATTAGCATTAAATCACAGTAATAACGTGCTGGGGGTTGACTGGGGAAGTCCATGGTTAATTTGATCATCCCCTCCCCTAATCAACTTGCTGAAATTAGTCTGGACCTTTGTGGGAAAGGGATCTCCTTTTCATGGAGTTAAATCTGTATCCTAGACCATTGCAGAAAGGACATTAAGGACTCCTCTGGTGATTCCCAGGGACTGGGATGCCTCTTGATGACTGGTTGATGAAGGCTTGAGATAACAGACTCTTGTCAGAGGAGACATTCCCTCTGTGGTCCATAGGCATGAGCTATGAAACAACTCATCTTTTTACTCTTTTTTTGTTCTACATGTTTTATTCTTTTATATTTCCCTTTTCCCTCACTTCCAGAAGCAGAAAATGACCATAGAAGAAGCATACAGCAAGCATCTTACGCTTTCCCAGGTGAGCCTGAGAGGAGAATTTCTGAACCTCCACTTCCACATCACCTTCAGCCTTTCTGTTTCACTTTCTGAGCACAAGTCAAAGATTGACAATTCTAACAACAGAGATTTCTAGATCTAGGGATTACTTTGTGGCTAATTCTGAACTCCAAAGTTCATGAATTTCAGAGTAAGACACTGGTCTCCTATAGGGAGATTTCCTTAACTTCCCACTTCTCAGAAGAGAATCCAGCAGATGAAGGAGAGGCCAACCCTCTACGATATTGTTGTGAGTTGCTCAGAGTAAATCTGAAGTAAATGGTTAGTATCTGCTCCTCGGTCCCCCAGAGTGTCTTTACTTTCCGAAAGGAGTCTAATTAGCTATGTCATTGTTTTATGTTTCCTGTATTTTCTTACAGATGTGAGTCCTTTGTTATGATGGGTGACATGAAGGGTGTTGTATTCGTGAAACCTATATAATGATACCTACAATGTCCTCTGATAAAGTGTAGAAGTTGGGAAGACTATTACCCACTTTAGGGGAAACACACCATATCTAAACTTTGTTTTGGAGATTCCCTGAGTTTTACTCTGTAGTTAGGGTACAACAAGTCAAAGAGATAAACTCAGTCCTTTAGGATCAGGTCCTCAGGATTGTGGCCAGTCTGTGTGAGCCCAGTCTTTTGACAAAACCACGAGTGACAAAAACAAACAGAAGAAAACCACATAATTGTATAACTAGGTACAGGAAAAGCCTTCAGCAAAGTACAGTACTCATTTACCTTAAAACACTAAAAATAATAATAATAATGGAAGAACCTTTCCTCATTATTTTTTTAAATCAACTCTAAAAGTTTTCCCCAAAAGATCAGGGGTAAAGCAAAGATGCCTGCTATTATCATTATCATTTGATGTAATACTATATACTATAATACTATAAATTCTGGTTATTGAAATAATACAAGAAAAAGAAATTAGTGAAGTAAGCACTGACAAAGCAGAGACAAAAATAAACCTATTTGAGAATAAGATAACGGTTTATTTAGAAAGTCCTTGGAAAATGATCAGAAGATTAATCAAGATAACAGTTTCAGCAAAGAAACACAATACAAAATAAATCTGCAAAAGTAATCAGTATTTCTACATTTCACTAAAAGTCAACAGGGGAAATGGATAGAAAACAACACACCTTAAAATAATAACGACATCCATTAAACATCTGGGAGTAAACCAACTAGGATACAACTAGCACTTGTTATAAAATAATTTATATAAATGTAGCCCTTGCTATTAGAGTACACCTATCCTCCGTGTTCTCTCATCTCCACGATGAATGAGGAATGAAAGAAAATATAGGGAACCGAAGGAAATATATGAGGAAAATATGTGAAGGAAATAACATGAATTTTAATGTTGAATGGGGTTCTTTGAAAAAACACAGGCTGTTTGGAGCTCTGACAGGGCCAGATCGCCACTCAAGACAGAGAAACCAATGGGCAGATGTCACCCTTACCCATACCAAAAGAGGTATTTCTCTCTTGTGCACCTGAGGGTTTAAAATTTTGGTCACTGGGCACAAGAGATGCTAGAGAGAGTTGTCAGAGCCAAGTAAGAGGACGAAACAGATTCGAGGAAACAGATTGAGATGGCGTCTGGGCTTGACTAGACTGAGGAACTGATTCTAAAGGAGCAAAGCAGGATTCAGGGAGATAGCATATTCTACCACTCTGTGACTGGGATATTACAGCCCTCTTCTATACTAATAGCATTAGTTTAAATTCTTTCCCCTAGTAAAAGTAAATGTGTAAACTCAACAGATTAATAGAGTGATTGCTGATGTCAGGCATAGAGATGGCTTACTCCTTTCCTGAGCAGGGGGAACACCGAAGTTTATTACTGGGTAAGCTATAAATGAACAGTCTGAATCCAGCATGGACTGATATGATCTGAGGTCTCTCTCTATCAGTCTCAGCAGACCCCTTCCAGGATTGGCTGCTATCTGGGCTGGTCATTTCTCTACCTCTCCCCAAACTTGGCATTCGTACTCTCATTTAGAGAGGTGTTGTCCAGAGCTTAGATCAAGGGCCCAAGGAGAAGGGTTTGTATTTGCAAGGAAAAGACCACCTCTTCCCTAAAAACTGGGGCAAAGAAAGAGACATTAAGGGAAGATGTTGGCGTGATTTAAGCTACAAAATTGGGAAGAAAGGGGAGATTGTGTCATAGCTTCATTTTTTTCAATTAAGTATTTGTTGAAGTTATCTGCTGAAAGAGAGGGAAAGGATATAGTCTTCTAGGCTCATTCTAGAGTTTTAAAAGGTGAAAAAAACCTTCATTTATATAGAATACTTCATAAATCTAACACAACTGGCTCACTAGTTTGGATCCCATCCAGAACCCAGGGGGAAATCACTAAATATATGTCTATCTATACACATATACATGCATATATACATTTATTTGTATATCTCTTATGTCTCATTTCTGTTCTAGATACACTCTACATGACCTATCCCCTCAAAAAAACCCTACCTTCTCACATTATATAGACTAGAATACTGTTACCATAACAATAGAACTCATTACACAACAAAAACCACTGAAACAACTCCACATTTGGAAGAAAATGAGTTTAAACTAAAATTTTATATCATATACCATAACATATTCCAAAATGCTAAATGATCTAAATATAAGAAGTCACCTGAACTAAAAAGCAATAAGAGAAAATAGGATTTTTTTTGCAACTGTGGATAGGGGAAACACTTAACCAGTCATACTATAGAAGAAATTATTTTAGACAAAATAGATAATGTTGATTATATAAAAATAATGTATATATTATTTAATTTTATACATGATATGTAATAATGTATATAAAAACAATGCACCTAGAATATGAAGAAAAGATATAGACTAAAAAGAAAATCTTTGCATTAAAAATGTCTGAAAAAAATCTGACATCCAAAAAAAGTAAAATAAATCCAATAAGAGCCCAACAGCCAATAAATTTGTCACAGAAAAGGGAAAGGGAACAAGCGTTTATACAGTACCTACTATGTGCTAAGTACTGTTCTAAGCACTTTACATATCTTATTTCAGCTGATCCTCACAATAACCCTGGGATGTTGGTTGCTATTACTATCCCCATTTTACAGATGAGGAAACTGAGGTAAACAGAAGTTAAGTGACTTGTCCAGGAAGGCCTGAGTTCAAATCCAGCCTCAGACACTTAACAGCTGTGTGACTCTGGCAAGCCACTTAACCTCCAATGGCAAATTACTACAGTTTCTTTGCTAAAGAAACCCAAAATAGGTCCCAAAGAGTCAAACATCACCCAGATGACTCCACAATAACACAACAGAACAAGGAGGGGTAATGGAAGCCTGAACTAAGGTGGTAGGTAGCTCTCTGAATGGAGAGACAGACTAGGGTGTAAGAGATGTTTTGAAGGTAGAAATGGAAAGATTTGGTAATTGACAGGATATGGGGAGAGGAAGGGTGGAAAGTAAGGAGTACAGGATAATGCCAAGATTATGAACCTGGATGGCCAGTAGGATGGTGGTATCTTCAACCAAAATAGAGGAGTTTGGAAGAGGAGAGTGTTTAGGCATAATGAGCTTGGTTTTAGACATGCAGAATCTAAGACGTCTCTGTACAATACAATTTGATGTATGACTGAAATACAATTTGAAATGTCAGTCGATGATTAGTGATGCAGGATTGAATATCAGGGGAGATATTGAAACTGGGTATAGAGACATGAGAGTCATCTGCATAGAGATAACAGCTAAACCCATAGGAACTGGTGAGATTACCAAGAGACCATAGAGGGAGAAGACAGCCTTGGACAGCTGCCTAAGACACAGAAGTTCAGTAATTTTTTTAGTATACCATAATTAGCATATGTGCCAGAGATAGGACTTAAATGGAGGTCTTCCTTACTCCAAGACCAGCCCTCTATTGACTACAACACATTGCTTCTCCTATCATTTTTCTTAAGGGACAACTGAATTTCATCAAATCTACATACCACAATCTCTTCAACCATTCCCAAGTCAATGGGCAGTTATTGGGGTTTCCAGTCTATTTGTTTGCTTGTTTTATTTTGTTGTGTGTAGAATCTTTCTATCTTTAGCCTCCTTGGGGTGGAGTATATGTAGAAAAAATGAAATCTCTTTGCCAAAGGTTATGAATAATTTAGTGACATTTCTCACAGAGTACTCCCATTGGTAATAGCAAAAAGTTGGATGCAAACTGTCCTCAGTGATTGAAGAATATTCATATAAAATGCGGTATAGAAAGGTAGGGATGGGGATAGGGATTTCATTGATACAGGTTGGTACCTTTCTGTAATATATATTCTCAGACCGATGCCTAGTGCACTGAGAGGTTAAGTGATTTGCCAAGGGTTATACAGATGGAATGTAATAAAATATTATTACACCATAAGGAAAAACATCATAAGGCTTAGATGAAGTGGTGCAGAGAGAAGACAATAGTGTAAAGCAGTATAGTGCAGTGAAAAGAGCCCTGACTTTGGAGTCAGAGGCCCTCAGGTTGAATCTTGACTCTGCCTGGTCATAAAAATATCAATGTTAGCTAGCATTTGTAAAGCACCTACTATGTGCCAAGCACTGTTTATTTATAATATTATAAATTTTATTTATATACTATATTTATATATATATGTATTTATATACTTATATATGTATTTAAATTATATATATAAATGAATATATATTATAAATATATATTATGTAATATATATAAATTGACTTGGGAATGGTTGAAGAGAATAATATATATATTATATAATATATATGACTATATATTATAAATATTATCTCAAAACAACCTTGTGAGGTAGGTGTTATTATGACCACCATTTTACAGTTGAGGAAAGTGAGGCAAATAGAGGTTTCTAAGTGACTAGCTCAAAGTCACACATCTACTGAGTGTCTGAGGCTGTATCTGAACCTTACCTTTTTCAGTTTCAAATCATGAAGGACTGTTTTGATGTGTATTTGGAAAGTTGAGAAAGGGAGGGGCAGCAGATCGCATCCATTCTCCTGCCCCAGCCTCAGTGTGGCCACAAGCCCATGAAAGCTAAATCATGTGACCAGCCTCCCCTGGAGTCAGGAAAATTCATCTTCCTGAGTTCAAATCTGGCTTCACACGTGTACTAGCTGTGTGACCCTGGGCAAGTCACTTAGCCTTGTTTGCCTCAGTTTCCTCAACTGTAAAATGAGCTGAAGAAGGAAATGACAAACCAGTATCTTTGTCCAGTATCTTTGTTGAGAAAATCTTCATGACTTCATGAATAGTCAGACATGACTAAACAGCAACAATGAGTTTAAGCAAATGATTGCTCTGACGTGGATGTGTTCATGTTTAGAGGTGTAACCAGGCAGGTTAAGGGACCTAAGGCAGCTAGATGGCTCAGTGGAAAGAGAGTTGAACCTTGAGTTGGGAAAACCCACGCTCAAAATCCAACCTCAGATATTTACTAGTTGGGTGACTTTGGGCAAGTCACTTAACCTTATAGGACAAGGGCAGGGGTGGGGTGTCGGGGGCCAGTCCTGACTGCCTGGGCGGAGAGGGGCTTCCCCAGGAGTGGCCACCAGCCAACCAGGGGAGGACACGACCCGGGATTAGGGATCGTGCCTCCCTAGGATTGGTCTGGAGGGGCTTGCTCCAATGGGATGTAGGCCTCTCCCTCGGGGTGGATCAGGATGGATACCTAAAAATAGAATCCTATTTAAACCAACGCCCTTAGCTGTTCGGGGGACTCCTCTGCACTTAATAAAGTATATGCCTCCTGAAGAAGTGTCCGACTGAGTCCCTCCGCCGAGTCCCCCGGGGAGGGAAATCCGGAGACGTCCAAAGCAGAAGCCCACTGAGAGAGTGTCACCTGAAGGACCCGGACCCGGGTCAGTGGGGAGCCTGTGGCCTTCTAGGTCCTTGGGTGAGGCCTTTTGACGGAGTCCAAGTTTTACAGAACCAATCCTTTTATTTAGGGAATTTGTTCTGTGAAGTATGGATTCAGCCAAATGGCCACACTTGAGGCACAGAGGACCATGTGTAGCCTGGAGGCTGTAGGTTCCCCACCCTTGGACTAGGGTCTCCTTGTGTTGGACCTGACTCCAAGAATGTAAAATCTCTGCGATGGAGAGGGCAGTCGATAACAAGAGGATTAGTCCAAGCCTGGCCATCTTCCAGCAGATGTATACCAGGAGTTGTTTAGACAAAGAAGTGAAAAATGTCTACTTTGCAGTCTTGCAAACTACTGTAATGTTATGAGGAAGTTTATGTGCTAGGAAAACGTTCTGTATCAATAATTCTAAATTAAGCTGCTGAATTCTGTTCCGCTAAAGTACATACGAGTCTTTTAGATCCTTGAGTGTCTAGAAATAAACTACTGGTCCCATACCTGATTCCTATTGTACATGAAATATCTTTTCACTCTTTCCATTTGGGGGGAGATCCTAGATAGAAGCTAATAAGTAAAATCATCCCCAGGGTATCAGAGGATGGGGATTCGATGAGCTGCTGAGCGTGAGAACAACTTCTCTCATTACAATAGGCTCCCTGGATCCGAACTAGTCCAAAGTACAAGCCACAGGACAAAACAGACAGTGAGTAAAGTGCCGCTACGCCCTAAGATAACTGAGCAGCAGCAGTTCCTCAAGGTTAGGCTCCCAAGCCCACCTAAAAGAATAATACACAACTGTGAAAAGAAAGAATATATTAAATGATGAAAAAACTCAGGTTAAGTATGATGGCACCAAATGGTCAAATTTAAAGACAGCCTTCCTTTTTAAAGAAATTTTTAACAATCAGTAAGTTTCAGAAGTGTAGAACTGCAAGAACTACCATGGACAAGCCCTCTAGTCTGGTTCCTTCGTTAGCTGCGGGGAGGAGCACACTTCGTAGGCTTTTTGCCTGCGTTTGCCTTCCTTATGAAAATAAAATGTAACAAACCAAAAACAACGACACGTTCCAAAACCACGTGGTTACAAATAGAAGCAAGGATCAAAAGAACAGATTAGATGAGGAATAATCAGAAACCATCAAATTCAAGAGCACAGAATTCGACAAACCTAAAACCATCAGTTACTTGGGGAGTTTGAAAATATCAGCTGGGAAAATAAAGTACTTTTGCTAAAGTTGGTTTTCTAAATGACTAAAAAATTCACATTCCTTAACCCAGAGATACTACAGCTAAGCATGTATTTTAAGGAAGTAAAAGGCAAAAAGATCCTACATATATCAAAATATTCATAACATTTTTTTTGTTGTAGCAAAGAACTGAAAATAAAGTGGATACTCACTCACTGGAAAATGCTTAACAAATTATGCTACGTGAACAAATTAAATACTTCTCATCCATAAGTGATGATAAATATGGAGGATACAAAGAAACATGGAAAAACTTGTTTAAACTGATGGAGTCTGGAAAACTATGCATAGTGATTATATCAGTGTAAACAGAAAAGGCACACACAAAAGGGAAATATTGCAGTATAATTATGACTGATCATGATCTTAAAGAAGAATTCATACAACACACTTTCCTCCCCAATTTACAGAGGAGGTGGGGAATATGAATGTGGAATATTATAAAAGTTACGAGGAACTTTCTTTTCGCCCCCCTTTCTTTTTTTCTAATTTTTGTTAAAAGGAGAAGAAACAAATGAGTTGTAAAAATAAAGTATAGCGGCAGAGCTAAGATTGAGGAATAGAAAGCCACACCTACTGTAGCTTGTCCCCCACAGTCCATAAAATACCTGTAAAAAATGACTCTAAACAAATTCCAGAGTAGCAGAAGCCACAAAACAACAGAGTGAAATAGATTTCCAGCCCAAAGTAGCCTGGAAAGATGACAAGAAAGGTCTATTCCACGGAGTGGAGCATAGCCCATAGAGTGCAGCCCAGCCTTGGCAGGGAGGCACTGGCAGGAACGTGACCAGAACAGGCCTCAGGGGCAGAATCCCCAGCAGCAGCTGCGGTTCCCAGATCCCTCAACCCACAAATGTCAAAGACAGTTTCAGAGGTCAGTAAGAAAGCTTTTTCACATTGGTGAGAAGGGAGAAGGGTCCTCCCCTAGCCCTGGCCCCAGGTGGCAGCAGCAGCAGCATAATCCATTTTTGGAGCCCTTGGACTAAACACTCTGGGAGAATTGAGTCACTGATCTGGGTCTCAGCCCTGAGTGGCAGTCCTGGGGTGAAGAAGAGTGCTGGCATGATGGAGATGGTAGAGGCTCTGGAAAGGGAATTCTACTTGCAGATCCTGGACAGAAAAACTTTGGTAGCTCTCAGATCAGAGTGTAGGCAAGGAGAGGAGTAATCCCTTGATTATGCCACCTTAGAGGAACTGAGAATTCATAGGTTCCCAGAGGATACCCCTCTCTTGACAAAGGACTCAAAAGTCAAGTAACTGGCTAGGAAAATGCCCCCCAAAAAAGGGGAAAAAATAAGATTATAGAAGGTTACTTTCTTGGTGAACAGGTATTTTCTTCCATACTTTCAGATGTGGAAGAACCATACTTACCATCAGAGGAAGACATAAAAGTCAAGGCTTCTGCATCCAAAACCTCCAAAATAAATATGCAAAGGTCTCAGGCCATGGAAGAGCTCAAAAAAGATTTTGAAAATCAAGTAAAAGAGGGGAAGGAAAAATTGGGAAAAGAAATGAGAGCAATGCAAGAAAATCATGAAAAGCGAGTCAACAGCTTGCTAAAGGAGACCAAAAAAAAAAATGCTGAAGAAAATAACACCTTTAAAAATAGGCTAACTTAATTGGTAAAAGAAGTCCAAAAAGACAGTGAGGAGAAGAATGCTTTAAAAACAGAATTAGCCGAATGGAAAAGGAGGTTCAAAAGCTCACTGAAGAAAATAGTTCTTTAAAAATTAGAATGGAACAGATGGAAGCTAATGACTTTATGAAAAACCAAGAAATTACAAAACAAAACCAAAAGAATGAAAAAAATAGAAGATAATGTGAAACATCTCATTGGAAAAAGAAACTAACCTGGAAAATAAATCCAGGAGAGAATTTAAAAATTATGGGACTACCTGAAAGCCATGATCAAAAAAAGAGTCTAGATATCATCTTTCATAAAATTATCAAGGAGGGGCGGAGCCAAGATGGCGGAGTAGAAAGACGCACGTTTACAAGCTCCGAACCCACAGCCCATAGAATTAATGTAAAAAGAGATCCCTATAAGTTCTGGATCACTGCAAGGTACGCAGAAACAGAGTGGAAGAGATTTCCATTCCAGAGAGCCCTGGAGAGCGGTCCCCAGGGTCCGTCACACCCCGGAAAGCGGACCCCACCCCAGCGCTGCCCTGGCCGCGGCCCCAGAGAAGCTGATCCGAGCAGGCTTCAGGGATGGAGGCTCCGGCGGCCTGGAAGGTCCCTCCACCCACAGAAGCTACAGGTCAGTGAGAGAGACGGCTGGGCTGGAAGAGCTGAGCAGGGTGTCTACGTGACTCGGGGCCCCTTGGGAGGAAGCGGGGGAGGCAGAGGCGGGGGCGGCTGCGGAGGCAGAGGCAGGGCAGCGGCGGAGGCAGCAGCTGCGGTGGTGGCCCGGGACTCCCGCAGCAGCAGGCAGGATCTTCATTACTGAAAGTCTCTGCATAAACCCCCTGAGTGAGCTGAGCCTGGGAGACAGCCCTGCCCCACCCCGCTCCATTACTGAAGGCCTCTGCATAAAGCCCCTGAGGGAGCTGAGCCTGGGAGGTGGCCCTGCCCCCACCCCAGCACCAGAACTAAAGCTCACATTGATTAGCAGCCGCGCGGGCGCGGAAAGCCCATTTGAATCTCAGAGCCCAAGCACTAGCTGGGCGGATCTAGGCAGGGGTGGACAGGAATCTCAGAAGTCAAGTAACTGGCTGGGAAAATGCCTAGAAAAGGAAAGAAAAATAAGACTATAGAGAGTTTTTTCGAACAGATGCAAATGATCCCGACTTTTGGATCTGACGAGGACATATTTTTGTCATCAGGGAAAGACGTGGAGGGCAGGGCCTCAGTACCCCAGACATCCCAGGGGGATGTCAGCTGGGCTCAGGCCTTGGAAGAGCTCAAAAAGGATTTTGAAAAGCAAGTTAGACAGGTGGAGGAAAAACTGGGAAGAGAATTGAGAGAGATGCAAGAAAAGTATGAAAAACGGGTCAATACCGTGGTAAAGGAGACCCAAAAAAATACTGAAGAAAATAACACCTTGAAAAATAGGCTCACTCAATTGGCAAAAGAGGTTCAAAAAGCCAATGAGGAGAAGAATGCTTTCAAAAGCAGAATGAGCCAAATGGAAAAAGAGGTTCAAAAGCTCACTGAATTTAATAGTTCTCTCAAAATTAGAATGGAACAGATGGAGTCTAATGACTTTACAAGAAACCAAGAAATCACCAAACAAAACCAAAAGAATGAAAAAATGGAAGAGAATGTGAAATATCTCATGGGAAAAACAACTGACCTGGAAAATAGATCCAGGAGAGACAATTTAAAAATTATGGGACTACCTGAAAGTCATGATCAAAAAAAGAGCCTAGATATCATCTTCCATGAAATTATCAAGGAAAACTGCCCTGACATTCTACAACCAGAGGGCAAAATAAGTATTGAAAGAATTCATCGATCACCACCTGAAAGAGATCCAAAAAGAGAAACTCCTAGGAACATTGTGGCCAAATTCCAGAACTCCCAGGTCAAGAAGATAATCTTACAAACAGCTAGGAAGAAACAATTCCAGTATTGTGGAAATAAAATCAGGATAACTCAAGATCTAGCAGCTTCTACATTAAGGGATCGAAGGGCATGGAATAGGATATTCCAGAAGTCAAAGGAACTAGGACTCAAACCAAGAATCACATACCCAGCTAAACTGAGTATAATACTTCAGGGGAAAATATGGTCTTTCAATGAAACAGAGGACTTTCAATAATTCTTGATGAAAAGACCAGAGCTGAAAAGAAAATTTGACTTTCAAACACAAGAATGAGAAGAAGCATGAAAAAGTAAACAGCAAAGAGAAGTCTTAAGGGACTTACCAGAAGTGAACTGTTTACATTTCTACATGGAAAGACAATATTTGTAACTCTTAAAACTTTTCAATATCTGGGTAGCTGGTGGGTCCATACACACACATGTACACGCATGCACACACACACACATACACACATGCACACACATACAGAGACAGAGAGCACAGAGTGAATTGAATAGGATGGGACCATATCTTAAAAGAAATTAAGGTAAATGGTGAGAGAGAAATGTAGTGGGAGGAAAGAGGGTGAAATGGAGTGGGGTAATTATATGTCATTTAAGAGGCAAGTAGGAGACTTTTTAGTGGAGGGAAAAAGAGGAGAGCTGAGAAAACAAAAAACAAAAAACAAGAAGTTTACCCTCATCACATTTGACTAAAGGAAGGAATAAAATGCACACTCATTTTGGTATGAAAACCTATCTTACAGTATAGGAAAGTGGGGGAGAAGGAGATAAGCAGGGGGGGGGATGATGGAAGGGAGGGCAAAGGGAGGAGGGAGAAATTTGAAGTCAACACTTGGGGAGGGACAGGATCAAGAGACAGAAGAGAAACAATGAGGGGCATGGTAGGATGGAGGGTAATTCAGTTAGTCTTACACAACACGACTATCAGGGAAGTCATTTGCAAAACTACACAGATATGGCCTATATTGAATTGCCTGCCTTCCCAAAGGGAATGGGTGGGGAGGGAGGGATGGGGAGAATTTGGAACTCAAAGTTTTAGGAACAACTGTTTAGTATTGTTGTTGCTACTAGGAAAGAAGACATACAGTTAATGAGGAACAGAAAGTCATCTGGCCCTACAGGAGAAAAGAGAAAATGGAGACAAGAGAAGGGAGGGATGACAGAAGAGAGGGCAGATTGGAGATAGGGAAAATTAGATTGCTTGGGGTATTGGGGTGGGGGGAGGGGAGAAAAGGGGAGAAAATTTGGAACCCAAAATTTTGTGAAAATGAATGTAAAAAGTTAAATAAATAAATTATAAAAAAATAAAATAAAATTATCAAGGAAAACTGCTCTGATATTCTAGAACCAGAGGGCAAATAAATTGAAAGAATCCACCAAACACCTCCTGAAAGAGATCCAAAAAGAGAAACTCCTAGGAATATTGTAGCCAAATTTCAGAGATCTCAGGTCAAGGAGAAAATATTGCAAGCAACTAGAAAGGAACAACTCGAGTATTGTGTAAATACAACCAGGATAACACAAGATCTAGCAGCTTCTACATTAAGGGATCAAAGGGCTTGGAATATGATAATCCTGAAGTTGGAGGAACTAGGATTAAAACCAAGAATCACCTACCCAGTAAAACCTTCAGGGGAAAAAATGGTCATTCAATGAAATGGAGGACTTTCAAGAATAACACGCACACTCAATTTGATATGAAAATCTATCTTACTCTACAGGAAAGGAGGGGAGAAGGGGATAAATGGATTAGGGGGATGATGAAAGGGAGGGCAAATGTGAAGAGGGAGCAATTAGAAGTAAACACTTTTGGGGAGGGACAAGGTCAAAAGAGAGAATAGAATAAAGAGAGAGCAAGATAGGATGGAGGGAAATATAGTTAGTCTTACACAACATGACTATTACGGAAGTCTTTTGCAAAACTACACATATATAGCTTACATTGAATTGCTTGCCTTCTCAGTGGACATGGGGATGGAGGGAGGAAGAGAGAGAAGTTGAAATTCAAAGTTTTAGGAACAAATGTTGAGAATTGTTTTTGCATACAACTGGGAAATAAGAAATACAGGGAATGGGGTACAGAAATTTATCTTGCCTTACAAGACAAGAGAGAAGATGAGGATAAGGGAAGGGAGAGGTGTTATAGAAGGGAGGGTAGACTAGGGGGAAGGCGTAATCAGAATGCATGGCATTTTGGGGTAGTGGGAGGGGAGAGATGGGAAGAAAATTTGGAACTCAAAATTTTGTGGAAATGAATGTTGAAAACTAAAAATAAATAAACATTAAAAAATAAAGTATAGCAAAAAATATGATAAAAAATTTTTAATTATCAATAAAACAATTAAAAAGCAATAATTCATTCTTAAACCAAATTAAATTATCTATAGGTTATCAGTACAAACAAACAAGAACTCAAGTAAGGAGGAACCCAACACCTCCCAAGTCAACCTATTCCACTTTTGGACAGCAATAACTGTTGGGAAGTTTTTCTTACTATTAAGCCTCGATATAATCTCATCCATTACTCTTAATTTATGAGCTGGAGAAGGAAATGGCAAACCACTCCACTATCTTTTGGGTCCGCAAGGTGGTACAGTGGATAGAGAGCTACTCCTGGAGTAAAAGAGACCTGAATTCAAATCCAACCTCACCTGAGTTCAAATCCAACCTCAGACATTAGCTGTGTGACCCTGAGCAAGTCACTTAACCTTGTCTTAGTTTTCTCGTCTGCAAAATGATCAAGAAGTTTCTTATAAACTAGTAAAACTGAAAGGGGGCTTAGACTAGATCAATGGTTTATAAAGTGTAGGCCAGGAACCCTTGAGGTCAAAACTATTTTCACAATAATACTACTTTCTACATGGTAAATATCAACAGATATAATACAAATAAACAAAACTTCTTTGGGGAGTCCTCAATAATTTTTCATGACTATACAAGGATTGTGAGACCAAAGGGTCCTGAGAAACGCTGGACTTGATGATCCCTAAGATTCTTTCCAAGTAGCACAGTGAAACGCAAAGAGTATTGATTTGGAGTCAGAATCACATTGAAATATTCACTGAATTACTTCCTTTTTTTTTCTTTTTTTTTTTTAGAGGGGGGAAGGCAAGGCTAGTAAGTGTCAAGTATCTGAGGTCGGATTTGAAGGCAGGTCCTCCTGATTCCAGAACCAGTGCTCTATTTACCACACCACCTAGCTGGTCCTGAATTAGTTTCTTGTGGGGCTGTGAGGGATCTTGGGCAAGTCACTCAACCACTGCAGGTCTCAGTTTCCACATCTGTAAAAATGAGAAGGTTGTTCAAGATGGCCTTTAAGATCCCTTCCAGATCTAAATCTATGACCCTATGAATGTGAGAGGAGCACAAAACCTCCCTTCCCCAAGTCAATGGAAAGGATTCCTGAGGGACTGAGAAAACTTTCTTACTGTAGAATCAGGGAACTTAGTCTCATGCAGTAGATAGCCTATCAAAAAATGTTGAGCATGTACCACCAACACAGCTACATTTACTTATTTATAAGTTTTATATATATGGGTATACATGTATGTTACTGCACCAATACTTAAATATTATAAAATTTATACAAAAAAGACATTGAAAAAAAGATCAGGCAAAAGTGAATGATCCTAAAGTCAACTGGAACTTACTAAGGAACTGACATGGCCAGATATACAACCCTTCTTCCCATGCTCCAAGAGCTTGGACCCCTTAGGGTCATGCCATGGACCCCTAGGGGTACAAGGCCCCAGCTCTGGAGACCATTGTTCTTCAAGACTCAGATTGGCCACTCACAATGGAGATGGAGCAGGTTCTAGGAAGGGGTGATGAAAAAGTGTTATTGGACCAAAAGATACAATTCTCATAAGAGGCCAGGATGGGAGTAACTCTAGGCAGGATCTCCAGGCCTAGGGAATCACAGAGCCCAGGAAGGCCCTGGGGAATTTTCCCTAGTTTTGGTGTCCCCCAGTCTGTACTAGGCTGCTTTATTTTTTATCTGTGTTTTCAATCGCCTTCACCCTCCTCTTTTATTTAATAAATATTTAATAAAAGCTCATATGGCACTTTAAGATTTACAAAGTATCTTCCCCATAACAAACCTGCAAGGTACTAAGTCTAAGTAGTATGATCTCCATTTGAGGATAAAGAAACAGGCTCAAAGGGGGTAAGTGACTCACTTATTGTCATATAGTTAATAAATGTCAAGCCAGGATTCACACCCCAGGATCCTCAATTCCAAATTCAGTGCTCTTTCCGTAGCAGCATTATGAATTTCTATTTTTTTTCTTTTCAACCTCCACTAAAGTCCTCTTTGGAAGCCTGGTTTCTTGGAAGCCATGCTAATAGTGGAGTGCCAACCCTGTCAGGTCCTGCCAAGCTGGAAAGGCTTGGAGAACAGGCCCAGCCACAGACTTTGTCTTTGCCATCCCAGGACCCAGCCTAGCTCACTGCAGTCTGGCTCCTCACAACAAGGTGGAGGAGCAGGTGATGAGTTGTTCTGCTCACACCCATTCATAAAATGTTAGAACCAGAGGAAACTTTAGAGATCATCTAATCCAGGGGCTCTTAGCTGGTTTGTTGGACTGCTTTGAACCCTTTCTCAGAATAATGTTTTTAAACACATAAAATCAAGTACAGAGGATTACATACGAAAACAATTATGCTGGATTATAGTGATCCAAATATTTAAAAAACAAGCTCACAGGCCTCCTGGACCTAGTCTAATCCAATTCTTTCATTTTACCGAAGAGGAAACAACCCTAAAAGGCATAGAGGGGATCAAAGGGATTTATCCAAGTTGTAATTTGAACCCACATTCACTTGTAAATTCCACGTTCTTTGCACTATCTGTTTCATTCTGCCACAGCTTTGATGAAGAAAGCGCATCCCACCCATCAATGAAATGGTAAGTCTTTTGAAATATGGAAGTAATCTCTATTGGTAAATAAAAATTCTTGCTAAAACCCCAAATAGTTCAGATGCAATAAGGCAGAGGTAGGAAGTTGGGGAACAGCCTGGAAAATACATTGGATTTGGAATCTGGGGACCCTAGTTTGAATTCTGGCTCTGATTCTATTACTAGCTGTGTGACCATGGGAAGTCACATGAATTCTCTGAGCCTCAGTTTCCAAGTCTATAAAATGGAAATATACACCCCTGAACTTCCTACCTTATAGGATTACTCTGAAGCAAGTGCTTCCTGAATCTGAAAGCATGGGGACAAACTAGGACATAGGAAATTTCGTACAAAGTGCTGTGAGATTGCAGGACCAAAGGACAACTAGCTTGCCACAGGGTTCAACTCATCCTCAAAAAAGAAAATACCACTAAAACATAACCCAAAGTGGTGACTCAGCATCTACTTGAAGACTTCCAGTGAGGAAGACCCCACTACTTCCTGAGTTAACCCCTTTCCACCTCTGGAGTGGCTTTGATTGTGAAAGAAATTTCTCAGGACTTGAAGCCTAGATTTGTCTCCCTCTCCCCAGGAAGCAACAAAGCAAGCCTCTCTTCCATCAGACAGCCCTTCAAATCTTGAATACAGATCAGATGAGGGAGAGATCTAGGAACCAAGGAAGCCTTGGAGAGGATCAGTGTGATGTCAACATGTGGAGATGGGAAGGAAGAAAGCATTTATTAAGTGCTTACTGTTTGCCAGGCATTGTGCCAAGTACTTTACACATTTTATCTTATTTGATCTGGGAGGTAGGTGTTATTTTTCTCCCATTTTACAGGTGAGGCAACCATGCAGGATGGAGATTCAATCACTCGCCCAGCATCACACAGCTAATAAGTGTCTGAGGTTGGATTCAAATTCATTTCTTCCTGGGTCTCCTCTGTATTAGGGAGTATTCTAGGTATAGAAGACAGTCTAGGCTGAGCTCTAGGAGGAAGGAGGCAGCTCCTACTGTTTAATAAGTAATAATAATAAGTAGTGTTTATAGAGCACCTGTGTGCCAGACATTTAACTGTACACTTTACAAATATAACCTTTGAGGTAAGTGCTACTATTATTCCCATTTTACAGTTGGGGAACTGAGGCAAACAAAGGTTTTTGGTTTTGTTGTTTTTTTTTTTTAAGTGACTTACCCAAGCTAGTAAGTGTCTGTGGCTGGATTTGAACTCAGGTCTTCCTGAATCCAGGCCCAGAGTTCTACTTACTTTGCCACCTGGCTGCCTTCCACCTAGTGTCCTTGAACTAGACCCCACCTGCTTAGCTTCTTCTTGCCTCCTCCTCTCACAACCCCCTACTTACCCTCTGTTTGGTTCTGGTCATTACATGGAGTGAAGGGATCCCATGGCTCAGGTTTGCCCTCAGCCCATACATACAGTTGAGTGAAGGGATAAGTTTGGAGTCCTGCAAAGTTGGAATGCCTGGTCCCAGATGAGAATACTTTCCTAAGACCACAGCCTGTAGCGTTCCACTGGAACAGTTCACCTGGCAACACAGAGATGTAGAGAGATAGAGATGGAGGAAGGTCAAAGATGACTGGGAGCTGGGCTCAGAGACATCCACTCCCCTCTGGAGAGGGCTCTCAGTCCTCTCCCTCAGGCCCAGTTTTAATACCTCTTTTGGCATTTCCCATTATCCTGCCCACCGACACCCTGTAGATACTCAATCTTTTTCCCTCAGGCTCCCTAACAGCAGGCCGTTCCATGGATCATAAGATGTAGAGCTGACAAAGACCTTCTCAGTTATCCAGTTTGAACCCCTCATCTTATAGATGAAGAAACTGAAATCCCAAAAGGGAAACTATGACTTCCTCACCATCACACAAGGAGGAGGTGACTGAATCCAGATTCAGACTCTTGTCTTTTTACCCCAATTCCTTCAATGATACCGTACATATTGTTTCTTAGCTGAATGGGAAAGTGAGGCCCAGAGCCATTCCCTTCCCCTACCCCCTTCCCTCTCTACTGAGCCCTGAGAACTTCAAGTTCCCCCTCACTCCCCCCTCCCCCAGTCTGGCCCCTCACCACTGCCATTGACACTGATAGCAGCCCCTGGCTTCGACTCTTGCTTTGTGAGTGGTCCCCATTCACAGAGGTAGAAGCCTCCAGACATGGCTGAGATGTTATAGATGAAGAGGGAGATGTTCGAGGGTTCCACCTGGACCCCCAACCCTGGTCTTTTCAGGGTTAACTGCTGCAAAGAGGACAGCTGCCCTCCTCCAGACCAGGTGATCGGTTCAAAGGGTCCATCCCTGGGGCCAATCAGGCATGGCAGCACTGCATTCCTCCCCTCTGTGGAGAGAGAGAGGGAGAGAGGAGATGGAGGAGAAAGGGTGAGGCGGTGGTGATGTGAATCCGGGGCCTAAGAGCAAGTTCCAACTCTCGCTAGTTATCCGACCACAGGCCCTGTTCCATCATTTTTCTGAGCCTTAGTTTCCTCATCTAAGAGTAGAAATACTTTCTTCTTCCCAGGGTTGTTATGAAGAAATGATTCAAAAACATTAAAATTATAAAGTGAGTTATTTTCTTTATCATCTCTACTTCCTCTTCTCCCCATCATCAACCCAACCCCTACCCTAAGCCCAAGCTAGGTTCCTTCCCAATAAGACACTCAACGTAGAGTTGGGAAGGACCTTCTGCAGATCCTCTCGATGGATCTCTGATCTCATTTTACAGAGGAAGAAAACGAAGCCCAAGAGGGATAAAGTAAAGTCACACAACAGCTTGGTGGCCAAGCTGGGACGAGAGCCCCACATCTCTGCTTAGTCCTACCTTCAGTCTCCACACTCAGTGGGTCTTGGGGCTCAGCACACTGTGGGGTGAGAAAGAGAAAGAAAAGGAGGAGGAAGAAAGGGGGCTGCTGCATGGCGAGTTGGGCTCTAACTCCACTGGGTATCCGGATCGGCGAGGTGGATGCTGGGGCAGGCAAGGGCTGGTGGGAGTTGCTGAACCAAAACCATGGTTGCCTTGTCAGAGGCAGCCTCTCTACCCAGTTGCCCCAGAGAGGAAGGGAGGCCGCCCACAGTCAGGTCCCCTCAGGGACTCACACAGCTCTGTTTCTCCCCAAATAACCCAGTCTTCCTCTTCACTTCCCTATGTTCATACCAACACAGAGGAGTGTATCTGTGTCTGTGTACAGTACAAACATCTCTAACCCAAATCACTAAAATAACTAAAAATTTAAAAAATCACAGAAGCTTATGAAATTCCATGAACTTTTATCAAATGTTTTCTGTTGTCATCCAACCCAATCCAATTCAAGGAATGCTTAATCAAGTATCTACCATAATCAAGGCACCACAGTAGAGCTATCAGTCCCTTCACCTTTCCCACTTAAGGCCTGCACATGACTTGACAGACTGTTTAATCTAGAACCCAGACACACTCAGAATACAGAAAAAGTTCTAGGTTAGGCAATATATTCACACTCAGTGAGTATACCTTTTAGAAGCAACATGGGCTCTGAAGAAATATAGCTGCCAGGATCAGGACTTCCTCCCCACTGCCAGACAGGCCAATGATCTGTCTTTTCAACCCAATTAATTTCAGATCAAGAAACACTTATTAGGGACCTGGAATGTCCTAGCTACTCTCCTGGACACCAGGGATACAAAGATCAATCAATCATTAAACATTTACTAAACGCCTACTTCGGACAGGTACTGAGCCAAACGTTGGGGATACAAACCCTGCCCTCAAGAAGCTTACAACCTAAATGTTGCAACAGGCAAACAAATCTATACAAAGAATGCTATATACTGGATAAATAGGAAATAATTAACAAAGAGAAGGCACTGGAATTTAGGAGGAGCTGGGGAAAACTTCCTGTAGAAGCTGGGATTTAAATTGCGACTTGGAGGAAGTCAGGGAGGTCAATAGTCAGAGGGGAGGAGGGGAAACATTCCAGGCATGGGATTCAGCCACAGAGGATGCCTGGAGCCTAGACATGGAGTGTCTTGAAGACAATGTTAGAGCTAAAAAAGGAACTTACAATACAGAATGTTAGAGCTGGAAGGAATTTTAGAGATAATTTAATTATTTAATAAAAAGTAGTTCTCAAATTTTTTGGTCCCCTTTACACTCTTAAAAATTCCTGAAGACCACAAAGAGGTCTTTTGTGTGTTTGTTTATGTGGGTTACATCGACCAACATTTACTGTATTAGAAATTTACATATCTTAGTATAACTAGGAAAATAGTTTTGACCTCACAGACCCACTGAAAAGGTCTAGGGGTCCCCAAAACATACTTTGAGAGCCATTGATCTAAACAAACTCCCTCATTTTCTTTTCTGCACTTAATAAATGTCAAATAAGATGAGCATTTCTACATACAAAGCAGAATAGGAAAAAAAAGATCATGTACAAAACTGCAAGTCTATATTATGTACAGCTTGCTTTTCTTTTTAAGTACATAATAAATTCACCATAGAGCTTTCAACTCTGTCACACTTGTCTGTTCCCTTCT
The DNA here is from genome assembly GCA_023548195.1 of Bettongia penicillata ogilbyi. Lineage (NCBI taxonomy): Eukaryota > Metazoa > Chordata > Mammalia > Diprotodontia > Potoroidae > Bettongia > Bettongia penicillata. The sequence continues at coordinate 6,640,562 of JAJHZJ010000612.1, forward strand.
AATTTTCTTTATGTTCTCTATTGTACATTCTTTAAAATACTTCAATGACCTTTTTTTTTACAACCGTAGCTGTGCCCCTCACACACACCCCCATCCCACTGAAAAAAAAAGAAAAGAAAATCCTTGTAACAAATATGCCCAATCAAAACAAATTCCTATACTGGGAAATTCTTGTCTGAAAATGTGACTCATTCTGCAGCTTGAGTCTATCACCTTCCATTTAGGAGGTGGGTAGCAAGTTGTCCCAAATCATGGTTGGTGTAAGATTAATTAAGAAAAAGAAACTAAGACCCAGGGGGAAAGAATTTTCCCAAAGTCACAAAGCAAGTAAGGGATGTAGCCAAGACCGGAACCCAGGTTTCCAGACTCTAAATCTAGTGGTTGTTAGGGGGTTTTTTTGTTGTCATTCTCCTTCCATTATTTGCTCATCAAGGCTTGGAAGGGGTAGGGGCCAGCCTAGAGAGGCTTCCGATCTATGTTGCTATTTCCCGACCTGACACTGCCCCCCCCCCTTTCCCCTACCCACAGCTTCCTGTTTGTGACAGACAACCCTCAGGAGACCCCCACAGGTGGCAAACCCTGGCCTTCTTTCTGGCCATGAGTGAGCTGAAGTGAGTCCAGACTGTCCTGACTTTAAGAGAAGAAGAAGGTCAGGGGACAGGAGAAGTGGGGTACTGGAGGGCCCATACGGAAGTATGGGATAGCTTTTGGAAACAACTCTCACTCTTTTATTTATGCATTAACAAAAATATTCCAGGCCATCACCAGTCTTGCCACCAGGTTCCAAGGATACTGAAGGAGAGGGTAGGGCTGATGACTTTGTACAGCTCTGCCTCACTTAAATCCTATTCACTCACAAGTCATCACCCTGTGACGTCATTTGTCCTCTTTGGGACCAAAGAATTATCAACAACCACAAAATATTAATCATCACCTACGAGCTTCATTGGCTATATCCTATGGAGGAAAATAGATATATAGAGGGGTAGTCATCTGACTCCTTGGTCCCATATGTTCCATTGGTTAACTAGTCCTTGCCAGATAAATAGTGATAACATACTATTGGGATTCATTCCTTTACGTAAGCTGGGGCTGGTCTTTTGAGCATCCCCAGTTTGGATAACATTAGAGTCTACTCTCTGGGTTACATTTGTCAACTCAAATACATGTAGCAGTTCACCTACAGCCCTCCATGATGAAATCCCAATATACCTTTTAAGGCTCATTTTCCATTATTTCCATGCATAGAAGCTATGCTCTGGCCACAATGGACTCCTTACTGTTATCTGAACATCTTTTCTCTTCAGTGTCTTCTTTTCACATCTCTTCCACTTGAAATCTCATTTCAAATGTTCAAATGCCAGTTCCTCTGTGAAGCCTTCCCTGATTCCTCCCCAGCAGTCCAGACTTCACACTACTGTCAAAACTAACCTTGCTTTTGCATGGATCTCCTCATATCCCTCCTTTGCTCAAAGAATCTTTAATGGCTCTGTTGCCTATGAACTAAATTTCAGTCTGCTTTGATTGTCAAAGGCATCTGAGATTTGGCATCACCCAGTCCTTCCAGACTTATTGCATATCGTTCCCTTCCACTCTACCCCAGCTGAACCATTCTCAGTGCTGTTTCTTGGCCTTTGTTCATGATGCTCTTTATGCCTGGAATGCCTTCTTTCACCCCACTTTTCCCAGCATTTGAAGCCAGCATAGGCTATGTGAAGTCAGAGGGGTAAAAACTACCGCTGAGGATCAGAGAAAACTTCCAGGAAGAGGATAGTCAGTCCTTGATAAATGAACCTTTATCAAGAACCTGGTAGGTGGCAGATGCAGGGGTAAGCCCTGGGGCAAAGGCAAAAGATAGCCTCTGCTCTCAAGGGGCTCACAATCAAATGGGGGCGGGGAGAGAAATGGGAAAGTATTATTTACAAATAAGATATATACAGCTGAAGTTGGAGAAAACCAACAGAAGAAAGAGGCTGGCATGAAGGGGGAGCTGAGATTTTATCTGCGATTTGAAGGAGGCCAGAAACTCCGGCTTACAAAGGTAGGATTCCCCCACCCTCATCCAGGCTCCCCAGCCAGGGAAGAACTCCAAGGTTCTGAAGCTGGAGGACTGGGAAGAGGGTGTGCGAGGTAGTCAGTTTCAGTCCAGGTAGCTGCAGGGGTCTAGGAGTGCTGGACCTGGAAGTCCGCAGGAGCCGAGTTCAAGTCCTACTTCAGACACTTACCGCCCGGGGCAGTCCGGGCAGGTAAGTCATCTCCCCCCTGTCTCCTCATCTGTAAAATGGGGCTAATTAACGCACGACCTCCTTTGGGATGGTCTTGCCGGCTGTTTGCAGAGTTGGAACCCTTTCCATCTGCTTCGCCAGACGCACATCCCCAGTGAGCGTTTGGCGAGTGCCCATCATGGGCCAGACCTTTCGCATATAGTATTTCACCCTCCCCGTAACCCTGCGAGCCGGTGACTCGCCCAAGGTCACCCGGGTGAGTGTCTGAGGCCGGACTGGAACCCAGGGCTCTGCCCACGGCCCCGCTTAGCTGCGTGCCACGAGGGAGGGAGACAAGCATGTGGATGCCCTCACGCTGGCAGGCTAGAACACAAGAGGGCTCCCACAGCCAGGAAGTCACGGAGGCAGAACTCGAACCCGGGTCCACATCCAACGCCCTCCTCACTATCCCGCAGCTACCCTGGGGAGCCATGGCCCGGGAGGAGGCTCGGTAAGGAGCAGGACTTGAACTAAGCCTGGAAGGATTTGGGGGGCGGGGTTCTGCGGGGTGGGAGCGGAGGAAGGGAGCGTGCGGGAGCCTCTCTTCCTACAGGAAGTCCGCCTGGCTTAGGTCAAGGAGCCGCCGCCGCCCCCTGCTGCTCCGCTCTCTGGGTCGGAGAGGACCATCCGGAACCTCCCGAGCGGACCCGGAAACACCCGAGTGTATCCGGAAACACCCGAGCGGACCCGGAAGCAGCGACGGGCGGCAGCCTGGGAGTGCGAAACCAGGGTTTGAGCTCTGGCAATGGCGGCGGCGGCCGCGGCAAATGCAACTGCTACTGCGGGCGAGGACGGGCAGCGGCAGCCACCGGCTGGTACGGCAGGGAGCGAGCGCCTGCGTCCTGGGAGCCGGGAGGCTGGCGACTAAGGGGAGAAGGCGGGAAGAGAGACCCAGGAAAGGGGATAGATTGGGAAGGGAAAAGGGGCGGGGCTTCCCCGAGGTGGGGGGGGGGTGAGAGAAGGGAGGAGCCACGAGGTTCGGAAAGGAGCGGGGCGGGGAGTTGAGGAAGGGCACGTGGGTTAAGGTCAGCCAAGGAGGTGGGGCGAAAGGGGGAGAGGGCGGGGCTTGTCCTGTGGGGGGGAGTGAGGTGGAGCTTGTGTTTGGGGGCGGAGCTTTGGGGAAAGTGGGACTTGATAAGGGATTGGGCTTTGGAAAAAGAAATATAGGTGGAGTGGGGGTTGTGAGGGGAAGGGTGGAGCTTGTGGAAAGTGGGTAGGGCTTTGGAAGGGGGCGGAGTTTGTGGGTGGGTGGTGCTTCTGAGGAGTGGGTGGGGCTTTGAGTGAGGAGCTGAGCTTTTTCGGGGAAAGTAGAGGTTCCTGAAGAAGGGTGGGGCTGGAAAAGTAGCATTGCTTGGGAGAGGGTGGGGCTTGTGGGGAGTGGGTGGGGCTTAGGTGAGAGGTGGAGCTTTGGGGAGAAAGTGGGGCTCCTGGAGAAGGGGGAGCTTTGCAAAAAGAGCATTTCTAGGGGGAGAGTGGGGCTTCTGGTAAAGTTGGGGCTTTGGGAAAAGCATAGATGGGGGAAGCTTTGGGTAGGGGGAGGGACTTGTGGAGAAGGGGTGGGGCTTGTAGAAATGATACAGGGAAGGAGGAGCCGTGGGAAGGAGGGGTCAAGCTCTTTTGTCAGAATGGGGTTTAGCATGGGTGGGAGGCTTTGGGATTGGGACTGGGGGAATCTCAGTGAAGTGACCTTTGTAGAACCAACCCCAACCATGAAGGGCGAGAGTTTGGAGGCAGAGACAGGAGAGCTGGGAAGGCTGAAAGCCCAGCTCGGGGCAGCCCTGGCCGAGATGGAGAACATGAAGGCGGTGGCGGAGGTGAGTGAGAGCACCAAGGCCGAGGCTGTGGCCGAGGTCCAGAGGCAATGCCGAGAGGAGGTGGCCTCCCTGCAGACCATCCTCAAAGGTGAGACCTGACCCCCGCTTTTGATCACAGCCCTCCGGACCTCCACATGAATGTTCCCAGCATCTTCCAGACCCTCTGTCTGATTCAGACCTCATTTTTCCTCTTCTCTCCCCAGTTTTTAAAATTTATTTGTTTTTAGTTTTCAGCATTCACTACCATAAGTTTTAGATTTTCTCCCCCTGCCCAAGACAGCCTACAATTTGGTATAAGCTCTACATACACATTCCTATTAAACATTTTCACATTAGTCATGTTGTATAGAAGAATTACAAAGAATATCTCTCCCCAGTTTTACATAATTCCTTCCTTAGCACATGTCCTAAGTAGATGGTTTCTCTTAGGGATATGGATATAAAAGCAAGTACCTTCGTTGTGGCTTTATAGAGCAGTTGCTGATATTTATTTAACCAAATGTATATGACTAAATAACTTTATAAATCTTATCGCCTTAGATTCTCACAGCAGCCCTTGGAGGTATTACCTGTTACTTGCCCAAAACAAATCAGTCTTTATCAGGACTTTTATCACTTTACCGATCAAAATGCAGCCATTTTGTACCTTGGAGCCTTACCTAGGGTTGCCTGAACCTTGGAAAAATTATAGATCACACAGCTTATGGTCACAGAGGTAGGACATGTTGAGAGCTGATTCCCAAGCCAGATTGTCTCCAAGTCCAGGTGATATAGTCTTTGCCCTCTCTCTTATGTAAAGTTGTCTATGGCCTCCAGATTGCGTTGACCTCCAGAGCTCAGATGAACCTGAAAGAACAAGGGAGAAGTCCTACCTTGTTTCAGATCAGGCCTGGGCCTGACAGCTAGAGGCCTGATGGCCATATTCACACCACTAGGAAAAGCTTTTGGTAAACCTTCAGGGCTTGTAAAAATGGAGACTCTGCCCAAATCAAAGCCTTCATCTTCCTTTTTATATGACAGCCCCTGTTCTGCAATTGCCAGAACCTCTGTCCTTCTCATGTCTTCAGCCCTTGCTGCTGGTCTGTTCCTCAGAGGGTCTGTAAGACAGCTGGAAAAACTTGGACTCAGGAAAAACCCGGGTTTAAATCCTACTCCTGGCATACATCTCACCTCAATCTCAGTTTCTTCATTTGTGAAATGTAGCTAATAATACTTGTATTAAAAAGTCTCGCAGAATTGTTGCGAGAATCAAATAAGATATATGTAAATAACAATTGTTTCTGCTTTGGCCAGAAATCCTGAGGGTCTTCCCCTCCCAGCTCTATTTTTTTTTTAAGAGACCATCCTTTGCCTCATTTCTTATTAAGCCTTAATCACTGAATGGGCACTGCCCCAGTCAAACTGAGGCCTGTTAAAGACCTTATTTGAAAAGGTCAAGGTCCCTCACTGCATCCTGAACCATCTCTAGTCATCCTGATCCATATCTGGACACTGAACTCAGATGGCTATGGAAGAGAAAGGGAGGCTGGTGACTCTGCACAGCCCTCCACTACTTTAATTCAGTTCACTTGCACATCATGGTATCACGTTCCAGATATCATGGTCCTCTTGGAGAACAAAGGAGAAACAGCAGTGGCAACATGTAAAGTGCCTTACAAGTTCAAAAGCTGTGTGTGTGTGTATACATACATATATACAAATGTATGTATGTATACACATATATACACACACATATATATATCAGCTGTGATTATTATTATTTATTTAGAGATTGCTGCCTCCGTTTTGGCAGTGTTGTTTCTATCACTAGATCCTCGATTCCGCTCTAATCCAAGCCCCTACGCAACCTTAGGCTAGAAGCTACCTTGCTTTCTGCCTTTCTTCCCTTCAGGATTCCTTCCCTTTTAACCCCTGAAAATTCCTTTTCACTCTTATCCCAAGGCTTCCTCTCTAGCACTTCCTCCTTTCACCCCTGGTATCACCATATCCAAAGTTACTCTTTTCTCATCCTACCCTCTGTTGCTTTACTGTCTCCCTCCAAGTCCTGTTTTTCCCCAATGCATTCTCTTTTCCTTGGGACCTCCCTAACCCTACCTACCCCCAGCACTGTTCAACCATTCGGTGAAGAGAAACATTCCCCCTCAGTGGTTTTGAGCTTGGCTGGCCCTGTTCCACCACCCCCTTTCATGGGATCCCAACACGTAGAGCTAGAAGGAGCCTCAAGGACTATCTCTCTAACCCATCATTTTGAAGGTGGAGGAACTGAAGAAAACCCAGGTCACACTGGTAGTAAGGAGAGATGAAATCTGGCCCCAGATTTCCTGAGTTCTTTCCCCTACTCTACACTGATTTTCCTTCCTTTCTTCAAGACTCCATTAGTAGCTATGAGGCTCGAATCTCTTCTTTGGAACAAGAGCGGAAGCAGCAGCTTCAAGACCAGGAGGCGAGAGAGAGGGAGCTGAGCCGGCTGAAGCAGCTGCTTTCTCGTTCTCACCCTCTGGACTCCTTGGAGAAGCAAATGGAAAAGGTTGGAACTGGGGACTCCAGGAAGCCTTTGGGTGTCTGGAGGTTAGATGGAAGAGCCCAGTTTGTAGAGCCCTGGGGGAGAGAGAGGAAAGTGGGAAGGGGACTCGGTGCCTCAGGGCGACTGATACAGTGCAGTAGAGCTTCACTGAGCCTGCTCAGACACCCCCCTGGATGTGGTAGAGGAGAAGGCACAGGGATGAAGCTTTGAGAAGATTGCACTCACAGGGCCTCCCGTCTAGCAGAGGATAGAGCCAGACCATCATAGGTGATATTCAGGAGCAGTGCTGTCGGACTCAAATAGAAATGGGAACTTTAATCTGTATATGAGGATTCCTGCAGCCTCAGCATATTGACTTAGTTTTAATATTGTCTATGTTTATTGTTTTACTCATTTTGTTAACTTGTTTCCCAGTCGCACTTTAATGTGAGGCCAGCATGTTTGTTACCTGTGCAGGGGAGAGTGAGCAACACAGGTGCTATGAGAAGCCCAGAGGGAACATCATTACTAGCCAGTATGTTCAGGAAGGCTTTCTGGAGGGAGTGGCATTGGAGTTGAGCTCTAATGAATTTGTAGGAATCCAAGATAATAATAAGTAAAAATAATAAATAGTAACTAGTAACTGTTTCTCTTGGCCAGCATCCCTGAGGGTCTTCCCCTCCCAGTTTGATTTTTTTCTTTTAGTCAAAGGGGCCCTCCTTTGACTCACTTTTAAAGAGACCTATTCACTGGATGAGCATTACCTCACCCAAAGTGAGTACCTGAAAAGATCTTAACCTCAAAGGGGCAAGGTCTCCCATGGCATCCTGGACTGTCTCCAGTCGTCCTGATGAACATTAGGCCACTGGACCCAGAAGGCTCAGGAGGAGAAAGTGAGGCTGGTGACCCTGCACAGCCCTCCCTCACTGAAATCAAAGTCAAGTGCAAGTCATGTCATCATTCCCTGATGTCAGGGGCCACTTTCAGAATGAAGAACAAACACAACAGGGAATTCGAGAAGAGGTTGGATATGGTAATGAGAAGGAGTTACCAGGGTCAGGGATACACCCGAGGCAGATGGTAGTGGAAATAGTGCTGAATTTTGAGGTCGGCTCTGGATTCAAATCCAGTTTCAGAGACCCAATAGCTTTGTGACTATATCAGTCTTTCAGAGCCTCAGGTTCCCCACCTGTAAAATAGGGATAACATTTTAACTTCCTTTTCATGAGATCATTGTAAGGAAGGTACTTTGCAAGCCTTAAAAGTGCTCTCTAAATATGATTTTTCACAAAGGGAAGTAAAAGAGATGAGGAAGGGGACAGATTGTGGGTCTTGGTGTTTGAACTTTACTTGGTAAGCACTGGGAGCCTCTGGAGATTTCGAAGCAGGTGGTAATCAGGGGCAGGTGGAGGAGGAGTCACTCATGGTGATGAGCTCTCCCATCCTCCTGTGTCCCTAGGCTCATGAGGATTCAGAGAAACTTCGGGAGATTGTGCTACCCATGGAGCAGGAGATTGCAGAACTGAAGGGGAAACTGCTAAGGGCAGAGGAACTGATCCAGGAAATCCAGGGAGGCCAGGTGAAAGAATGACGGAGGGTAGATGAAGGAGTGTAGGGGACTCATTGGAAGGCGGGCAGAGAGTTCAGCATAGGAAGCCTCACACCCAAACTTGTCTTCTTCCCTTTCCCATCTTCTTAGGCTCGTCCTCATCCCCAGCACTCCTTACATGGCTCCACCGAACTGCTCCCTCTGCCCCGGAACCCATCACCCCCCCTGGAGCCGCCAGAAGATCTGAATGTGGATGGGGGCGCTGCTGCTGAGGTCTTTGCCCGGAACTGTGATGACAGTGCCTCTATCTCTTCCTTCTCACTGGGAGGTGCTGGCAACAGTGCCTCACTGCCCAGAGGACGACGGGGCATGAGCCCTGAGCAGGAGGAGACTGCCTCCCTTGTCTCTACGGGGACCCTTGTTCCCGAAGGCATTTACCTCCCACCCCCAGGCTACCAGCTTGTGTCAGACCACCAGTGGGAGCAGCTGCAGCTTGAGGTGAGGCAAAGTGGATGATCACAGGAGTGTGGAGACATGGGGGCAATGTGGAATAGTGGATGGGGTCCTTTCTGGGAACCTGTAGACCTGCAACCATCCAATCACTGGGCAAATGACTTCCCTTCCCAGGGCAAATGACTAAGTGATCTCTCAGACTTTTTCCATCTACAATGTTATAATATTTTTAAGCGCCTTCTGAGTGTGCAGGCTTCCCTTCTGTGTCAGGGACGGCAGCAGCAAGAGTCTTTGCAGCAGCTTCAGAAACAGCTTGAGAATGCAGGTCGGGAGCGGGATGAGCTCCAGGAGGCCCTGAAGCGGAGCAGTGAAGATTGTGCCAAGCAGGTAGGGAGCAAGCTATGGCCACAAGCTCCTGGTGGGATTACTGCTTCTCTCCATCCTTGCTGGCCAGGCCTCCTGCCCTGGGCACGGTTGCCTCTTTGATATTGTCTCTCCTTGACCAGGTTCAGGTGCTGCTGGCTCAGGTGCAGAACTCGGAGCAGCTTCTACAGACCTTGCAGGGGACCGTGAGCCAGGCTCAAGAGAGGGCTCAGCAACAAATGGTGAGGGGGCCTTGAGGTGGAGACATGTGCGGTAGGCCTGCAGAGTGGCCAGGTGGCTTGGGTCCAGGAGGTAGCATGGAGTAGGTAGCAGAAGCGTCTTAATGTGGGGTGAGGTAGGAGAGAAGCCAATGGTGGGACATTGGCTGGGACAGGCCCTCAGGAACTGAAACTAGCCAGGATTAGGGAATATTCCTGAGAAAAGTTCCTAAGTATTGGGATGGGTTTGGACCTCAAGCTGCTGCCCCTACTGTGAGCCCCATCACCCCCTTTTAATAGCATCTCTCATCTGGCCCCAGGCAGAACTGGCTGCTTCTCACAAGCGTGTCTGCTATGAAATAAAGCAACTAAATGAGGAGAAGCAAGGACTTCGGTGCCGGCAACCCTTGTCTTTAGGCCCCCAAGCTCAGGAGCAAGAACAGGGAGATGAGGAAGAGCTGCCACTGCCCGTGTCTGTCCTGGTATGGAAAGGGGCTTGGGAAGCTGGGGGAGTCACTGTTCTCTGTTTGGGTTCCCGAGGTCCTAGGGAGGACTTGTTCAGTGACCTTTTGCCTTGGAGAATCTTACCCTACTAAGAAACTCATGTGGAGATATTCAGGAGAGGACTCTTGCGATCTTGGGTAGATCAATCACTGCCCCTCTCTGGGTCTCAGTTTCCTTATTGATAAATGAGGCGAATGGACTGGTTAATCTCACAAGTTCCTTCCAACACTCCTGCTTTCTGAGGTGTCCACTTAACCAGCTATTTTAGTACATGTGAGCAGCCAGTGACACATCGTGACCTTTAACACTGACCCTCAGCACCAGTCATTGGCATCTTTCTTTTCCAGGAGCTCCAGCAGTTGGTACGGAGCGCCAGGCAAGAAGCCCGAGAATGTCAGCGTGCCCAGGAGCATGAAGCTGAGCGACTACGGATCGAAATTGTGACCCTGAGGGAGGCGCTGGAAGAGGAGACGGCCTCCAGGGCTGGTCTAGAGAGGGAGTTGAGGGTTCAGCGGGAGGAAACAGGTAAGGGGGGTGGCCAACGCAGATTAACGAGTCCAGGGGAGGTGCTGCACACTGGACAGACGTCAGCGGGGAGGGTGGAGAGATGCCAAGGCTTGACACCCTTTTCTTCTCCTTTTCTCCCATCCCATTGTTGCCATGACAACACAGAGGTTTTGGAGGGTGAGTACAAAAAGATGGAGGCTGGGTTAGAAGGGGGGATGGAAGGAGGGAGGAGGAGGGGATGGGGGAGGGGATGGATCTGATTTGACCCCCTGACCTCCCAGCCTCCCTGTGTAGCCTAAGGACAGAGATGGAGCGGATCCAGCAGGAGCAGAGCAAGGTGAGGGCCTTGGACGGACAGGAATATGGGAGGGAAGGGCTTCTGGGGGGGAGTTAAAGATTTGCCCTTTCTGCCCCTCACCCGTTTCTCCCTCTACCCCCAGCAGTCACAGCAGCAGCTGCAGTCATCCCAGAGGCGGCCAGCTCCCGCAGCGCTCAGCTGGACTGAGGAGAAGGTCTGGGCAGCTGGGCAGGTTATGTTCATGTGGAGAGGGAGACCTTGTCCTGACTTTTGTACCTGCTCTCACTGCTCTATCTGCTGTGGCTGCAGTGTGGGAATGCTGGGCCTCATTTTCTCCTCTTCCTCCCCTCTCCTGGTGGTGCTGCAGGGTGGAGGGCAGATGATCTGACATCCAGGGCTCCACATTTCCTTTTGCTCCCACCCCCGCCAGGCTCAGCTCTCAAACCTTCTCTCAGAACAAAGGGCCAAGGTGTTACGGCTTCAGGCTGAGCTGGAGACCAGCGAACAAGTACAGAGGGACTTTGTTCGGCTGTCCCAGGCCCTGCAGGTATAAGCGGGCTCCCTGGGTGAGTGTGTCACTTTGGGGAGGAGTGCCCTGACCTTGATGTCTACACTGAGCAGTGACTCTATGCAGGAGGCTTCCCCACACACACACACACCCCCCAGCTGTTGCTAAGAGAGGGATGAGAGAGTTAAAGAAAAACAGCTCAGGCCTACATCTGTAGTTACAGAATACTGGATGTCCGAGCTGGAGCGGCCCTTTGAGATCTTGTCCACTTCCCTCCTGCTGAGATGGCCCAAACAGGAAGGGATTAACCCAAATTCACATAATACTGCCATTTCGTGACTGCTTGCCCTCTGTCTCCAGACTTCCCTTGATGGTTACTATAACCTGGCTTGTCCCTAAGGACTAGGGAAGAGTCATCCACTTATCGTTTGGAGGTAGAAGGGAAAGCGAAACACTTCTCTATCTCACAAAAAAACACCCTCCCCCACAGGTACGCCTGGAGAGGATCCGCCAGGCAGAGACGCTGGACCAAGTTCGAAACATTGTGGACGAGACCCCCCTCAGAGATGTTAAGGACATAAAGGACACCTGAACACAGCAGGAGGCCAGGCATCAAAACTTGCCATCTCCCCTCCCTCTCACACACATCTCTGGGGAAAGAACCTGCCTTCTTAGACTCCAGCAAAGTCAAGAATTTCTGGGGTTTGGGGATAATGAAACATAGCCTTCTACCCCCTCAGGAAAACTCAGTCCCCTTCCCCTGTGCCAGCAGGGGAGGGGCCTTTGTCCCAGCTAGTTCCACCACCCCATCTCTTAGCCGATAACTGGGTCTTTCTGCTCTCAGGGATGACAACCGAGAGAGGGCCATGACCCCTCCTCCCCCAGCCAAAGGCACAGGAGCATGTTCTTGAAGCTCTCCCTACTTGGGCCCCCGACCTACACTGCCTTTCAACCACAACTGACACTAATTCAGCTTCTGAACCCCTTGGTCCCGTGGACGGCTCCCCCTGCCCCCTTTGTTCCCTCCGCAGTGCCCAGAAGGTAACGGTGACCCCTCAGCACACATGTAGGATGCATAGCTGCTTCCACATGTGCATTACACTAACGTGCTCTCACAAGGGTCATCTGTGACTTAATTGCTTCTGTTCTCATACACAGAGGTCTAGGCCAGAGTTTACTCTCCTTTAATGTCAATAAATTAGCAGCTCAGAGGGTCGCCTTGTCCCTACAGCCCCTGCAGCAGGGCCAGTGGGTGGGTAAAGAGGAAGGGAACCTGAGGTGGGAAGAGGGATAGAGGGAGATGGGGTTGAAGTTGTGTTTTATAAACAGAAAAATGAAAGGGGGATTGGGAAGGAGGGAACAGAGGGGAGAGTGGGGGAGGGATGGCTTTGGGGAAAGGATCCTGGGAGGCGGTGCCACATCACCCACTGAAGATGTATTTCTCTACCAGGGTGAGGAGAAGGTGGCTGTGAAGGGTATTGGGGACCAGGGTGCTGGTTACTTCCTTCTTTCATCTTCTGGATCTAGAAAGAGAATGGAAAAGGATGAATGAAGGGATAGAGATAAAGAGGGGGAGAAAGGACTACCCACTACCCTACTGCTATTTCTAGCCACCTCCACAACCCCAGGGAACTTCTCTTGGAGGGACAGTACTCACCTCCAGGTGTGACTCCTTATTGAAAAGGGACTCATTCTCTGGATCCTCTTTCAGACCCCACACTCTTGCCCTCTCCATACTCACCTCTCCCTGTCTCCATCTTTATCACCCCTCCCAGTCATCCCCCATGCATCCCCATGAGCAGCTCTTAGCCCTGCCCTGCTGAGCGCAGTGTGAGATGACAGAACTCCCAAGGTTGGGAGAAGAGGAAAACCTCCAAGTAAGACCAAGGAAGTCTTGAACTTCCACAAATTGGGTCAGCAACCCCATTCTCTTGGACAGCAGCAGATTAGGCTCCAGCATTGCGCAGCAGGCGCAGGGCATTGAAAGGATCAAAGAAGGTAGGAAAGGGCAGGCAGGGGACAGCAGCTTGGAGGAGGGGATGAAGGAAAGGGAATACCTGTGACACGGATTCAAAGAGATGAAGGAGGGAAAAACAGGTTACCCTACAGCCAGAGAGGACAGAGAGAAACGAGTTATGGATAGAAGGGGATAGAGGCTGGGACAGACACACCAACAGTTCAGGGGAAGAGAACATGGAGACAGTGTGACATGGTGCCAGATATGAACTGAACCAAGTATAGGAGGGAACAGAAGGAATAAGAGATCTGATTGGTTCCTTTGCAGACACAGGCCTGGTCAGAGCTTAGGAGGCACACTTCCACCTGGAAAGGAAGATTTGGGGAGGGGGGAAGTGGAGAAGGAACGCAGAGCTGCGCGGAGGGGCTGCCTGTGCAGCCCCGGGCACTTAGGGTCAAAAGGTGCTTGGGAAGGGGAGACAACTTACCCTCCAGGTAGTTCCGGGCAACAAACTTAAGGATTTCATCCAGACCAATAACAGGCAGTGAGATCTTGAGGACCATCAGCCATTGGGTTACATCCAATGCCCGTAGTTTGAAAATCATCTGTGGATGGGCCCAAAGTGAGTGATGATAGCCTGTGATACTATCCCTGGTCTGGCCACTAAGATTGCAGGAGGAAGGACAGAACATTCTTGCATAGGACCCAGGACTGAGACCAAATCTCGATCTAGTTCCAATGTTGCCTTCACACACACCCCTGCCCCGGACAAGTCTGAACCCCAGGCCAAGTCCTTAAATCTGAGAGGAAGTAGATTACTTGTGATGTCAGGGCACAGGACTTTCTCACCGGTAGGGGGTCGACGTAAAGGATAAGGAAATGGAGAGACATGGAAAGGCCAATGGACCCAACGAGCCAGATGTTCACCCAGGGGGGCATCCGAAGTAGAGACTGGTTCTCTGAGAGGCTGAAGTAGGAAGACAGCAGCAAGGGCAGTGGTGGGGAAAAGGATGGAGAAGGCAGAGGAACAGCTCAGAAAAATGGACGAGGAGGAGTGTGCTACGAAAAGGGGAATGTGGGGAAAGGGACTTCAAAGGAGCATCCTCCTCACCTGTTGAGAGCATTGCACATCTCAATGGTGACCAGTACAGACAAGGCCATGGTCATGGGTTCAGGAGCTTCAAACACTTCACAGTCCACACCCTCAAAGTCTGCATTGTGCTCTGAGCACTGCATGAAGTGTGTCTGCGGAGTTAAGTCAGGAAGGATCAGAGTTTGGCACCGCATGTCATATCCTTATTGTGAGAGGACGTCAGACCCCTTTCTGATTCCCATGTCACCTCCCTCAGTCCTCTCCTGGGGAACCAGCCCATCTAACAGCTAGCCATTCCCCTCACCAGCTGGCTGTAGTTGACATGAGGTCCATCTTCTGCATACAAGAACCACCAAGCTGCTGCCCCTACTGTGGCTGCACCCACATAACCTAGAGGGAAAGGAGGAGATAGAAAAGACAGGTTACAGAAAGAGATGGGAAAATGAATCAAGAGGCAGAAACAGGAGCTAGAAACATTGGGAATCGGTGTCTCTGGAAGTAGAGTTAAGCCTTATGGAACAGAGAAATCCTTGGATTGGGACTTGGTGGTAAGAGGGAGAAGGCAGTCATAGGATGGCCACAGGAGAAGGGATCCTCACCCCCAATAGCCATGTAGCGGAAGAAGAGCCAGCCACTAATAAGAGGCTCCTTGGGACTTCTTGGGGGACGGTCCATGATGTCCAGATCAGGAGGATTGAAGCCCAGGGCTGTGGCTGGCAGTCCATCAGTCACCAGATTTACCCATAACAGTTGTACAGGGATCAGGGCCTCAGGCAATCCCAAGGCTGCTGTCAGGAAGATACTGCAGAAGAAGGGAAGGGGGTTGGTGGAAGTCCGTCACTGATTACCAGTTCTCTTCTTTTGAGGAGAGGACTTCTTCCCTCTCCTTCCCCCATTACTGCATTTCAAGATGTGCCATTTCCCCAGCTCCTGATTCTCCCCTTTCCCCCTCACCAAAGTGGCTCACCAGACGACCTCCCCAACATTGGAGGAAATGAGGTATCGGATAAACTGCTTCATGTTGTTGTAAATGGCCCTGCCTTCCTCTACGGCAGCCACGATGGTGGAGAAGTTGTCATCTGCAAGCACCATCTCTGATGCGGTCTTGGCTACAGCAGTACCAGAGCCCATGGCAATACCAATTTCAGCCTTCTTTAGCGCTGGGGCATCATTCACCCCATCCCCTGTCTGCAAGCGGAGGAGATGAGTGTGTATTCGGAGGAACCCAGAACTGACCAGCTTCAGACAGCCCACAAGCAACTTTTATACACTGCACTTCATTGTCCTCATGGTATCCTCCCTGTTTCCCATGCCAGCCCCTCTCTCTCATTCCCATGGCTCTTCTCTACACCCCCATCACTAGAGTCTCATCAAAGGATCTGAGAGTCCTCTACTGTACTCCCCAGGTCCCTGTGCCCCCTCCCTACCTCCCCACTCAGCTCCCCAAGTTCTCACCATTGCAGTGATCTCATCGAAGGACTGAAGGTACTCAACAATCTTAGACTTGTGGGAAGGTTCCACCCGGGCAAAACAGCAGGCACGGCGACAGGCCTCCCGCTGCTCTCCCAGGGGCAGATCATCAAATTCCCTGCCTGTGTAGGCTCGACCTGAGACCTCCTCATCCTCCCCAAAGATACCGATGCGCCGGCAGATGGCAATAGCTGTACCCTTGTTGTCACCTGTGATCATGATGACTCGGATTCCCGCATCACGGCACAACTGGATAGAGCCCGTGACCTCCTTGCGGGGTGGATCCAACATCCCCACTACCCCAACAAATGTCAGATCCGTCTGAGGACACAAAACAAAGGAGATGAGCTCAAACAGAAATGTCGGGGGACAGGAGATGGGAAGTGATTCAGGATAGCCATGGGGGAGACAGTATCCCACCCTAATCAGTCCATCTGAGGAATGGGTGGAAAACTAGCACACCTTCCAGACACCACAGATTCACCAGGGGGACGGGGTGAACATGAAGATGGGAAAACAGGGATAGGAGGTGTCACATAGGGACACAAAAGTGAAACAAATGTCCCCTCCAATTCTGTGGTTTTTAACAGTGACTCAGAGGGTGGGTCAAAACAGGAGAAAGGTGAAACAGGGTAGGGGTGGGGCCACTCTAACTCACCTCATATTCCATGAACTTGGCAGAATCATCTAGTGACATCTCTTCTCGCCTAGGTGGAGCATCCCGGGTAGCCAGGGCCAAGCATCGTAGGGTATCCCGGCCTGTGCCCCACTCCTTGATCACAGACATGATTTTGTCCTTCACTGGCGTTGTTAGTGGCACTCTTGTTGTGCCAACCCGCACATAATTACAACGGTCAATGACTCCCTCAGGAGCACCCTGAAAGAAAAGAAATGAAGCTTAGAAACCCCTGCTCTTCAAGAACATGAAAGAGCATAAAGGTCAGTGACAGCTCTGCCTAAATTTGGCAAAAAGAGGGGGAGGGATTTTCTTCAGGCCCAGAGAGCAGTTGATGGTACCACCCTGGTTTCTAACCTTGACAAACATCTTGTTTCCCACAGCAGCTCGAGAAGACTTGGCTGGGGAACAATAGACAGACATGGACTTCCTGTCACGGGAAAACTCCAAGGTGAATTCCTTCTTCATCAGCTGGCGGATCACCTGGAAAAGTGGATGGAGAAAGGTTGGGTTTGAGTTCAGATGGAGATAAGACATAAATTGGTTGGGGTAGAGGAGGAGGAAGAAGGTGAGACAGCATCATGAAATCAGATCTATTACACTATAGCCAAAAGAGGGCTGGAGAGCAAGAAGCCCACAGCCCAGTAGTATTAGTGTAGAATTACGTTTGGTCCTTGGTATGGGGATTTTTTTTTCAGTATAGAGAATTTCTTCTCCCAGTCCTAGAGATTTGTCTGAAGCACCCAGAGAAGCTAAGTAACTTTTGAGAGGAATACTACTAAGTTTCAGAGGTGGGATTTGAAGCCAAGGCTTTCTGATTCCAAGCCCTGTACTCTAACCACTGGGCAGTGATGCCTCTACAGACAGGATAAAGAGGGGAAAACATCCCTCACTGCATCAGCATCATGTCTCATTTAGAGGACACATAAACAGGCTAGAGCAGGCCCAGAGAAGAGCCATAAAAGTACCTTACCAAGTTAAGAAGATGACCTAGGAGTAAAAGCGAAAGGAAATGAGATTATTCGCCTGGAAGAAGGAAGTGATTTGAGAAACAAATATTATAAATAATGGAGACCAACTCTGTCCGTCTCCATGAGGAAATGGTTTTTAAACATACTATGAGGAACAGAAAGGCGTTAGAAACAATCATCGTCGTTCCTATTTCTGTGCCCTCTAAGGTTTACAAAATGCTCTCCTCACAGGGACCCTGGCGGGGTAGACAAATCCTATTATTGTCAGTTTAAAGAGTGGCTGCACATGAAGTGCACACCGGAGCTAGAATTCAAACTCAGCTGTGCCTCAAGTCCCTGTCCTTTCTGATACCCCACCCCCAGAGTTGAGGGGAGCCTCGGACTCACAGAGTTGCAGGCATTGGCCCTCTCCACCTTGGAGAGACTTCTCACATCTGTGTTGAAAACATTCATCTTCTCCACCAGGGTGGTGAGCGCTGTCTCGGTAGCCTCCCCGACCTTCTCATAAACACCTTTGGACTGATGTGAGTGGAAGGAACGGCAGAAGTGGTTAAAGGTTAGAATGCTTTCCATTCTCCAGATACCTGTCTCCTACACACACACACACACACACACACACACACACACACATACACACACACACAAGAACAAATACAATTCCTAACAATAATGCTGAGAGAGAGAGGGAGAAAGAGAGAGACAGAGATAGAAACAGAATGAGAGAGAGAGAGAGAGAGGAGGCAGAAACATACCATTTCCTCCCATCCATCCCCCCAAACCAGGAAAGAGTTCAGCTTTTCCCACTTTTTCCTAGGATTTCCCCTTGTTCTGACTGGGTGGCAATTACTGAATTACTGAGTGGGAGTTTGGCTTGAGAACAAAAGGTATTCATGCTCCTCACCTCATTGAAGTCCAAGGAGGAGTCATTGCAGAGGGCACAGATGGTGGCCAGCTCTACCAGCCCATCATACTGACCTGACCGGATTGGCTTATCATTCTTCAAGCTGTGGGGGGTTGGGGAGGAGCATGAATGGGGAAGACAGAGGGAAAGGGAAAGGCAGAGAAGGACAGGGAAAGGGTGGATTGGAAAAGCAGTGAACAGGTGGTCAGAAAGGGATAGTAAAGAAAAGTGTGGGTAACCCATGGAACATGGGATGGGACAGGTAGGAGAGAATAAGTCTGGAGGGGAAGGGAAGGAGAAGACAAAAATAGCAGAGGAAGGTAAAAGAAACAGTGATTGAATGGAGGGCCCAGAGAGAGAGATGCTAGTCAAAAGGGTTATATGGAGGAAAGACAAGGCTGAAGGAGAAAGGAAATGGGGTGAGGGGTGGGAAGGGAAATCTTAGCCACTTACACTTCACCCTCAGGGGCATAAGTGGAACCAGTGATGCTAAATTCATTCAGAGAGCAGAGATCCCCATCTATCTTATCAATGACAAACATCTGCACAGGGGAGAAGGGGAGAGAGAAAAGTAAGAAAGAGTCTCAGATCTGATTAGGCAGTCAAGGCTGGACACAGTCAGCAAGATGCGTGATCACTATCTAGACAGGCATCATCTTCCTTCTCTAAGCTCACTCCTACAATCAGACACACCACAAAGATGTTACGTTTCAGTATGAAGGGGAGGCTAATTTTTCTAACTTCTTCCTTCCCCCATATTTCCCAGACTGATGGTGAGGTGAGCAGGCATCCAGTATGCACCTGCTTTTAGCTCGCCTTAATCCTCCCCCACCAAATTTCCTTCAAGCTTTCGTTATACTCTATAATCAGGGCAAGGATGGAGTCTTATTTATAACAGTGAGTATTCTAAAGATAACATTGGTCGAGCTGAGTCAAGGAGTGGCCTGTCTGGGAGGCAGTGAGAGCAGCTGGGTTGAAAGGGCCTTCTCCTTCTATGGGGCAAACAGAGAGAAAGGGTAACCTAGGTGGACTCTGCACACCCACTATCAGTGACACCTTCAGTTAATGCTTTGAACTTTTTCAAGGCCAAAATAAGTGGTTACAAGTAATAAGGGGTGAACTGGGAGGAGCGCTAGTCCTACACCTTACCCCAACCCAACCACTGGGTCATCCGCTAGGAGACCAGAGTTAACTAGTCCCAAAATCCACTGGGGTTCTGTCCACTGACCTTGCAGACAGACATCTGGTTGGTAGTGAGGGTGCCTGTCTTGTCAGAACAGATGACTGAGGTGCAGCCCAGAGTTTCCACAGAGGGCAGGCTCCTCACAATCGCATTCTTTTTTGCCATCCGGCGGGTTCCCAGAGCCAGACAGGTGGTGATGACAGCTGGCAGACCTGGAGATCAGATGAGGGGGTAAGGAGTGAGAGGAGTCCATGGAAAGAACAAGTCATGAGAGATAATAGGAAAATAGAAGGCCTGCTGTGATGCCACCCCAGGTACATCATGATACCCTGGGAAGGAGTTGTGCTAAGACCAGACCAGACAAAACTGGCACATTAGGGAACAGATGATGTTCTTCCACACAGAGCCAGGTGAGGGCGCAGAGGGACCAGCTAAGGGACAGAAATCTGCAGGCAGGACAGGCAGCAGGCAGACCGATGGGGAAGCAAAGGGGGCAGAAAGGAGGCTTCTCACACCTTCAGGAATAGCAGCCACAGCCAAGGCCACAGCTATCTTAAAGTAGTAGATGGCACCACGGATCCAGGAGCCCCCGTGGACAGGGTCATTGAAGTGGCCGATGTTGATGAGCCACACAGCCACACAGATCAAGGAGATGACCTTGGACAGCTGCTCCCCAAACTCATCCAGTTTCTGCTGCAGGGGCGTCTTGTCCTGCTCTGTGGCTGCCATCTGGTCTCGAATTTTCCCAATCTCTGTGCTCACTCCAGTGGTTGCCACAATACCCACTGCCTTTCCTGCTGCAATGTTGGTGCCCTGGCGGGTGGGGACCAGACACAGGTGAATTAGGTGAGGGGGCCAGCACCATCTCCCATTCCCCACAAAGGCCTCTGATCTCACTGGGAAGATGGGCACACTCTGGGCAGCACTGGTGAGGACTCTTTAACCTTCACCCTGGTACAATTCCCTCTTGTCCCACTATCTCCCACTCCTCAGAGGGACAGCCCTGGCCCACTGCTCCTCCAGTGCCAGTGTGCAACAGTTGACCCTGAGAAGCTCACCGAGAAAAGCATATTCTTCTTGTCCTGGTTGACAGCTCGTGGGTCAGGAACAGGTTCGGTGTGCTTGATGACAGATACAGACTCACCTGAAGAGAAGGGACAGGAGAATTAACCTGATTCTATTTCGTCCTTCTGGTTTTCCATTGCTCCTCTTCTCCCAACAGCCTACGCTAAGGAACATCATTCTATCAGTGCTCCCTCATTAAGCTCAAATGGCTCCAGGAATTAAGAAAATTGTCCTCTTTCCCAAGGACTCCCACCTGTTTTCCATTACTAAGGGATGGGTCATGGTTCAAAAAGGCCTGGTTGAAGCATACGCTGGTAGAGAAACATCCTTTCTTAAGTCCTGGACTCCTTTAGCCTTAAGAGGGACTCCCACTGATGCCCTGCCCTTCCTTCTCCATGGAGAAGGAGGTTGGACAAGACAATCTCTAAGATTCCTTCCAGTTCTAAAAGTCTATGAGAAACAGGGTGTTTTTTCCCAAACAATTTGTCAGTATCCTGGCTTTCCTCCATGCCAGTTTTTGAAGTAAGGAAAGCAGTAGATATTTTAGAGAAAAAAAGACAAGATGAGGTTGAAATATCTGCACAGAGTATAAATGCAGTTTGGAGTGGGGGATTTGAATGTAAGGACAGATGGATTGAGTGTGGGTGGAGAGCTAACACTCTCTCCTCCTTCCCCCACCTCTCATGTATCCCAATCGACTCCCCAATGTCACAAACTGGAAAAGTTTGGAAAACACTGAAACAAAGGACAGTGGTCACCAGAAATCCTAAAAACGACCTACAGCCATTTGTCATTTTCCCCTTTTCTGAGGCTCTCTATCCTTCTGTTTCCAAGATTCATCTTCCTCCTTCTCTTCTCCCTTTCCATTCAAAGACCTCAACTCTTCTTCTACATACATACAACCTCTCACCTAGGCCACCTCTTACCTGTCAGGATGGACTGGTCAACCCGAAGAGTAGTGGATTTGATGGTCAGAATACGGATATCTGCAGGTACTTTGTCACCCACTGTGGAGGGGAAAACAAAGGTCAGTTGGAGGGGAAAGCTTATTTCTTTACTCGCAGAAACTGTGGGAGGAACAAAAGGTGAAAGAAAGATGTACTTAGGGACAAAAGGATAACTGATTGGTAAGAAGATGCGTAAAATGAAACTGAAGTTGTACACTATGAACAAATCCAGGCTACATTTGTAGCTAGGATAACAAAAGAAATAGTGGATGGAAAAAAAAATTTTTGTATTAAATATCAGTGGTAAAAGTCTGAAATCCAAGGTATATAAGGAACTAATAAACAGATCAGACCAAAAACCATTCCCCAGTGGTCAAAGAAAATGAACAAACTTCTCAAAAGAAAAACAAAACAAAACCTGGACACTATGGAAAACCATATAAAAGATTGTTCATAATAAAAGAGATGTGAATCAAAACAATTCTGAAGGTTCACCTCATACCCAGTACATTGGCACGGATGACTAAAGATGTGAATAGTCAATTTTTGAAATATTATGAAAAGATATAGGCCCTTGTTGTTTCATCATTTCAGTTGTGTCTGACTCTTCATGACCCGATTTGAGGTTTTCTTGGCAAAGGTCCTGGAGTAATTTCCTTCTCCAGCTCATTTTACAGATAAGGAACTTTTTTACAGATAATTTTACAGATAAGGCAAACAGAATTAAGTGACTTGCCCAGGGTCACACAGCTGATAAGTGTCTGAAGCCAAGATCTGGACTCAGAAAGATGAGTCTTCCTGACTTGACACCCAGTTCTC
Source organism: Bettongia penicillata ogilbyi (assembly GCA_023548195.1). Taxonomy (NCBI): domain Eukaryota; kingdom Metazoa; phylum Chordata; class Mammalia; order Diprotodontia; family Potoroidae; genus Bettongia; species Bettongia penicillata. Next base: position 6,662,625 of record JAJHZJ010000612.1, read on the forward strand.
TCCACTTTGCCAGCTAGCTGGCCTATTAGAGGTAGGAAATGGTTCAACCATTCTGGAAAGCAATTTGGAATTATGCTAAGAAAGTGACTAGAATTTCTACATCCTAATAATAAGTATACATCCCAAAGAAGTCAAAAATAAGGAGAAAGTTCTCACTTATACACAAATGTTGATAGCAGCATTTATTTCTAATAGCAAATAACTGAAAATGAAATAGGTGCCTATTAATTGGGCAATGGATAACTAAATTACGGTACTTTCATGTTACGGATATTACTGAAGTATAAGAAACAGTGAATATGAATATGGAGAAATATGGGAAGACAGATGAATTGAATGAAGCAAAATCAAATAAGTAGAATCCAGAAAACAGCACAATGACATTTACAACCATGGAAAAGAATCAGTGGAAAGAACAAAAAAAAATGAAAGTTTCATAATTATACAGACTGAACTTGGCCCTGAAGAAGGCGTATGAGAATATGCTTTCTTTCATTCTTTGCAGAAGTGGAGGCCTATGTGAGCAGGGCATCTAATGTAGGATGAGGATAGGATACACACACACACACACACACACACACACACACATATCTATATGGTTTGTTTGTTTTAAATAAGGAAGCAGTACACTACAAGGATCTGAGGTTGGAGAGACAGAAAAGGTGAGAGAAAGAAATGAGAGGGAAAGAGGAGTGTAGCCAAGAAAAAGAGGGAGGAAAAAACAGGTGAACAAGAGAAAAGCATCTGAGCTTGAAAGAGAGGCTGGGGAAAGAAGGGAAGAGGAAACAGGACTAAGAAAACCTTGAGAGAATGGGGTAAAATCAGACAAGACAAGATAAAGTTGGAAAGGACAGAAGAAGAATGGTAAAGAGAGGAGGAGAAATAGTATGCCAAGAAATAAAGTGAGGGGGAAAAGTGGACTAAACTCATCACTTTCCCACCTCTGTGCCCTCCCCACTGGTCTTTGCAGACAAAATTCCCACTCAACAAAGGTCACTTGCTTCCAGGAAGTCTCCCCTGATCCCTCCTCTGGGAAACAACCTTCCTCCTCAGATTGGCGGTAGAATTTGGTTTTGAACCTTTTTAATACTTATCTGTGTCTTACCTTCCTCCGAGAGTTTAAGGGATTCTTAATCTTGGGGCTCTGAACTTAAAAAAAATTTGACACAACAATTTCAAATATAATTTGTTTTCTTTGTAATCCTATGTATTTTATTTTAGGCATTTAAAAGGAGTCCATAGGCTTCAGCAGAGTGCTGAAGGAATCCATAACACAAAAGAGTTTTTTCTGTCTGTGAGCTCCATGAGGACCAGACAATGTCTTCAAATTTCCCCAGTCTAACACAATGGTGATTAATATTTGCTAAATGACTGACTGACCGCAAGGATGTGGGGCAGACCAACAATAGGAAAGCAAATCATGTGAATGGGAATAAGCAAGATAGAGAAACAAGACCACCCAATGAGGCTGGGGAAGGAAAAAATGGGAAAAAATAACCTAATGGAAGAGCGAGTTGGAATAAAGAAAATAGGGGAAACTGAGGAAAGGAAAGAAGATGGGGAAAGAGAGAGAAAAATGGGGAGGTGAAAGAAGAAAAACAAGGAGATACACCTCCACAGAATGGGAACAGGGATTGCGGGCTCAGAAGTAGGAAAGACCCATGAGCGTATCCATTAAGACCAGGAATTCAATGTTGAACAGACAGGTGTCATGCTGTGGAATGACCTCTCCAATTTAAGAACCCTTTAGGGAACAGAAAGACATTCTCTGAGACCTCAGCCCAACAAATTCGACCCTTCTGCATGGTCCCTGGGGGGAAGGGTAGCTCTTACTCTCCTTCCTTTCGTTATTGGGGTGCAGGAAAGCCACCCCAGCCATCTCTGGGACCACCCCTCCTGAGAACAGAGGAAACAAGGGAGGGAAAAGGCTAGCTGATGTCGGGACACCCTGTCACCCTATCCCGGGCAGTATTTATAGTTAGTCATGGCCCTGGCTCCAAACTGTGTTGCCGCTGTGTTGGGGCACAGGAGGGACCTCCTCAGCACCCTCCTCTTCACTCGGCTCCCCTCCCCAGAGTCTCCATATCCTCATAACGGGGTCCGGGGAGAGGGAGAACATTTATATATGCCACAGGGGCCTCAGGGATGGAGGGAAGCCCTGGGCAGAAGTGCAAATATAAAAACCGCTGAAGGGGACAGAATCCTCGTAATCTTAGCCGCCTGGCCCCCACCCCTCTCCCCAGTTAGGCATTAAGTGTCCCTCGGTTTCTAGGAGGCGGGGACACTCTTCAAACTCCCTCCCAACCCACAGCCCTCCCCCCCAACACCAGGTCTCGTGCTCTCTCGGTCGCCCATGTTTTCCATACAAGGCCGGGGGCTTGATCTCTCGGCCACCCACGCTCCTTCCCCTCGGAGACTCCTCAAGGGCACTGAGAGGTCAAGATTTATAGCTGACGAAGCTTGGGGTGGGGGTGATGGCGCCCATTGGCAGAGCCCTGGGTACACCTGTTGCTAACAAGTGCCGGGTGAGGGAAGAAGAGGGGGGGCCAGGGGGTTCTGCTTTCAGCAACAGGGACAGGACTAGCTGTTCCTGTTGAGACTTTAGAAGGGGGCAGCTGCTGGGGGGCGCTGATGAGGGGGAGAAGACTGAATGCCCTGGGGTGACCTCCTTAGGAGTCTGGGAAGGAGGAGCTAAGACTTTCTACCTCTCCCTCCCATCCTCCTCACACCTCCACCCCCCCATCCTAACCTGTCAACGCTGACACCCCGTTCATTCAGACGCACACACGCAGAGGAACAAATTCTCTCTACCCACATAAACTCATATGCAATTCCCAAGGCTCCCCCATGCCCTTCCTCTCCTCTCTTCCAGTCTCAGGATGCAGAACTCACCAGCCACCTCCACGATGTCTCCAGGGACGATGTCCCGGGCCTTAATCCGCTGCACAGCCTTTCGGTCAGCCCTGTACACTTTGCCCATCTCAGGCTCATACTCCTTAAGAGCTTCAATGGCATTCTCTGCATTACGCTCCTGCGGGAAGACAGCACGGGAAAGAAAGGACAATGAGCAGGGACCCCAAGAGGACTGTAGGGTCTCAAACAGGAAAGGAGGGGAAAGGGCTGAGGACTGGGGGTCAGGGAAGAAAAATGGGTCCTTGAGAGATTAGGGCATCCTGTAGAAGAAGCGTTATAGAATGACTTATCTGAGGTATAAATCTGAGGGGGTATTATTAATGTTATCTAGGGAAAATAAAGGAATGACAGACCAATGCCACCAGTACTAGTATTTGCAGGTTGCCAGGATGGAGTGGAAGATGGTGAAACCATATAGGGACGGTAAGAAATGCCGATGGGAAATGGTTGCAGAGAAAGAGAGTGAACAAAGAGCAAAAGGGAGAGAAAAGAAAGAACCAAGGGACAGGGGGAGGTCAGAAAATAGGGGATAGGAAAAAGGGGCAGGAAGAAACAGGGTCTTTGGTGGTTGGGTGTGAGAAACAAGAATGGGAGGAAAGATACCTACAGGCACCAGCAAGAACGAAAACAATGTTGGGATAAGGGAATGTTAATGAGAGGAGGGCAAAAAATCAGGGGTGGCCTCTTAAAGGAGACAAAATGAAGAGGCTATAAAGAAATTCAGTAGAGGGTACCACACGCAAGGGGCGCGAGGGAGGGGGTGGCTGTGATACTGACCTGCCAAACCCCAACAATGGCATTGGCAATGAGGATGAGGAGGATGACGAAGGGTTCAACAAAAGCTGTGATGGTCTCCTCACCTTCCTCAAACCAGGCCAGCACCTGTGGGAGGGAGATACAATCAGTGAGACTGCCACAGAAGAGGGCAGGAAGTAGAAGGGTTAATTAACTGCCTACCACCATCAGCCCTGATAGTGGACAGAGGAATACAGATGCATCTTTCCACTCACAACCCTCCAGAGGGCTGCTGGGCACATTCACACACATCACCATGCACTCAAGTCCACCTCTCCCCTGCAAACACACTTGATCACAGGTGGTCAGCATAATTAACTCCTAATTATGTAGCTTTTTAAGGTCTAAAATTTGCTTTATATCAGTTGGGGGAGGTAAGCAGATATTACAAGTATTGTTATCCCTATTTTACAGCTGAGGAAATTTGAGGCTCTGTGGGTTTAAATAATGTTGCTTGTGGTTCCACAAGTGTCTTGAGGCTGGATTTGAATCCAGGCCTCTTGACTTCAAGTCTAGCAAGTCAAATATATACCTCTCAAAACAGACACACACACGCATGCATGCACACATGTACAAGCCTAAGGAGGGATGATTTATTTCATCTCTCTTTCTCTATTTACACACTTAGGTTTGCTTTTTCTGTTCTGCACGGAGACCACCCAAACTCCCAGTTACTCCTTTCCTACAAACAGGAAAACTGTTTTGCAAAAACACTAGCCATTTGAATAGGCACCGTGACTCACCCCCGCTGCCTGAGTCCTCCCCACTAACCCCAGCCCAGGGTTTAGGGGAGGAGGGGGGCTCTAATTTCAAGAGAGCTGTGGGGAGATAGGATTACCGGGCCTCGTGCACACACACCCGGCCCCAGCTGTTTTCCCTGCCCAGCGACAGCTCCAGCAAATGTCAAGATACAAACTTGAGAGGGGAAAGGAGGGCCCTGACAGCCAAGAAGAAAGAGAATCAGGGTGAGGAGGGAGAGGGCCCAGGAGGACGAATTTCCAGGAGGCTGAAGAGATGATCAGTGAGCATGAGAGGGAGGGAGGAGCTGTTGTGGGGCTGGGGAAGGAAGATGAGATGTGATCCCTAACCGAGGACGGGTGGAGGACTGGAGGGCTGTGGGGAACCGGAGGCTAGAGCCAAGGGAGAAATGGGGAGGGGTTGGGGGAGAGCTGGGGAAGGAGATGCCCAGGGTGAGGTCAGGAGGTCTGGGCAGTTATTTCAAAGAGGAAAGAGATCGAGGCTGGAGGGACGCCAAGGTCAGGGCTTTTGCAGATTAATCTGGAGCGGCAGAGAGAGACCTGGGGGCTGCGGGAGCCAAGTGAGGCTTCGGGGAGCTACAGGGTGTAGACCCTGGCCATTAGTGGAGAGAAAGAGAAGCTAGGGGCCAGTCATTTGGAAAATGAGGGGTGGGGAAGCCGGGAAGAAAGGATCCGACGCTGGGAGTCAGAGCACGACCTAAAGGCAGCAAGCGGCTCATTCCCTGACCTGCACTCCCCCAGCTCCCGGCTGGCCCAATGAGTGTGGAAGGATCGGGGACTCCCTAGAAGTTCCAGCTTCCCAAGGCTGGGGGACCCGGCCCCAGAGCATGTCGGGAGTGGTGCTGCTGCCCTGGGAGGGGGGCTGCTTTACTATTATCACTATTTTGTATTTCACTTCACCTTTTAAGATGGAGGTGTCAAATTCGCGGCCCGGAGGGTTTCACCAGGGAAAGCAGCCCAAGTCCAAGGGGAGGGGGGGCACTTCCAATCCCCCACCTCACCCCACCATCTGCCCCTACTCCTCCCCACGGGTTCCTGAGCAGCCCCTCAGGCTTCCCTGAAACCTACCCCCCACCCTGACCCTGACCCCGACCCAGTGGTAGATGATGAGGCCATGGCCACTACCCCTCCCTCCTTCCATCATCATCCACACTTTCTCCTGATACAAAATCTCAGCCTAAGCCAGCGCAATGAATGGATCATCATTATTTATATATTGTACTTCTCAGTACATGTAATGATATCGATAAAAATAATAACACACCCCTACATAAGATTTGCACAGCACTTCTCTCTCAAAGATCATTAGCTATATGACCATTTTTAAGAGAAGAAAACATCATTTAAGGGGGAAAGGAATTCCGTAGATGCCCTTTCCTAGCTTCTCCCTCATCTCCAATTCTTTGTGTCACCTCATGGGAAGCAGCCCTCCTCCCACAGTCCCCCAACCTTCTTCCCCTATTCTCATGCCATCTGCTGCACTTACAAAAGATATGCAGGCAGCCAGGAGAAGAATTCGAACGAGGAGGTCTTCAAACTGTTCTATCACCAGCTCCCACAGGGACTTGCCTGGGAGAGGAAGGCAGGGGAAGAGAGAAGATTGCTACATCCAGGGGTGTAGCAACGAGAGAAATGCTGGATGCTTGGGATTAGGGATAGGGAAGAAAAAGGCTAAGAGATGTGGGGTAACAAAGGGGGAGGGGGCTGAATCTGAGGGTCTGGAGAAATTAAAGTTCCCAGCCCTGAGCAGCTCCTTATCCTAAGGAGCAAGAGGAAGACCTCAGTGGGGAAGAGGGGAAACTGGCTTTACAGTTCTCTCTAAGAGGAGGGGGACATCTTCATTTTTGTCTTTTTTTGGTGGGGGAAGGGTGGTGAAAAAAGGATGGACAGTGAACAAGGGCAGAAATGAGAAGCACTTCCCTTCTGGTGAACTTTAAGGAGAAGGGCCTATAGACCAAAAGGAGGGGGGTAGAAAAAGAGGCTAAGGGGAGGGAGGTTAGAGAAGGGGAGGGAGAGATAGATACAGAATTATTTGACTTACCTTCTTCTGCAGGGAGTTCTGGGGTAGGATTGAGAGAGAAGAAGATAAAACAGTTCATTTAGGATGCCGTCTCTCCTGCCCAACATTTCTTCCACTCCCATAATGTCAGGCCAAAGTGAAATAATTAGGCCACAGACAAGCTACCCATGAATCCAAGCCTTGGAGATGCTACCCCACCAATTCCTACTTCCCTTCTAGAATTCAGCTGTTCTAACTCCTCAGAGTTAGAAATCCCAAAATCTCTAGGGGAAAGTGACTATATTAAGGAAGAGAGATGATCAACTCCGATTCCAAATACTCACCATTGGGTCCATACTTCTCTAGGTGTCTCTTAACTTGGTCAGGGTTGAGGCCAGAATTCTCATTCACCCCAAAATACGCCAGGCATTCTTCCGTGGTCTTGGAGTGTGCGGCCTCCATCTTGCTCCCTTCCTGGGGGCCAGGGGCCGGTGCCTTCTTTCCAGGGGGTCTCTTTTACACGTGGAGGATTTCCTTGTTAGTCTCTCCACCTGCTTGTCTCTGTCTGTCTCTCTTTAGCCCCCCGATGGGCTTGTCTCCCCTCCACACAACTCTGACCCCCGTCCAACCTACAGCAGCCGGCCACCCCCCCAACCCCCAGCTGGCCCTTATGAGTGAGTTGAGGGGGTGCCCAACCCCCCCACCAGGCCTAGGATTGGCTGGCCAAGACCCTAACAGGAGGGGCCAGAAGAGAGAGGTATTTTTGCTGACAGAGGGGGAACAGTGGGGCTGCAGCCTGAGATGTCACTCATAGGGCCAGAGTGGCCCCTGCCCCAGGGAAAGAGGGGGCAGGGGGAGAATGAGACTATCTGTCTCAATGTTTCTCATCTTCCCTCCAATTTACTTCCTCTGCTTCCTCTCTCCATCAAATTCTAACTTCCTCAACCCAACCTTATTCTTTTCCTTTCCGACCCCCTTTCGGTTCTTCTATTCCTTTTCCCCTTCTCCTTCCCTACCCCCATTTATTTCCTTCACCACTACTCCCACCTGGACAGCTCAGCCTGTCTCTACTGCCCCATAACTTTCAGCATCTTCTTCATCCTAATGAAATAAAGGAGGAAACACATAGAGACTAGAGCCAAGAGGTCAAGCAAAGGGGCCAGGGAAATCGAAGACAAAACTAGAAGGGAGATTGTCCATTGTGGAATAGGAGAGAGCAACTCTAGAGGGGCAAGTGGAAATGAGGAGGGGAGAGGGTCAAAGGGACAGGGCAGAAGGTGGTAACCCTACCCCAGGGAGGGGGGCAGCAAGAGCCATCAACATGGGATTTAGTGTCCAAGTGCTGGTGAGCAGAGCCAGAACTGCATGTACCCCCTGCCAACACCACCTCCCTATCTGCCCTCCAAAAGCCATGGGAAACACAAGGCCCTACCCCATCATTCCTGATAGGGAATCCCCCCCCTTCCCAGGAAAATGGGATACCCGGCAACAGGGGTAACCCAAGAGGCTACAAAATGTGCTGATGGCACAGAGGGGAGAGACATATGGTCTGAAGGTTTAGAATGGGGGTGGAGATACCTTCATAGACAAGGATGGGTAGAAACAATTATTTTCTCTCAAGCCATGGCTTCCTCCACACTGACAGGTCTTGACCCAAAACCTTATGGCTAACATACAATTACTACTATGACCTGACTGTTGGTGTCAGTACCAGGTGAGAATTGGAAAAGTTAAGACAGGAGAAATCTAGAGTCAGTGGAGAACAAGGAAAATGGTTGCACTGTGCTGAAGAGTTGGACAGATTCCTCATGGGAAATCAGGATGGGATGAACATTCATGGAAGATAACTAAATCAGGCTGATAGAGACAAAGAGAATGGGTTGTGGGTATGATTGGGGAAGGTCCTATCTGGTCTAACAGGGACAGGTATAGGGGAAATCATGGGATTTTGAGACGGAAGGGACCTTGGAGACCATGTATTCCAACGCTCTCATTTTATAGATAACTGAATTCCAGAAAGATGTCCGCAATCATCCAAGTACTAAGTGACAGAGCTGGGATTCAAACCCAGCTCTTCCAAACCCATCGCTTTTTCCACTACGCTACAGCTGCCTTATTAGGAGAAGACACAGGAGAGGGAGGGAGAATGAACAAAGCCCTAAAGGAGATGGCTGAGGGAAACAGACTAGAGACGAGAGGATGACCGAACAAGAAGCAAACTGAACCTTAAGGAGAGGGGAGCCAGGCAAGACTGAAAGACTGGGTTCGAAGGCACAAGAAGTTTCTGAGCCCAGGATTCAGTGTCAGCCTCCCAGGAGTGGCAGCTGCTGAGCCAGCCCCCACCCTTGCCCCAGGGTGGAGCGTCTGGTTACCACTAGGCAACTGTTGAAGAATGGGGGAGGTAGGAGGGGACCTTGGGGGTCAGGAGGAAAGAGTGTGAGTACTGGGGACTGATAAGGAGGGGTGGAGGAGGAGAGGGAATGAGGAAGGCAATAACTGAAGAAGCATGGGAAAGAAGTGGTAGTAGAGCAAAGGAGGATGAGGATAAACCAGTGAAGGGTTGTGGGCGGGGAAGGTCGTAGAAAGGGAGCTGTGACCTTGGGCCTTCATTTTCCCATTTGTAGTATGCGGATGTCAGATCAGTTGATTATTGTTTTAATAATCTAACAGTCTAAAGAAAGGTACAGAGAGAAGAGAGCCTGAGAAGAGGGGACCCCCTCACTTGGGAAAACCAGAGTGTTTGGTGGGCTGGGGGTGGGAGAGGTTTAGGAATGCTTCCCTCTTGAACCCTCCAATACCCTACCACTTCTCTGCCTGGGCTGGAAGGGCAACCTCCAGGGTGAGGTGAGGACATAGCTCTCCTCCCCCTCCCCTTTTTCACAGCTTTGACTGTCTCTCCTCCACAGCTGAGTCCTTCCCTGACCTCTGGGGGGCGGGGGGGAAATGAGGGGGTAGGAGGTGGGAGTGCAGGGGCTACACAAAATGGGGCTGTTATGTGAGAGAATCACACCCACAGGAATCAGGGGACTTTCAGACCTATCCCGTGATCCCATGTTATCTGGGTCGAGGAGAGAGGTGTGAGAGGGCAAATTCACCATAACCTAAGCTACTGCTCAGGCTAGTTTCTCCCCACCCTGGTTGAGTGACAGGGGCCACTGCCCGTCTTGAAGGAGCAAGAGTGACCAAACATGGAGAGGGGGGGAAGAAGAAGGGAGGGAGAGAGGGAGGGAAGGAGGGAGAGAGGGAAAGAGAGAGGGAGAGAGAATTAAAGGGGGCAAAGAGCATTACGTGGGAGACTGAAGTTTATTGAGTACTAGTCCAAAGCCCTAAGTCCCCTAATTTTACAGATAAAGAGATTTGGAGAGGAAAAATACTTTATCCAGTATTAGACTATGGGAGATCAGAGGTGTCCCTCTAAAACACAGAGTTGAAAAAAGATTTAGAAAATGATTAAGATTCTTTTCTGAGGATGGTCAAACACTTTTTGATTGGATTGAGGAAGGCATTCTCACTCCTATCCTTAGGGCTGGTAGGAAAAAAGGGCTCTGTCACCAACTCCCCTTAGAATCCTGGCAAATATCTTCTTTCCGTAGCTCAGTTCTCTCATTGATAAAATAAGGGGGTTGGAACAAAATTTTCTGGTACATTTCAGCTCTAATATCCCAGTGACTGTGAGGAGGTGCTAAGGCCCAGAGTTTAAGGAAAAGGAACAATTCTTATCCAAACATGAGAACCCAGGAGGAAGGCCTTTGGAGCCTGTGTGCCCTCCATTCCCTGAGAGTCCCTGTTAGCCTTACAAAGGCAATTTTCTGAAGACCAAATGGGCAAGCTGGGAATATAATTTGTTTCTGTTGAGATTTGGTCTGAATTAGATCCTGTTAATCTCTGATGTGGTGGAATTCTCCTACTCCCCATTCATAATACCAAGATTCCCTCAACTTTTTTCCTCCTCAACAGCTGGTTCCACCCCTCAGGTTTCCCCAACTGGATAATGAGGTAGCCCCAGAGAAAAGACCAAGTGGGAAAAATCAGCAGCCTTCAGCCAGCTCCCTACCCAGGGCATACTGCAGACTCCAGCTGTCTCCTGTCCATCTCCTGTCAGAACCAGAGGCTCAGAATAACAAGGTCACAAGAGCCTAGGGCCTGCTGGAGGAGGGGAGCTGGGCAGAAGGAAAGGGAAGAATAGAGGGCTGGAGCATCCCATTAGACTGGGAGTGGCGATGGTAGGGCAGGAACACAAGAGAAAAAGAGTGTGAAGGGCAGAATTGGCAAAACAGAGGGAGAAGCTCAGGAATGTATTTGGAGATGGTCTTAGGCAGCTAGCATGATGTGATGTCAGGAGCGGAGGTCCTGTGTTTGAATCCCGGCTCTGCTCTGATTACCTGTCTGGCCCGTGGGAGGCCTGTTTACTCATCTTTAAAATCAGGGGTTTGACTGGATGGCTCTGACCAGTTCTTTTTTCTTTCTCTCAAATGTTTTTAAATGGAACAATCCTCTGAAATCCTCCTGGGGGCCAGAGCAGCAAAGAGGTCCAGGAGCGCCCTCTTTGGGAGAAATGCACCACACAAGATGAAGGCAGCCATAACTCAAGGAGATGCAGAAGGGTCCTCAAGATACCATCTAAGTCTAACCCCCTCATTTACAGAGGAGTAAACTGAGGCCCAAATAAAAATCAAGTGACTTCCCCAAGGTACCACATGTAACTGAGTAGCAGAGCCAGGACCCAGGTTTCTCAACTCCAGGTCAGATGCCTCCAAGCCACACCACAACGCCTCCTTTTTCAAGAACACAGAACCCTGCCCCCAGCTTCCTAGCCCAGCTCAATGGCTATTACCTTTGATCTCTCCCAGAACAAGCTATTTAGGAAAAAAGATGCCACCCTCATCCTCTGGCTCTAATCTCTCCCCCCGTGGGGCTGGAATTCCAGAATCAGAATGTTAAAGAGTTGGAAGGGACTTAAGAGATGACTAGCCTGATGTGGAAAGTAACAGGCACAAAGTCACCCAGGAAGTAGCTGGTCCAGTACTCCAAAGCACATACATGTGCACCTCCTGAGCCAATCATGTCCCGTCTCCAGTTCCATTCCATGACACAAACATTGGGCCAATGACCAGAAGAGAGCTGAGATAAACCTTTTTATTTATGTTTCTCCATTTCACTTAAAAAAAAAAATCCTTAATGTAGCTGATACAGCCCCTCCCCAATACATCACAGAGAGCTGTGAGGGGTACTGGAGAAATGGCCCACAGGGGGCGAGGCTGAGCACAATTGGCCCACCCCCAAAAGGAGGTAACGGATCCAAGTCCCCTGACCAGGGAAAGGGGCAGCTTGGAGTGTGTCATCTGGGAAGTTACTAAATGGCTCTGTCCCTCTGTCCTGTACTACTCCCACCCCCTAGACAAATAAGGGGCAAGGGAAGTGTGTGTACCTCTCTGGGAAAGATCTGTCCTGGGTCCTGGCCCAGGGCCAAGGAGAAAGGGGAATTGGTCGTATGGGGGTATTCATCCTTATAGGAAGGAGTACTGGTTATTGATGGCTCTGGAGCGGACCCCTTCCTCCCCGGCATTCCCTGGCTGCAGCTGCAAGAAATGCACAGAAGGACTCACTCCCCCCTCCCCCCCAGGCCCCTCCAGCCCTGAGGGCTCCCCATTTGGGGCTGTGGCCTCCTCAAGCTCAGCCACAGGGCCCAGTTCTCCTGGGGTCCCTCCACCGCCTGCCTTCTCTTCCTCTGAAGCTTCTGGTGCTTCTACCATCTCCTCCTCTTCCCCAGGGTGTGCAAGGTCTGCCCTTGTATCAGGGTCAGGGGATTGGGACGATGGGTCATGGGAGATGTTCGGTTCTGGAAAGGGTAAGAGGGAAGGTAACTCAGGTAGAGCATGGATGACTCAAGTCTTCTTGGCACCCCCTCCCTTTGCCCTCCATTATCCTCAGGACCCAAGACCCTTCTTCTCACACCTTCCAAGCCCCGTCATGGAGGATGGAACATGGGGAGGAAGCGCACTTACACACAGTCACTCGCTCCGATGGGCATGAGAGTGGAAGAGGCGTCCTCCCCATGTTCCATCCTCCATGAGGGGTAGCAGCGATCTCCCTCACACACCCCAGCTCGGCTCCCTGCCCGTTCCCTGCCTGAGGGGGAGTGAGGAGGAGGGACAGACAGGACAGAAGGGGTTGGAGGGTGGTTAGGAAGGGGAAGGGTAGGGAACAGAGGTGTGGGTGAAGGGCATAAGGGGGAGCAGACAAGAAGCATCGCCAAGAAGGGACAGAGGAAAATCAGGGTACAGATGGAGGAGAGAGGGAAAGAGAGAGGGGGGAAAAATAGGGAAGAATGGAAGCAGACAGACAATGGGCAGAGGCTTTTGATGGAAATGAAAATGTACTAACCCCATTCTCCCCACCTCCCCACCTCCCATATGGTTTGAGTATCACCGCCAAAGGGAAGGGAAGGAAGAGGGGCTAAGCACCTCTCTGCAGGCTACATCCACCCCTCCCTCCTTCCCCTCTACATGCGCCCCACAACTTGCACATGAGAGCCTTCTCCTCTCCTCTCACACCTCACTTCTCTGATGAGCAAGAACCTTCTCCCCTACAGTCCCGCTTACCTTGCAACCTCTGGGAGGCCACAACATAGCTGACGAGGGTGACATCACTGGAGCCCCCAGACTCCAGGGGAATGGGGTGGACCCGGAAATGCTCCAGCATGTCAAAGACCGTCTGGAACCAGAGGTGCTGCACTCGGCACTGACCATCCTCATTCAGGGACAGACGAAGGTGCTGGGGGCCGGGATGAGGAAGGTAAAGACTGCTTTCTTCTTGGTACCTGAGGGCTGCTACCATCTCATTGTCATCTCTCCTAAACTATCCTTTCCCCTGGGGTGGAAAATGTTTCCCCCAACAGTTCCCCATGTCCTTGGGAACCTATTTCCTGAACTCCCCCTCCTTCTTTGAACTCTCTTTCCATGGCTTACTTCCCTAAGTTAATCCTCTTCCTAGGACACTCTAGCCTTCTCCCCTGAAGCTTCCCTTCCTCAAAGAAAGAAAGAAGTCCTTTCTTCCATGGAGCCACTCACCTTGGCCTTGCCCTGGAAGTTGAACGTGAGGACATATTCCCCCCTCCTCGTCTCGCTTTGACGTACCAGGAAGACACCATGGCTGCCAGCACCCCCTGCCAACACTAGCTGGGCAGCTTTGAGGCGGGAGAGGGTCCCATGGAACCAAGGGTACTCTGAAAGGGGATGATCCCCATCACCTCCATCTGACTCCCCCTGGAACAGGAACGAACCTTCAGGGAGGAAAAAGTGGGGAAACCGGGGCGTCAGGGAAGCCTCCCCCATCCCTGAGGACAAGAGTCTTCTGTCCTGAAGCCCTTCCCTTGTGTATCTTCCCCTTTCCCCTAGTTTAGGCACCCACTGTCTCTCAGATCTGAAAGACCCAAGAGAAGGAACTTAGGTAAGAAGAAAAGTAGAATTAGATGTAGTTAAGGCAAAGAGACACACACACACCCCCTCCTCTCCATGCACACATATATGGAAACATATGTACATACACATACATAAACATACACATATACACATACACATACACACCCTGGTACCTGTGGTGTCTGGAGTGTCCGGAGGAGGGTAAGGGGCTGGTGGGGGATAAGTTGTCCCCACCGGGGGCCCCTCTTCAATAGGGACTCTGGGGGGCAACTCTGGGGGCAGTAGTTCCATTGAATCAAAATGGGAGGCAGCAATAGAGGCAGAGCTGGGGGAGACAGAAGCTGAGGGACGATCGGAGAGGCCCCCATAAGCCCCTAAAGGAAAAACCAAGAGCGCAAGGATGGTTTGAGATAAAGCACCCTTCATAACCCAATCCACTCCCCAATTAGGCAAAGGAGAACCCTTCTCCCTAGGACACAGAGACAATAGCTTCCTAACATATCTCTGTGACTCAAATTTTTTCCTTAAATCTATCCTATAGATGCTACTAGAGAAATATTCTTAGAACACACCATCCGTTACCAAGCTGCTACTCAAAACCCTCTACCGGCTCATGTCCTAAAAGATCAAGACTGATTTTGGCTTAATACCGAATCCTTTGGCCTACCCCCAACCAATCTGTCCAGCCTTTCTTTTATTCCCCTAATGCAGATCCCCCACACCTTTCTGGCACAACTGACTACTCGCTGACCTTCAAACATACATCCCGCTTCTTTACTCCTGCGTCTCTCCATCTGTGCCAATCAAAATCCAAGCCCAGCTCCTTCAGAAAGTCTTCCTCGACTATTCCTGCCGCCAGTGGCCTTTTCCTCCTCTCAGATCCAACAGAACTAGTCTCTAGCACCACTGGCAATGCATTCAGCTGGTCTGATCTTGTACTACTGCTTGTTTAATCATATGGTAAATCTCCCCCTCCCCTTCCCTCTATTACGAACCTTAAGAATATGAGCTATACCTTAAAGTTTTTTTGTGTCCAGAGCTCAAAGCATCTACTTGACACTAAATAAACATCTCCATCTTAGAAACAGAAAAGACCTCAGAAGCCACAGAGCCTGACAATCTATTGACTGCTGATTAACTGATTAAGCTAAGATAGCAAATCCTCAAAAAATACACCACCTGTATCATCAATCAGGAGATCTGGGTTCTAATCCCAACTCTGCCACTTACTAGCTATGTTACCTTGGACAAGCCACTTCTCCTCTCTGACCCTCAGTTTCCCCACCTGTAAAATGAGGAGGTTGGACTATAAGATCTCTTCTAGCTCTAACATTTTATGATTAATATCTAGTTAACACAAAAGTTGTCCCCCAAGGATCTGGCTTCCCTCCCCTCCTGCCTCACCCTGAGACAGGTGCTCATTGCTTTCACTAGGTCCCAATGGCAGCTCCTGGCTGGGCAAACTCTCTGAGTGGTTGAGGCAGGATAGGTCCAGGCTGTCTGTGTTCTCCCTGGTAGGGAATGAAGTACCAAGGGTAGGCATCAGACAGGGTACCAGTGACACAGAAAATTTCAGGGAAAAGAAGAAAGGGAGAGAGGAAGGAGTCACAAGGTGAACTGAGCAGCATTAAGCACCTTTTCTACCACCTCCCCTCCCTTGTTTCCTCTGGCCCCTCACCCTGGGCTCAGGCAATCCTGTAGATCAGATACCCAGGCCTTCATATTCAAGGCATCAGCTGTCTCTAGAATGTATTCCAAAGAACCCTCCACCTATAAAGGCAAAGGTAAGGCACTTTAGACAGGAGATGGGGGAAAGAAGAGGCCAGTAAGACACTGAGAGCTCCCAGGGTCTTTTCGCCCAACTTCAATGAAAAGAACGTTCTTGCTAGCTATTTCCTCTCCTCTTCCCAAGTAATTTGATTTGTGTGTATATGCACGTATGTTTGTATACATATGTGGTTGTATGTGGGTATATATACATACATACATATATGGGGAGAGAGAGAGAGAGAGAGAGAGAGAGAGAGAGAGAGAGAGAGAGAGAGAGAGAGAGAGAGAGAGTAGCCTAAACTTCAAGAGTATGTCTTCATTTTGGGGAAGAGCCCCCTGGCTGTGGGGTCATGGCATTTTTCTCACAGTTTTTAGTCTTTGGAAAAACTGAGCACCTGCCCTCCCTTCCCCAATACATAAGAATTATATTCTTTGGAACAGGTAGTAAAGGAAGAATGGAAATGCCAAGGTCTCTGACCTTAACCACAAAGGTGTTCTCCCTGTCGGGCATCTCCAGGGCTGTGGTCGTCCGGACATCTGTGATGGTAGAACACAGGATGTTGATCCGGGGCCGGGATGCCTGTGGTAGAAGAGGTGGTAGGAGTCCCAATATTCAGGCTCAAAAACAGTCCTCTACTTCCCGGGAGGGGGGTGGGGAACCTTGCCTCCCCACTCTTCCCACTTCACCAAAGAGGTGTCAACACAAGCCCGATGGCTCCCTGCTCTACCTTGCAAGTAATGTGGAGGTGGCAGAAAGACTGCTGATATCACCAGCCTAGTCCTGGACACTCAACAAGTGTCAAGAGTTAGCAAGATGGGTCCAAGTTTCAAAAAAAAAAAAAAAGTAAAAGCCCATAGGCTTGCAAACTTCTGGGGTTCTATCTGAAAGACTTCTACATCATCTTTCCCCAGTCACACTTCCCCTTCTCTCTCACCTTAGGTGGGATATAGAACTCCAGCCGACTTCCTCCTCCTTCCCCCTCACTCCGAAGCAGCAGGCGACACTTCTGCCACCTTGGTGGTCCCCCACCCCCAGATGAGGCTCCAGGTCCACCTCCCCCTCGACTTTCTCCACCAACAGCTGCCTCCTCTGTTCCCATGAAGCTCAGTAGTCCCTCCCTTTGCACTGTCCCTGCCCCATCCTTTAAGGGTCCCCCTCCCCTACTTAGTCTCAGCCTCTCAAAGCGGTGTGTCCATCTTTCCCCAGGGGATGTCCCACCACTAGTTGGCCCCACATTGGTGCTACCACCCCCACCAGAGGAGTTGGAGTTGCTGTTTCCACCCAGGACAGGTGGCACAGAGGCAGAGGTCTCTAAGGGTCCCATTGGAGAGGGGGGATCACCAGCTCCCCGCCACTGCAAGATCCCTCGGACTGAGCCTCGTACTGATCGGCCCACAGAGCGGAGGGAGAAACGTTTCTTCAGCTTAGGTTTTGAGGAGGATGAAGAGACTGAAGAAGGGAGAGGGCCAGCCAGGTCTTCAGAGGATCGAGAAGGACCCAATACAGTCAGAGGCCCACTGCTCCTGCAGCTCTCCAGGGATGGAGTTTCCGTACCAGGACTCAGGGGGATTGGACCAGATGACAAAAGGGAACCTGAGGCCCGGGCCACCTCTGCCTCAAAGTGCTGCAAGAAGAGCTCAGCAAAACGTCGGGAGAAGGCTGCCTCAGCCCCAGGCCCTGCATATTGGGGATGGGAAGCCAAGTAGAGGCGGAAGCGTCGGGCAAAGTCCAGGGCGGCTGCTCGAGCGTGGGATTCACAGAACTCCCGCCAACTTGGGGGAGGAGGTGGTGGCGGTGGTGGTGGTAGTGGTGGTGGTGGCAAAGGGGGAGGAGAAGGGGAAGCCCCATCCTCAGGGGAAGGGGCACCATTCATGATGAGCCAGATGAAATGGAGAATGGGGGACCCAGGGGAGGGAAGGAAGTGGGGGGGGAGGCCAGAAGACTCAGGGTCATCTGCAGCAACTGTGGAAGGGAAAAAGAGGCACATATATAGTAGTATTAGGACTTGAGCTTATAGAGAACAATTTCCAGACCTTTCCCCAGGTACCAGAGATTCCCCAGTTATTCCATCCCCACTGAAAAGCCATCCACTTGTCCACACTACCTCCTGTTCACCTCGTCCCTCTCTGATTCAGAGAGATTCAAGAAAGTCCTTCAAAACATGTTAGCTTCCTTCCCATATTCCAGGTTCTTACACCTCTCAAGCACTGATAGGTTTTTCCAGATAGCTAACCTCCATCTTCCTGCTGTAATCTCAGCCCACATTCTTTGGCTTTGATCCCAGAAGAGTTAAAGGTAAGGTGGTCATCATCCTCCAAAAAAGAAACCCTTTAGAGATACAAAGCTTCCTTTCCAATCACCTTTCTCTCAAGAATCAATCCATCCAATATCTTGCTCCAAGGATGCCTAACAGGTCAGCCATAGGTGGATGACTGCCACCTTGTTTCTAAGACTCACTGGCATTTTAAGCATTGTGGTAGGAGAGCACTGCCTTGAAGGCATCTTTCCCACACACCTCCCCACCTCCCCTTCTGGTAGCTCCTCATCATAAAATGTGTTGTACTACTACTGCCTTACTCCTTGCCCTCACAAGAAGAAAAGGGACGATGATAAGGCAGGGATGAACTATTTTCTATATTCACTAAGAATGGAAGAAAAGGAGCTAAAGGTTAGACAAGCTGTGAGAATGAGCACCCAGGCTCTTGGCCCCACAGCCCCCAGCGACTGGACTGGGAAAAACAAGGCTGGGAACTGGGAGCCACAATCCTGCGTCTCCTCAGACCGGACTGACAGCCACTACTTGCAACATCCCTAGTTGACCAGGCTGGGAAGGGTTTTTAAGAAAAATTTCTGCTTGACAAATAAGGGCATTCCCCTAGGCTTTATTATTTGACACACGTTCATCCACTCGAACTTCACAGCCACCCTATCAGGATGCGAACCTGCTGCACTCGAGCCCATCTTATCGGCGAGAAAAGGGGCTCAGATATCAGGGTGCAAACCTGCCGCACTCAAGCCCATCTCAAGGATGCGAAAAGAGGCTCAGATATCAGGGTGCGAACCTGCCTCACTCGAGCCCATCTTATGGGCGAGAAAAGAGGCTCAGATATCAGGGTGCGAACCTGCCGCACTCGAGCCCATCTTAAGGATGAGAAAAGGGGCTCAGATATCAGGGTGCGAACCTGCCGCACTCGAGCCCATCTTAAGGATGAGAAAAGGGGCTCAGATATCAGGGTGCAAACCTGCCGCACTCAAGCCCATCTTAAGGATGAGAAAAGGGGCTCAGATATCAGGGTGCAAACCTGCCGCACTCAAGCCCATCTCAAGGATAAGAAAAGAGGCTCAGATATCAGGGTGCGAACCTGCCGCACTCGAGCCCATCTTACGGGCGAGAAAAGGGGCTCAGATATCAGGGTGCGAACCTGCCGCACTCGAGCCCATCTCAAGGATGAGAAAAGAGGCTCAGATATCAGGGTGCGAACCTGCCGCACTCGAGCCCATCTTACGGGCGAGAAAAGGGGCTCAGATATCAGGGTGCGAAACTGCCGCACTCAAGCCCATCTCAAGGATGAGAAAAGAGGCTCAGATATCAGGGTGCGAACCTGCCGCACTCGAGCCCATCTTACGGGCGAGAAAAGGGGCTCAGATATCAGGGTGCGAAACTGCCGCACTCAAGCCCATCTCAAGGATGAGAAAAGAGGCTCAGATATCAGGGTGCGAACCTGCCGCACTTGAGCCCATCTTACGGGCAAGAAAAGGGGCTCAGAGCAGGGCCGACGGCCTAACACCCCAAGAAGGTGACTGCAGGCTCTGGCCAAGGTTCCCTAGGACGGGAAGTTCTGGGCCAGCCCAGGCTCAGCATCAAAGTGATTTCCACAGAGAGACTTCAGAACCCGGGTAGCCGGCCCCCCACGATCGAGGCGGGGCGACAGCAGCCTTCAAAGCCAGCCTCCTCCCTCTCCTTTTGGGGGCCTTTTACATCCACCCCCAAGAAGCGGCCTGGAGAGAGGGAGGCTCGGTGCATGCCGGGGGAGACCCCCCCAGCACGGGCCTCCCGCCCCCCACCCTGAGCCCGTACACGGCACAGCAACATGGGGGGCCCTCACCCAAGGCGGGTCCCCCCAAACGCCGCAGCTCCTCCGCTCGCCCCGACCCCCCGGCCCTGCGGCGACGAGGCCCCCGCGCGCCTCCGGGGTGGGGGGCTCCGCTGAGCGCCCGGCCTTCCCTCCGCCCATGGCGGCCCGCTCCAGCGGCCTCCCGGGGGGCGCTGCCCTGGGGGCGCTGCCCCGGCCCCCGGCTCCGAGCCCGGCCCCGCTCCGGGACCTTCGGCCTTCCCTCCAGTCCCTGGCCCGGGGAAGGGGGGAGGGTCCGAGTGGGGAGAGGAGAATGAGGAGGGGGGTTCCGGTTCCGGTCCCACCTGCATCTCGGTCCCCGCGGTTTGCTCCGGCGGCAGCAGCAGCGGCGGCTCCCGCTCCCCCCCCACCCCCAACAACCAGTGACCAGCGACCAGCCAGCTAATGCGCAGGCGCCGGGACCCCCTTTCCCATCAAGGCAAAAAAAAAGACCATAGATAAGCCGGCGGAGAGAGAAAGGCACGTTCCCCTCCGACTTCCTCCTCCTGAGGCATGGGGATCATAGAGAGCGTTCTCCCAGGGGGCAGGAAGAGGGGCTCTTAATGTGGAGGAGGAGGCGCCGTGAACACTCGAGCGTCTCCCCTAGTCGCCCCTCAGCGGGGAACATCCCCTGAGACGTCCCGCGGAGATGACTTGGTCTAGACTAGGACCTCCCCTGCCATCTTCCGTAAGGAGAACGGCCGACCATAGAGACGGAGCCTGAGATAGAGTATCCCAAACAGAGGCAGGGCAGCGAGGAACCAGAGAGAGGGCGGCGCCGGGGCTGGCGAGAGGTCACGGAGAGGTCAGGTGGCCTCCTAGAGCGCCGCATTCTCTCGTTCTCTGAAGAGGACAGCGCCCCCTGGAGGAGGGATGTGGGAAGGCTGAGGTGACCTTGAGAAAGAATTCCCACCTCCCCACTGGGGAGTCTGGAGCCTGAGTTTATGTTCAGTGGTTTTCAGGCGTGTCCGATTCTTTGTGACCCCTTGGTGGGGTTTTCTTGGCAAAGGTACTGGAGTGGTTTGCCATTTTCTTTTCCAGCTCATTTTACAGATGAGGAACTGAGGCAAACAGGGTTAAGTGACTTGCCCAGGGTCACACAACTAGTAAGTGTTGGAGGCTGGATTTGAACTGAGGTCTTCCTGACTCTAGACTCAGTGCTCTATCCATTGTGCCACCTACCTCCCCCTGAGTCTAAGACCTTGGCCTTTTTCTGGGCAAGAAACAGCAGCCCCAGAGATGCCTTGAGGTTCTTCCTCAGCCCTTGGAGAAAAGGTTTTCAACTACTCAGGGGACTGATACCAGACCAAGGGGAGTACAGTGGTCTTGATGAGCACATCCAAGGAGACCTCCACCCTTGAGGCTCCAGTGGAAAAAAGCCCTACATTGACTTCGTGCCATGTCTCTAATTTATAAGATAGTATAATGGACTGAGAAAGGGAGGTAGAGAACCTGAACTGAAATTCTGGCCCTAGAGACATTCTGAGCCTTAGTTCCCTCTTCTATAAAATGAGGAGACTGAATTAAAAGACTTGTATGGTTCCTTCTGCTGCTACATAATGATATGTGAGCCTGCTAATTGTCATGGGGTGGGAGTAGGGGGGGCATCTCCCGTCCTGATCTATGTCTTGCCACTGGACTGAGATTGTTCTGGAGGAGAAAGTGAGACTGGTGTCTTTGTAGAGCCCTGCCTCACTTAAATCCAATTCACTTGCAAGTTATGACATCACCTTCCTGATGTCATGGTCCTCTTCAAGAAGGAAGGACATACAGCAGTAGTTGTCTCAGGGGTTTCAGAGATAGCTCAAAAAAACCAGCAGAATCAAGTCACTTTAACTGAAGATGATGTGGATGATGTTTTGTTTCTAGGGCTCTACAACTGTAAAATCTGTGTTCGGGGCTTGTATTTAACATAGACAACATGGTGTCGTTTACATACAGACTTAGAGTCAGAGGAGACTGGACTGTAACACTTATTAGCTTTGTGATCACAGACAAGTCCCTTGACCTCTCTGAGAATTAGTTTATCTGTAAACTGGAGGTTACACTTGTACTAAATACCCCATGGGCTTGTCATAAGTATGACATTCATATACCATAATCCCCCAATAAATGGACCTCACCCCCTTAGTTTCAGGCCATTATGAAAAGTGCTGTTTTATTTTTGTATACATGGGTCCTTTCCCTCTTTTAAGTTCTTTGGGATATAGCCCCATTAGTCAAATCACGAGGTAAAAGGTATGCAAAATTTATAGACTTTTGGGACACAGTTCTATGTTGTTTTCCAGAATGGCTGAACCAATTCAAAACTCTTCTAATAGTACATCAGCATTCCTGTTTTCCTTCAGCTCTTTCAACATTTGTCATTTTTTCTTTTTGCCATCCTTGCCAATCGGATGCATTCAAGGTAAAATCTCAGTGCTGCTTTAATTTGAATTTCTCTATTAATGATTTGGAACATTTTATCCTATAGTCATCAATAGCTTGTATGTCTTCCTTTGAAAACAGCTTGTTTCATGGTTTGTTTATTGGTGAATGGCTCTTATTCTTATAAATTTGAACCAATTCCTTATGTATCTTGGAAAGACCTTTATCAGAAAAAAAAAGTTGTTGCAAAGATTTTTTTCCCTCAATTATTTTTTTCCTTTCTAATTTTAATTATAATCAATTTTGTTTGTACAAAAATTTTTACACTTTATATAATCAAAATCATCCAATTTATCTTCTATTATCCTTTCTCCCTTGTTATAAGTTTTACCTAGAGGTACATTTTGACAACTCATTTTTATAGAACTCAAGAAAGATGCTCTGACAAAAATATGTATCCCCTGATTCTCAGTACCCAGACATCATTAAGGAAGGCCTGGGGAGAGCAATAACAGAAAAACACTCTGTTCTTTCAACAAGAGACTATGGCACTTGTGTAGCTCCATGTGTGGTATGCCCTTCTAACAAAGCTCTTATCTAGTTGATTGGGAAACTCATTGTATTGATTGGGATTCTCCTGCTCACTCTTGCTACAAATATGGTAAGAACTATAGAAGAGGTACAGAATACTTTGAGAATTCTGAGATAAGAGCCTTTCTGATTGAGAATTTTGCCAGAAGATTCACTAAGTAGAAAGCATTTGAGCTGAGGCTTCAAGTACTATATGATTCACATAGGTGGAGAGAATAGATAAAGACATTTCAGATTGGAAGAGTGACCAAGTTCGCTGGAGCATTAAGGTAGAAGACAACGGTGGGGTTGGAAAGGTAAGGTAGGAGTCAGATGGTAGAGGATCTTGAATTCTAGATCAAAGAATTTGGATTTTATCCTGTAATAATAATAATGATTCACATTTTTTATAGAACTTTAAGGTTTTTAAAAACACTTTCCTTCTCACAACTTTATGAATTAATATGAGCACTATTTCCCCCATTTTGCAAAGAAAGAAAGGCTAAGAGAAATGAAATTACCTATCAAGGTTACACATTTAATAAGTATCAGAAGGGGTATCTGAACTCAGGCCTTCCAACTCCAAGACCAGTCATTACTCTTTCTATTATACCACAATGCCTGCTATACATCTTGGAGAACCCCTGGGGATTTCTGCTCAAGACAGTGACATGAGCAGAGCTGTGTTTCGTGAAAGAATCTGTTTGCAGGATGGATCAGAGAAAGATGATATTGGAGCAAGAAAACCAGCTAGGAAGGTTGCGCAGTAACTTAGACTAGGGGTCTTAACACCCCCATTTTAGAAGTAGTGGGTGGCTAGTTATCTCCCATTAAGAAGATTGAGTTGACCATGTTAGGTAAATTTTATTTGATATAAGAATATTTCCCTTTCGAAAGGAGAACCCAAAAGAAACTCAATAGAAGAATTCCTGGCAGAAACCAGAATGGATCTTCAGGGCAGATATGGGAGACCCCATTCTTCATGCCTTGGAGAAACAAGCCACTCTACTTTGGAAGGTTCTGTGCGGAATAATGAGATCTCAATATACCTAGACAGTCTTAGACTTCTACCATATTGACCCCCCCCCAACCCATTTTCCTGCTATGCAGCTCTGCATGGAAACCAGCACCTTCTCCCCAACCCCTAGGCTAGGGCCCCGCTCTTACTTTAGGTCCTATACATAAATCAGCACAGCTATTGCTTCTGGAAAGCGTGTGCCAATTGCCCCATACCTCCACTCACCATCCCTCTTAATTTCTGACTAAAACATCCCTTCCTATGGAATATCCTTGAAGTGTTGTCTGCTCCTGTTAAGCTGTAAGCCCTGTTGGGACAGGGATTGTCTCGCTCTTGTATTTCCAGGGCTTAGCCCACCGCCAGTAGCACAGTAGAGTTAGGGGGATAGGGACTAGATCTGATGTCAATGATGCAGGGCGCCCCGCCATGAGGAAACTCCACCAAGGCAAGTGGCACCTTCCCTGCAGACCACTCAAATGGTTTTCTTCATTCATTCGCCCAGGCGAGAAGGGTATTGGAGACATAAAGGGCTCCAGCTCCGAATCACTTCAGGTGAATTGGGAAATCCCGGACTTGCCTCCAACCAGCTCCTAGAAACTCCCCCAGAATGAGCCCTTGACCACTCCTACCCTCAGATGACCACAAATCCCAGAAGGCAACACAAACGAGGGGCGGGGCTGGTTGGTGTTCCTGGCGATGCATTATGGGAGCTGGCGACCCGTCTAGGTCTCCGGCCTTCGGCCCCGGTCTTCTTCCGGGTATTCCCGCCTCACCGGAAGTCCGCCACAGCGGTCCTAGAGGGAACCTCTCCGTAGTCTCCCTTTCCTGTCCTCCGTCACTTCCGTCGGACGGAAGTGCCTTCCAGTTCGCCGTGCCCTTAGCGCCTCGCACGCCGTCCCGTCCCCGGTCCCTTTCCCCTCTGGCGCTATTTCCCTTCTAGCGCTTCCATTGGCCCCTTCCCTCCCCTCTCCGCCCGCCCCCGTTCCTCGTCGCGATGGCTGCCACCGTTATGTTCCGCGCACGGCCCGGGCCCGGCGGTAGGAGGGAGGCTGCGGGGCCTCTTGACCCCGGGGCAGAGCGGAAGGGATGGGGAAGGGGAGGGTGGCTGGGATCCAAGCGTCCGGGGCAGGGCGCCGTGGAAGGGGCCGCGGGCGGGGGGCGGGGCGGGGGCGCCGTGGGCGGGGGGCGGGGCGGGGGCAGGGAGAGCCGCGCTTCTGGCCCTCTGACGCCTCGCCTTCCCTTCCCTTCCCAGCCCTGCGGAGCTGCCAGCTGCTGCACCGGTTCTTGAAAAGGGTAAGGACGCGCCCCAGACCCCACGCCTGACCACGGCGCGAGCGGAGCTGCCCTTCTCTGTTGCCTGACCCTCAGCGCCTGGCTTGAATTCCCTAACGCACCGAGGGCCCCGAATTTTCTCCAGTGTATCATTTTTCTTTCTGTGCAGGCTCACCTTTCTAACCCGGGGCAGCAGCCCTCTCTGCCCCTCCTTCTGCGGGGTCTGGCTGTGGAGGCCAAGAAGACTTACGTGAGAGACAAACCCCATGTTAACGTCGGCACTATCGGCCACGTGGATCACGGCAAAACTACCCTGACAGCGGCAATCACCAAGAGTAAGGCCGGAGGGACGTTTCTGCGGGGGAGGATAGCGTTTTGGTTGTCGGGGGTGAGGAAATACGTATAAATCGGTGGGAGTTTTAAAGTGGCGCTGTTAGAGGAGGTCCTGCGAGTCTGGGTGGGTGAGAAGCAGGGCAAAGATAGAAACTGAAAGCATCCTTGTTTCCCAGATGTTGTTTGCCGTACTCTTGAAATGGGGTGTAGACTGTTGTTGGGTGTATACGTTCCCTTTAGTCTTTTCTTCCCTTCTGGTTCCAAGTTCTGGCAGAGGGTGGTGGGGCCAAGTTTAAGAAGTATGAGGAGATTGACAATGCACCAGAGGAACGAGCCCGTGGCATCACCATCAATGCAGCCCACGTGGAGTACAGTACAGCCACTCGACACTATGCTCATACTGACTGTCCTGGGCATGCTGACTATGTCAAGGTGAGCGGAACGTACTGGTCAACCCCAGGCTTGGAACCCTGGGGAAGATACAGAAATGTCATGCTTTTAATGTAGGGTGCTGGTAAGAAAAAAGGAGAAAACAGAGTCTTGAGGGGAGGATTTAAGGCACAGGAAGAGGAGGAGGAATAGTGCAGAGGGACTAACCACATTATGTCCCTTGGAGAAGGGAAAGGCAGAAAAATTTGAAAGCCAAAGAGAATTTTCATGTTCAACTAGTATCATTCTCTTTCTCCAGAACATGATCACGGGCACAGCCCCATTGGATGGCTGCATCCTGGTAGTGGCAGCCAATGATGGCCCCATGCCCCAGACAAGGGAGCACCTGCTGCTTGCCAAACAGGTATCAGTCTCTTCAGATGGAGCCTTGCTAGAAATCTAAATCTGCAGTGGGGAAGGATGGTGTAGGGAGAGGAAGGCAGTCTTTAAAAAGAACTCTGGGGTGAAGTGTGGATTCTCTGGGGTCAGGATCATTCTTACATTGCATTTTAAATGCCCTTATCTAAACTTGTCTGTAATCCTTGTTAATGGGAGCAATTTTCTTCCACCAGATTGGTGTGGAGCACATGGTAGTGTTTGTGAACAAGGCAGATGCCGTCCAGGACAATGAAATGATAGAGCTAGTAGAGCTAGAAGTACGGGAGCTGCTCACAGAGTTTGGTTATGATGGAGAGAAGACTCCTGTCATTGTTGGTTCTGCCCTCTGTGCCCTTGAGGTAAAGGGGAGTAGAAGGCTACTGGTTGGGGGGTGATTCTCCTTAGGGTTTTTTGTTCATTCTTATTCTCCTGTGGGGGTACCTTTGAAAGGTTGTCACATGACCCTGGGCTGGATTGACCACACGTCTGACCTATTGTCCAAGATTTTACGAAGAGGAAGACTTATGATTGGAAGACTGAGTAGGAACTTTTGGCCATGTACCACCTCTCTGCTGCTGCTGCTCTGTACTCTTGTCTTCCTCTTTGAGGAAAAAAACTGGCTATTCCTTGACCCTGTGCTTTTTCTTTAACCACAGCAGCGGCAGCCAGAGTTAGGGGTGAATTCTGTAATGAAACTGCTTGATGCTGTGGACACTCATATTCCTGTGCCCACTCGGGATCTAGAAAAGCCCTTCCTGCTGCCTGTGGAATCTGTTTATTCCATCCCTGGTGAGATTGCTGCTTTGTATTTTTCCCAGCTCTTTTGAGCCTCCCTTGGCAAAGTGGCCTTTTTCCTGGTTTAGAATCATCCCTTCTTGGCATTTTTAATTTCCCCCAAATCCACTGAAACTCTTCCCACATTTTAAACCTTTCTGTTCTAGGTCGTGGCACAGTAGTCACAGGGACTCTGGAGAGAGGAACTGTGAAGAAAGGAGATGAATGTGAATTCTTGGGCCACAGCAAGAATATTCGTTCTGTGGTCACAGGTAAAGTTCACACTCCACTCTTAAACCCTTCTTCATATTTCCCCTGTTCTGGCTTACTGAAACCTTGTCCCTCTCCCTGTTCCTGCCTTCAAGTTGCTCTCCTTTTGCAGGAATTGAAATGTTTCACCAGAGTCTGGAACGAGCTGAGGCTGGAGATAACCTTGGTGCATTGATTCGGGGGCTGAAGAGGGAGGATGTTCGACGAGGCATGGTGATGGTTAAACCAGGCTCCATTCAGCCCCATCAGAAGGTTGAGGCTCAGGTAAGCTATAGTTGTCCCAGGAGTCCCTGGGCTGTATACTTCCTTAGCCCTGGTCCACTTCTTTTTTAGGAAGACACAAGTGACAGCAGGCAAAGGCTTCTAATTGTTTCCTTCCCCAGGTTTACATTCTCAACAAGGAAGAAGGTGGTCGCCATAAGCCGTTTGTGTCACACTTCATGCCTGTCATGTTCTCTCTCACATGGGACATGGCCTGTCGGGTCCTTCTGCCCCCAGAAAAGGTGAGTTGATAGTTTAGGAGACTGTTGAACTTCATTTTTGTCTTTGTATGCCTAGCACATAGCAGAGCCTGGCATATGATTGGCACATGTCAGATGTTGTATACAGCTTCTTGTTCAAAAAGCCAATAGACTGGGGGGATTGTTAATGCTTAAATGAGGTTATTTGTGGGTGGAGGTGATTTCTTTTCTCTCCTTTCCCACCCTCCAATTCCAACCCTCCACCCCCCCTTAATTGAGGGCTGTGATTTGTTATCTAACCCTCATTTTTTCTCCAGGAGATGGCCATGCCTGGGGAAGATCTGAAATTAAATTTAATCTTGAGACAACCCATGATCTTGGAGAAAGGTCAGCGTTTTACCCTGAGGGATGGTGGTAAAACCATCGGTACTGGCCTAGTCACCAATATATCAGCTCTAACCGAAGAGGACAAGGACATTAAGTGGAGCTGAGCTCAGCTCTGGCCTTCTTTCCAGCATTGGAACCTCCTTGGCCTGAGTCAAGAAGCTCAAGTTTGGGAAGTGAAAAAATAGTCCTCAGGCTTTTCCTTCCATCTGCAGCAACTGTGTCTCCGGGAACTGAGGGGCCTGTAAGTTGTATGGGAAAATAAAGTGTTGTGTGGAATGGTGGAACACAACATGTAGTAACTTGCTGTTGTACAGATTAAAAGACTGGGTACTGGTATTGTACCTTCAGATTGATGACTTCCTGTTGAGGGTGTTTTCTTTCTGGGATTTTACAATGACTTCTAGTGTTGATGTCAAAGACATCTATTATCATTAACAGAGTGAGTATGGTGTGGCTGGACTTGGAATCCCTCAAGTCCTTGGTTTTAGTCCCCGTTAGCTCGGTACCTTATTTGCAAAATGGGAATAACAGTATTTGTGATACCCACCTCATAAGAGTTATTGTGAGGAAAGTACTTTATAAATAAACATATTATAGAAATGTTGTGCTGTTAATGTCATTAGGATGGGAGCTCGGTGGGCAAGAAAGAATCAAGTTTGTGATTCTGTAAAGGCATGAGCATCTCAACAGGACTGAGAAATGTCGCTGCCCAGCCCCCTAACTACAAAATTAGAGGGAAAACCAAAGCTGACTAGTAATGAAATGTGTGTCTACCATATGTAAAGGAGTAGTGCTAGTTCCCTTACTAATACTGTTCATCTCTGAGCATAAGAACTACTAACTCTTAAATTTAACTCATATTTGTAGTCTTTCATAATTTTGAAATTGCCTTATTAGTGTGTTGTGGTATATGAGAGAATCAGTGTTATTTGCTAGTAAGAGATTTAACCTTCATACATAGAATGTGAGATTTGGCAAGAGTCATAAATTCCTTCAGACCCATTAAGTAGCAATGGCTGACTTTTATTTGTAGAATGTGAGTAAAATTTTGTTGGGTCTTTTATTTTGTGTGTGTGTGCATGCACGCACGCAGTGGATCTGTAGTTTTTTGAGAACTTTGGGGATGTGGAACCTCCCTTTACCAGAGCATATCAACACCCTCATTGCAATATACAGCCTTACAGAGCTGCCTAGGGGCACTGAGAGTCGCCTGGACAAATTCCAAGGCTGGCTTTCATTCCATTAGGCCACACTGATTAATGTGCTTTAAGGTTTGTAAAGCACTGCATATAAGTTGCTGAATTTGATCCTCACACAGTTCAGTAAACATGAAGGGTCTACTATATGCTAGTCATTGTGTTAAGCCCTGGGCATACAAATGAAAACAAAGACAGTCCCTGCTCTCAAGGAGCTCACAATCTAATAAGGGGGAAGGGGCAGCTTGGGGACTTGAGAAGGTGTTGAGTATCAAAAACTGAGTCAGTCAGTCAGCATAGCATGGTGGTGACACTTCAGGTGATCAGCTTATCCTGAGTGAGGCATGCTGTTCCCTTGGAGTCGAAACCAAGCAGGGCTGCCAATAGAAAACGGAGAGTTACTACTGCCATCCTCAGGTGGGTACCACATGCCCCATTTACAGTGAGGAAACAAACTCAGGTGAAATGCCTTGGTCATGGTCCTACAGGGGTAGTAGAAAAACATGACTTACCCTAGGGCTTCCAAACTCTCAAGGGCAGCTTCTTCCCCTATCCTGGGCTGCCTCTTCTCTTTGATTACTTGAAGAGGCCTGCCAGTTAGGGCTTTCAAAAACTCATTACCCAAGTCAGCCATCATAGCTTTCACTTTCTTCCAGGTTCACAAGTGTAGGGTTTGAAAAATAGTGGATTGTATCAATTACTAGGGAGGCTTTCTCCCATAAATGGACGAGCTCAAAGAATTTTTAAAAGTGTGAGCTGGTTTCTATAGCATCTTTAGAGAAAAGGTTATAGGATCATAAATTTAAAGCTGGGAGGTTGTTTAGGCCAACTCCTTTATACAGATAAAGAAACAGGTGCAGAGAGAAATTACCATACAGGTTAGAAGGGAGATTCAGATCCATGTTTTCCTGACGTCAAGCGCAGTACCTTAGTCTCTACACTATCAGAAAGTGCTCAAAGTGGGGAAAGAGAAGATACTTGGGTTCTGAGGGTAAAAGCCAGCCCCAAGCCAAATCCACTAATTGTTCTCACTACTCCAGCCTCCCCTACTTTGGGATTCTGGTGGACCCTGAGGAAAGAGGTGGGGTTTGTGATGGAGAGGGAAATCTCAGAGGGAGGAAAACTTTTTCCTAGGCCAGGTAAATATGTTTCAAATCCCAGTTAGAATGATAATAGAATGTACTAAAACCCCCTTCCCCCTTTTATCCCGGCCAAATGAGGCAAGTCTTAACGTTAGTTCTCTCCAGCATGTAGCAGCCATGTTTTGGGGGCCCCACAATCTATCCTTTGGCTGTTTGCTTGGGTAGGTAAGAAAGGTCTTCCCAAATAGTATTAGTTGTCTAATAATGGATTCCTTGAGTACCTAACATAAGTGAAAGTCCCTGGGATAAGTAGTCAGGTACAAACATGGACCAGCTCTGCCTCAAAATCTTTTCCTGGGGAGTGGGGGGAATACAGGGAGAATGGGTTAAATATGCACACATACATTTGGAGCTTACCCTGGTGTACATGGTATGAGATATTTGTCTAACCTAGGGGTCTTTTTTGTTTCCTGGACCCTTTAAACAGTCTGGTGAGGCCTACAGACCCCTTCTCAGAATAATGATTTTAGAGGTATAAAATATATGATATAACAAAGGTTAAAATAGTTGTTAAACATTTTTTAAAGTTCATGAAGACTAGGTTAAGAATCTCTGATCTAAGCCTAATTTTTGCCAGATTTTCCAGTTTTCTCAGCATTTTTTTTTGTCAGTGCTTATCCAGTAGTTGAGATCTTTGGGTTTATCAAACACTGTGCAATTATGTTTTTTTCTGTACGTTGAACCAACCCTGCATTCCTGACATAAATCCCCTTTGGTTATAGTGTATAATCTTTTTAATATTATGTAGCCTCTTAGCTAATATTTAATATTTTTAATAATCATGAGAGATATTTGCTATAGGTTTTTCTTTTGTTCAGTTTAGGTTTTAAAGACTATATTTGTATCAAAGGATTGATACAAACTGTTTTGCAAACTGTTTGGCTGATGGAATTTACTTGTAAATACATCTGGTCCTGTTTTTTTTTTTCTGGGAGTTTATTTTTTGTTCAATTTCAGTTTCTCTGTTTAGCCCACACATATCTAACTATAATACAAAACCAAATACAGATATAAGTTAGGAGAAGCAGTGTGACATAGAGGATAGAGAGCTGGTCAGGGAGTCAAAGAAGATCTGATCACAAGTCCCGCCTCTGACATAGGGGCTGCGTGACCTTAAACTCTTACTGCTCTAAGCAGCTCTCTAGCTGTATGTTGTAGATTAAGGTGCTGACCTGCATTGGTAGAGGGAGTTTCCCAAAAAAGGGAAACTATGAAGTCAAAGGTCCAGTCCTTATACTGAAGAGTCATAGAGAAGTTACAAAATACTAGAATTTTTAGCTTCTGGCGGAGGCTTTGGGGGAAGAGATGGGGTTGGAAAGGTGAAATTTGTAGGGATCAGATGATAGTGGGCCTAAAGTGCTTGACCAAAGAGTTCATTCATACTTCATTCTTTAATAACAATAATGGCTATTTCTGAAGTTTAAAAAAATACTGTTTTAAAACTTGGTATTATGAGTACTATTTCTCAAATAAGAATCTGAGGTTCAGGAGGGGTAAAGCGACCTACAAGGGTAACACTTTGAGTTCAGTATCAGGGAATTTGAGCTCAGGACCTTGGACTCCAGGACTGACAGTCATGGCTCTTTCCATCGCACCTTAATGTCCACTTCAGGACTTGGAAACACACCAAAGGTCTCTGATCATAAGAGTGACGAGATCAGAGATGTGTCTTAGAAAGGAACTCCTGGGTGGAGAACGGATGGATTCTGAGGAGAGTGCTCTTGGAGTCGGGGGTCCGAGTAGGGGAAGATGTGTAAGACCTGGGAATAATGGCCTTATTTCCCCTTTTTAGGAACTGAAGGGTGACCGGTGGTCTTCTGTCAAAAGGAGTGGGCCTGGACGAGCATTACTTCCTTCAGGCATAAAATACCTACTCCTTAGCTGGGAATAGTAAGGTAGTATAGGGAAGAAAGGTTCCGCTATTAAAGCTTGAGCCTGGACCTGCCTCTAGCTATTCCACATGGTTTTGAACAAGCCCTCAGGAAGACTACAAATCCCATGAGGCCATGCTAGGGAGGGGGCGGGACTTCACTGTTTCTCCTGGTGACGCATTATGGGATCTGGTAAGCAGCAGGTCCCTCTGGAACATTGCTCTTCAGCCTTCTTCCGGGTACCCCGCAGTGGCGGAAGTCCGTGAAGCCTCTCCGAAGGAGCCTTGCCGCCCTTACATGACGTCATTTCCGGAAAGCTCGGCAGATCGTTACCGCCTGCGGCGGCTCCTCCACCTCCACAGCGCAGCACGCCTGGCTCCCGCTTCCCCTTCTCGGTGTAACAGCGGCAGCCCATCGCCTCTACCGCAGCGGCTGGAAGGCGGGGTGGGGAGAAGCTGAGAGTCCCCTTGACCCCGGGACAGAGCAGAACCGACGGGGCGGGAGGAGGCAAGGCTGGGTAGGAGGGAAAGAGCGGAGGGGGCAGGGGCACATGGTGGGGGGATGGGTTGAGGAAAAGGGATAGGAGAGGCGGAACGAGGGTCCTAGAAGAGGAGGGCCGGGAATGTAGAAGTGCAAGTGCTGGGGGGACGGAAGGAAGGTCATTACATTGTCACTGCTCGGTGTGGGCAGCCTCCTCGCTCAGGGGAACGCCTGACACGATTGGTGCCTAATAAATGCTTGCGGACTGACTGGTGCTCACTTACTACAGTAGTTGGTTACCTAGTTCCCTTTCCCTTCCGAGTGCTGCCAGCTGCTGCACAACTTTTGGAAGTGGTTAAGGAGATGCTCCAGATCCCCAGCCTCACCAAGGTCAGCGAAAATGAAGGATTGAGAAAAAGGTAAAGCTTGAAACTTATTTTCCCATGTCTCTTACCAGCCCCCCATTAAAGGGGCTGACTTGTATCCTCACTTGTCTCTACAATGACCAGCCAAGAAGACTTAAGTGAGGGGCAAACCCCCACTAACGTTGGCACTGTGAGCCACACTCTGTAATACGCTAACAGCTGCCATCACAAAGGATGAGGAGGAAGGGAAGAGGCGTTTATTAAGCACCTGATTATGGGCAGACACACGCTAAGCCCTTCACAGACATCTCATGCAACCCTGTGAGGTGGGCGTTCTTACTACCCCCATTTTGTAGAGGCTGAAACAGACAAGAGGCTAAGGTCACATAGTTTCTGAGTGTCTGAACTCCAGCCTTCCTGCCTCCAGGCCTGGGGCTTTTTCTCCACTGCCACTGAGCTGCCTAGGCAGTATCTGCAAATAGTGTAGTGCTTTTTGGCCCTTACCAAGGCTGTAAATAAATCACAACCAAGTGAGATAGTTCAGTTTGACTGGTATGTCACTGTCATCCTAAGACATCCCACTTGGCTCACTGCCCTGTCACCACGGTAACAGGTGAATCAGTTCAGTCCAGCTTATTAACTGGGCTCTGTGAGTATGCAGTCAAAACCCTGCAGGTTTCCTGGCACTGCAATAGCATAGGAAGTAGGATAGGAGGGGACAGTGTACTTACCACCTATAGGACTCACATTCCCTCCCTTCAACTGTCTCTTCCCCTCTGGTTCCAAATTCTAGCACAGCCACTTGACACACTGTTTACACTGCCTCTCCTGGGATCCTATGTCAAAGTGAGGGGGACACACCTAGGCAACACCAGGCATTGAGGTTTCTGAAGGAACCAACTCTGTATCTAGGGAAGATACAGAGGTGTCATAGTTGTAATCTAGGGTGTACTGGTAAGAAGAGAGTAGAAAAAGAAGTTAGAAACTTGAAAAGTATGAAGGCTAGGAAAAAGGGAAATAGTGGGAGGACTGAAGACACCACATCACTTGAAAAGGGACAGACAGGGACGGTGTGAAAACCAGTTAGCATTGTCTCCAGAAGCCGCACTTGAAGTTTGACAGCCAATGATGGCCCCGTTCGTTCCTCATGTAAGGAGGCACCTGCTGCCAATCTCTTTGGAGGTGAGTGGTGGGGAAAGTATTGGAGAGAAAGCCAATTTTTAAAAGAGCACTGAAGTGGGACATGGATTCACTGGGGTCAGGATCATTCCTACATGGCATTTTAGATGTCCTTTTCTGAGTTTGCCTATAAATCTTAATGGGAGCAATTTTCTCCCACCAGATTGGTGTTTGTGAACAAGGCAGATGCCGTCCAGGACAATGAGATGGTAGAGCTTGTAGAGCTAGAAATACGGGAGCTGCCCACTGAGTTTGGTTGTGATGGGGAGTTGACTTCTGTCATTGTCGATTCTGCCCTATAGCCCTTGAGCTAAGGGGGAGTAGAAGGCCACAGGGCAGGGGATGATTCTTCTTGGAGTTCTTTGTTTCTTCTAATTCATGGAATGAATCTGTTGGGAAGCACTTTTCTGAGGGAAGTCAGCGAGAACAACTTCCCTACTTGGTCTGTACTCCCAGTGACACTATGACCCCTGAGCTGGATGACCCACTGTCCCAAGACCTTGGGAAGAGGTGGCTGGGAACTACAGGCTCTGTACCACATTCCCTGCTGCTGGTGACCTTTCACCTCTTCCCACCTCTCCCATTTTAAATTAATTCAATTCATGGGTTATGGCACAGTGGTTACGGAGTTCTGGAGAGGAACTGTGAAAAGGGGAGCTGAATAGAAATTTCTGGGCCACAGGATTATGTGCTATGTGATCACAGGTAAAGCAACACTTAAAACTCTACTTCCTACATTCTCTGTTCGCATCAAATTGAGGCCTTCCTCCACCTCCCCCACCCCCCTTTTGCAAACAGAGGTAATTACACTTTGCTCTCTCCAGAAGACATGCAAGTAAGTAATGGGGCAGAGTGATTTTAACCGTATTCCTCACTTTTCTGATTTACATCTCTTCAAGGGAGAGACATGACAGTTATGTTCTCTCACATGGGAGAAAACCTATCTGTTGGGTATACTTCTTTAATGAATGGTGAATTTCCCCTTTAGTTTTCCCATCTTTAGCACTTACTAGCATATAGTAGGCACTTAAATGCTATAATAGGGTAATAGGTAAATTCTCCCTCTGCCAACCCTTACCACCCACTAGCCCCATAATGTGTTGTGGTTGGGAAACTTTTGTCCCAAGTTAACAGTAGGAAGGGCAGAATTTCAAGTTCTAACTTCCATTTTCTGTCGAGGAGATGGCCATTTCTGGAGATGCCCTTCATCTTGAAACAACTGAGGATCTTCAAGAATTGTGTTTTACAACTACCAGCACTAACGTATCAGATATGACTGAAGAAGGCAGGGACAATAAGTAATTGTGGTATGCTGGGATTCTTCATCACTGGTTTTAAACACAAACAACTCAAGTTTAAGAAATGGGAAATAGTCCTTAAGCCTTTCCTGCCATCCCTAGTAGGATAGACTGGGAGGCAGATGGGATGGATATATTTAACTTATAGTGGTAAAGTGGCCATTTTATTTATGGCTACTTAAGATTGTTATTCAACCAGCCACTTATTTACTCCTTTGTAATTCTCATCTATGGGTTTCTCTTAAATTTATCCAATATCCTGAAGGCCTTTCTTTCCTGACTCTTGGGGTTACCTGAAATTTTGATAATTCTAAAATCATTGTATTTTCTTAGGCAAATCAACTAGACTAGAAAGCCTGACTCATCACCTAAAGATCGTGCTGACCCCATCCATATGCAAGGTGTAAATTTTAGGTTTCTACTGAACAACAAAAAAAGAATTTATGCCAATAGGACACTCATGATCCTCCAGCACATGTGTATTCTGTCTTGAAGTTGATCATGGAATCACAAGCTAGGCTTTTAAAACTACTACAAGTATGAACAAGGAAGGGAATGAGTACACCACTTGGGGCATATAAAAGAACATGTCTAGAACTACCTAAATCCTATTTTGTTTTATTAAGAATGGCTGGGGGGGAGAAGAGGGGAGAAGAGAAGATTTGAAGAGTTACAGGATTACCAGACCTCTAAAAATTTTATCTTGACTAAAAGTCTTGGGGAGATGTGTTCTCAGGAACTCTGTGGCAAGTCTTTGTGAGAAAAAGAGTTTCCAATTTTTGAAACTGCATATGATGCCTATCTTGGGACACCATTTTCAGAAAGATGACTCTCAGTAATTACATTGGCATGGGCTAACTCCTGTACAAGTGCAATCTAAGAAAAACATTCAGATGTCTGTTCTTCTCCCTTGTTCCCCATTCTCTAACACCTTGCAAGTCTGACTTTTATTATCTTCTGTCAAATGAACTGTCCATTCTTTTTGACCTCTCTAGCACTCCCGTTTCCTTCCAGTCTCT
Organism: Bettongia penicillata ogilbyi; assembly: GCA_023548195.1. NCBI lineage: Eukaryota > Metazoa > Chordata > Mammalia > Diprotodontia > Potoroidae > Bettongia > Bettongia penicillata. Next base: position 6,699,203 of record JAJHZJ010000612.1, read on the forward strand.
CCGCACCTAGTTTTTCTGGCTTCGCTCTCCCATTTTCCTGTTTGTTCACTCCACCTCTTTGTGTGATCACCATCCGTGTCATTTAACCTAATTGTGGGTATACCCCCCACAACACCGTCCTGGCCCTTTGTCTGCTCCAGCTCCAGTCCGTTTAAGTATCTATAAAGAATAACTCCTAGATCTGGACACTCAATCTCCGTTACACTAGTCCATACTTCCCTATTTCTGTGAAGACCATGAACCTTTTAGTCACCCACATTTACAACTCACCACCATCCTTGTTAATCGATTCAACTCCTATCTAATCACTCCCTCCTCATCACTTACCAGGACTTTTAGAAGTTTAAGCTACCAGTGGTATTTTAAAAGCATAAGTCAATCATGTCACCCCTGAGGTCAAACTCCGGTCACATTGACCTTCCTGCAGTTCCTCACTCATGACACTCATCTCTGGATTTTACACAAGCTTGTCCCTTATCCCTGCAATGCACGTCATATCCTTACCTCTGCTCCTCAGAATTTCTAGTTTACACTCACAGCTTGGTTCAGGTATCACCTTCTACAGGAGACCTTTACTACTCCTCTCCCTTCAAGCGCTTTGTATTTATTTTGTATATATTTATATGCAATAGGTGTGTCCTATAAGCGCGCGAGGGTAAGAACTGTTGGATTTCTTGTCTTTGTATTCCTAGTGCCTACCACAGAGTGGGCACTTAAATGACTATATGATTGAAAAGATACTCAATTTTTAATGGCAAAAAGGTCATATTTTTGGACAAAGTAGTACTAAAATTTTCTGATCCAGTTTCCTCATCTTAAAAATGAGGGGACTGAATTTGGAATAATGCTAGGATGGTCACAACCCTTCACCCCAAAGAGCCAACTACTAAGACATATGGTGTATCAAGGTGGAAATTAAGTAAATTAAGTTGTAACATATGAACGTAACAAAGTATTACTGTAACGTGAGAAATAAATTCAGGAAATATAAGATAGAAACAGATGCAGTAAAGCAAGCAGAACCAGAAAAATGACACACACAATGGCTAAAATATAAAGAGCAAAACTCAAACTAAACACTAGTGGTTGAGATCCACAAGTATGGAATATCACATATACAGTTGGACATGGTAAATAGATTTGTGATTTAGCTGTACTACTTTTCAAAATGTTACAAAAGATGGCTTCTTGAGTAGGGTACTTTCAGAGATGATTTTTTTAAAATGAGGAATTGATGTTTTGAATAAACAAATTTACAGGTGACATAAAAATTGAAGGGAGAGCTAGAATACTGAATGACAAAAGTGGAACCCAGGTTAATAGGCTAGAATGGAACGAATCAAATTAAATTAATTTCAAGTCTTACAACTGGATTTAAAAAAAAACACCCCACTAGGAGGTTGGAGGGAGGCACTGCTACACAACGTTTTAGGAAGGTCCAGACCTGTGATTTTTTTTTTTTTTAATAAATTCTAGGTGAGGAAACTTCCTCTTATCAGAGCAGACTAGTACCTTCTCTGTAACTCAGATGTTTTACAAGACAACTGCCTAAAGCAAAGTTGTCCAACTATCACAGTATCAGCCCAAACTCCTGAGTGCCAGAACCAGATGAAACTTGTGGTTTTCTAAGTCATTACGTTTCTACTGGAGTTTGTGATTTACTTGTCTAGTCAGAAACAGTTCTTGAACTCCAAACTTTTTCTGGCTTTGAGGTTGGCCTTCTGACCACTTACTTCATGCAGCTTCTAGTTTGATGAAGGCAGTTAAAACGTAAGCACCTTGAGGGCAGGACTATTTCCTCTAATTTCACTGTCTCTTTCTCCACAGCACAAAACACATGCTCTAATAAATATGGTTTCCCAGTTGCTAGCTCTACTGCCCGCTAAGGTTTCCAGAGTCCTTTTCCTTACAAAGACCAACCAGACGGAGTATAATTATTCCCATTTTACAAATAAGGAAATGGAGAATAAGGAAATGGAGAACAGAAAAGCCAAGTGATTTATCTGAGATAACAGGAGCAATCAATATTAAGTGCCTACGATGGCACAGGTGTTGGGAATTAAGACAATTTAAAGTCTGCTCTCACAGAACTCATATTCTCTATCTGGTAAGGATCAGACTTAATAAAAAGCAAGATGAATAATGGGGGGGAAAGAGATGGTAATGTAAATGATTTGATCCTAAACTACTTTTCACAAACAATTGACCAGAAAAGGGAAATAACCATCAGAAATAATATTGACACCAATTATACTGCAAAGGTTTAATCAATGTAAATTACCAAAAGAGTCCAGAAAATTCCTTAATCATCAAACATTTTACTTTGCCAAGAAATCATCCAAAGGCAAAACTGTTAAGAATAATGATGGATGATTATGAACACTATTTTCTCTCAAAGCTGAGAGAGGAGAAACCTATTTAAAGAAAGCTTTGCAAGAGATCCAAGTAAGCCGAGTCATCCCAAGAGTATTTAAGGATGAAAACGGAATGAGAACAGCAACCAGAAGAAAAATGAAAAAAGATTGGAAAATATTTTAACAAATTTTTCCCCATCAAGGACACTGGAATCACCAATATTTGGACCCTGACATCACAGTCCCAAGATGAACACTGTTCACAGAATGAAAAAAGCCTTTATTAACATGTTCAAACTGTACAGAGAAGGGAGAAATAGCCCTACTGAAGAACCAAAGCTGCGGAAACAGCCAGAACGAGCCCACGCTACAAGGACATGACTGTAAGGGTGTGGAGGGTTATATGCAAGGCGTCTGATGGAGAGGAGCTATCAAAGAGAGGGAAAACCTCAGAACCTACTAATACAACCCCCCACAACACCATCAAACGAGCGATCAAGATTATTCTCTCACCTCTACAAAACGAGAATGCATAGGCAATGAGCACTTTTAAAATTCATTTCACAACTGAAAGATGTAGAGAATCTAAGATCCCACTGCATTTTGTTGGCTAAAAACTAAAATACTTTCTCTGCCAATACATACATCAAAATTATTTAAAATTCCTTAATGATGAGGGTTACTGCTGCTTTTACTTTACATTTTAAGTTATAACAATCTTTTTGCACTATCCTCTGATTATAAATGTTAGGCAAAGGACAAAATGGGGAGATTATATATATATATATATATATATATATATACACACACACACGTATATATATATATGTACACTTGTCAAATATATCCTCCTTTAGAGTCCAAATTGAAGAGAGATTTGATGCAGATAGTTAGGTCAGCCAAATACTTTTCTTTAACATTATATTGGTTACATCAGGTTCTGGAAAACTGAGGAGCCTCTAGAAGAAATGTATTACCACCCAAGGATATGGTTTTGCAGAAATCTTACCTAGGTTATGAATGGTATGCACCTGACTCAACAACCTAGCACTTGTGCATGGACTCATACAGATGGACAGACAAATTGGGCCTAGAACTGAATTAGGGAGACAACAGCACATGAATTACCTGCTGAAAACTGCCCCAAATGAGCACCAAATCTAATTACAGAAACAAAGACCAATCTTTTTGAATACCAACACGTTGCTAAGTGTTGCAATTTGGCAGTAAAAGGCTGAACAAAAATGAACGTCACAAAGATGACGGTCAGTGTGAGCAAACTGTTACATTATGAATAAGGAACTTCAAAAAAGAACAGGCATTCAAGATGTCATCATATAAATAAGAAGAAGAGATGGGTACATACTAAAGAATACTCCACTGGTATCTTGAGCTGGTCAAGAGAAAGCAAGAAAGACTTCCAAGGACACTGCATTACGTACCTTGTGTTAAACTTATGGGAGGGCATGGACAAGACAAACATCAGGCAGATGGGCTACAATCTGGATCACTGGAGGGAACTTCCAAATTGATGAGCTAACAGATCACGGAGTAAGACAGAAACTTCTAACTTGAGCAGTCCAATGATGCACGGAGGAAGGAGGGAAGAGGGCTGCCTTACTATACACTGAGGTGCCATTATTTAAAATGCGCCCAGAGAGGAAACATGATTGATAAACTCTTGTCAAGGATGTTTTAAAACAAATTCCCCATGGATGTAGAAAGACAAGAAAACAACCATTAAATCACAACCTTTGTGTTTTTTTGGGAGGCTGGTCTCCCTATCTCACCCAGAAGTGCAATGGCCATTCATGGGGTCCAATCCCACTGCTGAGTGACATGGAAGCCTGGACCTGGCTCCACTTCTGCGATTTGCCCCTTTTTAGGCAGACTGGTCACACACAGCCCCACCACCCCGCTCATTCTGGGAGGCTCACCATATTGGTGAGGAACTTAGTTTGGATGCCTGATCAGCTTAAGCCCTACTACAGCTGAGAGTTCTCAAGCTCAAATGATCCATCAGGCTCAGCCTCCCTAATAGCAGTTACTACAGATGAGTGCCATGATACCAGGCAAGATTTTCCAAATTCCTGGAGTAGCACTCTGGAATATTATCAAGAGAATGAGAGTGGGATTACACAGCCACCTGCTTTCATTTTCTGAAATAGCAATCACGCAAACACAAAATGCAATATCCACAACCAGATTCTCTCCTCAATAGAGCAAAAGCCTGTGTCTAGCTGTTTTTATCCTCATGCCAAAGAAATGCCATGAAATACCTGACACATCTTCATAGCAATTAGTGTTTACTCTTTTTAAAACTACACTCACTCCTCTTTTACCCATGACTCCTTCCCAGCTCTTTCAAAACCTTACTCCCCATACTCTACAAATCATGACAGCAATTCACTTTTCAAAATATTTCACATACCATCTTATTTGATCCACAAACCAATTACTACCGATTAATGATGGAACTGAGTAATAAAGCCTGCCCAGGCCTCTTTAATCTTAGGCTCCATTAGAGATTTAGGGCATAAATGAGAAATTGAACAATTTCAAACTGGTGACCTACACCCTCGCAATCTAGTCATACAGCATCAGAACAAATGGTCACCTTCACCAAGAGCCACAAGATAAAGGTTTCGGTACTCTAGCTAGCAACCCAACAAAAAAAGGAAAGTTCTTTCATTTGGAATGCAGCTTCATAAGATTGTGAATTACAAACTGAAGGAGATCCTTATGCTTACCTAGTTTGACACCCTCCCCCAAAAAAAACATTTTAAGGATGAGGAAACTGGAGGCCAGAAAGGTTAAATGACTGCAAAAGGTCACACAGGTGAATAGTGACAGAAATTGAGTCCATGCTCTAGTGCTCACTCCACTATACCACTCTGCTTCTATGTCTGAGAGAGAGAAAGATATGCATACACACAGGAGGATCAGACCAAGGAGAAAGCAGACCAAGTTTATCAGTGACAGCACATTTGCCCCTTCCCCTCAACTTAAGGACTCTAGCCCCCAATCTCTTACCTCTGTATTTCCTTGATGCCCTGGTCTTATGACAGACTAGGGTTGCATCTTTGTCCTTTTCCCCAGAGAGGGAATTCCAGGCATGTTGAGTTAGTTTAAAATTTTATTTTTTTTTCTGTTTTTTTTTTTTTAAATATTTTTATGTAATAAAAAGTAAAAGTCCTTGTCAACCATCCTTGTGGGGCATCTGTCTATGTGACTGTCTCAGGTTAATGGGAAAGAAGGGTAGGGGAGCCCAAGTCTGAGGTTATAAATAATAGAAAATAAAAGATCTTCCGTCTCCAGCGGGGATGGGAAGGAATGAAGGGGAGGGGTAGGAGGAAGGATGGGTCAAGCAGGAACCCTCCACTCCTTCTGGACCCTGGCCCTGCCTTGAGGTCCCTCCCCCCATCCCACCCCCTGCCCCATTCAAGGTGCTTGGTAGGAGTTCCCTACTACCCCTGTGGGGGTGGGTTGGGGAGGGGAGTGGAGGGTTAGAGAACTGGTCCGAGCTGCTGGGGGAAGAGACATAGGTCACTCCTCCCTCCACTCAAGGAAGTCTCTCAAGTGACGGCCAGGACCATCTTCAGTTCCCCGAGGGGTGGAAGGGGAGCTGCTGGGAGGGATGAGATTGAACTGGTTGAAGGGGAAAGAGAAGAGATCAGGAACATTAGAACCTAGCCATCTATCCCTTATAGTCCAGTGCTGTCCAACTTTTTTAGAGGAGGAGGTCACATTTATGTAAAAATAACAACCACGAAGTCCAATGTTAACTAGCCCTTTCAAAGTACATGCCTGTTTCTCAAGTTAGTTTTCATTTCTCACAGGCTCTCAGTCCCACTTTATCAGCCTCATTCCTGACTTAACCCTTCCTAACTGGCAGGCTACCACAGTTAACCACAACTTAATAAGCCACGAGTCAGGCTATTAGGTGACAAGCTCAAAAACTAATCAAATTCAGGCAGCAGCTATGGCCCACAAACAACATTAAAACCTTTTGCAGACCAGATGCAGCACACAGGCAGCATCTATCAGGCGGCTCCTTCTGACTCCCAGTCTCACAGTTCTTCCTTGCCACCAGCCTAGAACCTTCCATGCTCAATTCCTTCAACTGGATTTCATGAATCCTTTCATCTACCTCCCCTCTTGTGTATTTATTCCTCCCTTCCCGGAAAGGCAGGTAAACATGGCCTATCTGCTCACCTTGGTGGTGTCCGATGTAGGTGTAGGGTGAAGGTGTGGAAGCAGAAAGAGCAGGCACACCACTCTGGGGCACACCCCCCTGAGGTGGACCCCCATGGCTCTGGGGTGGGTGCAGCAGCATCACCTGGGGTGGGTGGGGAGCCCCAGGATGAGGGGGTGGGGCTGCTGTGATTCCAGTCTGGACATGGGCCTTCAGAAAAGAAGCAGATGTGAAGACTTAACAAGTCACACAGAAAAACTACCTCAGATAACCACCACAAAATCACTGTCAGAGCAGAAAGATTCCTATGGGTTTGTTTTTCCACTCCAAAACAGAAGAGAAAAGTTATTAATGAAGGCTATTCAGAGAAGACAGATTTGGAAAAGAAATTTGACTTGGGAATGACTATCCTGGCCTAAATGATGTGGGTCATACTGAAAATCACAACAAGGAAGGAGTTAGTGGGATGTTAAACAAGGCTAAGAAAACTACTCTCTGGTAGCCAAAATAATTTAAGTCCTATTGTGTACATGTGCTAGAGAGAGTCTATAAAGTGTTATTTTGGTAGTTACCTGGGTGACATGGGCCATATTGGTGAAGCCGTGGGGTAGCTGCTGGTGGGCATGGATGGCATAGACTGCAGCTGGCTGAGGGAAGCTGCTCTGAGGGGACTGAGCGGAGGGTCCCGGTGGCAGAGATGGTGGTGTGCCTGTTAAGGCACCTGGATGGTACAAGTTCTGTTGTGGCTGCCCACTACCCAAGTGCGGCGGCTGCCCTGCCTGATGCTATCAGGAGAAGAAGGAAGTTAAGTTCCAAAACCAGGCAAGCAGCAAACTTCCTTCACACCTAGCTCTACTTTGTGCCATGTCAAATCCTAAACCCACCCTGATGGTAGAGCCATTCTCCATCCCTCTTTCTTCCCAGTTCTACCCCCATCACTTTTTTAACCTAAGTATTTCTGCCTCAACTCTTATTCCTCTCTCATGTCAGGCACCTGGACAGGGCTGGGGGCCGCATGCTGGGACTGCGGCTGGCTCCCAGTAGGGGTGGTGGCTGGCTGCGGCTGGTGGGCATGGAGCTGCGTGGCATGGTGTGGATAGGACTGGTGAACAGTGGCTGCAGCAGGAAAGAGGGAGAGAGAATCAGCAAAAGAATGCATGAAGGGCAGGGAGCTTATTTCAGGACAAAGAATCTAAAAATTTAAAGGACTTACCATAAAGGGCTTGGGGAGTGGGCTGCTCTGCTGGAGGGTACTGAGGAGTAGAAGATGAGACGATGGCCTGGGGGTGGCTGCCTGACGTCAGCATCCTTGGATTACTCTGAAGCATTGGGGCAAAGACAGGCTAGAGGACAGGGAAAAAAGGGAGTCTAATGAAAGGCTCATGCCTCCTTTTTGATACTTTCTATATCCCTGACACATGCCAGTTTGCACCCCAATCCTAAAAAGCAAAGAGTAGAGTAGAACAACACCCAAAGGTATTCTCACTTACCTGTGAGGGATAATGGGCCATGGGCTGCATCATAGTAGGCTGGCCTGGGAACTGCTGGGGATTGTAGGAGATATAGGAAGAGTATGGTGTGGCTGCCACCAAAGGGGGCCCTGCAGCTGCTGCCGCCTGCATAATAGGGGGTGCTGAGGCTGGTTGGTGCTGGTCTGAGCGTTGTGGGGGCAAGGAACCTGTAAATGAGAAGGGAAACAGCTTAAGCTCAGTTAATAGGGAAACAAAATGAAAGTTGAAGATGGGTGGAGTATTTCTAATTTACCATCAAATAATGACCCAACATCCCTCAATCCCATAAGAACAATTCATATGCTACTGCATGGTTCAGATCTCTTTTCTTCACTTTACCTTTAGCTCCCCGGTACTTGCCCTGCTGACCAGGCACAGAGTTAGATACAGGGTATGGGTACATCTGAGGAGCCTGTAGAGATCAAAAGGACCAGGATTGTGATTCCCTCTTAAATCACCTAATCTACAATTGTTCAGGTGCTTTCCTCTCAGGTATTAGTGACAAATTCTGAGTGTCACATACAATGTTAGCTCTCCTCCCCAATCCCCTTTTCATTTCTCACCTGCACGGCCGGTCCCATATGGATCTGAGGTATATAGGAGATGTATTGGGGGCTATACATCCCACTCTGGCCTGCTGTCAGCACTGGGATTGAAGGAGTTGAATGAGTCCGGGGACCTGGGGAAGTTGGGGTGCTGGTCGACTTGTTCTATAACAAACAAAAGGGTAGGGAGTTAAGGGAAGATAACACCACTTTCCTAACAGCACTAAGTATACAGCAAGCAAATATTTTCTGACCTGAAGAATGAGACACCTTAGCCTCTCAGGCCTACCAACCTACCTTTTATAACTACACTCTTTTTGTCCTATCCCTACATATATTCAAGTATTCTTAAAATATTCTGCCTCTGTTTCCCCTAGATATTTCCCCTTTCTCCCTTCATAACACTGCCTAACTTCCAGATAAAGAATAAATGTTAAGAACTGATGTTGACTCAGACTGTCCCCCTCGCCTATCAGAGAATTCTTTATCCCTGTCCTCTCTCAGCTCTTGAAAATCTCTTCTTTCTTCTGCCCCCATCTTACCACAGACAACAGAGGCTTTGAAGGGTTGAACTCCTTGGCATTGGGGTTCAGAGTTGACTTCTTCACTTGACTATGAGAAACACAAGGTTAATAATAGTAAGTCTCTTACTGGCTTAATATCGCCATCTTCCTACATTCTTCCTTCCTTTTCTCCGCCCCCCTCCCCCCCAGCATGATATGCTAGGTCCCCACCCCACTTACTCAGCGACAGGGCCCTCTTCCTTGTCATCCCCCTTGCTGATGCCTCCAGGAGGACTACCCATTTGGTTCTGTCGAGGTGTTTGGGACTGCTCTGGTCCCTCAGCCCCTCCTGTTGAGGTGAGGGACAACTTTTCCTCCTTATCAGGTGGAGATTCTGTTTTGGAGGAGCCAGAGGACACCAGGGGCTCTGGAGCCAGAAGACCCTCCACCTCCTTTTCCTTTCCTTTGGCTTCCACCCCACCCTCCTTGGGTCCCCGGGGTGAGAAAGGGTCCAGGTTGGTCTCAGGAGAGCTGCTGGACTGGAGCTGAAGATAAAAAAAACACATATTAAAGGACTTTGTATTCGCTGCTCCACCCCAGCTCCTGTCTCTAAATTCTCCTCAAAATTATCTATCTTACCCCCTCCAAACTTTTTTGTCCTATTTATGTCTTTCCATATTCCTCACTTGTAGTTTCATCCTCCAAAATTTCTTTGCTCCATCCACATTGTACAACTCATTCCCCTAATTCTCCCAATCCTCACCTTAAACTGAGCCCCAAACTTCTTCAGTTCTTCCAACTGATAACGTTTTTGTTCATTCTGAAGTCCAGGAGCTATGGGTGGACAATGGAAAAGGGAATAAGGTATTCTAGGTAAGTACATCTCCCTTCCTAGAACAGTTAAATACAGCCGTTAGTGCAGAAAATGGGGGAGGGGGCAAGGAGAGAACACAACAGAAGGAATATTAAGGGAATGTCATAAGATATATTGGAATGGAATCCTTAACTGCTCTCTTATCCCTTCCCCATTATTCTTCTTAAAATATACTGGGGAAAAAAGTCACCTAACAATCAAGGATGAGAAAAAGACACCTAATGTTCAAAGATGAGGAGGCAGAAACTAATCTTCACCTTTCCCAGCTATTCGGGCTATTTCTGGAGGCTCCAGAGTTCTCCCAGGTTCCTTCTGGGGCAGTTCTTTCCCTTAGTGAAAAGAAGAAAAAATAGAAAACATATACATTGTAAGACCCAACCAAGGACCAAGTCTTGTCCTTTCCTCTTCCCCTGGACTCCCACCCTTCTCCTTACCATCATTAGGAGCTGTAACCTTTGGGGAGGTTGGGGAAATAGGACCAGCTCCAGGTTCCATAGCTGAAGAAACGGGAGGAATGGAGGCCGTAGAGGTGGGAACTGCAGAGCCTACAGGTGGCTCAGGACAGGAAGCTGAGGCTGGGGCAGGAGCAGCAGACTTAGGGGAACGAGGGGGGTACATCCGACCAACTACCAGAATGGGGGAAAAATGTTTTTGTAGTCAACAAGTTAAACAATAGATTCGGACACTTAATTGAACTGAATGTTAAGTAAGTACATATAGGCAAGTTATATTTCTTTTTCACTTATTCAACAAATACTTTATTCCTAGGTCCTGGGACCCAGAGACTCATAAATACACATCCCAAGAAAGCAGAATTCCTTATCCTATCCTCCCTTCCCAATTCTTTGCTAGCAGTCTTCCCATACATTTCTCTTTAATCCCATCCAGGACATTTTCCCACAGTTTATTCCTGTTTTGATATAATTTGTATTTCCTTATCTATCACATGTCAGAAGTCTTACCTGTAGGAGGTGGGACAGAATTTTCTCCAGGGGGCCGGCTGCTAGGGGAAGACATAGTCTTTGCACCTCTAAGGGGCCTCTGGGCTTTTGGGGACATGCGGGAAGGACCTAAAGGTAAGAAAAATAACTAGCCAAAAGGGCAAATAGAATTACAAGGAATAGCCCTAACATTACCCTTTTGGCCCCATTCCAATCCTACTTTCTTGATTCCCATCCACTGTCCCAACTCACCTCCATTGATGCCACGGGGCTCAGGACCAGGACTGGGACCGCTGCTGTCAGGGTGGTGGGGGCCACCCCGAGGCGGCAAGGAACCAATGCCAGGTCGACCTCCCCTGGAGCTATTGCAGCGAACTCCTCCTCGGGGGCCTCCCTCCCTCAATCTCTGGGGTAGAGGGATATACTTCCCTTCCCTAGGAAAACAGAGCAAATAAAGTTAACAAAAAGCCAAAACCACTGAGGGGTTTTGTTTCCCTAAATCACTTTGCCCACACTAACTCCTTTTTCTAATTTTGTTTACTAAAGATGTCTGTTGCAGACTAAGACCTGTGCTTGAAGAGCAAGTATTTAATCTCACTCCCACGGTCACCAAACTCTGCCAACAAGAACATCTATTTTCTAAGCCAGTTCCAGCCTCCCACTTCTTCCCCCAACCCTGGTGCCCTTAACAACGTGTACCGACCTGGACACTAAGCTGGGACTATCACGACCTGAGCCCTGTCGTTGCACAGAGCTGTGCTTCTCCTCCTCCGTACGCCCATCATCATTCTCCATTGCAATACGTAAGCGGTACTGGGGACTGGACTCTATTTCTCGGGCCAGCTGGGATGCACGCAGTTCCCGCAGACGAAACTCTTCTGTGTTGTCCTTCTCCAGGGGGACCCTAGATGATTCCCCACCCAGAACCCATCAAAACCACACCACAAGACCAAGAGAAGTAGAAAAGACAGGGGAAAAAAATGAAGAAAGATCAGTATCAAAACTGGTGTTTAGGTTTCTACCCCTTTGGACAGAGCCTATTTTGCCACCTCGGTAGTTGCCCTACCTCCTACTTCTACCTCTGGAAGGTGTTCAGAAACTCACGTATAAGAAGAGAGGCTACTGTCATAAGTTGTTTTTACTCCATAGTTTTCCTCATTGAACTTGAACATTTCATTGGGGTCCCATCCATTAGACTGCAAGGGGAACAACAGAAAGAAGACAAATGTTAAGGAAGAAGAAGGAAGAGGAAGAAATAAGAACACAAGCTTTAGAAAAGAACCAGTAATTGGACCACAACAATCTCTCTCTCTATAGATAGCATCTTAAATTGATTTTAAGCCCAAACTGATATTACACGTCCACGAACCCACAACCCTACCAGCTGGGTTCCCTGACGCTGTGAATGTAGAAGCCCTCAAAAAATATACTGTACCATATCAGATTCAAGGTCATAGTCATCGCTGTTGCCATCACCCCCTTCCCAGCGCTGTAGCACCTTTTCCTTATGTTCACCATTTACTTTTGAGTTCATGGCAATGGCAGAGTCTGTGAACTTGTCTGCGGGAATAGTTTAACATCAAGAATTACACGAGGTCCAAGAGACTTTACCACTCAAAAGAACGGGCAAAATGGGGATGCCAAGTGTGGGAAGCCGGAGCCTCAACAAAACCACACTCTTCTTTTTTGGGGGTGGGGATAGAAGGCAATTAGGGTTAAGTGACTTGCCCAGGATCACACAGCTAGTCAGTATCTGAGGCCTGATTTGAACTTAGGTTCTCCTGACTCCAGGGCCAAAACCTCTGCTGCCTGCTGCCCCAAAACTTCATTCTTGAATAGGCCCAAAAAAAGAGAACTCAGAAAAAAAAAATAAGAAAAATATTCCCTTATGCCACTTTGGGCAGCAGAAAACAGAAGGCAGGAAACATTTCCCTCTCTTCCCAACACACGAATAAGTTTGGAAACAAATTATTACCCTTCGTTGCATAATTGAAGTCAACGTTTCGGAAGTGAACCATCATCACATCACTTGGTTTAAACACCATGGTATCCACGATATCCTCTCGACGGGGACCACCTGCTGGCTCAGAAGCCTTCCTATGAACTGCATCCACCGCTAGTTCAAACTGCAAGACCCACCCACCCCCAAGACCCCAGGTCAACACTAGAGAAGATAATTCCAGTCTGAGATTTCCCCAGAAGTATGGAACTCGCTATAGTACCCGGCCCTTCCTATCTCCTTCCCAAATACTTCCTATTATAGTTCTTAACTCTCAATCCCTTCCTAACACCAACCGTATGCTTTACATAATCTTAACAATGAAAAGAAATCAGGCTAGAGATAATGTAAAAATGCATACCTGCCCAGCCATCAATATTTTTTTCAAAGCTACAGTACTTATTATGATGAAATATAAAACAATTACAATAAACAATGCTAGGCTGGGAACATCTGCACAGAATGGGAGAGTTTTTAAGACGATCTTTAAGACTGACTGCACTGCATCTCCCACATACCCCTCTTTCCAGCTGGTTCTAATTCCAAGCTGGGTCGACGAACACACTTACCTTTGAACTCAGAGTCTTGAAAATACCTTCATACGTGGTACCATTTTTCACCTTTACATCACAAGTGGAGCCCTGGCAGAAAGAGTAACAATTAGAGACTTCACATTACACTTATTTAAGACCCCACCAAACTACTTTAGAAGACAGGTACATACCACAACAGCAGTAAGGAAGTGTAGCATCCTAGAGTTATTGTAGACACCCTCAAATACCTAAAAAATAACATGGAGGTGACAAATTAACGAGTAAAGGGAAGACACTTATCAGGTATTCTAAACTTCTCCTACCTTTCTGACATTTCTTTTGCCCAACGATTCCCAGTGGTTCCCACTTCACCCTTTTCCATCCCTGAATTTAACTACTGGAAAGGCACTCACAGGTGATGGTGGGGGCCCCTTTCCTGTGCTCTGTCCCCTATAAGAGAAAACAACAAGGACACTTTGGGTTATTCAAGCCTGCCCAATTCCCTCCTACATTCCCATCTGCAAAGGGGTCAGGAACGTCTAACCGAAGATAAAACGAAAAAAGAAAGGTCCCCTTCTTTTATAGGAGGAGGAAAGGAGTAAAGAAAGACTGGATAAGGGATGTCCCTGTGCCTCATCAGGCACAGAGCATTTGAAGTCTATAAATCAATACAGCCTTCAGGCTTATCCACATTTTAAAAAGGCAAAGAACTGGAGGAGCGATTTGAGTTATCTTCATTTCAAAGCCCACGGCCTAATTCTCTGCCCAAACCACTCCGTGAAACAAGAGGTTAACAGGCCATCCTCCTGCAGTCCTCCCAAGTCAAGGGAGCGGAGCTAAGCGTTTAAAACACCCACAAGAACAAGGAAGCACATGGAGCCCATCTGAGCCCATCACCCCAGAGTGCCAAAGGCACCTTCAGCAAGCCCCCTGGATCGCCCACGGAAGACAAGCGTCTCCACCCCTACACGAAAAGCCCCATTACCCATTCCGGGGAGAACTAACCGCCGCTGCTACCAGGGTCCTCACAGGCTGATGTAACTGGCCGTTGGGGGAGGGGGGCCGTTTGGCGGGGCGAGGGGACCGCGCAGACGCAGACACTATCCACAGGGAGGCCTCACCCATTCAGCGCTTGCGCACTACAGCCCTCAGGCTTCCTTCACGCTCGCTCGCCTTCCTGCCCCCAGAGCGCCTGCGTACAGCCTCAGTAAGCTCCACGAGAGAAGTGTGGTCCGCCAAGCTCCCACCCCCGCCCTGACCTTAGAAACAGCCAGCACAAGACTGGCCTAGACCGTGCCGGCTACAGCTACTCTCCCGGAGCCGCCAGGAGCGCCGTCCTAACACCCTGTCATAAGACGGCACCTTCTCCACGCGCACGTACTGGGGTGCGCGCGCGCACAGGGGGTTATACAGGGTCTGCAGTTCCCTCCTTGGGGGGGGCGGGGGGGAGGCGCAGTCTATTTCTTCTCTAGCCATTGGCCCAGCTATGGACTCCACGCCCCCCCATTGGCTATAGCTAGGGACCCCTTCCCGCCTCTTCCCACCCATTGGCTGAGCTTTGGGACCGCGAGACCCTTCACATCAATTGAGCCGGGGACCCTTCTCACCTTTACCTCCCTCCTCTTCTCCCCCCCGCCCCCGCCATTGATGAACCCCCTTCGATACGGACACTGACACTGACACTGACACACACACGCACGCTCTCTTGCTCCTCCGAGGCCGGGGTTGGGGGGCATTCCATCCTGCCCAGTCTACCCTTCCCGGTGTACACAAGGCAAAGAATTCCCACCTAGTCGAGAACCCTAGGGCTAGGCTCCCTTCTGCAGAGCAACCTGCTGGTTGGCCAAAGGGCCACCCCTTCCCCCATCCTGCCCCACCATTCAGCCTGACTTAGGAACCCCACTTCCACAATGGGATGAAATGAAGGATCCCCCCAGCCTGCATTGGTTCACCTCAGAGACCCCATCTCCTCTATTGGCCAGACCGTAGGGGCACACGCCGCTTCCTCTTTCATCCCCATTGGCTGAACCCAAGAGCCCCCGCCGAACCCCTCCTGAAAGTTGGACGGGGGACCCTCAGTGTTGCTCCCCCCGGCACAACCGCAGCCCATCGCCCAACCTTGGCCACTGTCTCCCTCCGAAAGTGGCCGGGTCAAGGGACTCCGCGGGCTTTCCTTCCCGCCCCTTCCTTGATGGCAGACGGACGTTTACCAACAAGCAGGGGCCCTCGGCCGTCCCACATCCCGTCATCCCCCCTCGTCCTGCCCCTCTTCACCTGGTACTGCCAGTAGCAGCGCCCCCGGGCCGCTCCTGATGCTGATGTGTTGGCGGCTGTGGCGGCAGAACCCCCTCACCTCCCCGGCGGATCCCACTGCCTCCGGCAGGAGGCCCCAGGCCTGGGGAAGCGGCAGTGGGCGGCCCCGGGGCCGAGGCGGAGGCTGGGGTCCCCCCGAGGCTTCCGTTGGGGGGGCTGGTCCCCCCGGGAGGCCGGCGTGCTGGTGCCGGTTGCTGGATGGGTGTCTGCTGGGGCTGAGATGGCTGAGGCGGCTGCGGCTTCAACATGGTGGCGGCGTCCGGAAGGGGAGTTGGGGGGGGCAGGACCGGGCTGAGGCCGGGCCCGCCCGAGCGCGCGAGGAGCGAAGGGGGTTGGGAAGAGGGGGCGCCGCCGTTAGCGGGTGGGGGGGCCGGTGTGTGAGGGATACAAGGAGGCGGCGGCGCGAGAAGGCGCCGCGAGGCGGAAGGGGGGATCTCGCGGGCTTGAGGAAAGCGAGAGAGAGGGCGCGAGCCGGCGCGCGTGCGCGAAAGAAACAGTATGAGGCGGGGGGAGGGGGAGTAGAGAGAGAGTGCGCGCGCGCACGAAAGCCCCTGGGAGCGAGGGACCGAGGAGATGCACTCACACCTAGCCGGTTAGCTCTACGTTAAGCGACAAGGGATAGCGAAGAAAGGTGAATTTCGCGTTCCCAGTGCACTGGGAAGACTCAGAGCAGGGAATGGGAGATGGGGTTGGGGGAGGGGGAATGCTGAAGGAAGCTAAAGGCGCACGCGCGCGAGGTATCGGCGTCTCTGGCGCGCCCCGTGACCGCCCGCTCGCCGCCGTCGCTTGACAATGAGCGTGTGAAGTGCTGGGGGAGGGGCAAGGAAGGAGACAAGCTATGGGCAACCACTACGCATGTACGACTTTCCTACCTAGCCGAGCCAGCGCCGCATGTGCAACGTCACAGCACAGCCGAGCAATCCCTTATCCTTCCGCCTTACCGGGACTCATCTAGGGCTCGGTTTGAAGGCAAAAGGTCCGAGGGCAGCGGGTGCTATTGACATTTCCTATGCAGTAAGGAGCCCACGTTTATCTGTTAGCCCACGGAGAATTTATTTAGACTTCTGCTTCCCGTCCCTTCGACCTGCTCATTATCGTTAACTAACTACATTAGTAGGTGTCTTGGATACATTCAAGAAGATAAGCTATTTTTTTAAAAGTTTTGTTCCTTTATTAACAGCTCTAATGGAAAAAAGGGTGGTGAGGTTGTCTCTTGAAGTTACTGGTTAATAGGTGGTTTGGATCTGTTGTAAGAACAGTTTTCTACATATTTGTTTCGAATTATGCTTTTCCCCAACTGATGGAACAAGACCCACCAGTCAAGTCATCAAAAGTCCTGGAGGTTGGGAGAAAGCTCTCATTTAAAATGAAGCCTGCCAGTTTCCTATGCTCCATTACTCTGTCTTCTCCATCTTTTCTTAGTAAAATTGGAAGACTAAACTCTCTCATACCGAAGAAATGAAGGCAATAGGGTAAAGAGATGAGCAGGAACCACAAGTATGTTGGCTACAAATGGGTGATTCCTTAGGGTTAGGGGGAGCACTGGAAGAGATGATCTAAGCCAATCCCCTCATTTTTAACTTTCTAAAGTCTAAGGTCCATCTTTATGAAATGATAGAGGATCAAGAAGAGTGAAGGAATGGTAGTACTTAAAAAGAAGCATTTATGTACACAGTTTTTAGCATTTTTCTTCCAAAGGATTTAAGGTAGTAGGATAATAACTAAGGTTTACAAAATACTTTACAACTTCATATACATATATCCCTGTGTGTGTGTGTGTGCGTGTTTGTGTGTATTTTTAAGTGTCCTAACCTTGAAAGCTAGAAGGAAGAGTGATCACAGCAAGGAAGGCAACAATATATACACAAATGTGCCTTCTCCAGATAATTACATATGAAGGCAACAGTCACATCCAGAGAAAAGAGAACTGGAAACATTTTAGAAGCCTAAGCCAAACAGCCAATTCAGTAACAATCTCCATTCAGATTTTTCTAAAACAATTTGGACCTGCAGTTAGACATTTTAGGTTAATCAGGGTAGAGCTGGAAGAGGCTTTAAAGGTCATCTAAGTCCACCTCCACTCCGCACACACATACAGATGAGGAAAGGGAGGACCAGACAGACAAGGTGATTGGCAGAGATGCTACAAAGACTGGAAATGGGCAGATATCCAGACATTCAACAGAATGGAAATCTGAAAAACATAGGCCAATAAATTGTTTTACTTCCCAGCAAAATCTAGTTGGTAAAAAAAAAAAAAAAAATAGCAGTAACTCCAAGCGTCAGCATGGTGTCACTGAGAACAGGTTAATACCAAACTAAACATTTCTTTTTCTGATGGCATAATTAAACTTGTAAAGGGGTATATCATGCACATAGCTTACCTGGTTTTAGCAAAATATATGAAAATGTATATTGTGGCATTCTTGCAGACAATGCAAAGAAATATGAGATGTTATTTAGTTGGGTGGATTCAGGACTAGCCGAATAACTACACGCAAATGGTTCAGTGTTAACCTTGGAAGAAGGTCTAATCAAGTGTCCCAGAGAGCGGTGCTGTTTAATATTTTTATCAATGATTTAGATAAAGGCATAGATACCATACTTACTGAATTTGCATATGAAAAAGTAGAGTGATAGCTTCTAGGACTCAAGATCCAAAAAAAATTATTAGGTTAGAATACTGGGTTAAATGATATGGTAATTCTTAACTTTTTATTGGGTTTTGTAAATTTAAAAAATTTTTAAATTTTAATTGGTTTCCTTTGTAATCTTATTTTACCCATTTAAAAACATTGTGAGGAGGGGGTCCATTCATAGGCTTCACCAGAATGCCAAAGAGGTCTGGGTCTACAATGCAAAAAAGCTGAAGAAGCCCAATCTAGTCCTAAGATATTTAATAGGGATAAGTATAAAGATTCATAGTTGCGTTAAAAATGTCAAATTCTCAAGTGCAAGATAGAGAAGGCAAAGTTAGCTAGCAACTGTTCTGAAAAAGATCTAAGTGCTTTAGTAAATTGCAAGCTCAATATGGATCAACTCTGGGATATGACAAACAAAAAAAACCCTAATGATCTCTGAAACTGTAGCGAGAGGTAGTAGAGTAGCCAGGAACAGGCATGGGCAGGACATCTGGAGTACTGTGTTTACATTTGGACATTCATCTTAAGATCATGCTATGTAGACTGGCTGAAAGAGCTGGGGAGGTGTAATCATGAGAAGACAGGTAGATGTGACCTGAAGTACCCTTGATAGGATGGGGGTCATGTGGAAGGACTGAACAGCACTAAAAGCAGTGGATGGAAGGTGCAGAGGCAGATTTATGCCTGATGTAAGAAAACTTTCCAATCAAGCTCGTGAGAGCCTGAGAAATGATCTGTCTGCCTCAAGAGGTGGTGTGGACTTTTCCTCTTTCGACATCATCACACAAATACTGGATGACAATCTGTAAGGCAGTATTCTTGTTGGAGTATGGTCTCTGAAATCCTTTCCACTCACCTGTGAACACTGGGTTAGGAAGAAGGGCCTCTAAACTTGTCTTTCCCTTTTCACGCCTCCTTCTTTCTAGCTAACAAATATTTCTTGAATGTGCATTTCATGAATGGCATGAAAGGAACATTACTCAGAATCCCCAGGGAAAGTGGTGAGATAAATCAATCTCATTACACTTACTGGATAAATCAGGTGAACAGGTTTAAAATTATGTATGTAAGGGACAGATTACTGTTTGGCAAAACCCCACCATTCACACCAAGTTATAAACAAATGTATCTGAAGCAATCAGGCAGGTGAGTGCTAGAACAAACCTCAAAATTGATGTAAAATAATGGAACCATCTCCTTCACATCAGGTGATATAAATAATGGCTAGGTTCAAAAACTTGTGTTAATTATTGTGTACTGAATTTCCATGAACTGCAGACATTTCCTTAGGTTACCCTTCAAAGTCCCCAAATCCCTCAATCTCTGGCCTAAAAAAGGAAGACACTAGGCTGTTCCAGCTACCTAAAGTCACTCAATGAAAAATATTTTAACTTTTCTCCATGAAACCTTCCCTGTAACCTATGTGCCAGGGTTTTATAAGTTCAGTTCTAATTTTTTTTTTTTGCATAGCCTTCTACTACTTTCTCAAAGGAAAGGAAGCACTGGCTTCCCTGCCCTATGGCTCAACTGGTTGAATCCTTTGCACGCTAAGCCACATGTTCTCTTATTTTTTTTCTTTCAGGAAGTGTTAAGAATGACAGCACATTATCAGGCATTCTACCCATTTTGTTCTGAAACTCAAACTGACATCTGTTCCCCCATGCCACCTCTACTCCCAAATAAGCTGCTCTGTTAACATCATCAGAATATCAAGAGATGAAAGGCCATTCAGAACAATTTATCTGGAAATTATGGTCACAAAGTCAGGAGGCACAGAGGCTGAACTTTCCTTCATATTCCTCCCTTGATTATTTCTGCTTGCTTATTTTTCTGCCCCCCTGACCTCTCCATCTGTCCCTAGGGCTGGATGATGTCTTCGTCTTGGGGAAGAACCTATGTCTCCAAGTGCCCCTGGGGATTGTTCTGAAAGATCCTCATCTGTTCTCAGTGGATGGGTATCAATCTTTCCACTTGAGGCCCATCCCTCTATCCCTTCATATCCACTTGGGATTTGCTCTATGGCCTCTCCCTCTCCCTCCCCTCCTATGGGTTTCGTTTCATTTTCTCCAACTTCCTTGGAGACATGTTCTTCAGTGATCTCTTCATCCCCTCTGTGGACTTGGGTTTTAGCATCCCCTCCCTGGGGCTGTCCTTCAGCATCTCTTCCCTTGATTTGTCCTTCGCTGTTCCCTCCCTGTGCTTGTCCTTCACTGTCCCCATCCTGGGTCTGTCTTTCACTATCTCCTCCCTGAGTTTGTCCTCCAGGGGCTTCTTTATCTCTCTTGGGATCCTCTGTCTCTTTACTACCTTTCACAATCTCTACTTCAGTTCTTATTGCATCTGCCTCCTTAAACTGTGTCTCAATAGACACTTCAACTTCTTGCAGAACCGGTCTCTCATTCTCTCCATATCCTTCTAGGTTCGGTTCCTTACTTTCACCTGTCTCCACCAGGAATTGACCCTCCCTACTACCCTCTAATGCAAGGATCTTCTTCTCAGTCTTTCTACATTCTGCAATGACTTGTCTCTCCATCCTCCCATACCTCACTTCCATCACCCCCACAGTCTTTCTATAGCCCTGCAGGAACGCAGCTTTTCTGTTTCCCTGAAGGATCTCTCCCTCAGACTCAGTGTGCTCCCTTGGTAACAATTTTTCCACCTCCCAGTTTCTTCCAGGGGACTGGAAGTCAGATTTTTCTTGAGGTTGCTCCCTGTCTTCTCCATCTGCTGCTGTCTGGAACTGTCCCTGCTCCTGCTCTGCTTCCACTAGGCCTGGGTAATATGGAAGGATGCTCAAATGGGGAAATTTCTCTCTACAGAGGAAAGAGCTCCCCATTTTCCTCTTCTTATAACTTGCAAGATTTCCAGACCTCCTGGATTGCCTTGTCCTTGTTCACCCCCATCTTTTCCCCTTGAGGATACTCAATTCTCTCTTTCATTCCTCCCATGTCCCTTCTTATACTTGTAGATTCCCCATCCTCCCTGCTCCCCAGTCACCTCTGTTCCTCATCAAGCTGTAGATGATGACAAAACCTAGAACAGTCATACCCAAGGTGGTGATCAGGATGCTGCTAATTGATGGCCTACTGTTGCTTTGAACATCTTCCCACCATTTTTCTAAACGATGGAAGAAGAAAGGGAGAGATAAGAGTCAGTTTCTTTACCTGCTGCTCCCCCATACAGGGTCTGTCTCCCTTTAATTTTCCCATAGATCAATCTTAAGAATACAAACTTTCACAAACTACCTCTGCCTTTCAAATACCTGAAAGATATCAGCTTCATACTTACTTGCAACCCAGCTCTCCTTGACTTTAGGATATATATATATATATATATATATATATATATATATATTTCCTTTACTTCTAGGCTCTTCCCCTATTCCCTTCCTTTCATCATTCAGTGACTACAGAGTCCACAATAGTTTGCCCATAACCCTCTCCTTTCTAGGAACTCTCTTCACCTCCCTAATATCTAAGGGAGTTTAGATCCCACCCTCCCCTTTTACTTTCCATATGCCCCCCTCTCATTTTATCCCATGACAATCCTATTTTCCCCAAAGTTCATTCACTTCTTCCTATATCTTCCTACTATCTTAGTCATGTTCCATTCCTCTAGTAGTGACCTTTGAGATGCCATTATTTTGTCTCTACACTTAATCAAACATCCTTCCCCAAACCTTTGAGAACCCCTCAGCTTGAAGTATCATCAGACCACAGAATCAGAAAGGACCTGAGAGATCATTTCACCCAATCTCCTCATTTTACAGTTAAGAAACTGAGGTTCAAAGGAGTTAAGTTCATCTATGCTGGATTTCCCAAAGTAAGAGAGCAAGTAGCATGAACAGAACTCACTCTGACTCCACGGCTTTCCCACCACACCATATGGCCTCCTAAGTTGCTTCTCACATGTTTTCCCCAATAATGACTTTCTGCCCTCTTGCTTCATAAAGCCCCTGTAACTCCCTCACCTTCTTGTTTGACTTCCATCTCTAATATTTGTTGCAGGGGATGTTCCAGAGCAGGATGAGTCACATGACAGGTAAAGTTGGCTTCTAGGTCATGAGACTCCAGGGTCAAATTTAAGATCAGTTTCAAATCAAATGTACCATCAGGGTTTTGTGTGGGGGACCCCAAAGGGACAGCCTCTGGTAGCTTCTGCCCATTCCGTAGCCACCAGGCTTGAAGGCCCCCTGCAGGGTAAAAACCTTTGATCTGGCACAACAGAGTGGTCTTCTCTCCTAGAGAAACTTGGACTGGAAACAAGGAGATGTGGGGGGCAGCTACAGCCATGTAAGGAGAGAGTGAGAAATACTAATATTAATATTTGAATTGACTTGGCCTGAGACCTAGAATCTCAAACACTAGAAGGAAATTGAATGAAGACATAAAAGGGCTTTTCATTGCAAAATATAGGGCACCAGAATGTGTTAAGAAAGATTTGCACACATTAGAGGGGCAGACTTAGGGGCAGTGTCTATAGGATACTATAAGTGTCTACAGACACAGATAAGGGATACCTATCCCAGGTAGCTTCAGGGAACCAGAGGTCACAAGAGATAATTTTCAACAAGGTACTGACCAAGGTGGGCGGAAGAAATGGTTGCATGGCTAAAATTCAAAACTATCAAGGACAAAAAAACCCCAAAAAAACTGAAAGCAAAGAAAGGGTTTAGGATTGGGGGGGGATTATCCTTCCTCACCAATGACACTGAAGAGGCTCTCACTGTGCCGTTCCTCACCTCCATATCCCACACTGCAGCTGTAGAGTCCTGCATCCTTAGGTTGCGCTCTGAGTATTGTCAGGGAGGCATTGCCCAAAAGTAGCTCTGCCTCAGAAAAAGAGTCTAAGGTTGTTAGCCCCCCAGACCCTTCACCCACATCTTCCTTCTTCTCCTCCTCCTCCTCCTTTGGTGGAAATTGGGCTATAATTTGTCCCCCTGGGGCATACCAGCGTATTGTGAGCGAACTCAATTCAATCACATCCCCTATGCTGAATCGACATTTGAGCAATGCTGAAGAACCCATAGTCACCCAAGAGGAGGGCTCTGTGTAGATCTGCAAGTCAGAACCTGAAGGAGAAAGGTAAGAATGGGATAGGAAAGGACAGAGAAAGAGAAAACACAGATCCAAGGATGAGAAAGTAACAGAAAGGTAGAAGTAGGAGAAATAGAGATGTAAAGATATGGAAGAGAAGGAGAAGGACAGCAAATTCAGAATCAGCTCAGAGCCTGAATCTTACATCCCCCCAAAGCAGACACTCCAGGGGGTAAACAGGCTTCCTAGCTGGCAGTTTTGGGGACAAACTCAGAACATAGAAGGAAAGCTAGACTAGGAAACAATATATGTTCTCTGGGTGTACCACTGGCTCACAGTGATACCAAGGGTAGGTTATTTACCCTCATCAAATGGAAGACAACTCTACCTCACAAGGTTGTTGCTAGCATCAAATAATATTTGTGAATGTGCTTTGAAAACCACATCATGAGATAAATTTCGTTATATACCAACTTTTTTTCAATTAAATTAATCAAGGTCAAGCTCCTAAAGGGTCTTTAGATTTTATATTATCATAAGAACTAAAAGGGCAACTGAGAGCCTGAGAAGGGGGAAATGAGGACAATGTATTTATGACAAAGTAGAGAAGTCTACAAACACTGAGGGCAGCTGACGGGACACACCTGTCTCCTAGCTCCTAAGGACAATAGTTACCTAAAGCAGAGGGTCCTCATTACTACCACACAGCACTGTGAAAAAAGCACTGTCTGGAGAGTCAGAGGGTCTGGGTTCAAATATCCAGACTTGGTTCCTGATT
This sequence comes from Bettongia penicillata ogilbyi, assembly GCA_023548195.1. Lineage (NCBI taxonomy): Eukaryota > Metazoa > Chordata > Mammalia > Diprotodontia > Potoroidae > Bettongia > Bettongia penicillata. The sequence goes on from JAJHZJ010000612.1 coordinate 6,723,427, forward strand.
TTATGGCCTGCGGGATTGTGGACATGTCACTTAGCTGCTCTAGGCTTCCATTTCCTTCTCAGTTAAATGAGGCGTTAAGCCTCTACAACTTCCAAAATCCTTTCTAGCTACTCACTAAGCAACCTCATTATCTTAATTTATTTTCCCAAAAAAGGAAAGAAATCTTTCTTTATGCCTTTCTTTCTTTGTTAAGTACCTAGTATGGGACAAAAGTCTGCAATACATGCTAGAAAAGACGCAAAGATATGGTAAATAAAACATTGAGCTGGGTTTTGAAGAATAGGTAGGTTTTCAATGAAAGATGGAAAGAAGGAAAGGGAACAAAAAAGCAAAAGTAACAGTTACAGGACACAATCTACATTGGCAGTGATGAGCAGACTACTTTTGGTTGGAAGGCAAAGGGAGCTTAAAGCCGTACTGTGGAAGATTGGAGTCTAAAAGAACTGAGACTTTGCTGCCAATTGAAATAGGCCAAGGGAACCAGTGAAATGAAATGACAGATAACTGAGGTCCCAGCATCCAAAAGACAGATGTAGATTTTGGTGTCATTCTCCCAGCCCCTTTCAACGTGGTAATATTGGATGAAATCACTGGGATAGAATAGGGCCAGGGACAGTCTCAGGAAATGCCTTTATTAAAAGGACAGGAGAAAGAATAGGAATAAGTGAAAGAGATAGGAAGAATGGTCTGAAAAGTAGGAGAACCAGGGAAGTGTGGTGTCATGAAAGTCAAGAAAAAAAAGAACAAATCCTGGAGGAAAGAATGAGTCTAAAATGTCAAATATTAGAGAGAAGACTATGAAAAGCTGAAGACTGAAAACAAACACATTAAATCTGAAGAACAAAAGGCCATTGGCCAATTCTGGGAGAACAATTTCAGTAAAGCTATAACAGGTGCAGGATGGTTATTGGAAAGCAGATGATCTTCAGAGCCACCTCTTTCCAGAAGTTTGGCTGCAAAAGGGAGAAAGATGGGGCAATAGGCAGATGCTGGGAAAGTTTTGTTCTCTTTCACAGGAGAGACATGCATATGTTTTAGTCATTCAATTTTTATTAAACACCTAGTGTATGCAAAACACTGAGATAAAGGGATAGAGACAATGTCTACAGAGGATATGGTTCTTACTTTCATGGGAGTTTACAGTTTGGTAGAGGGATAAAACAAAAGCAAAGATAACTATGACAGATACAGCATTCATTCAGCACTTACAGCATGTCAGCCAATAGTGCCGATGCACTATTGATAGTCATGTTACAAAGATTCAAAACAAAGCACCAAGTAAGGTCCAAGGGGGAAGTTTGTTACAGACAAGGGAGACCAGGATAGGCTTTCTGGAGAAGGTGGCAACTGAGTTAGGCTTTAGGAGAGAGAAGACATTCCAGTGAAAGGGAACAGGGTGAGAAATGCACAGGGGTGGAAAAAGCATAGAGTATATTCAGTGAGCTAGTGAGGAGTACACAGAGGGAAGCAATATCAGATAAGCTCAGAAAAGGCAGAACCAGATTACTGAAAGTCTCGAATGCCACATGTAAGTTTGAACTTTACTCTTCAGGTACTAGGGAACCACTGAAGGCCTGCTAAACGGAAGTGCTGTGTGGCAAAGCAAAAGCAGCATCAGAGGAGATGAAACTCCATGGCCTTCCTGGCTGCCATTACCATCTTCCCCTATTCTGGTTACGGCGGAGTATGGGGGAGGTTCCGCAAAGGAAAACTGCAGTGAGTTGCCTAGAGCTATTTGGACCTATTTAGACAGCTCCCCTCTTCAAACCCTGACAGGTACTTATCATGAGTGGCCTTGAAGTGACTGCTCCTGCTGTTTGTTGCCTGGAATTAGAGCTTTCCTTCACCTTCAGTGCCACCATTACTAATGGCTATCCTGTATGGTGCAAGCAACTCAAGTTCCACCTGGAACATACCATTAGTAAAGATACCTTCACATCAAAATTCTCATTAGAACCTTAGGGCTGATTTAATCCACAAGTTTCTCAATATTTGGTCATTTCCCCTGACCATGGCTAGCAGATTTCTATGTCTTGCTCTGATTTGGTCAGGCTAAAAAACTGTTTTCTCTACAACCACTTCTTCATCACTACCGACGTGCTATGTGATCTCCAGTTCCATCATTCCATCCATCAGTCTGAAACCCCCGCCCTCTTTATGTTTTAGTGATGCTTTTAAGATGTCAGGGTCATTTTCCAATGCCTTTCCATCCATCTCTTCAAACTTTCCCAGCAAAACGAATGAACATGTTGGCTGTGTCTGAAAATGTATTCTTTTAAACACATATTCTACTTTCATTCTTTAAAAGAGGTAAGAATCATCCCCCTAATGCAATCCTTGGAAAATTCTCCTTCATCCCAGATCTTGTCCACTCACACTTTTACCATATTCTGAAGACCACCCTCTCCTGTACTGGCTATTCTTTATTTCATCTTCTCTGACATATGAAGACAGCACAAAGAACTGACTTACTCCTTGTTCCCCACTAATACTTCCAAATTCTCCACCATCATTCAGCAACCCAGATTTCTTTGGAGTTAACACTGTCCAAATCCTTGTTATTACTATCTACTTTCTCAATGACTTTCAGTCATTGCAATTTTCCCTCCCTACCCAAGGATCTGGCTCTCATTTTTGGTGACTTCAATATCAACAACGCTTTACAATGACCTCCAAGGTCTCAACCTCTTTAACTTCCCATATCTTCTTTTTCTTAGCTATCCAAGACATGCTCTTACTTTAGACTTCAATGTCACATATTCTCCCATAATCCTGAACTCTGAAATTCCCCTTCTTGGAGTCAAAATGGTATACTTCTACTTTCCTTACTTCTCCTAAACCTGCTCTTTATCCCCTTATCCCCATCAAGATCACTAGTGTCCCCATCCCTTCCTTTATTTCCAAATTCATTCATCTTACCCTGGCTTTTCCTCCCTAATGAGAAACTCCTCACCATTTCTAGCTCGTTTCCCAATCTCTATGATTTGCTGAGGCAAAAACCCATTTTCCCTGTGATCACTTCTCCATTACTACCTATCCTCATTTGGCACACTCCTTAACTCTCATGATCTGATTCCACATTATACTCAAAGCTTGTTTCAAAGTCTCTCTCAACAAAGTTTCTCTCAACAGTTTAAAAAAAAAATTGATGTATTTCACTCCTACCAGTGGTCCATCCCATGCAACAAAGAAAAAAAATCAGTTCAGTAAAAACCAACATATCAACACACCAACCAAATCTGACAACGTAAGCAATATTCTACAGTCATTTTCTCTCTACTTTGCAAAGAGCAGTTACATTTTTTTGAGTCTTCTTCAGGGCCAAGCATTTTGGTCATGACCATTATGCTACTCAGGATGTTTTGGCTATTATTTCCATTTATATTATTGTAGTCAATCAGTGACCTATAGTTACATCCTAGTTATCATGTCATTCTCCATCTTCCTTGACTTTTCTGCAGTTTTTGATACGGCTGACCAGTTCCTCATCTTGGATGCTCTCTTCTCCTTTGATTTCTATGAATGACACTGCCATCTTTTTATCAGTGTGACTATCCTTTGTTGGTTCAGCAAATAAATCTTACTCCATACAGCACAAATATTCCTCAAGATTCTGTCCTAAGTTCTCCTCTTTTTCAATACTCCATCCCTTAGTGATGTAATCTGCTTCAATGGATTCAATTATCAACCCCTTCAAATAATTCCCAGACTTATCCTGAATTCCAGAAAGACCCGTTTCTTCACCTGGGTGTCCTATCAGTACCTTAAACTCAACATGTCCAAAGTAGAGTTAATCATGATCATCTTCCCTAGATCTATCCCTTCTCACAGACTTCAGAAAAACCTGAAAAGACTTACATGAACTAATGCTGAGCAAAGTGAGCAGAACCAGGAGAACAATGTACACAGTAACAGCCACACTGCTTGATGACTAACTTTGATATACCTACCTCTTCTTAGCAATGCAAGAATCTAGGACAACTCCAAAAGACTCATGATGGAAAATGCCATCCACATCCAGAAAAAGAACCATGGAGTCTGAATGTAGATCAAAGCATACTATTTGCTTTCTCTCTTTTTTTGTTTTTTCTTTCTCACGGTTCCTCCCATTGGTTCTAATTCCTATTTACTATATGACTAATGAGAAAATATACTTAATATGAATGTATATGTAGAGGTTATATCAGATTATACACTGTCTTGAGGTGGGGGGGAGAAAATCTGGAACTCAAAATCTTATGGGAAGTGAATGTTAAAAACTAAAAATAAATAAATATAAAAAAATCTACCCCTTCTCCAAACACCCTCATTTCTGTTGATAGCACCACCTTCTCAAGCCACTCAGATTTAAAAACTTGAAGCATCTTTGACTCTGTCCCCTCCCTTACCCTGATTACCAATCACTCAGTCACCCAGGGACTACTTCTTCCTCCCCATCTTTCCTATCTCTCCCCTTGTTGGTGATCTCATTAGCTCCAAAGGATTTAATGACCATCTTTATGCTGATGATTCTTAAATCTATCTTTACTACCCTAACCTCTCTTTAACTCCAATCCTGCATCTCCAACTGTCTTTCAGACATCTTGAACCAGTAGGCATCTTAAACTCACTATGTCCAAAGCAGGACTCATTATCTATCCACTCTGGTCTCCCCCTTTCCCTATCACTCTAAGAGGGCAACACCATCCTTCCAATACCTCGGATGCCTCCCGGATTCCTTATGATCTCTCACTCCCTATATCCAAGCAGTTGCCAAGGCCTGTTGATTTCACTTCACAACATTTCTCAAATACATTCCCTTCTCTCCTCTAATGTCACCACACTCTAGCTCAGGCCTTTATCATTGCACACCAGACCAGACAGCTTGCTGTTGAGTCGCCTGCCTCATGTCTCTCACTCCATCCTGCATTCGGCCACTAAAGTGGTGTTCCAGAAACTGCTATGATATTAATCCCTACTCAATAAACTCCAGTGGCTCCCTATCGCTTTCAGGATCAAATATAAAATGCTCTATTTGGCATTCGAACCTCTTCAGAACCCAGCCCATTTCTTTCTCCCCCCTCCCCACTCTCCTTATACCTTATTCCCTGACATATATTCCTTGATCCAAAGACACTGGCTTCATGACTGTTGTTCCACAAACAAGACGCTCCATCTCCATACCTGTCCTACTGACCTCTCTAGCTTCCTTTAAGTCTCAGCTAAGATCCCTTCTTCTACAGGAAGCCTTCTCCAATCCCTCTTAATTCCAGTGACTTTCCTGTTAATTATTTCCTATTTATCCTATATATAGGTTATTCTGTATATATTTGTTTGCATTTTGTATTCCCCATTAGAGTATAAACTCCTTGAGGGCAGGGATGCTCTTTTGCCCCTTTTTGTATCCCCATATCTTAGCACACTGAATGGCACACAGCAAGTGCTTAATGTTTATTGACTTATTCTCACAATTCACCTTGACACATTGCAAGAACCCAATTCCTAATCCACTCTCCTCTAAGTTACTATAGTTGGTCATTGTTTTTCCGGTCTTTTCCCTTCTTAAATTCATTCTTCCACTGCAAAAATAATTTTCCTAACGTACAGTCCAGAATACGTCATGCTCTTGCTTGGCAATCTTGAGTAGGCTACCTATTTAGCCTCTAAGATAAAATACATATTCCTCAACCTGGCTTTCAAGCCCCTCCACAATCTTGACTCCAACCTACTTTGTGCATTTATTACACAAGTTGTTCCCTGTGATTGGAATGATCATTAAGGCCTTTCAGAATCCCTGTCTTCCTTCAAATAACAGAATAGATCAGATGCCTTTTTTAAAAAACAAAATGAAACAAAGGAAAAAAACACCTTGCTTCATCCATGCCCAAGTGAAAAGTTTCAATCTCTCAAGTTATTCATACAGTACTTTGTCTAGCTTTCCCCTCTAACCCTCAGCTACATACTTTGTATTATTTATACTTATCTGTGTAGATATCAACAAATCACCCTCACACCCACCCCACCCTACCTGCAGGAACTGCTTCCTTTTTCTGGTTTTTAATCCCAGGTCCAATCATAGTGTTTTGCTCAAAACAGATGTTTAACATTTTTAGAGCTAAATAAATAATACCTCTTCCCCCACAAAAAAAGAGATATGTAGGTGAAGACAAAAGTTTTGAGGGGCACTGGAAATAGCAGTAAGAGTTCCAATTTTTAAAAAAAATCACAGTAAAGTAAGAGATGAAGTTTGGTGATAAGGCTGAGAATGGGTGATTGAGCAAAGAGAAGAATTAGAACAGATACTATAGGGAATGGGATAGGGACTGTGATAAGAGATGAATAAAAAGACTGCCAAGTAGAAGCAAGGGTCCTAGATGATTGTTAAGAAGCGATAATTTATTAGGGATGAAATGAAATTTGGCTTCATGCTTTTTTCCCCAACAGTACTTGGCAGTTCAGGAGCAAAAAAAAAAAAAAAACAAACAGATGGGAAGTTTACACACTGTAAACCACTGGGTTCTAATACCAATCAGCTTCTTGTGTGTTGGGATGACATGAACAGTGAAGAATCTGCCCACCAGTTTCATATTGGAAGAAATAGGAGATCAAACCTTGGAATCCTTCCCAACTATCTGAAGAGCCCCTAAAAGGTATTTAGAACAACTCAGGTTCAGGGACCTCCTCTCCCTTATAATGACTGTCCCAGTTAGTACCTTTAGGACAGAAGGATCCAGGAGTTCTGCTTAGAGAATAGAAAGGGTGAAAACTCACTTTGCAGAAGGATCAGAGTTATAGAAGGCTGCCAATGTCTAGTTTTCGTTTAAGACACCAACTGCTTCTTGGCAGTAGGTTAACAGTTGGCAAAATGTCTGGGTTCACAAGTTGGCAGAAAAAAACATATTTGGACGCCTATAGTATAATGAATGGTACATCTGCCTAGAGCTTTACAGTTTACAAAGTAGTTTCACATATATTATCTCACTTCATCCTCACAATTCTGTAAATTAGTTATGGCAGACATTGTTTCCGTTTTTTTACATTAGAGGGAACTGTAGACTCAAATACAATTTTTGACTTGCTCTAGTCACAGCAACAGTGGTGGTAATACTCAGACTAGAATCTAGACCTTCTAACTCCCTGTCAAGTCTTCTTTCCCCTACTCTATAGCAATACCATGGAAATAAGTACAAAAGGCAGGGTTTCTCTGTAGCCTCATAGGAAATAGGATAAATATGTCTTAACAACTCCCAAATGAAGAGAATCTGCTGATCTCTAGTTACACTTTATTATTCCTAGGGCTACCATCCTCTACCTAGATAGTTGTTATAAGATGTCATGGATGAAGAGCTTGAAAGGACCTTAAAGTTCAACACTCATTTGACAGATAAGGAAACTGAGGCTTAGAGAGAGTAAGTGACTTGCCCAGTGGCACTCAACCTGTAATAGAGGATCTGAACTTAAGTCTTCTGGTTCCAAGTCCAGCGCTCTGCTGCTATACCATATAAGTAAACTGGATCCCAAAGGCACATAGTTATTAAGAGGCCAGGACACAGGATTTAAACCCAGGTCTTCTAACTCCAAACAGAGTCCTCAATACCTCTGAGATAAGCATGTGGTGCCCTTACCTGAAATCTCCAGAAGGACTCCAGCTTGTGCCTGCTGTTTCCCAACTGTCACAACACAGTGGTATGAGCCCAGATCCGCCATGGCCACACGTCGGAGCAGAAGAGAAGCATTGCCCTTCCGCAGGCCCTCTGCACTTTCTGGTAGCTCTGTGCCTGGACGCTGGGTCACCAGGATCCCATCGTATTCTGCCAGGCGCCACTGGCCATGGTGCCAGGACACAGCGGGGGTTGGCATGTCCTCACCCACTGCAGGGAAAATGCACTGCAGGAGCACATCTGACCCTAAGGAGACCATCACCGGAGAAGGGTCCATGGAAACGTGGAAGGTAGCTGGATCAGGAAAAGGAAACTCACCGAGTGTAAGCAGTGACTCAATACCAGGGCACCCCGAGCCCTCCTTCCCAAGCGCGCTTCTACAACACTGGCAGGGGCAGCGAGGCCGCTGGGCACACCTTCCAGAGTTAGCCCTCTCCCCCCACCTCCCTAACGGGGCCAGCCTCCTCGGGCCGCTACGGAATCCCGGGGCGGACAACTTCCTCACGGGGAGGCCCCCCGCCGGGAGGGCGGTGTGAGCGGGGCCCGCGGCACCGAGCTGCCGCCCTCCCACCGCCGTCCGGGCCCTCCGTGCCTGCCCTGCGGGCGAACCCCGTGGGCGGCCAGGCTTCCTGCAACTCACCAGCTCCCCCGAGCCAGAACCACAGAGTCCACTCCATGCTGGGAGGGCGAGGCTGGCCGCCCGCACACACCTCCCCTCCTTGGACTGCCGCCCTTCAACCTGGACCCGGGCCACGGCGGAGCCGGGCAGGCGGGCAGCGGGCGAGGGGCCCGGGCAGGCGGGCAGCGGCCGAGGGGCCCGCCCCCGCTCCGAGCCGAGGCTGAGGCCCTGGAGGCGGAGACACCGGGAGGCTCCTCCGCCCGAGACCTCGCATGCCCACCCGGCTGCCCCTGCCCGTAACGGCGCCGACTCGCGCCGCGGAAGCTTTCCCGCCGTACCCACCCCCCATCGGCCGTCGCCGTCGTCGCCCCAGCCACAAGCTGAGAAGTGGAAAACAGCCGTCCGGAACGCCCAGGGAGGCGCGCTGCGCATGCTCCTTGCTTCCCGCGAAGGGGGCGGAGCCACGGGGAAGGCTCCACGTCGTATCGCGGACTAGAGAAAGGCCGCGCCCGCTGATTGGCTGCGGGGCCCGGGCGCCAGCAGTATAAAAGGAAGCTTCCGGGCGCGGACGGAGAAGGGCGCAGACGAGTGCGGCCGGCCTGGTCCGGTGGGTCTCGGCCGCGATTCCCTTCCCCGCGCGGTATCACCCCAGCTTCTTGTCACCATGTCTTACTCCTCTTGGTCCCATAAAACCGGCCCACTCACGCTTTACTTCTTATTCTTTTTTTTACTGCTGTTCCTCTTCTTTTGCGGCTGGTACATCTACACCCGAATCCACATCCAGAGGATTCTGGCGGAAGACAGAGACGACCCCACCTGGAATGACCAAGCCGGCTTCAGCCGCCGAAGATGACCCGCGCCCGTCCTGCCCGAAAGCCACAGGTCTGCGGGCTCGCCCTGCCCGGTGAGGACGTTCCGGCACGGGGAGGGGTCTCCAAGGCCGCGACGGACCGCTGGGAGCGGCGGCCCCAGTGCTTACCAAAATAGACCTGGCGTTTGCCACCGCGCCCTAACCTAACGCTTGTGCCCCTACCAGAAGAGCTGGAGAGAAGCGCGCGCCCACCCGCTGCTCCCCAGGCCCGAAGCAGGGCATGTTCACCCACAGCCAGCCTGGCCGTTTCTCTTGGAAACCTTCTGGAGAGGGGCGGCAGAGCCGATTGGTTTCCTGGGACCTATGGATCCATGACCGTTGCTGGTTCAGCTGAAATGGGCACCATGCTGCCTTGTGAGATGATCGGTGAAATCTGATATTTATTTCTAACACCGAAGAGGCTACTCCGATTTAACATGGAATTTAAGAATTGTGTGTTCCCTTGGTTTTACTGAAGATAAAAAACAAAGCTAACTATTCTGTGAGCTACACATAGTAGGTGTTAATGATTACCTTCTCTTGGAACACTGGTTTTCCAGTCACCCTCTAGCTACACCGCCTTATGGTATTTCTGCCATTACAGTGGCTCCCCCCACTCTTGCCAAATATACCCTTATTTCCTTTCCTTGCCAAAAGCCTGTCCAAAAGGTTCGCTGATCTACATGGCAAAGTGGAGTTGCAAAATCAGGAGCTGGAACATACTAAATGATTATCTACTCCAACAACTTAGCATTTCCAAGTCAACCTGGCAGCCTCTCTTAAAGAGGTGGTAGTTATAATGTGATGGCTAGACCATTGGAACTAGGTCAAGTGACCCTACATCTAAATCCTGCCTTGGACACTTGATAGCTGTGGCCATGGGCAAACATATCCCTCAAGTAACCTGTTTCTTTATCTATAAATGGGCTAATATTTATATAAGCCTGTACGAATAACACTTGTGTATCTTGTATAAACATCAGTTCCACAGTTTCTTCTTGAAATTAGGGGGAGGTCACTATGGAATGAGGCAACCTAATTCATTTGAGCAGTTTTGTTGAAAGTCCTTTCTTATACTGCTGCTTTATAACTTCTGCCCATTCTAATTTAATGTCTCTTCTGCATTAGTCTTTCTTGTATTTGGAGACAATGATCATTCCCCACACCTCCGTTTCCCTCTAATCTTCAGATCAGCTTTTCATGTTTCCCGTTCAAACCTTCAACAGCTACTCACTGTCTATGAGAAGATTTTCAGCTCCACTTTGGACATTCACAGCCCTATGCAATCTGGACCTAAAATCGATATTGCCAGTCTTATCTTAAAACCACTGCCCTTTACACAACAAACCAGAACACAGTACGGAGTTGAACTGTTTTGGTACTTAGACTGTTTTCTTAGAGAAGTTGCTTAGAGAAGCAACTTCCATCTAAACAGTGTGATGTAGTGGCAATTACACTTGACTTCAGGACATCTGAGCTGTAAATGACTCTTGTGACCAAGTACAGACAAGTATCTTCATTTGTTTTCCTAATCAGGAAAACTGGGGAGAATACTTGTGCTACTTACCTTCATGATATTTCTTAAGGAAATGTATACAGCAATAAAACTGGTTCTACGCTTTTGCCCTTCAGAGATAACTTTAATGTGGAAATCCTTCCAGGCTCAGTGGAACCACTGCTCCAGGAAGCCTTCCCTCATCATACCAACCCCATTCCCTCAAAGGTCATTTTTGGACCAGATAATTCTGAGGACACCTTCTCTGACAGGTTATCTAGCCAAACTGACGGTTCAGCCATTTAAATTTGATATAATTATAAAAGGATCCTTATTATCTTTAAGGCCCAGTTCAAATGTCTCCTCTTCCATGAAGCCCATCAGTGGCTCCCTTAGCTAGAAGTGACCTCTCCCTCTTCTGAATTCCTACTGAGCCAATTCTACTCAGATGACTGATCATTTATTTTAAGTTATCTCTACCCCATATTTTGAGAAGCATTATCACGGCTGAAACTCATTCATTTTTGTTTCCTCAGGACCTATGTGCAAGGCTCACATACAGCTAGGCACTTGACCAGTATTTACACTAGAAGAGATTTCAGAGGCATAGTCAATGTAGCTATTTTACAAATGGGGAAAGTAAAGCCAAGAGATTAAAAAAAAAAAATCAGCTTGCTCATGGGTGTAATATACATCTAAAGAGGCAAGGCCAAGATCTGAACTCTAGTCTCCTGACTGAAAGTTAAGCGCTCTTGGAAAATAACTCAAGGGTACCATTGAAAACACCAGCTAGACAGATGATCAGCAGACCTTGGAAAGTAGATCAAGTCAAATTTACCTCCAAAGAAAAGATCTGAGAATGGATCACCCTCAACTATAGGTGTGCAATTCCACATACAATGGCAGACTTTAGTTCATAGGCTTAATTTTGTCAAGTGTTCTGTTTTTTTAATCTTTGTTATGGGTTCTCTGAGAGGATGAGGTATATACTGGAAAATGAAAAGCCAAGAATCCTCACAGGGTGACAGCCAGTCTCATAAGGTAGACTAGGGGTTTCCCAAATGGCCCCTGTTCTGCAGGGCCATAGATGACGTCATATTGGATGCCTAATATGAGAGAGAAGGGAATGCTCATTATTGACTAGGAAGGTCTATACGCTCCAGTCCTCAGGTCCAGAGAAAAGAGAAGCAACATGTACAGGAGAATCCCTTCTACTCTGATAATTCATAGAAGAAAGCTCTAAGAAGGGACCTCTCAGAAGAGGCAGAACTATTCTACGTTCTACACTTCCCCCACCCCCCAACCACTGCGGATATACCTGTGACATCAAGATTAGTTAGCTTCCTCCTAATCTCATGACGACACTGCCCAATTCTTCAAAATATTCCATGAACAAAAGGTCCAAGTCACACCCCACCTTCTCCTAACCTTTTCAGTCTTTGGAATTCTTTTTTCACTTCCTGATCTCTCATAAGTATTTCACATACATACTGATCATCTCCCAAGCAAAATCATAGGCAGAGAATGTGTCACTTGTATACATCACATCAGAACTGTTTGGGCACACAGCCACAGGAACTGGCACTTAGTATCTGATGAACTGACTTAAAATATATAGAGATAGTGAGTATTCTTTTCAATGAACATTTATGTTAATGGTCTGAACATAGTTAAACTGTTCAGCACTAAGCAGGCATCCAGAAGACTAAATTACTTTCTTCCCATTAGGGTGTTTGCTCTACACAAATTCCCTGGAGTTCAGTATACACCAAGACCAATGCCCTTCTTTGACTCACCCACACTCTAACATCATTCTGATCCATGCCCACCCCTTGGAGACAATATGGCCCTGAGCCAAAATAGCTTGCAAGCTTGTGGCCCTTCCCCTCAGGGGGCCAGTCCTGTGACTGAACCACTACTGACTTTACCCAAGTTCACAGAGGAACTCCAACCCAATGAACACAAACTGCTTACTTCCAGAATCATGTCAATACAACACAGACTTTTAATTACTCTGCATGGAAGTTACATTTCAGAGATAGCATGCCATAGGGAAGTCAGTAGGAAGTCTGTGACTGCTGTTGGCGGTAGCCTCCCCGACGCATGTAGCCTCCCTCATTTTTTCGGTAGCCATCTTTCTGATCTGGAGAGGGAAGAGAGAAAGGTCAAAATACAAAGAAAAAAACTTAACAGTGATGCCAAGAGCCAAGAGAGTGAATGAGGGTGGGAGTGTAAAGGGTAGAAGGGAGGAGTCTCACCTCTAAAATAACCTCCATAGGTGCCCTGCTTGTGGTCAAAGACACGCTCATTGTTTTCCACCAAACTACCCAGCTTTTCTGCCAATTGCAGGGCCAGATTTTGCTGGGCAGTGGGCTCAGTGCGGTGCATCACCACTGTCTGCGTTGGCTGGTCCAGAGAGGCCTAGTTTAGGGAACACAGAAGGAATTAAATAATGGTTCTGGTTTCTTTCCTCTACAAAGAGCTGCTGTCCCTCCCTTAGGATCCACCATCCTTCCTCCTTGATTACCATCAGCTCTTCACTGATGATCATCTTGCTGATTATGGAGTGGACGGTGGGCAGATCCAGCTGGAACATGTCAGATAAGGTCTCCATGCTGAAGGAGGAGGAGAAAGATTAGGAATCAAGGGTATTCATCAACGAAGCCTAGTCCCGTTTCCCTCCCAAGGCAAAAAGAATCGCTATAGCCTCAAACCTAATAGAGTCGTAGACACTGCTATAGGTGAAAAGGTAAGTCCGTAATGACTCTTCCTGGATCTTTCTGTAGGGAAAAAGAAGAACAGTGACTAAGTACAGGGTCTTCTTTTCCATTCTCCCCACCACTCCAACAGCTCTCGACGCTTCCTTCCCTCTGTCTAGCACCAGAACATCAAGGTCTCCTCATTCCCATTCTCACCTAACTAGCATGGTACGGACTTTGTTGGCCTCAGGGAACAAATCCCAGACTTTTCCATTCATCTTCTCATTAATAATAAAACTGTGGCAAGTCTTCCAGTCACCCATCTTCATGGCTTTAGATGCTGCTACTACATGTTCCCTCATTGACTCAGGTGGACCTAGAGAATTGGACAGGTCGTAAAATGAGGCCTAGGATGACATTTAAAGATGCTAGAATCAGGATAGGTCTTTGTCTTTATTTACTATGGAAAGACAGAGGTTCTAGTGCTGGTGTTACCCCTAACTAGCTGTGACCTGAGATAAATAAAATCTCTTCCCACATCATTTATAAAATGAAAAGAGATTATCTATAAAGGTCCTTTTCACCTCTAATAATTGCGTGAGTTTATTCAAGGAGAACTTCCTGCTGCAATGCAACATTTACATCTTCATGGACACAAAGGAGAGACTGGAGAGAAGAACAATGAACATTCTAGGAAACACTTCTGCATTTGCAGCTGCTTTGTGAAAGAGTCATCAAACCATAATCATCACCCAGCGAAAACTCTGTTCTCAGTGTGGCAAAAACTCTTCCCACTGAGAACAGACACTCAAGAGCAAGACCACAACCAAACTAAATACCAAGCAAGGGCTGCCGCTCGCCCACTCGCAGCTGGTGATGGAACTGTTTGCTGATCATGCGCCTCCGAGCATCACTTTCATGGGCTGCCATGTATGGGATCTCCAGCAGCATGGCAGATACCAAATAGACACATTCAAGCAGCTCCAGGTTTATATGCAAGTGGAAGGGCACCTGCCGCCGGCGCTCCACCTTCTCCTGCTCCTGGTTTCGCTCCTGCAGGCTCCTGAGCAGCAGACCCTGTCCCAGCAGCTCCTTAGCACGACCACTGGATTGAATGTCCAGCAAGGCATTGTGTGCATCTTTGGTTAGGCCCTGGCGGAAAGCACAGATGCCCAACTGCACCATGGTACGGTTATAAAGGATCTAGGAGGAAAGAAAAATACAGTCTATTAAAAGGAAAAGGAGGCACAAGAGTTCCCACAAATGATATCCGACCTGAACTCCATTGAAAATAAACTCCGTAGTCTCACACAACCTTGTAAACCCAGGACTTAGTATTTGAAGAACAGGGATAAAGATCTGGACCTGTGCTATCGTTAGTCTTGGTAACTCCCAGATAAAGAAGCTCCCTTGGTTCAACACAGGTCAAAGTTTTCTCAGCATCTTAACAGAATTGCCTTGGGCACTGGGTAGGCTAAGTGACTTGCTGAAGGTCCCAAAGATAGCATGTGCCAGAGGGTGGACTTGAACTTGGTTTTCTTGGATGTGAGGCTAGCTCCTGTTCAGCAGAACAAGCTGGGAGCATGCAAAGGACAGAAGCCTATTTATTCTACCTTCTTCCATTTCCCTCCATAGCACAAAGACTGTGTGATGACTCAACACTCACCCTAACCCAATCCTTCAGTACTGACACCTCAGACCCACACAGCCCTTTCCTGACAGACGCCGTTGACAGTATTATTATCCCCATTTTACAAATGAAGAAACCGAGGTTCAGAAAGAAGTGACCTTGGCCTCAAAACTAATTATCTGAGCTACAGATCAAACCTGGGTCAGTTTCCTCCAGCTACACCAAGAAGTTGGCACCTTTTCATGTCCTAGAACTCTCCAGCAGTCTGAGGCCCAAGGACCCCAGGCAGGCTGACATATGGCTAAGAATCCCCGACTTGAACTGAAAGAAATTATCTTACAAATGGCTCATAAAACAGTGCAGGATTCTAAATCCTGACTATTCCCCACACCTCCTTCCATAAAAAGTGCACTTTGTAACCCAATTCAGAGTCAGAGAATGACTCAATTATTGACTCAGAAACGTTACTTTCTCTACGCAGTAGAGGTTTGAAGAACCAGATGCTATTACTAGGAAGCTACTAAAACTAGAAAAGGCTGAAAAGTGCAACTAATACATGAAATTAGAGCTGAGAATGTATTTTCCACAAATATTACGGTTAATGTAATAGCATTATTAATTTTACATTTCAAGCATATAATGAGATAAAATATTTTAGCAGGTTGACCTAGCATCTCAAAAGACTTTTTTATAGGTAGCCATATTTCAAATTTCAAAGAACTTAGAATACAACGCATGTCAGTAAGTTGTTTTCTAAGTAAGTAAGTAGTCTACAGGGATCATAATTTTTATTTGTGTTCAACACCATGGATCACCATGGATTAAGAGCTACAAACGGATATGTTGGGGTAAAAAATACGCCACAAATCCCTTGAATAGTTAAAGTTATAAAGGAATATTTTTGGGAAAAAAATTATCATTCACTTGGGAGGCCATGAGAGAGCTGGAAACTCTAAGACCTAAGAAGGGGCACAGAACAAGCAAAATCTAGGCAGCTAGAGCCAGAAGTAAGATTCAGTTTGGAATTTAGTTTTCTTTAATACATACAGCCTTCTAACAACCTTAACAATCTGACATATCTCTGAATTTGTTTGAAATACTTTTGTAGTCTAGAGTATGTGCTCTTAAGGGTGAGAAGTATATGTGTACTCAGAGACAAAGAAGATCAAAGACATTTTACATATTACTTTTTGAGTTCAATAATTACCAAAAAGTAATGAAAAGCAAAAGCTCTATGGCTAAAAAGCAAGGTCCTCTAGATGTGGTCCAAGGAAAATCTGAAATTCTGATGAAGGTGACCCAGTTTAGAGCCCTAAAACCAAGGACTGCTTCTTTTACATTCTTGGCTCCCCAACTAGACCAAGTTCCTCAAGTGCAAGGTCTGTGCATTCCCCAGAGCACTCTGCAGTGCTCTACATGGCAGTCATTCCACGCTTCTTGATTAACGAGAAAACTGGCTCATCAAAGACATGAGGAATCAGACTGAGCCAGACCAGGAGTTCTTCTGATTAAACCAGTCTGTAACTAGAGAGGAATCCAGAGCTGGCTCTTCCCCCTCCTGGGTCCCTCTCTGCAACCACAGGAACTGATCCTGGATCATCCTGAGCTTCCCTTTAAAAAATCTGCCCTTGTCCCACGCTACCATCCTACCTGTACAGGAGGGTCTGCATGCTGAATGTTGTCCTGCAAGTGACTCATAAGCATGAGGTCCCGAGCCTGGTACCAGCGAGAGTGAAGAGCATGGTGGTAGATGTGGCAGAGAATTGCACATGTCCGAATTCTGTCTGTCCGATCCTTGGCATATATGTACTTGCACAGCCTCTCCATCAATACAGCTGAATCTTCCCCCTCATTTTCAGCTTGATCTTGTTCTGACTGGAAGGAAAAACAAGGAACATGGCTGGGGTTCAGAGTGATAGAAACTTAAGAAATCCCAGGCACAGAATGGTCTCTCAGCAGCCTCCTCACAGACACTAGATTTCCCAGCAATTCCAAAGTAAGACATATAATCAAGTTATTCCTCACTCATCTCACAAGGTGAGTCTCCTTCAAAGATAAATGTGAAAGTCAAACAGCCCAAACTTGTGAAGGTCTTTTCTCCCCAGCCCTCGTACCTTTGAGGACCCTTCTGGGGGAGCGAGCTGCCGCTGATGAGCCTTGTAGTCAAACTTGTAGTAGGTATGGAGCACGCGGCGAAGGTAGATGCGGCAGATCTCCTCGGTTGTTCCTTTCTCCTGCAGGTAGCGCTGAACACGCTCAATGATGGCACAGACACGTGCCTCATCCTTGAGATGTTCCACATATTCTGGGGTACAGAAAATAGGTTTTTTTAAACCCTAGAGATCTTATAGTAACAATAGCAACTTAAATCCTTTTAAGATTCAAAAGGTCCTTTATATCATCCCCTTATCTCATTAGATCTTCCAACAACCCTGTGAAGTAAAGTATCATTTAACTCCCTATTTTCTCCATGAGAAAATTAAGCCTCCAAGAGGTTAAATGATTTGAACATGACCAAACAGTAAATTCCAGAGGCGCATCTAAATCCAGGCCTTCCTGCTTCCCAGTGCCACCACATGGCCCTCCAGAACCAGGCCTGCCTCTCCCAATTATTCCTCCACTCCCCCGTCATCCTGATGTACACCTTGCCACTGGATCCAGATGACTGGGGAGAGTGAGGCTGGTGACTGCAAACAACCCTGCTTCACTTAAATCCAATTCACTTGCAAGTCAAGACATCCCTTTCCTCATGTCAGTGGTCTTCTTCAAGAACAAAGGACAAATAATCTGCAAGTAGTAGTAGCTGACCCACCCAGCACCTAAGTGGACAGTTCAAGTTGGGAAGTGCTGCTCCTTCCTACCTTCCTTTTCTCCCTTTGTCCACAAAGGGAATCATACCCTTGCCTGTGGGTGTTGTGCCCAAAGGAATATAAATTTTGATTGCTAAAACCTCATGAGGTATCTTGGAATTTATGACCTGAATTTTTTTCTCTTCCCTACTTATTTTATCATTAAAAAAAAAATACAACCAGGACAATTCACTCTTTTGCCCAAGTAGTTTCATTTATGACTTCTTTAAAATATAGTACTAGAAAATCAGGTTTTGATGAAGCCCAGTGGGGATTCAAATGGAGCTACCTGACCACACCCAGCACTCTTATTTTACACGGAGAAAACTGAACATTAGGTAGGTAATGTAGTTTGGGTTTTTTGGGTTTTTTTGCCTTCCTAGTGCTTTCTATTTGTTAATAGTAAAAATGTTTTACTTTACTATGAACATCAGTTTTGGGAATTTATACCCAATATGCTGGTCCAAGTCAAACTGGCTGCCTCTTAGTTTCTCCCTACCTTCACCCTCGTCTCCAGACCTCTGCTCATGCTGGAATCTGCTCCATGACTTGCTATGGAGCGCCTAGATGCCTTCCTTCAGAGTTCAGCTCCAGCATGACCTATGTGAAGCCTTTCCTTTCTCTGGTCCAGCATTTTGTATATACCTGTATTTGTATTAACTTCCCTTAAGGTTGAAAATTCCTCAAACGTCAGAGAATGAATGCTTACAGATCAGCCATGTCCACCTATTGAAATCTTACTTTCAAAGTCTAGGTTCAAATGCCACCCACCACCTGCATTCTGAACCCTTCCCTCACCACCCCACACGGAAAGATTGAAAGACCACTCCCTCTCTCCTCTGAACCATTACGAAGCTCGTTACATGCTGCACTCTGTATTTCAGTTATTTGTGCATGTCTTTTCTTCCCCTAGTGCCTAAATTTCAGGGATTATCTGGTATATTTCTTTGTATCTGTCCCTCACAGTCTTGTGAATAGGAAAGTACTCAATATTTGATTTGATTAGTCACTGGTAAACTTCTCCAACAGACTAGTTAGGGCAAAGTCAAAAATCAGACAAACCACCTTTGCTGGGGTTGATGCTACTCATTCACTGAAGACAACCATTCAACAATTATTCCCACTAGCCAACCAGAAAATTTTGGCCCCCAACAGGACTCAGAAACATAAATTTCAAGTTCTCATTTTATCAATTTGAAAAGAAGGCAATAATATCTGAATTTTCTCCCAGCAGCACTTTACATCATTTTCATGTACTCTAGTTACCCTCTGCTAGGCCTGCACAACCTTCGGCCCTCCAAGCATAGAGAGGATGTAAACACAAGCCAGAACAACATCCCACCCTCAGGCTGTTCTGGTGGGCCACAACAGGCTGTTATGTTGTTTGGGCCTGTCCTAAGTATACCTGCCCAATCTCACCTTGGGAATGAGGATCTGTGTTCTGCATGATCTTGGTAAACTCTTCATCCATCCTTTCCACCAGAGTTAGGATACAACCACGAACTCGAAGTGGCTGAGGTAGGAAGAAAGGAGGAGGAGCAGCAGTTTAAAGTAATAAATTCCAATCCAAGAACAGGACCCACCAGGTCTCTTATCCCAATTGAAGCCACTTTTCCTTTCCCCCATCCTGTCAGTTTCTCATTCTCCTTTTCCTAATTTACCTGCTCAAAGTTGGAGAGGTTCTCACTCTCTTCCAAGATATTCTCTCCAACAAAGATATTAGGATTAGCAAATAAAATGTCCATCAATTCATTGATGCAGTCTAAGCACTTCTGCCACATCTCTGGCTGCCAAGTGGGGAAAGAAACAGGTTAAAGTACAAGAAGCTAACAGTCTGACCCCAATTTTCTTCCTTTTTAAGAATGTTCATCCTTCTAACACCCTGCCTTAAGCACTTAAAAAAAAAAGTATACAAACAAAAATTGTGCTTTTCTGTTCTTGTTTTTTGTATAGCAGCAAAGTCTCCATAGTCAAAACTCAAAGCTGGTCCCAATTCTTAAAGCGCAAATACTTCCACTCTCACCTTCATATACGTGGCCAGGTTGGGGTTGTAGTCATAGAGGGAAGCAATGATGTTGAATTTGATCTTAACAATCACTCCTTCTCCTAGATTATTTTCTTCTGTGATCTGAACCAACAGCTGCAGCAGCTCAATTTGGGCTGCACTGTGTTGAGACAGTAAAGAAGGAAGTTTAAAGGACAAACCTCAAAGCCCAAGGCAACAAAACATTTCTTTCTTCCCGTGGGCTCTGATCTCCCTCTTTTCCTGCCAGCATCAACATCACTTTGGTGAATGCCTCCTCTCTTAAGAGTTTCCAAATCCAAAGCTCCCTCCCACCAACCCTTCCTTTCTCTTGCAGTGGGTAGAATAAAAAACGTGACAAGTCTCACCGGTCAGTTCCTTTCTTGCCACGAGCTTGCAGGATCTCATTCAGCTTCTTGACTACAATTGCATGTGTAATCTCTGTTCCCTTGGCAAACATTTTAGGCTTTTCCTAGGCAACACATGCCCCCGTCACACCCAAGAATATCAAAGTACCCTCTTCATTGCATTGACAGTATTTTCAGGCTCCCCATTACCCCCTTATTAATACCCATAACCTCCCATATTCTCTGCACATCAGCCCTGAAAACCTCACCTTGACAAGTGGTGCCCCTCCTCGAACCCTCTCCCACTCTCCACCTTCATTATCCTCCTCCTCCTCATCTAGGCGTTTGGATTTTCGGTCATGCTTTTTCTTGGCTTTGTCCTCTCGCTTCTTCTCCGCTGCCTTTTTGTCTGTGGTGCTCTCTCTGCAAGAAGATGTGAAATGAGATGTGGTGCCCTAAGGGCCTCAACTCTCAGCTCTGCTTGTCTACCATGCCTCAGCTTCCCTTCTCTCTACCGATCTAATTTCAGGCTCTAGCTGGATCCAGAAGATCTATGGCTCACCTTCAACCACAAAAGGAACTAGGGCCTGAACAGTGAGCTACTCAGTAACAGGCATGTCCTACAGAATACCCAGGTACACATTCTTTCACAGTAATATGGCTAATTTATCATTGTACAAGTTGGATTGTTGCAATTTAGCCACCAATTTATAACATTATTCCTGTAAAACTGCCATAATGCTATGCTTTTTTACACAAAACTATGTTAAGAATTGCTAGGTCATCCCCCTGCTACAGTCAACCCCAACAGGAGATACGTAAAGTCAACATAGGGCTCTACAATCAGAGCATTCAATTTTTAAAGCTAACTTAGCTCCACAACCTCCCTGCTTCACTCACTTTTTAAGGAATTTGGAAGCTAATACAGTATATTTCCCATCCTCCTCCTCGGAGTCAGAGTCTGAGGAAGTGGAATCCGAACCCCAGTCTTCATCATCATCCGAATCCTCAGAGTCCTCATCTTCGTCCTTAAGGGAGGTACAACACAAGTTGGACAAAGATCAACGTGCCGTCAGAAGGTGGCGAGGATGTTTCTGACATTTCCATGGAGCTTCCAGTACGTGGAACTAAATTTCATAAGGCTTCTCCATGGACCTGCAGCAGGCAGACTACCTTTGCCCTCACGTTCTCTCCCAGATCTCACCTCCATCTTCTTGAGGAACTTGCGGCTTTCCCCAGATGGGGCCTCAGACTTCTTCTTCAGGAAACTTGTGGCACTAAGACCATCCTCATCCTCATCTGAAGAGGAAGAACCTGGAAAGGTGTCCGAGTGAGGTTAACAAGCAGGAACAAGATCACGTAACAAAAAAGAACCCTCCCCCACAAACGCTTCTGCCTTTTTTCTTTCCAGTCTATCCTGCTCTTACCTTCCGAGTCCTCCTCATTTTTCTCAGCGTCCTCATCCGCAGACTGCTCAGGGTTCTGGGGATGGAGACAGCAGGAGTGAGGGAGGCTGCCGCTCCTTGTGCCACACCTGGCTCCAGCCCACCCCAACAAACCAGCCCCATAACCCAACACTGCCTTGTGCCGCACTCACGTTCCCCAGGCCTGCCTCCTTGTCATGTGGTCTAACCCAAGGCCGTACCCAATGCTGGCATACAGCCACTTAACAAATGCTCAGTGAAGGAAACAAGTACAGACTACAGCAACACGCTACAATTTTCCTGACCTGCTTATAACTGGTGATCTGGGCTTCATAATCCCGATTATATTTACGGATCTTCTGACGCAAGGTACTCAACGCCTTTGCATTGTTCTTGTTCATCTTCTTCTTCCCCTCCTTGTCCTCCCATAGCTAAGGGAAGGGAAATAAAAGAGAAAGGAGAAGGGAAATTACAACAAAGAGCAAGACGGTGAGAATGAGATGCTTTCTCGATGCCAGCCCCAACAACCTCTTTTGTCAAACTAAAATCTCCACCCCAGCCTCAAACCTCATTTAGATAGTCCTCCAGATCAGCCAGAATGCGGATGTAGAACCGGGGGACACCCTCTTTGTCCACAATGCTCTTGGCTTTTCCAAATGCCTTTCCCAGAAGCTCAAATTCCTCAAGACATTTAGTGACATCCCTAATTTTCATGGCATTCCGGATGGTCCGGATAAGGTTGGTCAACTCTTCAAACCTAAGATGGGGCAAGGAGATCAAAGATCACAGAAAAACCCTTAAACCATTCCTTTCCAAACCCCGAATAAGAAAAACAGATGTCCTCCATCCTTTCCACCAACTACACAGGAAAAAATTCCTTTAGCGCCTCCTTCACCTTTAGGATCCCATCCCTACTACCATATTCACCTTTTGTCCTTGGCACTTCGAACAACCCGCTTAGTATCCTCCTCATCTTCACTCAGCAACAATGGCCTGTGGGGAGAAACTGATC
The DNA here is from genome assembly GCA_023548195.1 of Bettongia penicillata ogilbyi. Taxonomy (NCBI): domain Eukaryota; kingdom Metazoa; phylum Chordata; class Mammalia; order Diprotodontia; family Potoroidae; genus Bettongia; species Bettongia penicillata. The sequence continues at coordinate 6,746,015 of JAJHZJ010000612.1, forward strand.
ATAGATGATCTTGCTCATAGAAGTCTTGAAAACATTCAATTCTTTTGATTGGGGCAGAAAGAAAAAAAGAAGAGTTGAAAGATACATGTTGGTCCATGGAGCTGGTTGGGCAAAAGCTCACCTATCCTATACTTTCTCTTCACTGTACATTCATGAACTACAGGCTTTTATATTCATCACCTCACCCCTAAAATTCAGGCCCACAATATGCAAAGGCCTGTTTTAGGTATCCTGGGGTATACAAAGATGAGTAAGATATGGTCCTTAACCTCAAAAAGCTTACAATCCATACAAATAATTTGTACAAAGTTAATAAACACTGAAGGACACTGAGTACAAGGGAGGTACAAACGAAGTGCCAGTTCGTTGTTCAGGAAGAAGAAAGATCACTTCCTGCTGAAGTAAAGGGAGGTTTTATGGAATAAGTGACATTTTGAAGCTGCGGATCTTGATATGAAGAACATATCCCCACACAGGAGGGTGGATAGTCTGAACTAGCTGGAGCTCAGGAGGATGTAAAAGAGAGGAATGTGAAATAAGGTTAGAAATATAGTTTGGGGTCAGACAACACAGGGCCGGTATCAGGTCACTGGACTGAGACAGCTCTGGAGAAGAAGTGAGGTTGGTGACCTGCGCAGATCTCCCTCACTCAAAACAAAGTCAAGTGCAAGTCATGTCATTATTTCTGTGATGGCATGATCTTCTTGGGCAGCAAAGGACGAACACAACAACAAAGCTTGGATAATATGGAGTAGGACACCACTGAAAGGTTTTAACCATAAGGGTGATATCAACCTTACAACCTGACAGTGTGTGCAGAAGGAACTGGAGATTAAAAACAACAGAAGGAAGACTCACCAGCAGATTTGACACAATAACCCTAAAACAGCAAGTAAACTTTGACTTCCCTTTCAGTCTCCTGTGCTGGATCTTCCTCCAGAACATATCTACTAACATGGGTATTCCCATGGCTCTTTTCTATCTATACTACCTCACTTGGTAATCTCATCAGCTCCTATGGGTTCAGTTTACAGAGATGAACCACATCTAAATACCCAGTCTTAATTTCTCTCTTAAGCTCCAGTTACATATCATCAACATGTCCAAAATAGAACTCATGCTTGCTTCCTTTCCCTGCAAACCTCTCCTCTTCTGATTTTCCTATTACTATCAAGAGCGCCACCATCATCCCAGTCACCCAGACTGACAATCCTAGTGTCATCTTCTCTCCTAGTCTAGCATGCTATAAACATACAATTTCATTTCAGCCTTTCAGGTCCCTTCCAGTCCTAGCATAAACTGGAAGATGGGAGAATTCCTGGAGATGTTTGGATCAGTCAACATAAAGAATTTACTATGTACCAGACGCTGTACTATGTGCTAGAGACACAAGAAAAGCAAAAAGTCCCTGTCCTCAAGAACCCATATTCTAAATAGAGACAACACACAAATAGATAACTATATACAACAAAGATATATGCAGTGTAAAATAAAAGCTAATCTCAGAGGGAAGGCATAGAGTGAAGACCTCCTTCACAAGACAAGAATTTGAGACAGAACTTGAAGTCAAGGAAATAAGAAGGCAGGCAGAGGTGAGGGAGAACATTGCAAATATAGGAGATGAAGTGCAAGTACATGGAGTCAGAGAATATATCATGAGCAAGGAATAAAGCCAGTGTAACCTGACTGTCCTTCAGGATAAAATACAAACTCCTTCCCATGGTCTCCCAAAATCTGTCACCAACTTACCTTTTTCAAGCCTTATTTCATACTACTATTTTCCCTTTTTACAAACGCTATAGTTCAGTCAAACCAATCTTCTATGCTTCCTGATCCTTTATACATTTCCCCTCTCTGTCAATTAAAATTCTCACTCCTTCAAGACACAGTTTCTCTCCTTGGGTCATCTCGTCCTCTTCTTTGCCTCTGAATTTAATCCACCTTTTAACTTCTTTATTTCTATCCAAAATACCAACATCCAATATAGGTGAAAAAAAGCACTAATCTGAAGTCAGATGATCTATGTTCAAATCTCACTAATGACACTTGTAACCTGTGTGACAAAGGGTCCCTTACCTTCTTTGACTCTGTTTCCTCATCTGTAAAAATGAAGGAGTTGGCCTATATTTTTTTTAACGTCCTTTAGCTCTAAATCTATGTATGATCCTTCTGGACACCCAGGTTCACAACTCAGTTAATTTATCCCTGAGCCTTCTTTCATCTTCACTTCTCATATCTATCCCTCCCGCTGCCAAGTCTGGTCCATAATATCTTCCTCACAACATATCACATATAATCCTCTCTCTTCACATAGCAGCCACTCTAGTCCTCTTCACCTTACATAAACTGTCAGCCTTCTGAATGGTCTCCCTACATCCAATATGTCTCCTTTCCATAATCCATCTTCTACAGAGGCGACTGACAATTTTAAAAAGCAAACTTTACCAAGTCACTCCCCTGCTCAAGAAGCTTTAATGGTTCCCTAGTGACTAGGATCAACTTCAAATTTCTCCATCTGGCATTCAAACCCCTTCAACACATCATTCCAGACTTGTTACATATAGCTCCTCTTTACTCTTACGTTTCAGTCAAACTGGTTTATTTGTTGTAGTACCTTTACACGACACTGGCTATTAATTACCTCTCTGTTTCCTTTACAGGCTGTTTCCTCCGGAAAGCTCTGCCACCTAACCTCAGTTTTTTGTAATCTCTAGCTCTAGTCAAGGCTGAGCTCATATGCCACCTCTTATGTGAGGCATTTCCACATTTCCCCCTATTGTTAATGATTCTTCTACTCCTGAAATTCAAGTTATTTATCTGTGTATATATCATTTCCCCCAGTGAGAGTACAAGCTCCTTGAGGGAAAGGCTGTTTTCATTTTTGCCTTCCTATCTCCAAGTGCCTAGGTCTGGTACACAACAGCTCCTTAAAAACAAGTGCTTGCTACAGGACAGATTCCTTTTCCCACCACTTTAATCTTCTTGGGTTCTCTGGGTCAGTAACTTCCACTGCACTGACTGCCGCAGAAATCTAATCTTCCCAGGACACAGTAGTGGGACAAACTTGACTTCGCTTTCCTCACAACCACCACCCTAAATAGCCAGGAGAGGACCTGGGGTTCCATCGAAGATAAAAAACCTCTTCCTACCCTGGAAGGGGCACCGGGCTTGGGTCTGGGACTGCCCCACCGGGGCCGGGGACCACTTTCCTCCTCTGCCGAAGGAGGGATCAGGCCATCCTGAGAAGCCCAGGTTCCAAGAAACCTCGGCTTCTCTCCCCGCGGGTCCTGACGGGCACAGCCTGGCTCTAGAGCACCCCCCTTCCTCTTCCCACGGCGCCCCCTCCCCTGCTGTTCTTCCTGGGTCACCCCCCCACTGCTCCCCCGCCCCCTCCCAGGCTTCCCGGCTCCCCAGGCTTGCTCACTGTTTGCCGTAGTTGCCCCCCGCGGGCTTGGGTGCCAGCTCCTCCCCGGACAGGGAGGATTCGGACTCGCTGTCCGAGCCGGTGGTGAAAAAGCGCGACATGGCGGCGGGCGCTCAGAACGCGGCAGGCCGGGCGGGACGCGGGCCTGGGCCTGGGGCGGGAGAAAACCGAGTCGGTGAGAAGGGCCGCCCCTCGCCGCTCTCAGTGAGGACGAGGGGCACGCGAAGCTCGAAGGGGTGCGAGCCCCCCCGCTGTGGCCGCCTCCCCAGGCTCGCACGCGGGAGCACGAGGCAGAGGGGGCCTCTTACCAGATGTGGCGCCGCGGAAAATCCTCGGAAGCGAATGATGAAACCGCAGGCCAGACGCGCGTCTGACGTCACTTCCTCCAGGCTCACGGACTTCCGGCGGACGGCCCCGCTTCCATTCGGAAGGCCGGGAGGTGGGCGTGGCCTCCGGGGGGCGGAGCCGGCAGTACCCAGGTTAATGACAAATTTAGAGTTCACAGCCCAGCCTCGAGCAGCCCCCTCCTTTCGGAGGGAATCGCTAGTCTTCTCACGGCGCTTTAGGTTGCGGAACGCTTTACAAGTATCCCACTTTATCCTTACAACGACTGTGAGCAGTGGCGCTATTTTTAAACTCATTTTACACCTAGTAGGCGTTTAATAAACATTTAGTGATGAGAAAAACTGAGGCAGAAAAAGCAACTTGCCCGGGGCCGCACAGCTGGACGTGAACCGAGGTCTCCGGGACCGCAGGTCGGGGGCTTCATCCGCAGCGCCACCTAGCGTTCTCTGGAGGGAAACGGAAGCCCAGGACCATTAACGGGGGGAACCTGGGCGCTTGGAGGGCACTTGGGCTTGTCCTAGGAACACAAAGTCTGGGCTACCTTCTCCTTTTTCCCACTGTGGTTATTGAAAGTAATGTCTTTTTTTACATAGATTCTGGAATGATAAATCCTCTCTGCCTACTCTCCAGTCCAGTACGACACCGAATGATCGGGGTGCTAATGGGCATCTTTGTTTCACCCCTGATCTTACTGGGAAAGCTTCTCGATGATCTCCATTACAGACAGGGCTTGGTCATGTCATCATCTTCCCGATGTCACGGTCCTCTTACGGAAGGAAGGACAAAGCACAAACCTGTAATAACGGGGACCCAGCTGGCCAGTTCCAGTTGGGCAATTCAACTGGTCCCGCCTGTCCCCTCCCTTCCTCTCCCCCCCCCCCCATTCTAGCCCAAAGGAAGGTAAATTTTGATGCTTAAAACCCACTGAGTTATCTAGGGGTTTACTGGCTAGATTTCTTTTTTAAAGATCATGCCTTATGTTCAATTCACTAAGACTTTCATTGATTGGACAATAGGTCCCTGCCCAAGCACCAGCCTCACTTCTCCTCCAGCGCCATCTGAATCCAGTGACCAGATATTTTTCAGGAGTGGAGATGACCCAGGATGAGACAATTGGGGTTAAGTGGCTCCCCCAAGGTCACACACCTAGTCAATGTCAAGTGTCTGAGGTGAGGTCCTCCTGACTCCTACACTGGTGCTCTATCCATTGCACCACCTAGCTGCCCGAACCCTGGTCCTTTTAGGCTAAGGTCTTATCACGTTTTCACTTTGAGTGAGATATACCCATTCAATGAATAGGCTTCTTTAAGTAATAACTTTCTGGTTTTCTGTCCCTTCTTCAAGTCCCTCTGGACTCCAATCCATCCTCCATTCAGCCACTAAAGTGATTTTCTTAAATCACAGGTCCATGCCAAGGCCCCCACTCAATAAACTCCAGTGACTTCCTACTGCCTCCAGGATCAAATATAAAATGCTCTATTTGACATTCAAAGTTCTTCTTAAGTCAGTTCCCTCCTACTTCTTATCTCTCCAAGAGGAACTCTTCAATCCAATGGCACTGACTCCTGAGTGTTTCCATGAACCAGACACTCCATCTTTCAGCTCCAGTCATTTTCTCTGGTTGTTTCTCCTCTTCTCTGCCTCCTTTAAGACCCAACTAAAATCCTACCTCCTGCAGGAAGCCTTTCCCAATCCCTCTTAATTCTAGTGCCTTTCCACTGTTAGTCATTTCCCATTTATCCCATATATAGCTTGCTTTGTATATATTTGTTTGCATGTTGTCTCCCCTGTTTAACTGAAAGCTCCTTACCAGCAGGGGACTCTTTTTTTCTTTTTATATCTCCAGTGCTTGGCACATAGTAGGCACTCAATTTTCATTGATGGAGAAGCCTTCTCTACTCTCTTGATGATGATGTTCAGTCATCTCTGACTCTTTGTGATCCCATTTTAGGTTTTCTTGGCAAAGACATTCGAATGATTTGTCATTTGCTTCTCTAGCTCATTTTCCAGATGAGGAAACTAAGGCCTATAAGGTTAAGAGACTTGCTCAGGATCACAAAACTAATAGTGTCTGAGGCCTGATTAGAATTCAAGAAAATGTGTCTTCCTGACTCCCAGCCCAGTACTCTATCCAGTGTGCCATATAACTGATCTACAATCTCTTAGTGACTCCCAGACTCAGGTATCTAGCCTGAGTCTCCTAATTTCCAGTCCAAATTAGCAACTGTCAATTGGATATTTTGACTGGCTGTACCATTGGCATCTCAAACTTAACATATCCAAAACAGAAATCATCTTACCCTCCCTCAACCCCACCCATTCTAAATTCCCCTACTTCTGTTGAGGGCACTACCACATCAGTCAGTCAACACCCAGTAAAGTGGGATATGAATTGAATCTTGAAGGAAGCCAGAAAAGCTAAGAGGCAGAGGCGTAGAGGGAGAGCATTCCAGGCATAGGATATATATATATAAAATGTATTTTATATATATATATATATATATTTATAAGCTTTACAGGACAATTGATTTTATATTTGATAGTGGAGGAGTTAACAGAAAGCCCCAGGATTTTATGGGGGAAGGGGTTCATATGGTCAGATCTACACTTTAGAAACATAACTTTATTGGCTGAGTGGAGAATAGATTGGACAGGGTTAGAATCTTAAAGACTAACTGGAAGGCTACTGCCCTAGGTAAAGAGAGTGTTTGAACAGAGATAAGGGGATGTAGTTGAGAGATGTTGTGAATTAGAAAAGATCAGCAGACTGGATGTGAGACTGGCATGAAAGATGACACATTGGGAGCCTGAGTGACAGCCTTGATGGTAACAGGTAAACAAGGAAGAGGAGAGTTTGGGGAAAAGCTGAGTTCTCTTTTGGACATGTTGAGATTGAGCATCCAATTTGAGATACACTGAAAGCATCTGGATTATAGTAGATCTGAGAATCATATGCAGAGAGATAAAAGTGGAACAGATTGAAAATTGATGAGATCATCAAACAAAATAGTATAGGAAAAGGCCCAAGACGAAGTTTTAGAGGACACCAATTGTTGCTGAAAGTGACATGGAAGAAGACCCAGCAATGGACAAGGGGTCAGACAGGTAAAGAGAAGCAGGAAATAGCAATGTCATAAAAACCTAGTAAGGAGTGTATCTGGGAGGAGAGAATGATCACCACTGTCAAAGACTGAAAAGAGGTCAAGAAGGATGAGGATTAAGGAAAGGTCATTAAGCTTTGGCAATTTCTTAAAAGGTCATTAATAATTTTGGAAAAAGCAATTTCAGTTGAATTAAGAGGTCACAAGCTATACTACAGAGGATTTGGAAGCAAGTGAAAGTAGAGTCATTCTCTGCTCTTCATCCTTCTAGACCCAAATATCTATCCAGGTACCAAATCTTGTCAGTTCTGTTTTCATAACAACTCTTCCATCTGTCCTACTCTCTCTACTTATCACCTCTCACCCAACTATTACAAGTTTCCTCAATAGATTCCCTGACTCATCCCTGTGTATCCTTCACACAGCTGCCAAAGTGATTTTCCTAAAGTACAAGTCTGACCAGGTCACTCCCCTCAAAAAGCTCCAGTGGCTCCTTATTACCTCTAGGATAAAATGCAATCCTTGACAATCTAGTTCCAACCTACTTTTCTAACCTTGTCATATATCACCGTCACACATTTCCTGGTTTAGTCAAAAGAACCTTCTTACCATTCACCACAGAACATTCCGTCTTCCATCTGCTTACCTTTGCAGAGGGTAGCTGTATCTTTGAAGGTACTTCCCTTGTGCCTCTTAGCATCCTTAGTTTGCTTCAAAGCTCAGGAGACAGAAAGATCCAAGTTCAAATATGGCCTCAGATACTTACTGTGTGACCCTGGGCAAATTACTTAACTTCAGTTTCATCAACTGAAAAAACTGGCATAATTGAGAGTACCTACCTGGCAGGGTCACATGGAATATTTGCAAAGCAATTAGCATACAGTAGCTGTCTTATAAACGCTTATTTCCTTCCTTGGTTCAAAGGTCAGCTCAAAAACCTCTTCATAGATGAAGCCTTTCCTAAGCTGCTTCACATATCCACCACCACCTCCTTCCAAAAAATTCAAAACCGTATACTTATTTAATAAATATTTATTTATGGGGTCACAGATATAGAGCTAAGTTAAAAGCTAGAGCTCAGAGGCCATACAACCCTCTCATTTGACAGAAGACAGTAATTTACCTAAAGTTACAGGGTAATTTGAAACTAGGCCCTCACTTATCATACCACAACGCCTCCAATTGCGTTACTTGCCCTGACAGAATGGCAGCCTCTTGGAGGCAGGGACTATTTCATTTCTGCCTTGATCTCCGGTGCTCAGCAGAGTACCTAGAATATTAGTCAATTCTTGCTGAGCATTAGAACCATTATTGTACTGTTTGTATTTTAAAGTCAAACTTTTACCATAATTTCTTGCAACAGATTTCAGAAGATCTAGAACTGATCACGTTAGAAAGCATCTCTCCTGATCCCTTCATTTTACAGAAGAACAAACAAATACAGGGATGTTAAGTGCCACCAGAGGCATTAAGGTCACCCAAGGATAACACCAAATCCGGTGCTCTTTCCACAACCTCCAAGTTCCCTGATCAAACTTAGTCATTTTCTACTCAGATCAGATATGAATGGAGAAAAATTAAAAATTGCTTCAGAACCTCAAGCTTTATGATGATTCCTTACATCACAAGGTGGGCATGGGGAAAGGATTTTGTAAACCCTAATTCATTACAAAAGACTATTATAGCTAATGAACTTTTTATAGCTAAGACAAAGTTACTGAAAGCATTTCCTAATTTTCAATTCATATAGGAATATCAATTTCACTCTTCAAAATTTCTTTACCTAAGACATCCATAATAATGTAAACATTGCAATAGAAGTAAGGTTTGTGTGATAAACAGCAAGAACATGACCTGTTTTCTTCAATCACACTGTTTCACATAGCTTGTTAGGGAGATAGCATAGAGACCAAGTATTCAACTTAGGAGTTGAAAGACCTGAATTTCAGTCCTGGCTCTAAAGCTTACTGGCTATGAGGATGATCAAGTCCCTAAACCTCTTGGGGCTTTAGTTTCCTCATCCATAAAAACTTGTCTGGGCCTCACAAAATTGCCGAGATTAGAGATTTGTAAAGTGCTATGTAAATGTGAACTATTATCCTGTGATCAGGTTCTAACCAGATTCCTTCCTGGGGCCATGAAGATGCCCCTGAGATCCCAAAGGCAAGGCCAGCAGAATCCAGACTCTGGCAAGACCTCCCAAGCTGGATCGTTTCAGCTTGGGCTGAGCAAGAGAGCATCAGCTAAGCTAAAACAAGGTAAGAGAAGTTCATTAGCAGAAGACTTGGCCAATGGGGAGTGAACATTTTTAGCCACAGCTAAATCTATCTAGTGAACTGTAAAAAGTCTGATGTCTCTCAGTGGAATCTCCACACTTAATAAAAGTCAAATGCAAGCAGTACATTAAAAGAGTTATAGATTGATTTTTAGATACTTCCTTTGGGATAAGAAGGGATAGAAAACTACAAAATGTGGCTATTTTTATTAAAAGTACTTATAGTTTTTTCCCAAAGAAAAAACAGTACAAAGTGACACCTCAGATAATTTTAATGGGTACTTTAATGCATCTTATTAGGGAGGTATAATAATCATGTCAATAGGAGTATTCCTGTAGTGTTAACTGTAAAGAAGGAAGAATAAGGAAAGAACTAGGAGAGGAACTAGGGGTAGAGTAGTGTTGTAACCCACAGCCATATGGTACCTAGGAATCATTATATACCCTACCCTACAATGAAACAAAAATAAGTTCATGACTATTCATTGGTAAGGAAAGATTATTTTGAGTCCCTGCTGTGAAAGCCCCAGCCCAAAGGCCTCTCTAGCATCATGAAAACCTACCACCATCAGCTTTCAGATGGTACACAACCCTCAATGGCTCCCCCAGACCCTCAAACATCCCTTTTAACTCCCAAATACATCTGCTGACCTTTGTTACGGTTCATGCACATTTCCACTCTCCTTTCCTGCAGAAACTGGACACAGGGCTATTTGACAAAATGTTGTTAATGGGAGAACATGAACGTCAAATTTCAGCACCTGACTGGCAGTCTGATGTCAAAAGCTCAGTTTTACGGTAGAAGATAAATTCTATGGATCTTCCTGGGCATTCTTCCAGGGCCTCCAACTATCCACTTGGTTCCACTGTAACAAACACACTCATTAAGTCTCTCTTGCATCCAAATCCAGGGGAAGGTTCTATAGAACTCACAGGGGAGGACAACCTCTAGCTTATTCTGTTCCCAGGTTATAGGAAGGGCTCCAATATGGGTCAAGTGTCAATGATTCTGGCACAGGAAATCATGCAGAGGCAAAGCCACAGCCCCTGACAGAGAGATCCCCAAAGTATCTGCTATGCAGGCAGTTGCCATGGCAAATTCCCGGTGTTCATCCTGGGTCTAGAAAGAGCAAAGGAAAAGTCAGTGAAAAGAATCTTCATTTTCTCCTCCCTCACTATCGCTTTACCCTCCCCTTCTTAGGGTCAGGGACTAGGTACTTCAGATTCACTCAGAACTAAGGAGCAGTACCTGACCACATAATTGACTATAAGACCTTGCACACTCAGCCCTTTACACTCTTAAGAGTCTATCTATTTTTTCCCTTTCTCCCTGATCCCCACCCCACTCCTGCTGACCTCAATTGCAACATGGTAGAAGGTGTTTACATAGGCAGCTCCACCCAAGAATCCCTCATACAAAATGATCACGAAAATAAGGTAGATACTGGGAAGGAAACCGAACCATACTTCAACCATCAGGAAGCCTAGATTCAGGAACTAGTGGAGAAAAAGAACTGGATATCAGTAACAGAATCAGGGAGTAGGAAAGAGCATAACACTCAAAAGGTGAAGGGCTAGGGTCTATGGGTACAGTCTTTTGATTGAGTCCCAGTTTTACAGAAAAAATCCTTTTTTTAAGGGGATTTGTTCTGTGAGGTTTTTATTTAGTCAAAGGGCTGCACTTGAGGACCTAGAGGGCCACATGTGGGCTTGAGGCCGAAGGTTCCCCTGGGATACTCTAATCCCAGAGCAAGAAAAAAAGAGAGCGTTAAGTGAAAGAAACTCCTCATTGACACCAATACCAATCTCACACTTGTGGCACACTTTGTAAACCTTAAAGCAGTATGCTTCTCACAACAACCCTCTGATGTGGGTAGTAAAAGGATTATTCTCCCCATTCTCAAGATGAATAAAAAGGCAGAAGTTATATGACTTTTCCCATGGTTTCAAAGCAAGTAACTAGCATAGCTGGTGTCCTGTCTCTTCATTACAACACCCAAAGTTTGCCTAAGGTTCAGGTTCCCTGTTTTCCATCAGCAAGTGTCTCTAGGTGAATGATAAAAGCACTGGGGACTGGGAAAGAAGGGAAGGATGAAGGAATGGAGGGATTTGAAAAGAGAACAATACCTGAAGCACTGCTAGCAGCCAAATGAAACGGAAGCGGCAGCAGCGAAGGGAGGATCGGGAGACAAAGACACCGACTTGGTACAGCATCTGGTACCTGGGAAGAGCCGAGTGATGAAAAGGGATCCCCTTCTATGGGGAGGAATCTGCCCCCTCAGCCACACTCCCCCACTTCTGTTCTCACCATCGGTACTGCTGGGCATGGGTCAGAGATGTGTTTCTGAAGAAAAGGAGCTCAAACTAGGTAGAGAAGTGGATGACAGGGAGTTAGGAATGCCTCCTCCTTACTCCTTTACCCCAAACCCTCTTCCTGATTGCCCTCCCCAACATATTCTTACTCACCAGCCCCTGGTTGATAAAATACTCTGCAAAATAAACCAGAGCCAAGGGGACAATGTACTTCAGGAGACCCTGGAAGGTTCAGAGGTTAAGAGGATGAGTTTTTGATGCAAAGTTAGATTCAGCTCTAAGCCTGGCAGTTCTCTGGCCAGACACCAGAACAACAACCCCCATTACCAACCCATTCCCTTACTGATCTCCACATCCAAAGTAATATCACTTTATCCCCTATCCCATTTCCCCATACCTTAAAAACATTCCACCTGTCACTGACAGAGAGGCTCAGATTGAAGTTGGGGTCTGCTGGGAAAAGAGGAGTGGATTAGAGAGAATTTCATCCTTTACCCTCTTTAGGAGAAGGCCCAGGAAAGGGGGCCCATAGATAAGCAGGGAAATGTCAGAATTGCCATGGTAAATATGAACTATATATTTTTTAAAAATCTGCGATGTACATAGTAAAAACAAACTGTACATTACTGAAGTTCCCAGTTTCATATACAATTCCTTTTTTTTTATTTTTCTATGCACATTGAAATGTTTACATTTGTTGAAGTCCATTAGTAATAAAAAAAATGTATTCTTAAAAAGGAGGTCTAAAGGGATCACAGATTTAGGGCTAAAAGGGACCTTAGAGGTCATCTATGCCAGCTTTCTCATTTTGTAGATGAAGAAACCCAAGATTATACAAATGGTTAAGGAACAGAATTGGGATTAACAACTCAGACCTCCTGACTTCAAGTCCAATGCTCTTTTCACTATACCACACAATAAGTTTTCATTCATCATAATCATAATTCCTAGCTTCAGGTAATGATTTATCATTTTCACAATGTTTTCCTATGTCTGGCCTTATTTGACCCAGCCCACCCCAAGCTCCTGTGAACCACATCTGCCAAGGGAAGAAAGTAAGACCCTGACAACCTAAGTGATGTGAACAACATCCCAGAACAGGCTGCCTCCTGGGCTTGGCGAGACAACCGACTCACGGGGCTTTGAGCTCTCTCCTGCTATGAGGGGCTGCTGAACTGAGGTCTCAAGAGCCCCATCTCTTTGGGAAGCCAATGAATCTGGGGACTTGAGCAGCAGAAAGTAACTGGAGGAAAGAAAAAAAAAAAAAAGGAGAGAGTCTCAAAGTCTCTTCCCTTCCCCTGACTCATACTCTTCTTCCACTCCCTATAGGAAAGTATAGAAGTGGAAGTGTGAAGAGATACTCACGTGGCCAGCAGGAGAACAGGGATGCCCAGCATAGAGATTAAAGTGTTTTCAGGGGAAAGACCAACCAGGGTCAGACCGAGGTAGGACAGGGCCCCCAGGACCCCTGCCCCACCGGTGCCTGAGGACCACCAGGATACCACCTCACTGAAAAGGAGACGGCCGAGAAGAAGAGCTGTAGGAACCACATCAGCAGCACTGCTGTGTATGCCCCTCACTCCCCGCATCCCCTCAAACACAAAACAAAACAAAAAACCCTGCCTCAGGCTCTTTCCCTTCCCTCAATTTACCTGGGGTAAAAGGCAGTAAGGGCTAGAAAGGTTATCTCCCCCAGCCCACAGGAAATACTGGCCAGGACCACACCTAGGGACAGGAAGGTGGGAAGACAGAAGGGGTCAGCCCCACGGAACTGACCAAATCTCCCTCTTCATGTAGCCCTGATTTTGCGTCATCTTGCCCCAACCCTGCTACCTGCAATGTACAAACTAAACCATCCTGTGGACTGGTCTCCCAGCCACACAACTCACCACTTAGGCTCGTCATAACTGCCTGGGAAAAGGCTACTAGAAGGAAGCTCCCAGCAGCACAGGCCCCACAAAGGATAATCCGAGGGCTAGAGAGAAAGGTAGCCGGTTAGTTCTCCCCTCTCCAATTTTAACCCCATTTAACACTCAAGACCATGACCTTTTGTGACTGTTCCCAGCATTCTGCTTCTCTTCCTCCCCATTACCAGTCAGATTCCAACTTAGAAGCACAAGAGACCTTAGCAACACCTAGAGCAAACCTCCTATTTTAAAGAAGAGGAAACCGAAGAACAAAGACAAGTGATTTGCTCAAGGTCTAGTAGGCTAACGACATGAAGAGCTGGGACCACTGCCCCAGGTGTCCAAGTCAGAGCACTTCCACAGAATCACAGGGTTTAGAGTGGAAAGGAACGAAAGAGAGATCTGCTCCAACCTTATTTCACAAATGAAGAAACTGAGGCCTAGAGAAACTAAAAGGCACGCCTAAAGTCACACTAAACTACACCGTCTTCCTCCTTTTCATTTCTACCCTACCCCCATGTGCCACAGACCTGTAAGGCAGCAAGTGAAGGCCAAGGGGAGCAAGAATCTTGATAATGAATGTGGGTAGAATGTCAGCCAAGAGGACAGCCTAGGATAGAAATGTTAAGTAAGATTTCATTCTCGATGCCAGGGTCCTAGAGATCAAAGATTACTCTGACGAGGCAGAGCACAGAACATAAAAGACTTGTTTGTCCTGTATGAAATAGGTAGACAGACTTCTTTCTTCTGCTGCATGGGCAATCAGATCTAGAGGACCTTAACAAGATGAAATGGGGGCTGGAGCACAAGGCTTTAGGGAATCATGAACAACACTCACAGCTGTGGACACAGGGTTGCAATCATATCGAGATGTACTGTTTCGAGGACTGGGTGTTGGCTCTGGATCCACCTGAATGAACAAAGGAAAGGTCTCAGTTATCCAGTATCTTAACAATAACTGTGACTCCTTTGTAGAGTATTTCAAAATTTAAATGACAGACGGTTTTCTTAGAGTAACCTTCCTGAGCAACACTTTCCAACCCTGGGGAAGATAATCTACCCAACACTGATCTAGAACTGGGGCCAACTGACAGCACTGAAGATTGAAAGTTAAGTACCCCAAACCTTACCCTTTTACAATGAGCCAAGCCCTAGTACTCCCCCTCCTCCCAAACATTAAGAAGGAATCTCCTCTCCCCTTCCCACCCAATGTTTTCCACCTCTTACAGGGGGAATAATCAAATGCCATTGCTCCAGAGAAGGGTAAGACAAGTGCCAATTTACTGCTCTGTGTATCTCCTCAGAATCTCCATGCTCTAAGTCTAAGGCTGCCTAGGGAGAAGCTCCTTTCTCTGGCCACCACTCCCCATTCCCCTACATATCCATCCGTGTCTGCCCCATCCCTCCCATGTTCTTACCCTACTCTATCCTAATGTTACACTGTGCTTTCTGGAACCTTCATTAGACTATTAAGAAACTGCCCTTCATATTACATCCCCACTCTTCTCCCCTTGTTGTCATTCAGTCATTCAGACTTTTCATGACCCCACATGGGGTTTTCTTGGCAAAGATACTGGAGTGGTTTGCCATTTCTTTCTCCACCTAATTTTACAGATGACAAAACTGAGGCAAACAGAGTTTAAGTGACTTGGGCAGGGTCACATAGCTAGTAAGTATCTGAGGCCAGATTTAAACTCAGGAAGATGATTCCAGGCTCAGCCCTCTATCCACTATGTCACCTGGCTGCCCTATTTATCCATATATAACCCCCTAGCATAATCAGTTCTCAATATGCTGCACACATCAATGAATGACTGCTGTTCTTGCCAATAACTCAGTGTGTAACTGGATTAGCCTCTGTGGGCCCCAGTTTTCTCCTCTGAAAGATCAGGATGATCCTTCACTGTCTAGAATACCTAGATGACACTTACGGTCCCTTCCAGCTTTAAATTAGAAGACTTATTATTACTGCTGTTAACTCACGTGGCTGTTATTTTCAGGCGTCCTCTGGTTACGGAGGATATCATGGGCAGCACTGAGCATCACCACATAGGAAAAGTTGTTGCAAAGACCTAGGAGCCTAGAAGTGAAAAGGGAAACAGAAAAAAGAGAAACTCCTAGGAACATTGTGGCCAAATTCCAGAATTCCCAGCTCAAGGAAAAAATCTTGCAAGCAGCTAGAAAGAAACAATTCCAGTACTGTGGAAATACAATCAGGATAACTCAAGATCTAGCAGCTTCTACATTAAGGGATCGAAGGGCGTGGAATAGGATATTCCAGAAGGCAAAGGAACTAGGACTCAAACCAAGAATCACCTACCCAGCTAAACTGAGTATAATACTTCAAGGGAAAATATGGTCTTTCAATGAAACAGAGGACTTTCAATTATTCTTAATGAAAAGACCAGAGCTGAAAAGAAAATTTGACCTTCAAACACAAGAATGAGAAGAAACATGAAAAAGGAAACAGCAAAGAGAAGTCTTAAGGGACTTACCATGAGTGAACTGTTTACATTCCTATAGGGAAAGACAATATTTCTAACTCTTAAAACTTTTCAGTATCTGGGTAGTTGGTGGGACCACACATACACATGTACACGCATGTACACGCATGCACACACATACAGAGATAGAGAGCACAGATGGAACTAAATAGGATGGGACCATACCTTAAAAGAAATTAAGGTAAATGGTGAGAGAGAAATGTAGTGGGAGGAAAGAGGGGGAAATGGAAGGGGGTAACTATATGTCATTTAAGAGGCAGGTAGGAGTTTTTTTTAGTGGAGGGAAAAAGAGGAGAGCTGAGAAAAAAAAAACAAGAAGTTTACCCTCATCACATTTGACTAAACAAAGGAGTGAAATGCACACTCATTTTGGTATGAAAACCTATCTTACAGTATAAGAAAGTGGGGGAGAAGGAGATATTGCAAGGGGGAGGATGATGGAAGGGAGGGCAAAGGGAGAAGGGAGCAATTTGAAGTCAACACTCAGGGAGGGACAGGATCAAAAGACAGAAGAGAAACAATGAGGGGCAGGATAGGATGGAGGGTAATTCAGTTAGTCTTACACAACACGACTATCAGGGAGGTCATTTGCAAAACTACACAGATATGGCCTATATTGAATTGCCTGCCTTCCCAAAGGGAATGGGTGGGGAGGGAGCGATGGGGAGAATTTGGAACTCAAAGTTTTAGGAACAACTGTTTAGTATTGTTGTTGCAACTAGGAAAGAAGACATACAGTTAATGAGGAATAGAAAGTCATCTGGCCCTACAGGAGAAAAGAGAAGATGGAGACAAGAGAAGAGAGGGATGACAGAAGAGAGGGCAGATTGGAGATAGGGAAAATTAGATTGCTTGGGGTATTGGGGTGGGGGGAGGGGATAAAAGGGGAGAAAATTTGGAACCCAAAAATTTGTGAAAATGAATGTAAAAACCTAAATAAATAAATAAATTAAAAAAAAAGAAAAGGGAAACAGAATCAAGAGACAGCACTCCCCTCCCAACTCCACCCTGAACCCCTTCTGCTATTTTTTTCTTTCTGACCACCTTGCATCTTCTCACCACATACAGGTACCAACATTTCACTACTTACAAAGTGACTTCCATTGTTTTTCCTCTCTCCCCATGATCTCTCTCTTCTCTTCTTTTCCTGTCTCTTTCTTCAGTTTCTCAAAGGCTTAGACTGAATCCCTGCTCTTCCACGAAGACTCCCTGAAGCAATTATCCTACTCCTCCAACAACATAGGGCATTTACCTGGCCTGCCACTCATTTAACTCTTAACATATACTGCTTTGTGATAGACATTCTATTATTGTCCTGTAGAGTTGCAGTCTCAGTTCCACTGCAACATAACTGGCCAAACTACTTAACTTCTCTGAACATCAGGCTCAACTACAAAAAAGGCTGAACTATGTAAAGAAAAGATCTCTAAAATCTGGGTAGCACTGGCAAAGAAAGATTAGATATGAAGTCAGGAGACCAAAGCCCTAGCCTCAGTTTACTCATTATTCATTAACTTTACATAAAGAGCCTACTAAGTACAAAGCGCTGCACTGGGTGCTGTTTCTGCCAGTACATTCCTTTATGAATTTCACTTCCCTAATCTAAAAATGAATGGCTTGAGTTAAATGAGTCAATAAGCTCTAATATACAAAATCTTCAACTGCAAAGCAACTTTTCATGTATTTATATTCTGTGTCATTTCCCCCAGTTAGAATGTAAGTTGTCTGAAAGCAGGGACTGCTCTTGTTTTTCTATTTGTAATTCCCAGAGTTTGCACTGAATAAATGCTTGCCCAACCCCCATTCATTCATTCCATCTAAACACCTAGACTATCAACTGCTTCAGGAAAGAAACTATTTCTTATGCAAGGCACTCTTCACTGGGCCTAGTACCCCGACAACTTCTATCCTTCTCCTCCCTCATCTCCTTTATTCCTTCCCCCCTCTACTTTTTCTATTCTTAACCCAATTCTGCGTCCATTTTGCTCCTCCTCCTAGGGTCCACTCTGGTCCCTCCTCCTCTATCCCCTCCGCTTTCTCCCATAGTCACTCACCAAAAGCCAACCAGGTTTCTCCAGTGAACAGACTGAGCCGCTGGCTCATGGGATTTTGTAGGGAGAAGCTCCTCTCCTAGGAGGGGAAGAACAAAAAGAAACTTCAATTCAATGTAGCAAGCATTTATTCAGCACCTACTATATACAATACTCTGGGGCAGGCATTATGGGGGAATAAAAAAATGAGAGGCTGTCCTTACGGAATGTATTGCCTAAGAGAAAAGCTATAACTTATGTAGGAGCAACTATAATATAAAATAAATGATAAATGCACAAGACGGCACAATGACATATGTGAGGTCTGAAAAAAATATTTTTAACTTTGGGGAATCCAGGAAGGTTTCAGAAAGAAACCTTAGAACAACTCTGTAGGGGCAGCTAGTGGTGCACTGGACAGAGCGCCGGCCCTGGAGCACCTAGCCTCCCACACCTGGTATCTAGCCGCGTTACCCTGGGCAAGTCGCTCAATCCTCGCCCAAAACACCAAAGAACGTGGTAAAGCAGACACTGCCCTAGGGTCGTAACGACTGTCACAGAGGAACGCTCTCCCCATCGAGGCCAGCTACGGCACGGCGGAGGTCCGGATTCCCGCGCTAGCCCCGACGTTCCCTAGGAGTCACGGAACCGGCGGCGTTCACAGAGCTGCAGATCTGCAGCCGAAGTGCTCCCAGCCCTTCCCCTCCTCACCCCGCACTTGGTGGGTTAGATCTGGGGTGAAACAGCAACGTCCTGGACTTCCCGGAGGTGACCCCGGGGCTGGGGGCTCAGACCCGGGCCTCCTCGGGCCGCAGCATCAGCGCGCCTTCCACCGCCATCCCATCCCGTGCGGGGCGTACGGCAGCACCGGGGTCCCGCACCCGCGGCCCGCCCAGGCCCTCCGCACATCGGACGCCGGAGGCCGGACCCCACAGGGGCCCCCGGGGCAGGGGGCACTCACGCTCTGAATCCGAGGGCTGCTGCCAGGTGTCCGTGGACTCCATGCTGGGGTCAGCAAGTCACCCGCGGTCAAAGCCTGGCCCTCGTCGGCCTTCGGAGGGGCAGAAGGAAGGCCCCTCGCTCCCCGATCGGGCGTCCGCCCTCCTCCCCCGAGGCCGCAATCACCGCGGCCCCAGACCCCGAGCCCGCGGCCCCAGACCCCGAGTCCGCGGTCCACTCCCGAGGCGCCGCGGGCCGGTGCAGGGAAGACCCCAGGGACACAGCTACCGGTTTGAGTCATGTGATCTTCGCGAGGTGCTTCCGGTCAGGTGGGCCCTCCCTTCCGGCTCCTGGCCGGACGTGCGTCGAGTGTGGGCCCCGGCTAAGAGCCTGGGGGAAGAAGGTTCGAGCCTAACCCAGCGTCCAAGCTGAGCGTCCGGCACTGGCGGGGTCTGGGGTGAACCCCGCCCGCCCTTCTGCGGCTCCGGAGCCCTCGGATCCGCGGCCAGTCCCCGGCCGCTTGCCAGGAACAAAAATGGCTGCGGCCCCCCCGCTCCTGTACCTTTAAAGCCCTGACGTAAAGAGAGCAAGTGCATGCGATCCCTGCCTCCTCCAGGCTTCACAGCGCTCTCCCCGCAGCTCTCGTGGCCCGTGTGCCAGCCCACTTCGGCTTGTGGAGTGGGCCAAGTGCACCCCCAGGCAGGGAGCCTGATGCCATCCGCCCGCCCTAGCGAGGTGGCCGGCCGGAGGGAGCGTCGGCGCCTCCTCCCAGGAGCCAAGTGTTCTTACCAGTTTGGAGGGATTTGTGAACCCGAAAGGGCGGAGTACATGCGAAGGTTTCTCGTGGTGATGCGGTTTGGGGTGCCAGGAACCCCAAAATGCCAGGGTGCAGGGCGGGCTTACGAAAGAATTCTCAAGCCTTCTTTTGGTCGGAGACAGTTTATTGTCTTTCCAGTAGAAGCAGGCGGATTCCAAAAATCCGCGTATTTGACTGATATTTTTATACAGAAAAAGACTGAGAAGATCCGCCTGGGAACAAGGAGTGGCACGAAGCTCGGGCCGGGCCACGTGCTGAGAACCGGGGCCACGATGAAAGGACATTTAGAGCAAAGATTTTAATCCGATACTTTTTTTCAGGACGTTTAAATTTCCTGGAGTAAATAGAAATGATAATACCAGTATTTTTCTTTTGGATCACATACGTGGGACGATCAGACTTAATAGGGAACAGGGGCAGGAGTCAATTGTGTTAAATTTATGAAATACCGTATGATGATGATTTTCTATGGTAAAGCCTAGACTTGGCTTAGAAGGAGGAGAGGGTGCTTTCCAGTGCAAGCCCAGAGATCCAGGCCAGAAGAGAAAGCACCAAGGGGCTAAAGAAAGCCCCAGTGCATCGGTAATAGCCAAAGCTCCCTCGACCGTCCCCTGGTGGCACACCCAGTCACACGCTGGGTGGCTCTTAAAAACCCTATTCCCCTATGCCAGTACCCTTGTCAGAAAAAAGCAAATGAAAATTACTGAGTCACTTTGTACTTAACCTTTACATTCATTGAATTGAATTAGAATTGGAAGGAAACTTGGGTGTTAATTCAAAAGTGCTTAAAATGGAATACACTGCTAGAGGTTGCCTCAACAAGTGGAAACAGGTACACTACCAAACTGCTACAGGAAGCCTACCCTGCCCCTGCAAAGCAGCAAAACAAACCAACCCTGCTTTGTGGGTGAGCTCAGAGCTGCATCAGGGGAATCATCTAGAAAGAACCTCAGCGGTCATGCAACCCCTTATCATAGAGATGAAGAAACTATCCCAGAGCAATTTGTTGGCAGAGGTGGTTAGTGCCAGAATTCAAATCAAGGTCTTCTGACACAAACCGAATGCATTTTTAAAATGTTTTTAATTAATGAAAAATTATTTTCTTTCCACATTCTCCTTTGGAAATTAATAAAAATTATTTTCTTTCCACATTCTCCTTTGGAAATTAATAAAAATTATTTTCTTTCCACATTCTCCTTTGGAAATTAATAAAAATTATTTTCTTTCCACATCCTCCTTTGGAAATTAATAAAAAATTATTTTCTTTCCACATCCTCCTTTGAAAAACAAAACAAAACTCTTGCAGCTAATATGAAATCATGCAAAAAAAATTTCCTGCCTCCAACTCACATTTTACTATATTAGGATGCCTTTCATGAAGGTTCTGTCCCTCCTAAACCTGAGTCTTCCCTGTTAAATCTGACTATAAAGGTCTATAATCTACTAACAAGATCCTCCCTCCCAGAATATACGTATAGAGTTCCAGCATCTACCAATGCCCTGACGGTCCAGAGCCCCTCTGCCCCAGGAAGCATTCTAGGCATCCCCCAAAAAGCTCAGTGCTCTGAGCTCCAACTTCCCCTTGCTTGCCCCCTACCACTTTGCAACCCAGAATTCTCTTGAATGTAGTAGGGTCCCCAAGAAGGTAACCCCAGGCTGAAGGCATGCTTAGGGTCAACATCTACTCAACCAGAAGACACATCAGTTTAAAAGATACCTAATTAAATAGCATAGCAAGATAAATGACAAGGAAAAAAACCCTTGCCCATACACTGGGATGTACAGATTTTCACATTTGTTTTTTCTACTGGTTAGACAGGGAACACACATATCAAAACACTCCTGAGTCATGGTGATCACAATTCTCTGTATTTGTTGCAGTGATGTCATCAAGCTGTAATAAACAATACTGACGGGCTGTTCTCCTCACACTCTACTGCCATCTGTTGGTGCTCTTTGACCACTGGGGAAGGGGGTTCAACTCTTTTTTAGTTCTTAGTCCTAGGACCATCTCCGTCCTTATATAAGGCAGACCCATATCAGCAACCAAATAGCCAGCAGAAGCCTTTAGACTAATGTGGCCTCTGTTTCTTGAAGTACTTCACTTCTGTCTAAGCTGCCATTCCTGAGCTCAGTCTTCTATTTGACTCAGTGAACACGTTTCTCAATTCCCATCAGTGCCCCAGATGGGTCCATGGGGATCACACTGGGAATTTCACCCAGCAAGATTGAAGGGATAAAGTGAAGCTGGTAATCTTTGCCTTGACATCCCATAGGCACCATACTCACTGTTCTCCCTCTATTTGTTTCCCCTTCCCCCACTTACTGTACCTCATCTTAGATGGAAGCAGGAACCACAAACCCCAACTTCCTCTCCCAGAGGGGCCTGTGGTTTGAGTTGGGGCTAGGGGGTGCTGAAACGGCTGAGGTGTATTAGCACAGACATTGAGTCACCAAAGCTTGAGTTTCCATGTTTCATATCCCCACCCTCTCCAATCTTGACAGCATTCTGCTCTTTTCTTTCCAACCCCAGGTCCCCTCTCCCCAATTTGTATCTGGCAGCCTATCCATGCACTTACAGCTCCCAGATTTAAAGGTAGGGGCTACAGATTTGTATTTGTTCAAGTACAGGACTCTATAGTCCATGGTGTTGGGGGTGAATGGGAGGGGTCAGGGCAGAAAAGGAAGTAGCTACTACACTAAGGGGAAGACAGGATGACTGGGGAGGGGAAGGTCATTGCAGGCTTTCTGGATGGACAAAAGACAGACCGATGGAACTCCTGAGGCTTCATTTCCCTGGGGTGCACCATGCCCTGAGGGAGGCTCTGGTGAGAGGGGCAAGGACATGCCAGGGTTTTAGATCCCTTTCCCTAATATATGAGGTTCCTCAACCCAGAATCCTAGATCTGTGCTTTGGGGGAATCAGATTTCTTACCCCCACAAGATCCCTGATCCCTGTCCCAGTGAAAAGATCCTTTTCCTCCTGGAAATCTACACCTCTGCCTCTTATTTCTTCCACTTTCCCTGATACTATCACTTTCACCCTCAACATAGACACCCTTTTCTTTTATGTCTGCTGTTTGTGCTGTTCTTTGTCTTCCTGCAGGACTTATTCTACCCAATTCCCTCTCCCACTTTCCTCAGACTTCTCTTAGCTCCCTTCTCTTTGGGAGCTCTCTCTCTCTCTCTCTCTCTCTCTCTCTCTCTCTCTCTCTCTCTCTCTCTCTCTCTCTCTCTCTCTCTCTCTTTCTCTCCTTGTTGTTGAAATATCTTTCTCAAATGAGCTCCTCACTCTTCTTGTCCTGGTACCCATGGTTTCCCCTTTCCCCTAGAATCATGATGTAGCTGGAAGAAAAAATTGAGGGAGGGTCACTACTCTCTGCCCTCATACCTTATTCCTACCTCCTTTTCTCATTCTAGGAATCCCTTAGCAACTTTGCTTCCTACCTGTTAGGGGACACAGTTCCCTCTGCAGAGGAAAGGGGGGAATGCCTCAGCAAGAGAGAAGGGGGAAGAGGGGAGGAACTCTGGGAAATAACTGCAGAAGGGAGCCAGCAAGCTGAGGAGTCTAAGGAAGCACTGGAAGAGGAAGTGATCAGTTCCAGAGATCGGGAAGATGTCTCTTCCTCTAGAGGGTCAGAGTCAAGAGATGCTTGGGGGAAAGGGAAAGAAAAAAAGGTCAGGGATATCCAGGAATCAGAGGCTGAGGAAGTCTGGGAGATAGAAGAGGTTGAAGAGGTTGGGGTATGCCTGAATGAGGAGATGACCAGGGTCTGTAGAACTTGGGACAGAAGCAACAAGAATTCCAAAGAGGCTAAAGGAGAGATCAAAGGGAACTACAAGGTAGAGGTCCAAGGACCTTGGTGTATGAAGGGGACAGAACCCAAGCAAGGTCAAAAAACAGATTCACTAGAGGCTAGAGAATGCAAAAAGGAAGGGATCTTGCCTGAAGGATACTTAGAGACTGAAGGATTTGCCTCAGAAGAAAAGGGTGGTAAAGAGTCAAAAGCACAGGGCAAGAAAAATCAAGAGCCTGGTAAGAAGGAAGTCAATATAGGGAAGGCTGAGAACTACTGGAAATGGGAGGAAACTGAGCCTGTAGGGGTACAAAAAGAAGACGTCAAGGAGGTGAAGCCAGGATTTCTTGAAGAAAGGCCTGAGAATGAAATAATCTGGGAGAAGGAAAGGGAGGACAGGCAAACAGAGGAGATAGAAGGAAATGTCAGAGATTGGCAAGAGGCCAGAGAAGGTGAGAAAGCCCAGAGGATGAAAAAAGGAGAGCCTGGGGATGGCCAGAAGATAGAAATAGAAACCAGAAGTCATGAGACCAAGAAGGCACCTGATGGATCCCTGGAGGGAGGATTTGGGAAAGATGGGAAAGTAGAAACTCCTGAAAAACAAGAATTAGAGAGGCATAAGGTCAAGGAAGCTTGGGAGGCTGAGAGGATTGAGATCAGATGTACAAAAAAGGAAATGGAAAAGGAAGTGACTTGGGAAGTCCAAGGTATAAAGCCAGTGGATACAGATATTAAAAAGCTTCAAGGAGTCCAGGAGCCAGGAGAAAAGACTGAGAGAGAAGACAGTGTAAAATCTGAGGTCTGGATAACTTCAGTCATGGAGAAAGCTGAAGCCAGGGAAGCTATAAAGTCGAAGACAGCAGAAACAAGTCCAAAAAAAGAAACTGAGGAAACCTGGAAGGCAGAGGATATGGAGATCAGTAGAGAATGGAATACAGAGGTGATTCAAAGGGGCTGGGACACAGAAGAGGCAACTGGGAAAGATTTGGAAAAGAAAGGTAAGGAAAGAGAGACTGAGGAAAACACATTTCCAGAGCAAGTTCAAATCCAAAAAACAGGGAGAGAGCAAGAAGTAGAAGGCTTCTGGGTCCTGGAAAAAAAGGAGACTGTGAAAGTTCTAGAATCAGGAATAGAAGTTGAAAGAAGTTGGGACTTGGAGGGAGAGAATGAGGAAAACTGTGAGAATCAGTCAGAGCAAAATGGAGGCCAAGATAGTCAGGAGACTACATTGTGGAAAGGAACATTTGAGGATGTTAGTAGGAGCAAGGAGACAGAGTCAGTGGAAGCTAAGGAAGTCATGGCAGGCTGGGAAATAGAACCTGGGAGGCCCCAGGACATTGAGGAGTCCAAGATAATAGAAGACTCAGATGAAACTTGGGTAACAAGGCCAGAAAAAGTGGTAGAGGGAGCCAAGTTAACGAGAGAGGCAGAGGTGGGAAAAAGTCAAGAGTTGGAGACAGAGGACAAGGTCAGCTATGGGACAGTGGAGGTCAAGGAAGATCAGAACCCTGAGAAGATGATTGTGGGAAACTGGAACATGGAAACAGAAACTGGGAGAGCCCAAGAGACAGAGAAAGAGCCCAGGGAAGTTCAGGATCTAAAAGAGGAAGAAGACAAAGGAAGAGAGGAGGAATCATTCAGAATTCCAGAGAGAGAGACCTTGGAGGGCTGGGAGATAGAAGCCTATAGTGCCCAAACCATTAAGAACACAAAGAATGGAAATGTCCAAGAAGTGAAAAAACAGGATTTAGATGTAGGAGAAGGCCAGAAGATAATGGAAGGAGAGGTTGAGAGTGGCCAAGGGACAGAAATAGAAGACAAAGGAGGCTATGAGGGTGAGGAAGGAATTTCCACAGCCCAGATTAGAGAAGAAGAGAAAAATTGGGAGGCTAAGGGAAGTCAAGAGTTCAAACAGCAAGAAGTTCCAAAGGCAGAAATTAAAACAAGCTGGGGGACCAAGGAGGCTGGGACAACAGAACCAGAGATGGAGGAGAAGGAAGTCAAGGGAATTTGGGAGAAGGAACTTGAGGGAGGCCAAGAGGCACAGCTTGATAAAGGCCATAAAATAGAAGAGTCTGAAACCAGAAAACTCCAGGCAAGGAAAGCAATGGAAGCTAAAGAATACTGGGAGGTTGAAGGAGAGGTCCCAAGAAGCCAGGAGATGAAGGAGACTGAGGGAAGTCAGGAGAGGGAGGATAAAAGAAGCAGAACATTGGATAGAGAGGCTGAAGAAGTCTGGGGAGGAAATGCTAGAAGCTCATGGAGTACTGAGATAGTAAATGGGAAAGTAGGGCTGAATTTAAAGGAGGCTGAGGCTGGAAGAGGCCAGGAGACAGAGCAGAAGGTGAAAAGAGACTGGAAGGAAATCAAAAGAGACTGGGATTCACAAGAGGAAATTAGCCAGGAAAGTTCAGAGACAACAGAAAGTCCAGATTCAAATTTATTAGAGGTTGGAGTCAGGGAAACACTGGAGGAAGAAAATAAAGACTTCTGGGAGGTTGAAGGGACTGAAGAATGTCAAACAGAGGGAATGACTGAGAAAGACCAAGTTGCAGAAGAATCAGAGGCTGGGAGAACCTGGGAGAGGAAGGAGGAAGGATCTGAGGGAGACCAAGAAACAGGCTTAGCAGGTATTGAAGAATCCTCGACAGCTGAGAAAGAGGAGACAGGGAATAACTGTGAAACAGAGAAATCTGCCTTAGGTCAGGGAGCAGAGATAATGATGGTAATGACCAACAAGGAAGTGGAACTCGTGAGGGAGGAAGAGATGAAGGAGGGGCAGATCAAGTCAGAGAAAAAGTCTGAAGAGGGCAAGGAAAACAGGGCAACAGGGAAGGGGGTTGATGGAGACCAGGGTGTGAACTCTAAGAGTACCTGGCCTCTGAGGAAAGAGATACAATATGAGGAAGACACCCAGGTAGAGGCCAAGGATGAGGGGAGCCATGCTGTAGAGGGGGAAGTAGAGGGGGAAAGTTCTATGGACAACCAATACATGGGGAAAGTAGAGGCTAATGAAGGCAGCAGACCAGAAGCAGAGAAGACTGAAGGCAGTGACAGCTTAGAAGAAGCCAATCAAAGAAATGGAAATGAGGAGGAGTTGGAGCCTGCTGGATGCTCAGATACCAAGAAAGCAGCAGACTGGGGAGATGAAGACAAGGCCTCAGAAACTTCTGGAGTCTGGGGATCCAGTGAGAAGACTGCAAAAGTTTGGGACTTAGAGAAAGCTGAGCCTGGTCAAGGCAGGGGAACAGAAGAAGCTGCAGATACAGGCTCTGGAGCCCTGGAGGCTTCAGAAAACAGGGAGATAGAAGCCACAGCATCTCCCAATTCTATAGCAATAAGACTGTCTCCTGCACCCAATCCTGCTGATGGAGCCCAAAGCAGCTGGAATGAGGTGAGATAATGTGAAAGGACTTTGAAAACTGTGAAGTGGTATACAACTGTAAAGTATAATTAAAATGTAAATCATCATTATTTATATTAATGATAAAGTATAGTACCTAGTAACATCAGTAAGATTCCAAGGATCAGTTAGGACTGAACCTTGGATGTGAGCCCAGAATTCCTCTCTCTCTTGCTTTCCCACAGGCCCCCATCCCTGGTCCATGCCTGGACCTCTCCATTCCAAGAAGTAGAGTTCTCCTCTCCAGGAATGCCTCCCAACGCCGATCACGTCCCTCATTTCGCAGGGTAACAGCACCAAAGAAAGGTGACAGTGATGATGATGAGTCTTTGGGCTTCCTTCCCAATGAGGGATCCCCAGCTCCAAAAGTGAGACTACTTCAGTCCGAGGAAACTACAGCACCAAGTCCCCCCAAGCCAGAGGGGACCCCAGTCACAGCAAGGAAACGGCCCCTAGGCCATGGGTAAGGAAAAGTGGGTGAGGGTAAGGCAGGAAAAAAAGAACCAATCCCTGGGTCCCAATCATGACCTATTAATTCTCCATGATCCTCTTTACTCCTTCAGGTTTGGACTTGCTCATCCCAGCATGATGCAGGAGTTACAGGCTCGTCTGGGACAACCCAAGCCCCAGTAACCTGAAGTCCTATGAACCTAATAGCCCTCCCTTCTTCCACCATTCCCCACCCTTACTTTACTCTCTGGTCACAACCTACCTACCTTCAAACCTGGGATGATCTCCTTACATCATGATGACTTCTAGTCATGTGTTCTGATCCCTAGAAAGGGAAGCCCCAGCTGTTGGTACCTTTTCCTATCTCACCCAGATGGTATGGAATTGGAACAAAAGGCAAAGAAGAAGCTTGGAGGAAGAATTAAAGAGACTTACATTCATTCATCTCATAATCTTGAAGCTTTTACCACCACCATTACCTCCACCCATCCTTGAACCCAAGAATCTGCCCCCAGATCAGATGAAAGTCTGAAATAAAGAAAGGTGGTTTTGACTTTCATGTGGTACTTGCCCATCATCCCTGTTACTTTAGGAAGCCCCACTTCCCCTCAGGACATAGTGTCCACAGGTGGATTATGACCTCCATACTGTCCAGACAAGAAATAGGGGAGAGAGGGAATGTGTCAGAAACCCAGGGATCCTAGAACAAATGTCAGCCTAGGCTACCTGGAGCTGAGTTGTTTGAGATAACTCCAGCAAGGGACTAGGGAAGAGGACCAGGCAGGGGCACTGAATACTGTCCGTCCGTCGTCCCCCGCCCCCACCCCCCAATCTGGCCCTGAGAAGTACCAGGGCAGTTGTTAAAATCCTACAAAGCTAGTTATCCCAGCAACCACCACAGCTGAGTAAGGTCAGACTGGCCCCTCAAACATGCTTCTGCCCCAGGGAGAAGGAAGAGCTCCAAGCAATGGCATCGAGGGGGTAGCAGATGAGCAGGGGCCCTTTGCCTTTGAAGACGTTCTGCTTTTATCTCCTTTTGCTTTTGGTTCCTCTCTTTTCCTGTTCCCAGGTACATGTACTTTCTGCTGTAGGATCTACCCAGAGGTTTTAAGTGCTCAGAGAAGAAAGACAAGAAGAGTTTATTATTAGGTTGCCCAAGAATGAGTATCTGCTCTCACTCTCTGAGTTATGCAAGGGAGCATAACCATTTCATTTTTTTGCACAAAAGAATAAATACAACTAACGCTTTTCTGAAAAATAAATAAATATCCAAGAAATAAATATCTTCCCTAAACTTGAAGGGCTCTTAAATTATGGAATGGGAATGGGCTTAGCAGGTGAGGCAGGAGAGAACCAAAGGGGTACATGCCAGTCTCCTATCCAGAGATGATTCCACTGGCAGGGGATGGGTACTTGGGCTAAAATCTGGAATTACTCCCTCCCAAATGGCTCAGGGTGGGGGATTCTGCCTCAGGTTGGAAACCAAATGTAAGGGAGGGAGGAGAACAATCCAATTCTGGAAGGTGATACAGGTAGTAGAGGGTCATCACTCCTTGTTTGAAGACTGTACTTCTTAAGTAGCCAGGGACTGTGTATGAGCAATTCCCTTTGAGAGCAGAAGGAAATCTCGGACAGCTCGAGCAAGAACTAGCTCCAGGGATCGGAGAAGCTGGTAGGTTCTCAGGAGCTGCGGCCAGGAGACTTGGTGCACAGTGAGAGAAAGTCTTTCTAAGGCCTTCCCCTCTAGACCCTGTGTTTCTTTATCTTCCAGAGGACTGTATCCTATAGCCTGCATCTGTGATAAGAGACAAGGGATCAGGAGAGTCTCTCACAGACCAGGATAAAAGCGGGGAATTACTCTGGATATCAGTGAGCCCAGAGGGCAGAGGGAGGGGTGGCCACACCTGGAAATGGAGATGTGACTGTAGATCCCTAAGGTCCAGCTGTGCGATCCACAGTCGTTTCCTCAGGGTACCCTTCCAGCCCTGGTGACTCTCTAATTCTCCTAGAGGAGCCTGAAAGTGGCCCAGAAGTCTGGAAAGGGAGCAAAGGCGATCTGGGTCCTGGGAAAAGAAGAATCAGACAGGGAAATAGGGTTAAGGCAGTGGATCAAAAGTTCTCAGCGCAGAACCCTAACACTCAGGCTTTGACTCAATCATGACATCATTTCAGACACCAACGCCATCTCTAGCCCACCCGCTTTCTTTAATTCCCTCACCTATGCAATTTCTTCCAACCCCACCTCATCCTGCATTCCCAATCACATACCTTCATCATTATCCCCATCCTATCCTAACCTTATCCTCATACCATATTCCAGCCCTTTACACCCCTCCTCTACCCTATCCTATCCACCTCAGTCACATCCCCTACCCCCTATTTCAGTCCCTCATCAATCATCATTCTCACACCCAAACACTAACCCCATCCTCATCTTCAGGAGCTTCTTCATCTTCAACCCTGACAACACACCCTCTTCCCTAACTCACTGAAAGTTGAAGCCAGGTCTTGAATGTCATGGTGACATTGGGAAGTTGTTCCCTCAGGGGTAATAAATCCAAGGACACACCAACCAGATGTATATCTGCCTGTAGAAGAAAAAGATTAGTGGGGGGAGCTCTCCAAGGTGGCTTCCATTGCCAACCTCCTGCCAACCACACCTCAGCAAGTTTTTTTCACTCCGTAGTCAACTGGATTCTGATAACTCACAAAGAGGTGGGCAATACCCCGGATCTCTGAAAGCAGTTTTCTGGCAAGCCTCAGGCTGATCTCGAATTCACTCGTCATGTCCAGCAAATCATGGGGAGGTTGCCCTCGAGGCCATGGGAACCCCCAGATGACAGCTTTGTTCAGGAGCAAGGAGAGCAGCAAGAGATTAAACCCTTGAAAAAGGGAGGAGAACATAAAATCAGGTGAAAGTAAAATAGGGGAGAATGGAGTGAGCAGTTGAAGAGGAACACCAAGGACACAGAGTACAGCTGGTTCCAACTCTAATGGACTTAGAGAAAGACTAGCCTGGACTAGGGCTCTCAAAATATGGCAGGGGGCTCCAAGGGCATCTCAATTCTGAGGAGTCAATGAGTTTGAGTTCCCTTTTACCTGGCTGGATAGGTGTGTGTGTGAGGGGGTAAATCTGGGGGTCTACATAGATTTCCCAGAATATACTGGATTCCTTCCTGACCTAGAACATCAGAGTTTGAAAAGGAACAAGGATAGAGATCTAGGGAACAAACAGAAGGAGAAAGGAATGAGGATTGAGAGGTAGAAAAGAGAGACAGGATTGGTGGGGCAAGAACTGCAGAAATGTATGTCCATTAATGTGTGCAAGTTGTGAGCTCCATGAATGAGAGTAAAGTCTTCTTTATTTAATTTTTATACTTCCCTCAGTACTTAACATGGTGCTCTCCACAAAGAAGGCACTTGAATGTTTGCTATATCTTTAAACTGACACACCATGTTGGGGGAGGGAAGACCACAAGGTGCCAGGTGGAATGGTTGGGGGAATATCAATGGATGGGGTACGGAGGGATGAGGGTTGGAGTGAAGAGAAAATCAGTGGATGTTGGAGTATGAACAAATAGGGTCAGAAGAAGGATGGGGTAGAGATCAAAGAGAATTACTTTTGGGTGAACCTTGTAAGGACAGAGGAATGATGGTTTGGAAAAGAGATGAGAATTGGAGAGGGGTATAGAGGTATAGGACTGAATGCAGGGATAACAGGAAGGTGGTCAGATAAAGATAAAGGATTAAAGGTTAAGGAAGAGAAGAGAGGTATGGGTCAGAGAGAGAGACAGAAGATGAAAGTTAGGTGAAAGGATTGAGGAAGGGAAAAGCTTGGAAGGACAGGATTAGGGGGTGGGAAAAAGAAATCAAGGTTAGAGGGAGGAACAGAAGAGGGAGGGCAGGAATGGGGAGTTGTGGAAGGGGTACAGGGATAGGAGTCTGAAATAATTAGTGGTCTGGGGCTTCTCTTTCAGGAAAAGGACATCTTGTAATTACTGGAGTTACTTAACTCTCCTCAAAACACAAACCAAAACTCTGCCTTTGATCTCATCCTTGTCCATGTTCTAACCATCCCTCTCCCCAGATAAGGAATGCCCCCACCTCTTATACCTTAACCTGACTTTTTCCTTCTCCATTCCTACCCTCCCCATTTTCTAGTTAGTCCTGAGTTCCAGTACCCAAGATGACTTAGTCTTCCCATCTCAGTTGCATGGAAAGCCCTTCAGGGGATGGGATCAAGAGAGCTGAAGAAGTATCACTCTCCTTGGTCAACCAGACAATCCTACATTTGGGATGGGGACCACTGTGATTCTTAGTTCTTAGACTCCAGTTTAATACTGTTCTTGAAGAGAAAATCTAGCTCTCCCTACAAAGAATCAAATTTGTGAGAAGGCAGTCATGCAGACTGAAACCCAATGGAGAAACCTGCTTACCTACAGGTTTTATGACCAGAAGCTGAACTGACCCCTGAATAGCCCATTCCTACCCCTCACACCCCTAGACTTGATGATGCCAAGTAAAACAGATTCTTCCATATAGATTCGTTGCAGATCTTACTTTCCCCCTGCCCCCAACCCCATGCTCCTCTATTGGAAGCTTGGCACCCTGCCCCACCAAAACCTTTCCAGTAGATCTAGGGTCCCACCCTTTTGCCTTACCATAGTCTGCCTTCTTTTCCCTTCAATTTTATCTTTTTCTTTTAGGGAATCTTTCCCCTTGTTACTTGGCCCTATGCCACAAGCCCCTTGGCCCCCACATCCCAAAACCCACCCCTCATCCCCAAATCCCTCAATTCCAGAGACTCAATTAGTCTACTCCCTATTCCATGACTCACGCCAGCTCCCGTCTCTCATCTTCTGGCAATGTCTTTCTTACCAGCCATCCCCCCTCTTGGGGTTCTTATACGGGGGGCCAGCCCCCACTTTCAGTTTCCCTCCTACTTACACTTTCGGCTTTGCTCTCGATCTCCTCTGAAATGGGGAAATGTAATTTCCCTTCCCATAGTCAAGGGGGCTGGAGTTTTTTTTTTGGCAACATAAGGGTTGGGATAATGGACTGGCTTCCTCCTTAGGTAGCTAGGACTCAGCTCTTCCTCTCCTATTTATCATCTCCAGTTTGATTCTTGGATCATGTCATCCTCTCTAAAATTTAAACTAGTTCAGACTATTCACAGAACACTCACAGCATTAGCAGCATGATACATTCGTTTTTCCTGCAGACATAAATTACCTGCCCATTTCTTGCCGATTTCTATAACGAAGCTGTCTTTCTTCCCATTAAATGACACTGAACAGCGATCCATGAGAAAAGAGTTTTTGAGGGCTTCCCTCCATCCCCCTTCCACCCCCACCAAGAGTGGGAAAGATTCACACTCCATTCGGACTCTTTTTCAGACTGTAGACAGTTGTAAAATTTTGTGCTTGGTTAGGGTATCAGGCTATGGTTAATGTTAGGGAATCAATCCCTGGCTGGCATCCATCTATGGTCAAGTTAGGGATTGGTGGTTGGATTTGGTGTCAATTTGAGGGTAGGACTGAATCAATCTGCGACCAGAATCAGAGTCATTATATGACCAAGATGAGGGGTTGGTTTGTGGCTGGGATTAAAAGAAAATCTGTGGGATTACAGAATCAGTCTTTTATTCATCAGTCGATGGCTGGTGTTAAAAGATTCAGATCCTGGCCAAAGGTAGGAGTATGGCTGGGACAAAGGACTGGCAAGGGATCCTTACAGTCCTTAGGCTCAGCAGCCCATTAAAATCCCAGGATTGTCTTCAGCTTCCTGTCCTTCTCTGATGCTGGATTTCCCATCTTTGGGAGGGAAGGCAGTATTGGGGGTTTCTTATTCTTCCCGACGGTGGTTGCTGCCACTTTCCATTTACAGTCTTTGGGATTTCCCGGTTAGGTCCCTGGCAGTGAGAAAGAAACCAGAGGGGGCTTCCCCATCCTCCCCTCCTCCTACAGTCCTTTAGCATGGGCACTACTAGAGCTGGCTCTCCAGGCCTTTGTGGCCAGGCCAGGGAAATACCAATTTCTTCCCCAGTAACCTAGTCACTCTGGAGGGAGAGCTAAGGGTTTCCAGGAACCAGTGGCATTGGAGGAAGAGAGACCCAGGACTCTGAAGGGCATATGATCCTTCCAAGTCATCTCCATAATGGGATGCTATTTGAGAAAAGGACTTTTCTTTTTCCTATGAATTGAATTTTTTTTAAAATAAACGTGTCAAGGGAAGCAGTTGGAGAATCAGAGAAGGGGGTCACTGCATGATTAAGAAGGGTGTAGAAGTATAAAGAGGGAAGGTCCAGCAAAGTGGCCAATACAAGGGGGATGCTGGACTTCACCTCCGGAATGAACAAGCTTTCCTTCTCATAGCCCCCTTGGCCTGACCCCTCCTTAGCAGGAAAAGGAAAGGCCATAACACCTAGAATGTTGGACATTTTTCACTTCTGAGAATTTTGGTTTTTCCAAAATTTTGTTCTGCTTAGCATCTTACTTTCTTTTCTCCTCAAGACAGTTCTAACAAATGGGAACTCTTGGAGACAGCTTTGGTTAACAAGTAGCTGCGCCCTGAGCATGGAGATCAAATCCAGGCCACCCCTCTCCCACACAGCCCCGAATTTTTTTCTTGGTGTGGAAGGGGCTTTACAATTAATTAAGTACTGAGGAGCTCACCAAGAAGGCAAGGAAGCCCTCTTTCTGGGTTCCCATTCATGTCTGAAAATTCTGCTACTACTGGGAAACAGAAATCTCCAACCTCTATGGAGTCAGCTCCCAGGTGACAAAGCTCTTTCATCTATTCATCACCTTGAAGATAGAAAGGTTATCTCCCCACAACTCACCCTGTGGCACAAGGAAAACCAGGAGCCAGGAATGGGTTCCCCTGAATCACCTAGGGAGATGATGTCAGTGCCCATTCTGGGTGCTTGAGGGGTTTGCATTTGAGGAAGGATGTTCCATATCTATATAGGTGAAGGACACTTGAGATAAAAAAATTCCAGCTGTACTCCCTGCTGACTACTTACTTCTGTGAGACTTTGACCAACCCATGGCCTCTCTGACTCTCAGTCTTATCGGTAAAACAGAGATGTTTCTTGTCCTGCCTCATATGGTTTGTGTGAGGACCGAATGAGAACCACAGAGCACTATATAAATGTAAGCTATCTATTAGGCCCAGCATGGAGACAGTGGAGCCAGGGCCTAAGGGGTGGAATAGGAGGTAAGCACCCACCTCCCCACCCCTCTCAAAGTACACACACCCTCACAGACAACATTGTGAGGCCTATGGGCCCATGTGGACTTTATTACTGTGCAGCGTTGACTCCACTGGCATCAGGAACGGTGGTAGGTCAAGTTGCCTCTACTCCCCCCGTATCCTTTCCAGGCTTGAAAGGGAGCATCAGCTGTAGTGTTTGGCCCCAGAATGTTACTCCAGCTCTCGGTCCCCAGGTGTCTCTGGGAATGGGAAAAGCTCCAGGGTGGAAGAGGATGATGGCAGGACAGAGCTGGGGAAGGGCAGACAGGTAGCCCATCCCTGCGACCCCACCCCAAAAACAGCCGCTTCACTTTCCTCCTGCCTACTGAGTCGACACTGCACCAAATTCCCTTCAGTTTTCCATCTCAGGGCAGGGACCTGGGTGTGAGAGAGGAAGGAGTTGAGAAGGTAGGGTCGGGTGAGGGTTTGGTTTTTCCTAAGATGGGGTCTAATGAACAGCTCTCCCATTTGTGTTTTTACCGAACCTTCCCTAGATCAGATGTGTATTCTAAGTAAACCAAAGACCTCACGTACACAAATGTATGCCAAAAAAAGAGAGTACTTAAAATTGGCTGGATTAGCTAAATAATCAGTGTAAAGATAAGTCTGAAGCAAGGTGCGCTGGGATTGATCAGGGGGCAACAAGGGAGAGAAAAGAGGACATAAGAGAAATTGGCAGGAGACTAGCAGAAGGCAGTAGGGGTGGAGGGAGGAGGACTGATCAGAAGCCTCCCTTTGGGGCAGACTGCCTGGACAAAAGGGCTGGCCCTGGAGATTCTGGCAGAAAGAGCCTGCCTCCTCTGAGATTAGGAGACACAGAACTTGGAAACAGAGCTCTGCCCTTTGTTGAGGGCAGAAGCAGGGGGAATGAAGAAGAGCGGACAAACTTCTGAGGGACCAGAGCAGAAATGACCATAAATCATGAAGGGGCTGGTATAAAGGAAACGTGATAGAGGAATATAGGTCCAATAGACTAGAATTTTAGATATTTCATTTAAAAAAATTTTGTTCACATAGATGAGTATTTGGTTTTATTGATGGCTACTACGTTTATATATATATATATATATATATATATATATATATATATATATATATATATATATATATGTATATATATATTTTAAATTTAAAGAAAAAAGAATCCCAATTTATGTAATCTCTAAGACTTACCTCCTAAGCTGGACAAGATTGCACTCTGAAACTATGCTGTGTACCTGCAATTACCAACCTGGAGAGTCTGCACCCTGAGCATCCTCACCCTGGAGTTAAAGTAGGCTCTTGCACTCTAAACAACTGGCCTGAATATGGTTCTGCTGATGACTCACTACTGAGGAGGGATACAGAGGAGATAAAGCACCAAGTTTTCAGCCCAGGACAAAGAACCCCCTCCACCCCCAGGTCCTTGGGTAGTGGTGGCATGAAGGACAGAAGCACCTGAAGCCTGGCATTTTACCAAGTAGGATACCACTGACCACCACTCTATCATGTTCAAAGGCAGTGCTGGTGCTTCCTCCTTTCAGGCATATCTTTCCAGGGCCCTCCTTACCTGCCCAGGTCGGGCTGAGGTCTCAGTCATCACTGGCTCTCATCCCCCTCACTGGCCCCGTCTTCCGCATCTGAAAGCCAAGGTGGGGTAAGAATGGAGGCTATGGGAGCTAGGAAATGGGAACCCCAACCCAATCTGATCTATCCCTTTCTTAGGTTTGTGACCACATCCCTCCTCTCCCTCCCCAGTTTTTCTTCTTCTTCAGCTCTGTTCCTAGGATCTAATACATAATTTAAAAAATAATCTAAAATGCTAACTCCAGAGCTTACTATCACTTACTATCTCTTCTCAAATCTCCCCTGGGACCGAACCAAAGAAATGGAATTAAAACCATACTAGGTCTGGGGGTGGAACCAAATAGCAAGAGGAATCAAACACAGGAACAGATAGGTAACCAGAAAGACACCCACAGAACACTAGGGCTAAAGGGAGCTTAGTGGTCCCTGGGTCCACTCTCAAAGTGTACAGGGAAGGGGCTTGCCCAACAACGTGTAGCAGGAGAGGCAGTCAAAGCCTCGGGCTTGCAGAACCACCAGGCTGATGCCCTTTTTAATCACCCCATCTTGCCTTATTTGCAAACCCCCTTGAATGTGGGTTGGGTGAGGAGCAGTCTAGGATCCATCTGCTTTAGCTGGCACCTTTGATCCCTCAATGAGAATATTTCAGTCCTAACCTTGGAGTCAGGAGACCTGGGTTTGACTCTTTCCTCAGATACTCCCTTGCTGTATGACCACAGACAACCTAAGTTTCAGTTTCCTCATCTTCAAAATGGGGACAATGATGCTTGCACTACCTCACTCATAGAGCTGTTGTGAGGAAAACACTCTAAATCACACAGTATATGGATCAGTCTCTAGGGTATGAGCTCCTTGAAGGCAGTGTAAGTTCTCTATGTCTTCTCTCTCTTCTATACTCTCCTCCCTATTCAATTAATTCAAACACTTGTTGATTGCTTATTATGTGCAAGGCACCAGGGATAAAAATCTAAAAACAGAATGGTGCCTCTCCTCAAGGAATTTATATTTCACTGGGCCCTGGTTAAGTGTAAAGATTACGGTAATGGCTCATCAAAACTGCTGACCGATTGAACAGTTTTCCCAGGTGTCTCCATCTATCCCCATCTATCCCCATGTTGAACTATTACCTGGTCCAATTCTCTCTGAGTCTCCTCCTCCAGGTTCCGGATGTCCTCCATGGACAGATCAACCCATTGATCTAGCCAGCAGAACAGCTGCCTGTGGAAGTTGGTGAAGAGCCGCTTTTCTTGCTGTAGGAAGAAGGGGAGGGTTCTTATTAGAAGCAGCACATGTAATGGAAATGCAAGAGTCCCCCCCGAATCCACCCATCCATGCGCTGTTCTAATGCATTGCCCTGCAGATCTCAGGCTCCAGTGATCTTGATCAGCTTCCTGGGGTAAGAGCACCTCTTTGAACCTGATCCAAAAGATCTTGCTTTTGGCTCAACACCCTAATTTTTCAACTTCCTGGTGCCCAACAGAAGGCACCAAGCCTCTGGACTTTGCCTTATCTTTTAATATACCTGGTTCCCTGGGTGAAGGGATGTCATCTATCCAATCCCCAACACTTCCTTCCACTTACTTGCAACTCTTAAGAGAAACCTGGTTTCTGCCATGCCCTCTTTCCTTTCTACCCTATCAACCTACATGCCAGATCACAAGATCATCTATCTACAGAACACACAAACCCAGAAATAATGCCCTAGGAAAAGATAATAGCGTGAAATAAAGATGTGGATTTAGTTCCAGATGGGCTTATACTTAACCTCCTAAATTATACCATAATTCACCATGCCCTAAATTGGGGTCATGATCCTCTCCAGACATGTTGCTCTTTTGTGGACCAAGAATGCCCCAAAATCAATGTGAGACGTATTCAGTTGTTCTACAGCCACAGGCTCACTCTCAACAAATGGGAAGTCACTTGATTATACATGGGGGGTTGGGATGCTCTAACGATCTAATTAGGTTTCTCCCTTCTATCCAGAGCAGGGAAAAGACAAAACAATAGATCACAGGCTAGTTTTCTTATCATCTCAAAGTATAATACATTACTTGAAAAGTACACCAACACAAGGCCATCTGTCACAAATACACAGGGTTCCATTGTTCCCAGGCCCCTACCTATGTCCTAAAAGATTTTTACATATTTATCTCAGCCCTTTATGTCAGAGATTGAAGTTTGGTTTCCAGTCTCCCACCCTCCCAATCAAAACTCAAGACCACCCCATCCACCTCTTCCAACCTTGTGAATGAAGCTCTCCACTCGTCCCTGAAGCCCCCACCATCGGAACTTGACAGTCACCAATTTGTAGGCACACATATGGGGTGGATGTTTCAACAATTCTGTCTGTACAAAGATAAAAATGTAGACAAATTGCTAATCCAACAGTCCTTGGAGATCAAGCCTTTACCTGGCCTAACCCTGCCCAGCCTGGGCAAGTATGAGGGAATAGTTTACCTGCCAATTGGGTCCCAAAGGGCCACGTCCTGTTTTGACAGACCTGAAGAGAGCAGGGTCCTCTTCTGGTTTATAATCCTGGAAAGGAGAGAGGGAGCTGTGAAAGAAAATCTGCTAAAGGCACGCCTTTGTTCCCAGACCTCTGACCTTCCTGAGGGCTAGGCATTGCCCTTCCTGGTCCCTAGATTTTACCCAGAATCTGTTCCCCTCTTGAAACTTAAGTATTTTAACCTCTGGTCCCCAGTTCTACTTCATTTACCTCATCAGACACTTGGGTCCGATCAGCAATGTCAATATGAACCACTTCTACCTCCTTCCATGTCTCTGCATCAAGATGGTGAACCTAGGGAAAGGGTGGAGGGAGGACAGGATGCTTGTGATGGGAGCAGACAATGGAGGCTGAGGGAGTCGATGAGTAAGTGTTTAATGAGCACTTGTTACATGCTCGGCACTTCGAGGAACGCAGGAAGCATAAGGCACTATGCCCTCCAAGGGCTTATAATCTAATAAAGAATAATCAAGCACATGAATCAACCATGAACAAGACAAGACAGGATGTGTAAAACTAAGTACTACATTATACGGTAGAGATTCAGTATTCTACCTCCTCTCTGGAGAGGGAAGGCTGGGCTACCATAGGAGGAGCTTGGTAACATCTGTCCAGTCCCAGCAGAGAACTGGTATGAGAAATACCAGGCAATCAACATGCATGTATTGAGCACCTACTAGGTGCTCAGTACTGTAGTGGACACTGTATGGGGACACAAGAGAAATATAAGACATGATGCTGGCTTTCAAAGACTTTAATGTGAGAAGCAACCTACTATAGGTAAAACAGAAAGCAATTAAAGAACTAAGCTTTGTGGAGCTGATGACCATGGCTGCTGATAGGAGTTGGGGAGAAGGAAGAGGCCTGAGGAGGTGGAGAACGAGTCATGAGAAAGAGAACTTCAAGTTAGGCCTTGACAAAAAAGTAAGATTTTCAGAATGGAAGGAGAGAAGACAGGGATTTTTTTGTGGGGAGCAGGGAGAGATGGAGGAGCAAAGATACAGAGGCATGATGGGAGAACTGTGCGTAGACCTGCCTGAATGAAGTTTCTGTTGGGAAATAAAGGACATAAGAATGGATGAGAAATAACCAGTACAGGAGATCCCTAACTTCTCTAAGGACAGAGGACAAACAGTGAGGGTGTGGAACAGAGGGCTAGTGGCTGAAGTTCTTACAGGTGAACATATCCAGACATCTGGGCACAAGGGGAAGGGAATAAGCATTAATCAAGTACCTCCTACATGCCAGGCTAAGAGTTTGCTAATATATACCTCAACTGACCCCTCAACAACCCTAGAAGGTACTTGCTATGATTACGTCCATTTTACAGTTGAGGAAACTGAGGCAGACAAAGGTTAAGGGACTTGCCCGGGGCACCCAGCTGGTAAATGTCATGGGCAGGATTTGAACTTGGCTCTTCCTGTCCCTAGGCCAGCTCTGTAACAACCGTACAACCTCACTGAGATTTACTCCACACTCACGTTGTCCTGAGTCCCCATGTCTGGATGATGCCAGGTTTCAATCTTGATGAAGAAATCGTCTTTCATATATTCGTTCTAGATACAAAAGCAAGGGGAGACTCAGTGAAAGCAAGTTCTGTGTTTTAGCTGAACCCGAGCTGGCCCTCCCCACTCTGGGACAATAGGGGCTCTTACCGTGATGACTGAGGTAGGCAGCAGCAGCCGGCAATTTCATAGAAATGAAGAAAAAGACAAAGAGATGAGGAAAAGAGGGGTAGCAGATTAGAGCTTCGTTACCCCAGGGCCTCCCAGCCACCAGCTTTCCCATCCCACCGAAGGCACCGGGACAAGGAGTGCCCTTTTTCAGGCCCCCGGCCACCTGAACTCTCCTCACCAGTCCGGCAGTACGGGTAGGCATTCCATGCCTTCTCATGGAACACCAGGGAACCCTCAGGGGCGAACAGGCGAACAAACCCTGGCACCTTGCTGCGTGTGGAGGAAGCCAGAGTCAGGGGCCAAAGGTCCAGGCGGAGCCAGAACCGTCCCCGAGCCCCGGGTGGGTCCCCGAGCCCCGGCCAGCCTCACCTGTGCAGGTGGTAGATCTTGTGGGTAAACTGGCCCCGCTCACCGGGGCCCCCCTCGTACGGCTGGTTGATGAGGACCTCGATGCCCTCGCCGCCCCCCGTGTTATGCTTGCTGGTCTGGGCCACGGAATACAACTGTCCCACCTGATACTGGGCGTAGAGAAAACAGCCAGGTGAGCCCAGGTGGCGGGAGGCCCCCCACCCCCACGGCCCCGCGGCCGGTGGGAGGACCCCCGCGGAGAACTAAAGGTGGGGTGACGTCACCGGGGCTAGGAGGTGCGGGGGGTGGGCCTCACCTCCTCCACGGAGCAGGGCAGCAGCACCCGACTGCAAAAAAGGAGAAGAGACACGGAGTGAGGGGCGCGGGGTCGGGCTGGGGGCCAGTCTCTTTCTTCTTGCACGAACAATCCTGACTTTTCTGGAGCTGGGTCTACACCGAGAGGGGGGGCCTGGGCAAGCCTGGTTGTCCCCCTTCTGCCCAGAAAGGTTCACAGGACTCGCCCAGCGCGCGAAGAACTAGTTAAGGATTTGGGGCAAAGTCCCCTCCCTCTGGGTGCAGGGATTTCTCGTGCACAGCCTCCCGCCTGCCATCCCCGGTCCCTACCAGCACTTTGCAGAACACCGGCCCCTGAACCCTTCTTTCCCATTCGGGCCCGGAACCCGTACTCACAACTCCTTGATCAGGACCATCTCGCTTCTAATTTCTCTAATGGGGACCCCCCCCACCCCACCCTGGCCTGTGGCCACCCCTTCCCCCTTCCGGAAGCGGAAACTGGAGACCCTGCTCCCCAACAATACCGCTAACTCCCAATCTCAGCCATTTCCGCCCGGCGGTGGGCAGGGACCAGGAGGCTTCGATCTCGACGAGATGACATCCTAAAGGGCCCCCAGAAAGCGCCCCGCCCCCCCCTCTCCCGGTCAGGTAGAGATACTGACTAGCTAGTACGGCCCTTCGGGAGAGGACACATGCAATGAGCCGAGGACGCCGGCAGAAAAGACTACGACTCCCATTGGGCAATGCGCCACCTCCCCCTCCACCCCGTCTCCTGAGAAGGCATTTGGCGCTAGCCATTCTGGGAACTGTAGTTTTTTTTTTAAAGGGAAGGATCCTTCAATTTCAATGCTCCACCTTTAGGAGTATCCAAGATTGAGGGTGTGGCCTGAGAGGTGAACAAAGAGGCTGATAGAAGATAGGGACGTTCCTGAAGTGTTTGTGTTGCCTCACAGACCCACGGGAAGAGTAGAAAGGAAACTCTGCAGTCAGAAGACCTGGGTTCAAATTCTGTTTGTGACCTCCTACTGCCTTGACTTGACTTGATACCTCCTTTGGGTCTAAGTTTCCTTATCTGTAAAATGAGGTGAAAGAGCCAGACGGTTCAGACCCAAGAGTCCTTCCAGTTCCACATGTTTGCTGCAGTCCGGGACTTGGAGTGAGGAATGATAAGAGCTAACCTTTATTTAGCGCTTAGGGGCAGTTAGGTGGTTCAGTGGGTAAAGGGCTGGACCTGGGGTCGAGGGAGACCAGAGTTCAAATATGACGTCATATACTAACTGTGTGACCCTGGGCAAGTCCCCTAACCCAGTTTACCTCAGTCCTTCATCTGTAAAATGATCTGGAGAAGGAAATGACAAACCACTCTAGTATCTTTTCCAAGAACCCCAAATGAGGTCACTAAGAGTCCAAACAGAAGAACAACATACAGCACTTATGTGCCAGTTCCTGTTCTAAATTAATATATTATTATTTAACATATTATAAAATAATATATCATTGTTTAATAATATTTCATGTTAGAACATATTATTTTACAATATTATTTAACAATAATGTTGTTATTTAAGAATAATAGCTAATATTTACATAACACTTCACAATTATTTTATCCTCATAACAACTCTGGGAGATAAGTGCTTTGATGATCCCCGTTTTACATTTGGGGAAATTGAGGCAAACAGGTTAAGCGACTTGGCCAGTTTACACAGCTAGTAAGTATCTGAGGTCATATTTGAACTCAGGCCTTCTTGGAGACATCAGGCCTGGCACTCCATCCACTGTACCACCGAACACCGATGCTTGGAGAGACCGGAGTTCAGATTCTGTCTTCAGATGCTTAGTAGGTGTGTCACTCTGGACAGATCACTTAACTTCTCTGAGGCTCAGATTCTACATCTGCAAAATGTTTTAAATCACACCATCACAGAGTTTGTGAGAATCAAATGTGATGATAATAGCTAGTATTTACTTAGCACTTTAAAGTTTACAGAGCACTTTACAATTCTGTATCTAATTGTGCCCTTATAACCCTAGGAGGTAGGTACTGTTTTTACCCCTGTTTTACAGATGAGAAAACTGAGGCAGACAAGTTAAGTTTCTTGCCCATTGTCACTCAGAGTGACACTGAAATATGAGTTAGAAATCTGAGGCTAGATTTGAACTTAGATCTTCCTGATTCCAGGTCTAGCACTCTATCTAAAACTCCATGCTACCTAGGCACTTTATTATCCTAGTGATAATGTATATAGAGTGACTTTGCATATCTTTTAGTATTATATTAATGAGTTACTACTATTGTTATTACCATCCAACCTGAAACTATGGCTCTTAGGCCCTGTCTTATCCCTCCTGGTGCTATTTTCAGAATCCAACAAAAGGCATCCTCTCATTATGTGTCTACTCTCTAAAAATTAGAATTCTAAAATACCACAACTGAAAAAGGACCATAGAATCTCTCACTCACAGATTGGATTCCTCCACCCCTCTCCTAGCAAGTGTCTACTTTCATAGGTTCTAGTACTCCATAGGTCCAAGCTCCTAAACTATAGGTGAGAAGCCCCCACTGGTGAACCTATATTTAATAGTCATAATAAGCTCAAAGCCTTTACCAGGATGATATAACTACAATAGTTTAAAAAAAATTTGCCCATAAATCTACGATGCTCTATCTCATAAACAATCACACCATCAGTGGGAAGAATTAACCCAAACTTAGAGCACACTAAGCATGGATCTGTTTATAAGGATCCCAGGGCCAAAGGTACTTACCTCCAATACCACAG
This sequence comes from Bettongia penicillata ogilbyi, assembly GCA_023548195.1. NCBI lineage: Eukaryota > Metazoa > Chordata > Mammalia > Diprotodontia > Potoroidae > Bettongia > Bettongia penicillata. The sequence continues at coordinate 6,789,750 of JAJHZJ010000612.1, forward strand.
GGTCCCAATGTTCTCCTTGCAAAGACCTCATGCTGCTCCCCTTTGGGTGCAGCATTTCTGTAGACCAAACTGCTCATTTGGGGTCCTTAGGTCTACTTTTCTATCCACAGCTTGACTGAGTCTCTACTCCTAGGTCTGGGGTGTATTGGCAGGGGGCAGTTCAAGGAGGACTAGAGCTCTGGTTTGAGGGCTTGCTCATTCCTTTCAGGGATGCTGATCCAGCTTTGGTATCTACCTGGCACTCTACTGTCACTCCTGACTTCAAGAAGCTGTAGCATACATAGCAGTCACACTGTCTCAGTAGACATTCTAAACCAGGTTGAGGATAATCAACCAGTCTCAAACGCATCATTGAGTTAGGAGGGGTGCCTACCTCAAACATATGAAGACTTCGCCCTGCAGAATGGGTAAAGGAGAACAATTTGTTCCAGTGGCCAGGAAGGAAACTGAAGCAAGAGCTATGATGCACTTGGAACTTGGTCAGACATCAAAGATGCCAAGGTCATCTGTGGCATCCTGGGGCATCGCCAGCCATCTCTACTTTTGCTGTTGCACTTTGATGACTCTGGAAGAGACAATGAGGTTGACGACTTGGAGCAACTATGCCTCACTTATATCAAATTCATGCACCAGTGAAGACTGTAATGTCATTGATCCTCTTTGAAAATGAAGGACATGTGTTTAATAGGAATGTTTGTGTAGAGCCATATCATATTGTATGCCATCTTGAGGAGTGCATGGGAGGGGAATAAATTTAAAACTTATGGAAGTGAATGTTGAAAACTAAAAATAAATAAAATTTAAAAAAAAGAAAATGAAGGTCAAATGACAACTATAACAAATCCACTAGGTCTACATAGTCCTATGTATTTTCCATAATTGGTCAAATAAAAGCCGTCCCGTACATGATACCTGATACAAGATCTTAATATCACTGATAACCATGATTGTGTAGTTACTGACATCCTGGAGAATGAAGTCAAATCGGCTGTAGGAACATAGCTAATAATGAGGCTAGTGGAGGCGATGGGATTCTAACTGAGCTATTTAAAATCCTAAAAGATGATGCTGTTAAAGTGCTGCACTCAATATGCCAGCAAATTTGGAAACCTCAACAGTGGCCACTGGATTGGAAAAGATCAGTTTACACCCCAAACCTAAAGCAGGGTAATGCCAAGGAATGTTCAGATTACAGAATGATTGCACTGATTTCACACGCCAGCAAAGTTATGCTTAAAATTCTGCAAGCTAGGCTTTAGCAAAAGTGAACTAAGAATCAACAGAGGAGCAGCCTGGTTTTTAAAGAGGCAGACAAATTGGAGACCAATTGCCAACATTGACTGGATTATGGAGTAAGCAAAGGAGTTCCAGGAAAAACATCTACTTCCATTCCATTGACTACAATAAAGTCTTTGATTGTGTGGATCACAGCAAAAGGGGGCAAGTCCTCAAAGAGATGGGATTACCAGGTCACTTTGTCTCCTGAGGAGTCTGTGTGCAACCCAAGATGCAATAGTTAGAACTGAACATGGAACAACTGGCTTAAGATTGGGAAAGGAGTATGGTGAGGTTGTATATTCTCACCTTATTTAACTTATCTACAGAGTGTATCATGTGAGATGTCAGACTGGATGAATCAAAAGTGAGAATTAAGGTTGCTAGGAGAATTATCAACAATCTCAGATATGCTAATGATACTACTCTGGTAGCAGAAAGGAATCAAGAAGCCTCTTGATGAGGGTAAAAGAGAAGAGTGTAAAAGCTGGTTTGAAGCTTAACATAAAAAAAAAAATCTTGGCAATTGGTTTTATCACTTCCTGGCAAATAGATGGAAAAGAAATGGAAATGTCACATTTTATGTTCTTGGTCTCAAAGATCCCTGCAGATGTGACTACAGTCATGAAATTAAAAGACATTTAACCTCTGGAAAAATTGGCAAATCTGAACTGCATGCTAAAAAAACAAAGATGTCACTTTTCCATAAATGTCTGTATAGTCAAAGCTATGTTTTTTTCTCTAGTAATGTATGGCTGTGAGAGTTGGATTGTAAGGAAAGCTGAGTGCCACAGAATTGACACTTTCGAATTGTGGTGCTAGAGAAGACTTTTGAGAGGCCCTTGGATAGCAAGGGCATCAAATCAGTCAATACTTAAAGACTATTATCTGGAAGGTCACATACTGAAACTGAAGCTTAATTATTTTGGCTTCATAATGAGAAGATAGGACTCACTGGAAAAGACCCTGATGTTGGGGAAAATTGAAGGCTAAAGGAGAAGGAGCAGTCCTCAACCATCAGTGATACAAAAAAAAATAGAGATAAAACAGTACACAAATACGTAATAATGCAGATGTTTTCCTCTATGCAAAAGTGCCTGTCTTCATATGACTGGGCACTTCATTGGAAAGACAGTTGGACCTACCATGCCTCCATGCCTCCCAGGGATGGGATTTCACTAGAAACTCTGAGCATAATCTCAGCATTAACCACCAGGTGTCCCTCTGAGCTCAGGGTATCAGTCTGGGTTGTGCTGATGTGCTTGCATCCATGTGATTGTGGCCTCACCAGCAATCTGAAAGCTGCCAGTTTTGACATGGACAGAACGATCCCTCCTTGGAATCACATGGTAAGCTCACTATCCATGCTGTGATACAATGAGCATTGGTTTTGGAGTCAAAGGACCTGGGTTCAAATTGGGCAAGTCATAATCTTCCAGGACCTCCATTTTATCTTGGATAAATTGGGCAGGAGGGGGTGCCTTAAACTAGATGACCTCTGGGGTGGGGGGCAAGGTGTCTTCCAGCTTTAGATCTGTGATCCTCTGATCCCTCACTAATGTTTCCAGTGTGCTTCCTATAAACTAAATGCTTCTCTTTGTTTTAAAAGCCCCACATTGTCCTTATGCAATTCCCTTTACATGGCTGTTCCAGGCAGTTCAAATTCTTGCCCCTGCATTTCTCATCCTTGTCTGGTGCCTTAAAGATTTAGGGGCTGTCTCAGAATGCAATTTACCATAAAAAATAAAATGTGATGAATTTGATGAGAGTAAAGACAAGGTCCAAATACAATACTCCAAGAGACTTCAAAGTGGAAGGATCCCTTTCAGTAATGAGGAATGGCACCCGAGTTGGACCTTGAGTGGAGAGAATCTTTCAACAGCTGGAGATTGAAGAGAGGAGGAGAGTCCTTCCTGGACAGACCAGGCACAATGTGAGCAAAAACAGGAGTGGGAAAACACATGATGTTTTTGAGGGAGGGTAAATAGACTAATGTGACATCTGAGAATGTGGGAAAAGGAGCAGTTGCAGATATGGCTAGAAACGCAGATTGGGGTCAGATATTGAAGGACCTTGATATATGTTGGGCAGTGGGGAGCCAGGGTTGACATGATAATAATTCTACATTAGGAAGACTTGGGCACATTTGTTAAGGATGGATTAGGTGGGAAAGGCTCAGAAGGCAGGAAGACCTGTGAGGTGGCTACTACAGTACTCTAGAGAGATGTGTGTTCATCCTTCGTTGCCGAAGAAGACCATCCCATCAGAGAAATGATGACATGATTTGCACTTGACTTTGTTTTTTGTTTGTTTTTTTTTTTTGAGTGAGGGAGGCAGGTCCCCAGCCTCACTTCTCCTGCAGAGACATCTGGATCCAGTGACCAGATATCCATCAAGATGACTGGAGATGACCCAGGAGGAGGCAGTTGGGATTAAGTGACTTGCCCAAGGTCACACAGCTAGGGAGTGTCAAGTATCTGAGGTGAGATTTGGACTCAGGTCCTCCTGACTCTTACACTGGTGCTGTATCCACTGTATCACCTAGCTGCCCCACTCTAGAGAGGCAATAAGGGCTTGGACCAGAGTATTGGCCAAGGGAATGGAGAGAAGGACACAGATACAAAGGATATTAAAGGTAGGGTAGAACAGTCAAATGGCACAGTGGTTTGAGCACTGCACTTGGAATCAGGAAGACTTAAGTTCAAATTTAGCCTCAGATACTTACTAGTTTTTATTTGGTTTTTTTTTTCAGTCATTTTTTCAGTCTGTCCTGACTCTTCATGACCCATTGGGGTTTTCTAGGCAAAGATAATGGAGTGGTTTGCCGTTTCCTTCTCCAGCTCATTTTACAGACTGACTTACCCAGGATCATATAACTAGTAAGTGTCTGAGGCTGGATTTGAACTCAGAAAGATGAGTCTTCCTGACTCTGGGCCTGGAACTCTATCCACTGTGCCACCTAGCTGCTCTTCCTAGCTGTGTAACCTTGGGCAAATCACTTAACTTTTATTTGTCTCTGTTTCCTTATCTATAAAACAGAGATAATGATAGCACCTACTTCCCAGGGTTGTTGGGAGGATGTAATGAAATGATATTTCTAAAGCTTTTAGCACAATGCTTGGCACACAGAATGTGCTATATAAATGCTCACTGTTATTACTAATACTACTGGTACTAGTACTTGGTGCCTGATCGGATGTGAAGAAAGGAATCTAAGAAAGAGGGAAGAACCAAAGACTACTCCAAGGTTTCAAGTACTAGGTAAATGGCATTACTATTAACAGAAGGAGTCAGGGGAGAGGGGAAGATGTGTTTAGTTTTGGACCCGTTGAATGTGAGGGGTCACATCCAGGTGGATATGCCCAGCAAATATAGGACTGGGACTCTGGAACATAGATCAAAGTTGGAATGTATATTTTTAAGTATAAAGTTGATCCAATGGCAAGAAATCCTACATCTTCCCCAAAGCCCTTATTAAGTGAGGTCTAGTATCCCTCTCACCTGGGTCTACAACCTGGTGCAGGACCCTGTTCACAGTAGAAACCCAGGGGGAATAAAAGCTTGTTGCTTTAACTGATTTACCCAGAATGTGACCAATATGCTGAGCTTAAGACTGTCCTTTGAGCTTAAGGCTGTCCTTTGAGGTAGACAGGATAGATATTTGGTGTCTCCGATCCGTGGTTGCAGGAGTGTGTTAGTGCCAGCTCTCCAATTTTGAGTTTGAGCATTTACACCCTGGGAATCGACAAAAACCATAAATCAGGGCTTTATTTATAGTTCTGTTTATTGTCTAGATTTAAGGAAGTGATGGAGAATGATTTAAACTTTTAAGCATGTCCTGCATATTTTTTGCGGGGAGAGTAGCAATTCAACATTTGCCGACAAACCCCTGTAGGTATGGGTCATATTTCAATCTTCTCAAATAGGGGTAACAAGGATGCTTCCTGCAAAAGTACTCAACATACAATATGAGCATCATTTATGGAAGAGATTTTATTTCACCTACCACAGAAAAGGCCTTAGACAAAAACTCAATGCTCAGATAGCCCATTAGAGTCAGTCATTAGGATTGAGCTGAAAGGTAAAGACTTGGTGGTCAGCAAATACTTCCCTTTCACCTTGGTGGTGACACAGTGTTCCAATGGGACCTAACCAGCTCCCTTGAGTAGCTCTCTCCTCAGCCATGGGAACATAGATACATAGAGCTGGAAAGGACCTCAGAGGTTTTCTGATCTAACACCCTCATTTTACCAGTGAAGAAACCACAGCCCTGGGAGTTGTCCAAAGTTACCCAGGAAGAAACTTTGAAAGCAGAAATCTTTGAAAGTATATGCTTTGATGGCCAGTGTAGCAGTCTTCTTGCTATTCTAGGCTCATCCCCTCCACCACCTCTCCCCACCTCTGAATTCCTATGGTTTTTGTACCACACACATTCTTATATTTTCTTTACTACTCTTTATTTGTGGGAGTTATGTCTTCCCAATTAATCTGAACTCCTAGATATCAGGGACCAGGTCTCATATTTCTCTTTCATTCCCCACTAAGCTTATAGCAGGTGGTGCCCAATAAACACTTGTTGGTTGATAGTGGTAGGATCACTGGGAAGAGTATAGGGAAAGGAGGCGCTGGCTCTAGAAGGAGGGAGAGAATAAGTATTTATTAAATGCTGGCAAAGGGCTGGGACCTTTACAAATATCCCTTTGGATCCTCATAATTACTCTGAGAGGTAGGTGCTATTGTTATCATCAGTTCACAGTTGAAGAAACTGAGGAAGAAGACAGAGGTCCCACAGCTAGTATATGTCTGCAGCTCTAGATCTGAACTCAGGTTTCCTGACTCTAGGTCCTGCATTCTATCTGCTTGACCACCTAGCTGCCTATCACCTAATGCAGAGTCATTGGGGCAGGTCGGGGTTACTGGCACTCCTCATCAATCTCCAGACCCTTGGGAAATTCCCCTAAAGCTTGACTCCTGATGGGAACCTTGCTCCGCATCCTTGCTGAGGCAGTGTTAGGTAGTGGACAGGGAGCGTCGAGAAGATCTGGATATGAGCAAGTCATTTAATCTCTGTCTTTATTTGTAAAAATGGGGACAATAATGTCCATAGAACCAACTTCCCAGAGTTTTCTGTGACATTCAAAGGAGGTGATGGAAGGAGACATTGTAAACTTTCTATAAATGACAACTATGACCATTGATCTTGCATTCAGTTGGGGGAAGGGGTGAAGCATCATGATATACAACAGAGCATTGGGCTAATCTGTCATTAATTCACTTTGTGACCTTGAATAAATCATATTACCTTCCTAGTTACAGATTTTAAATATTTGGAGAATGAGGTCAATAATAGCATGTTTGCATCTGTTAAGCAATGATAACTTCAAGGTTTTCAAATATTACCCATGTACCATTGTCTCCAGCAAAGCTGTGCTTTGCTGAAATGTTTGGTTAGTTTCAGTGCCAAGGGTCAGGGCCAAGAGAGACAAACAAAACTTGTACGTTCCAGGACATAAAATTCCCAAGAATGAACTTAGTCCGTGTGGGCTCAGAGCTTCTGTCTGAATCCATGAGTTATATCAACAAAAACAATATTCCTGGCAGCACTATTTGTAAGGACAAAATTCTGGAAACAAACTAGAGTTATCCTAAAATAAGGAAGTGAATGAATAGATCTGTATTATGAAATATGAGATGAAATAGAGTTACAGATACAGATCTGGGTATTATGAAATTATAGAGTAAATGAGAAAGAATGGAAAAAAATGCTAAGAAAACATGCATGCTGACTGTAAATATATCACTAAAGACAAATATGTCACTAAAGACAAAAATAACCACAAGAAATCCATGTTAAAAACATTAAAAATAATTCAAGTGTTAACAGAAATAAGCAAGACAATTTGGCCACTGTCTTACTTTTCTTATATATGTATACATGTATGTATATTTATGTATATTATGTATATACATGTACATATGTGTATATGCATATGCATCCACATGCATGTGTACACTTACGCATATGTAGATAGGCATATATACATATATATGTACATACATATATGTATATGTGTAGAAATACAATACACATCCTATTTTTTATTTTAAATTTGAGTGTTTGAATACTTCTACTTATTGATACAACTTAACACTCTAAAAAAATAGTCACATAATGATTTTTCTACCTCCAATATTTTCCTTCTCTGTCCAAACTTACAGAACTACTAAAATAATTTCTTTTTTTAAAATATGTTATTTTTTTACCCAATTATGTGTAATTTTTTTAATATTAATTTTAAAATTTTGAGTTCCAAATTTTCTCTCTTTCTCCCTCACCTTCCCCCTCCCTAAGACAGTAGGTAATTTAATATAGGTTACACATGTCCAATAATGCAAATCATATATCGATCATGTTGTAAAATAACAGACTCAAAGGAGAAAAAACAAAAAATACAGGAAGTGAAAAACAGTATACTTCCATCTTCAATTAGCCTCTATCAGTTCTTTCTCTCAAGGGGGATATTATTTTTCATCATGAATCATTTGGAAGTGCTTTGGATCACAGTATCACCAAGAACACTTAAGCATTCCCAGTTGGTCACCACAGTACTGCTGTTGCTGTGTACAGTGTTCTGGTCATGCCCACTTCACTTTGTATCAGTTCAGATAAGTCCAGATTTTTCTGAAACCAGCCTGCTTGTAATTTCTTATATCACAGTAATATTCCATTACGTTCATCTACCACAACTCGTTCAGTCATTCTACAGTTGATGGGTAGCCCTTTAAATTCTAGTTCTTTGCCACTACAAAAAGATCTGCTATAAATAAAAATAATTTCTTTAAGGCCTAACTCTGACCATGGCATCCTCCTGCTCAAGGACCTTTGGTGGCTCCTTATTGTCTCCAACATAAAAAACAAACCCCTAAGCCTTGTTTTTAAGACACCCTCATAATGTGAATCCAATCTACTTTTCAGCCTTATTTTATATTATTTCCTTTCACAACTCTTATGTTCTAGCCAAATTGGACTCCTAAGTGTTCCCCCAAATTTGACATTCAGTCTCTTCCTGCCTTTGTACTTTCTCTCTCACACACACATAATATATGGAAATTATTTCCCATGCCTGGAAGGTATTCCCTCCTAACTTTCCTATTTCAGAATCCTTTTCTTGCTCCAAGATGCAGCTCAGTTGTCATCTCCCTGCAGAGGCATCTAGGTGATTCAATGGACAGAAGTGGGGGCCTGAGTTCAAATGTTACCTTGGACACTTAGTTGTGTGATTTTGAACAAGTCATTTTCCAATTTCCTCAACTGTAAAAGCCTTCCAGAATTGTTCTGAGGATGAAATGGAATTATATTGGTACTACAAAGTAGGTGCTTAATAAATGTTTGTTTCCTTCCGTCCTCTATAAATCCTTCCTTGATTCTCCTAGTTCATAGGATCAGGGGGTCATTGATTTAAAATTACAAAGGATTTCAAGGGCCATCTGGTCTAGCCTCCTCATTTTTAAGGATGAGAAAACTGAAGCTAAAGGATTAGTGACTTGCCCAAGGTCAACAGGTAGGTCAGGTCTCTAACTCCCTACTCCGATTTTCCTAGTACACTAATTTCAGCTTCCTCCCCACCCCATTTTCTACTTAATAATATAAAATCTGTTCTATCCCTCCTACATTCTCCTGCAGAATGTAAACTCTTTGGAAGCAGGTACTGTTTGATTTTTATCTTTGCATCTCTAAAACCTCTCATAGTGCCTTGCAAATAGGAGGTATTTAATAAGTGTTGGTTGAAGTAAATGGAATTGTATCTGTCTGTGGCTCTCTATTCCCACCACCACTAAGCTTTACAAGCCCTCATTACCACCCACTTAGACGACTGCAAAAGCCTCCTGATGGTCTCCCTGCCTGTACTCTCCAGCCTACTTCCAAAATGTTCTTCATGCTGTTTCTTTAACCTTTCCTATGCACACCAGATCATGTCACTCCCTTACTCGTCTTCTTTGGCTCCTCACTACTACTGAAAAAAATTAAAACTCCTTTGCTTGACAAATAAAGTCCTCATTAATCTAGTTCTAGCCTACCTTCCCATCCTTATCTCCTGTTACCCTCCTGTACCCCTTCTGCGTCGTTCCATCTCAGCTGGACTACTTGAGTATTCTCTGTCTCTTTTTTTGGTTGTTATTATTGTCTCTGCCTGGAAGGTGTTCTCTCTTTCTCTTTAAATTCCTACCTTCCCTTAAAGGCACAATTTGAATGCTACCTTTGCCATGAAGACTTTTCTGATCCCTTGGGTTGCTAATAAATTTCCCTCTGGAACAGAATTTTGTTTTGCAACTCTCTATTATATTTATCACATAATATTGTGTAATATAATTGCCTGTGTTGCTGTCTTAACCCCTTTCTAGATTGGATAAGTTCTACTAAGCCAGTTACCCAAGTCTGTACATCCCCTAGCACTCTGCATCATCTTTAATACTTTGAGGGTCTATGATTTCGTTGGTGTGGGTGCTTGTTTCATCAAGGCACCGTTAACCTTTAAAGACAGTCTTTAGAGAGTCACTGTGGTTGAAAAATTCATCCCTTGGAGACAATCTGGTGATGAGGCCCTGAATGTAGAAAGAGCTCAATAAATATTTGCTGAATTAATCAACCTTCCAGAATTTATGTTCCACTGGCATAGCTTTTAGGACATAGAATGATATTGGAATAGGAATTCGACTACTTTATGGGTTAACTGGCATTTGAGAACTGGTCTAAGAATCTAACCACATTGTTTCTGTGAGGAAATACAGCTGAAGTTTCTAGCTGACCCACAGATGAACTTTTGAAACACAACATTCCTAGGTTGGGAACAGGCTGTACAAGTAGAGCCTTGGTGTCAGATGGGATTTTAAGGATGTGACGGGATGAAAACAAGGGAGGACTTGTCATGCCTGGTTGTAGGTGTAGGTTCATAGATGAAGCAGGTTGAGTGAGTCTGCTCCTGGGAAAGCCCATAGAAAAACTCTGGAGGAGCCATTTCTGTTTCATGGCAACAGTGGAAGCAGAAACCAAGTAAGTAAACTGAAATAAATCAGGAAATAGATGTTGGAAAGCCAAGCAAGCTCTCTTCAGAGAGTCAACAAACAGGAGAGCTACAGTCCAAGTCTCCCATAGGCTGACCCTGACTATCTTTTCCATCCTTATGTCTTAGAAAAAAAAATGCTTTAATAAACAACTTTGGCAAAGTTGCTGGTTACCAAATAAACCCAGATAAATCATCTGCATTTCTATATATTACTAACAAAGCCCAATAGCAAGAGATAGAAAGAGAAATCCCATTTAAAGCTACAGTAGACACTATAAAATATCTGGGAGTCTACCTGGCAAAACAAACTCAGGGATTATATGAACACAGTTACAAAACACTTTTCCCATAAATAAAGTCAGATCTAAGTAAGTGGAAAAACATCAGTTGCTCGTGGGTAGGCTGAACTAATATAATAAAAATGACAATTCTACCTAAAACTCCCATGCCAACCAAACTACCAGATAATTATTTTCTAGAGCTAGAAAAAATAATATCAAAATTCATCTGGAAGAACAAAAGGTCCAGAATATCAAGGGAACTAATGAAAAGAAATGCTAAGGAAGGTGGCCTTGCCCTACCAGATCTCAAATTGTATTATAGAGCAGCTATCATCAAAACCACTTGGTACTGGTAAGAAATAGAAGGGTAGACCAGGGGGATAGGTTAGGTACTCAAGACACAGAAGTCAATGAATATAGTAATTTACTGTTTAATAAACCCAAGGACCCCAACTTTTGGATTAAGAACTCACTGTTTGACAAAAATTGCTAGAAAAACATGCTTTGCCTATTTAGTTCTCTAGATCCAGTACCTATATTTATGAAACGCTGATTTCCTGATGAAATGGCAATGCCCTCCTCCCCATTCACCCAAGTCCTGAGTTGCCCTCAAAGCCCAGCATCGGTTCCATCCGTTCCAAAAACCTCAGACTCTCTCTCCCTCCTCTAGAATCTCATAGTACTTACTCTCTGTTCCATTCTTTCCCTGCCTGACATGGCTAGTCCACAATATGATTTATATTTTTACATATATATATAAATATATATTCTGTGTAGTCCCCTCACCCTCACTGTGGTCATCTGTGCCTCTAAGATAGACTCATTCATCTTTATATTTCCTTAGTGCCCAGCTACATATGTTCAATAAATGTTTGTTGGTGATGATTTTTAGTCTTTAAAGAAGTAGCATAATAGGTAGTCGATAGGTCAGGCAAAATATCAGTGTCTAGGAAATCTCCATGAACTAAGAAAACAGGCACAAAGAAGGCAGGAGAACAGCTGCCCCAGATGCCCAGTACCAGGAGCAAGAACAGGATGCTGGTGTGGAGTTCTCTTTTCACCCTAATGAAGACTGTTCCTGAGAAAGCTGGTGTTGTAAGAGATAATAGCTGAAAATAACTGACAGGGTAGTGAGAATGGTTAGGGACAGGAAGACATATTTCTTTGTTTTGAAAATTTTCCTCATACTCTCAAGTGTTTTTGTGACCTCTTTACCCTGAAAGTCCAGATCCATAACTAGATAAATCACTGTACCTAGGGAAGGGGTGGGGGGGATAAAATGGGCTCTTTAAAAAGAATTCATGGTGGTAGCTGGAGACAGGATCCCTGAGACACCTCAAGGCCACTGTTGGGGAGGCTAACACCAGGAATGGAGGTTGTAGAGCAAGATGGTAAAAGCTGAATTGACAGGAAGTCACCTGGGAAGCCACAGGGACTGGGGAAGGAAGTAAACACCAACTGTTAGCTTCCTATTTTAACTATTCTTGCTCACTTAGTACCATTTGCTTGTCTGTATTCTGCTGGGTGGCAAAGAGAAAAGAATACTGGGCCTGGAGTCAGAAAGACTCATCTTCTTGAGTTCAGATCTGACCTCCGACACTTACTGTGTGACCCTGGGCAAGTTGCTTAACCTTGCTTATCTCAGTTTCCTTATCTGTAAAATGAGCTGGAGAAGGAAATGGCACACCACTTCAGTATCTTTGCCAAGAAAACTCTAAATGGGGTCACAGAGTCGGACATGACCAACCGAACAACAATGAAATTCTGCTGAAAAATTAATAGTGCTATTAGTACCCAATAAATTTTAACACCATGGGACAAAGACTGGGCCTTCCTAGCCCAGTTACAGCTCTGCTAGAATCTGTTGTCTCTACTAAGTGGCTCTGGATACATAAATACAGCTAGGTGGACTCCAGGATGGAGCGGTGGACTTAGATTCAGAAAAAACTGAGTTCAAATCTAGCCTGACATTTATTAGCTTTATGACCCTAGACAAGTGATATAAAGTCTGTCTGCCTCAGTTTCCTCATCTGTAAATGGGTGTAATAATAATAGCACTTCCTTCCAATGCTGGTTGTTGGGAGTATAAAATGAGATAATGTTTGTAAAACCATTTTGCAAATCTTAAAGCACTTTAAAAATACTAGCTGTTATTATATAATGGTGAATGAACATCCTGGGACTGAAGGTACTGACACTCTGTGGTCTGGAGTGTGGTTTTGTCTTTTACATAGTGTGATCCAGAGATGTGAAATGCGCAGTCCATGGATTGCATGAGGCCCACAACCCTCCAGGTGTGGCTGAAACCAGATTAAAATGTAGTTCCTATCCGATTTTAATGTGTTGATGTATTAAAAAAAAAAAAGAAATACATAAAAATATGTGGTTTTCTAAGTCACTATTTGGCCATAGGGATCCTTATATACAGTAGAATAGCCTGCATTTCTGTTTTGATATCACTAGTGTTGTCCCTGCTTGAAACAGACTTGTTTCTCTCACTATAATTTGCTGGTTCTGTTAAATGAAAAAAAAAATTGAAGTGGATAGTAAATGTAATAGAACTCATTATAATGTCCAACTCTGAGGGAACTATTTTGAGGGAGAGTTGTTTGTTGTGCCTTATGGTAAAGATGGCAGAGACATTGCAGGCCTTCCAAAGGAAATGTGATGGATGGAGTGATGGATTTGGAGTCAGAAAGACTTGGGCTTGAATCCCACCTTGCTACATGTTAACTGGGTGACCTTGGACAAGTTTCTCCCTCTTAGAGCCTTCCATCTGTAAAATGGGGGGAGGAGGTGGTTTAGATTCAATAACCTCTAAGGTCCCCATAAGCTGTGAATCTATGATCCTAAAATAAAGGCAGGATATTATTTTTTTAGGCAATCAGGGTAAACTGACTTGCCTAGGGTCACACAGTTAGTAAGTATCTTCTGCCAGGTTTAAAAACTCATGTACTCCTTCCTGAGTCCAAGGCCCATGCTCTATCTACTGCTCTACCTAGTTGCCGCAAGGAAGAATTTTAAAATGTTCACTGCTATAACTAATATACTATGTGTCTACTCTATGTTAAGTGCCTGTATCCTGTGAAAGTGGGGGTGGTTGGCTGAGAAAGACAATTCCAGATGTGAGATGGGAACTCTCGAGTCATCGACTTTCTGTTTTTAATATTTTTGAGTCATATTTATGATACCCTAATTTAAATGTTAAACATTGCCAGGGCTACCATTTGGGGTTGAGGGAAAGAGAAGGGAAGAAACATTTATATGGCTCTTTTTTATAAATTTTGTGTTATTTGGCCCTCACAACAATCCTGTGCTGCTCTTATCCCCGCTGAGGAAATGGAAGCAAACAAAAATTGTAATTTGCCCAAAGTCACACAGCTAATACGTGTCTGTGGCCAAATTTGAACTGAGGTCCTTCTGACTCCAGGCCCAGAAGTCTATCCACGGAGCCATTTAGCTTCTATTCTGATGGCGAAGGTGGGGAGGAGAGAAAGAGAGACAGACAAAGACAGAGACACAGAATCAGAGAGCTGAAGACCCTAGGGTGTATGTCTATAAAGGGGAAGGTCCCTGAACAGGCCAAAGTGGAACACTAGATTGTAGCGTCATGAGTTGAGCTATTTTTGAAGTGAGCATGGCTGGCATGGATACTTTCTCAAAAGGAGGTTAGAAGGAAGGACTCATTAGTTGGAGAGAAAGACTTTATAAGAGTGGAAGAGTACGCAGGAAGACCCTCTTTTCTTCAGAGAGACTCCGAGACCATTTGGCTGATAGATTGAGCACCATGCCAACCAGTGGACAAATCAGATATTGTACTCTTTCACTGGATAATTACTATAGTGACACACCACCTTTCTGTAGGTTTATGGAAGGCAGCATAGAAGTTAAAATGGGCTAATAACACTATTTCAGTGCCCCCAAGTGTCACAGAGTATGTACACAAAGTGGCACGTTCTGGTGTCACATAATATGGTAAACAAGTATAGGTAATAGTTAACTGTTAGCAGATAAATGAGATCTCATTTCAGTGGTTCAAGACCATAGTAATTAAAAGGGAACTCATGCAACTTTGGGGGGTAGGGAGTGAGACCAGTTAGAGGAAGAATGAAAAGTTCATTAGTCAGATGAGCAAAATTCAGTGTGTATTTGGGAGCAGAAACATAATGGAATTAAAGACTGTTTGTCCTTTGTTCTGGAAGAGAACCAATGACATTACCAGGGAGATGTCTTAATTTGCTCCTGAATTGGATTTAAGTGAATCAGAGCTGCACAAAGTTGTCAGCCTCATTGTCTTCTCCAGAGTTCAACTTAAAGTCTTTCCCAAGCCTCAGTTTATATGAGACAATGCCCATTCATGAGCCAGGAAGGAAGGAACTTGGGCTGGGGGAATAGATTGTATTTGGATAACTGAAATAAACTGTACAGAATAAGCTAGATCAAGCTGAATTTCAATTATTTATGTGCCAGAAACAGCTGACTTGTACAGACCTCATGCATCATACCTATAACAAGGTAGTTTTTATTGCATTTGAATCAAGTGACCTGAAAATATTGTCATCTAAAACATACTATGAGACATATGGCAAGTTTGTGGCTAGTTTGAAGATCAGTCTATACATAGAGGCAACCAAAGCAAAGAGCTTCCTGGCCATTAGACATGGCAAGCACCCTGACACATTCAGATGGCCTACTATCACAGGTTCTTTGACCTGCTTTTCTGAAAGGAAAGGCAACTTTTGAGGGTTCCACAATCACTTTAATCAAGCACATATATCATTCACTTAGTTTAGGAGGAAAAGTCAGCACCCTGAACTTCAGAGAAAATACATAGAAACAAAGATCAACCAACAGATAGGGCTTCCAATTGTCTTACTGTAAGTAATAACATAATATCACAGATCAAGACAGATAACTGTCTGATCATACACACAAAGTTACCATAGAGAGAAACACCAACCTCTGGGTTTTCAAAGCCTGAGGTGCTCCTTAGTGGCTGTCCAGAGTCTTGTCTGACCAAACAAACACTTCTAATGAGTAAACCCCAAAGTAAAACCTCACCTCAGAGTATTTATATGCTTGAGCCAGAGGGTATCACAGCCTTTGAGAACCAGTGCCTTATTAGAAATTAACAAAAGGTATGGGCTTCCCCTAATCAAGCTTTCCTTAATGGGCTGGCCCATCAATGGGTGGGAAAGATCTTTAATCTTATTAGCATTACATTGGGCCCCAAGATATTTCACATCCTTTACCTGGGCAACTGGTATCTGCATAGGCATTAATATTTTCCATAAAATAAACATATCATGAACTTTACATTTGCAGAATTCATAATATAACATCATTCTTTGGGGGGGTCAATCTTTGGGAAGTGAGCAACTAGCTCCTCCTTCCTCAATCCAAAACAAAATGCCCAAATAAAGTCCTGTTAGGACTGTGTCCTCCGCACACTGCTGTTGGAAGCACTTTCAGGTGCAGGCCAAGTCCCAGTCTTAACAATGCTCCAGTCCCAGCTTCCAAGTACTGAGGGGTGGCTAGGCAACAAAGCCAAGAGGGTGGGGTCCTTGGGAGTACGTGACACTTTCCCCCACCCACCATAGGCAACTAGTGTAATAGCAAGCAAAGTAGGATCTTTTGTTATTTCTGTTTTGGACAATCAAGTGCCTCTCATTGAATCTTGCCTTTGATTAATCAAGAGTCTTTGACTGGAAACAGTGTAAGAAAGAAGCCCTGTCTGTTGATCTGTTTCTCAGACATTAGTCTTGTTCTCTTGGTCTGTGCTGATTTCTGAGACAGAAGTCCTATCTGTTGGTCTTTATGAGTGAATTGAGATGATGGTGCTGGTGGTGTGTGTTAGTATTGTTGTTGCCCTGTTGAGCTTGGTTTTCCGAGAGACAGAAGCTGCAGAGTGGAGCAGTCCTCATGAGTTGAGACATGGAGCAGGAGCAGACAGCTGCCTGTGTGTGAATGCAGGGAGAGTCAGGAGTGGTCCTCCCACTGACAAAGAACCATGGAACTTGGAAGCCAACCTTGTATTAAGATGAAAGAGGACTTTACCTGGACACCTGATATTGACTGAGAAGATTGTTCTTACAGTGACCTAGTGGTGGAAAACGTGATATTTTGAAAAAGGACTTTACTTGGATACTTGATATTAACTGAATGATATGTTTTACTTAAGGGCATTGCTATTACACAGTTAGACCCTTGAAATCATACACAGCAGCAGTCTTCAGGTGTGCTGCCTGTGACTGGCTTTTTTACAGCCACCAAAGCAGAGAGGTTCCTGACCATCAAACATGACTTGGTGAACTAAGGAAATAGGATGGCTTGGTTATAGAAGAGTGCATCTATTAGATGGCAGAATCTCACCCCACCCCGCTTAATTCTAATGCTTGCCTTCTGTTAATTATTTCCTATTACAAAGCTTGCTTTGTATGTTGTGTTCAAGATGATGACATGATTTGCAGTTGACTTTGTACTTAAACTTTCTATGTATTTGCATGTTGTCTCCCCATTAGATTGTAAGTTACTTGTAGAAAATGATGGTCTTTTGGTTTTTTTTTTTTTTGTATCCCCGATGTTTAGCACAGTGTCTGGCACATAATAGGTGCTTAATAAATGTTGATTGATTGTTCTCACAATGATTCTAGAGTGTTTTATCTCTTCTATCATTACCCTAGATGCAGAATGTTTCCTTAAATACTCCAAGCTGACTCCTTAGATATAACTTCTTTCTTTAAAAACCAGAACAAAATATTTTATCTTTTGGGCTGGACCTAATTTCATTGGTATAGCGAACTCTCAGTAAGAAAATTCCTCCTATCAAAGCAGGTTGGCATATGCTCTGAAACTTAACAGTCTCAGGGAGATTCTTGGAGCACAGGGAGATAAAGGGACCTGCCTGGGGTCACGTGGTCAGTTAGTGTGGGTGGATGGGAGGAGGAGAGAACTTGAACTCGGGTCTTCCTGACTTTAAGTGCTGACTCTTTGTCCCCAATATCCCAATGCCACTCTCATACCCTTCTCCTCATATACTTTCTCTTCACTGTTCTAAATTCTTGCTTATAGACTGCTAATTTAAAGAAGGTATCAATTTTCTTAATGTGCTAAGAATTCCTGGAATCTTTTTCCCAGATTCACTGTCTATAGCCATGTAGAAAAATCAGAATCACAAAGGTCAAGGTTGCATGTCCTTTTCTGACACCAGCCTTACAGAGTTTCCAGAATTTGATGGAAATAATAGCTGAAAGGGCTTGATCTTATAAGCCTGAAATGAGTAGGAAGAGCTGTTTTTGTGGCCCTCTTATCATTTTGGAGGGCATTAGGGAGGAGGAGAAGAGGAGAGAGGGTGTTTCTGTAAACACTGGAGACTTGAAATCAACCCCCCCCCCCACACACACACACACAACCTTCTGATTGATTCTTTATTGTAACCTCTGTCCTTTGATAGACAGTTTTTTCAGGTAGATTCTCCCTTTCCTCCTGTTCCTCCCAGTTCATCTATTCCTACCATTTGCTCCTCCTCATCCCTTCTGCAAGTGCTAAAGGAACTCACTTGCTAAGGCTGTCAGGGGAAGATTAAGATTCAATCTCCCTTGCCCTGTCTTCAATGTCGTATGTCCATAGCCATGATCTTGGTATCAGTACTCAGGCCCAACCTGGAGGAAAAAGAGATCTTTAGAGGCTGAGACCAGTAATCTAAGCTTCCCAACTTTAGGGGACCTCCTAGGACTCTAGGGTTCTTTCCTAGACTTTAGGGGTCATATCTCCTAGCTGGCTCTGAGACTTAGAGTTGGATACCACTTTTTTCCTAGTATGTCAGCCCATATATTCGGTTGGGAGAGATCTGTATGGGGGTTCTGGGCTCCCTTACCTCAGTGTTCTAGGCTCAGGACCTAGTGCCACGTTTCTTTTGTTCTGTGTTCTGAAGCTTGGTCAGCAGCTTCCGCTCGTGGCCACCTGGGCTGGGTCGGTTGGTATGGTTGGCAGCTTCTCTTTTGGTACGACCCTTCCCACTCCCTCTTCCTGAAATAGAAAGCAATAGTCCTAAGAATGAGATGCTCAGAGAACACAGTGGGTGGAAGCCACTTGGTGCCCATGGTTGCGGAGACCAACGAAAAGAGAGATAGAGACGTGAGGGGGAAGAATACTGGACTGGAAGCAGGAGACCTGAATTCTATTTTTAGATATCTCCTTAACTTGCTGTGTAAATTTGGGCAAACCATTTCATTCTTCTCAGCCCCTTCTATAAAACTCAGAGTTTGGATTAGACAGTTTCTCAGATAAGTATAATTCAATTCAGCAAACATCTACTACTGCATTCAGTACCGGAGAGCCAAAGGAAAAAACAAAATATCCTTGCCTTTAAAGAACTTATGTTCTAATGGGGAACAACATATATATGGATAAATGAATATAAGATAATTTGAAGAGGGTTAAGAGATCTAAAAACTGGAGGGATAAGGAAGGTTTCTAAAGCAATGAGCTGAGCCTGATAGGAAATAAAAATTCTGAGAGGGCTGAGGTAAGGACACGTGGCAAAAGATTCTATAGGGTTGTTTGTGGGACTGGCTAGTATTTAGGATTGAAATTAAGTGGATAGAGGATGGAGATAGGTATCAAATGGGTAGAGATGGTTAGATTGAAATCCACAGGGCAGTCTGAAAATATCAGGAAAATATTAGGAAAGAATGTTCTAGAAATACAGAGCTGTCTGGATAGGGAGGGGACTAAAACTAGGGGTACTAGAGAGGAAGCTAGAATGAGAGGGCATCTAAGTAAGGAAGGTGGGGTCACATCTCTCACCCAAATAAGAATCTGTACAGCTGTATATGTCATATTGGTCCAAACACTCTGACTCCTCATCATCTAAGGTCAGGGGTTGGAGTGGTGGAGCAGCTAATGGAGCTGTGGCCATTAGGACTGGAGAATTCCGTCCCTTCAGGGACTAGTCTATCTGATTTCTTGTTTGTGAATGTCTGTTCCTCTCTCTCTCTGGAGTTTGCTTCTCCTTGAGACGTCTCCTCCCCAAACTTATAAGGCTGGGTTTCCTCCCCTCACATAATCCACGTTGGCCCTGTCTGATGCAATCTGGCCCCATCCCAGTACTTCAGTGTCCAGTAAAAACAGAAATGAAATCGTAACAGGAAAAGTCTCCTGTCTCATGACTCCCCACACCACCCCCCACCTCCCCTGCAGTTGTTCCTTTTTCTCCTTTCTGTTCTCCTCAGGCTCCCTCCCATTTGGATATTTTCCCACAGTGTAACTTTTATTTCAGAGTTCTGGGGTCTTTGGGAGTAGAAGAGCAGGAGAAAGGAGAAAATGAGAAGAAAAAATAAAGGGAAAGGAGGGGAGGAGGAGAATCTAGGGACAAACAACCTCCTAGGACTGGGGAGATTTCAGTACCCAGGTCTTTCTTCATCCAACAAACTTACCATGGATTGATGGCCTACAGGGGTGGGAAGGAAAAAAGAGATAAAAATCCCCTTGATCTTTCCCTCTGAGGCTTTGACAAACCAAATACAAATAAAGGTCTGTCAATAACGTGAGGCGGTCCATGTCAGGTACTCATTTAACAAATGTCTTTTGAGTAATATCATGTGCAAATCCTTGAACCAAGCACTGAAAGAGATCCAAAGATATGTTAGATATCACCCCAGCCTTTAAAGAAAAGAGCAGAATATCCCAACTGTACTACTTGCTAGCTGTGATCTTAGCAAACTCCTTATCCTCAGTTCCCACATCTGTAAAAAAAAGGTTACCTGTCTTAAAAGGTTACTCTGAGGAAAGTGCCTTATAAACCTCACAGTAGTATAGAAATGTGAGTTAAAAAAAAACAACAGGCAGTTTCCAAGCCTTTGGGGAAATAACTATAAAACAGAATGTGATTGGGTTTATAAGAGAGTACAAACACAGTATTCTAGATGGGAAATATGAGGTAAAGCAGTTAGAGGAAGCACTGAGAAAGGACTGGAACTGTGGTTTTAAGAATGAAATAGTCTGGTAAAAGAAGATCCGGGAGGAGTGGAGGATTTTCAAGCAATGGTAAAAACATAAGTAAAAGTGTGGTAAGATGATTCCCGAGGACCAGTGATGAAGTGTGCCACCCAATTCCTGACAGAGAGGTGATAGTTTCTTTTTACAATGAGTGGTAGTGGTGGTGGCAGTAAATGGCATGCATGTACATGAGAACAGACCTATTGATGCTTGGCAGCCAAGCATGGGATGGACAGATGCAGTCAGGGAAAGATTTGTATCCAGCCTTTTTCATCTTCACGATCCCACCAGGTGACATTCTGTGAACACTTGCCTTCTGAACACCCATGGGTTGGGAAGGAGACCAGGATAACAAGGAACTTTTGGCTTGCATAATGACAGTTTGGTGCTCATGTAGACCTCATTAGCTTGCTTGGTTGATGTAACCTCTCTACATGGAGGACACTGGAGAAGTGACTTCTGGGAAAATTGTGATGATGTTCTTTGGGGAAGAGACTATGGAGGGTGTGTAGACAAAAGCCCTTGTTCTGGTTGGTTGACCACATGGCTGGAAGAGCCCTTTTTCAAGAGCTGTCAGAACTTGAAAAAGACTTGAGTCAGCTTTTCCTTCATTAGCATCTTGACAAGCTATTACACCAGCATCTGGTAAGAGACCATTCTATAAAGGTAATGGTCTTAGAACCTTTTCCCATATGTTCCCCAGTGCTCCTCTGACAGAAATGGGCTTGGGTCCTTGGATTTTTCATTTGTTCTTTGTTCTAGCTGAAGGGAATGAAGTCTTACAACCTAGTAAGTTGAAAAGGTCATCATGAAGACATCCTATCATCTTGGCATTCCAGAACCTGAGTTCCAGGCTGGGTGTTGCCACCAGTCTAGTACTGATGCCCCAAAGAAGCTTTTAGATCCATGTCAGTAAAAATCTGAAACCAGACTTCATCAGAATGGATGCTGCATTTGGCTGTGAACCTGGCAAGAGCAATGCTATCTAGGAACTGAGCTAAGTTTTGAATCTATTCCCCTAGAAACCAAGGTAGTGTAGAGAAATGTGTTCCTTGGAGGGACTGGGGAAAATGTTTAAAAATGTGTTCTTTCTATGTCTTTGAAATAAATATCCTTTGTAAAAGCTACCTGATATTAAGAAGTTAAATGAATATAGGACTCTAGTCACTGACCCTTAACTAACCCACATTAATAACACAGTTGGTGGGTACGCCAGCTGATGTTAAGAAAAAAAAGGGATGCCCAACTCCTCAGGTTACCCTAGAGTCCTCAGAGGCGATGTAGTAGGCCTGCTTCTATTAGAGAGGGAGACGGCACGTTCACCATCCATGTCAAATATAGAACATTTAAAGAAATTGGAGAGAAGTTCTAGAGCAATGGATCTGAGAACCCATTTGTACCTGTACTCCCTCCATTTATAAAGATCCTAACACACCCAGGCTTCCGTATTGTATGTAAATATTATCTATGTCTTTCCATAAATCCTCCACAAAAGACCTGCCTAGTGTAGCAGAGTCCTTTCTCTGAGTCATTTAGGTATAACTATCACTATCTTCTTTTTATAGATGAAGAAACTGAAACTCAGGGAGGGAGGTTATGTGACTTATCCAAGGTCACACAACCTCTGGGTCTTTTAAAATGTTAAGGACACCAGTGTAATACTCAGGGCTTCCAACTGTTATTTCACTTTCTCAATATGTGACTGAACTACCTACTTTTACAGTTTTACATGTCATAAATGACTTCTTTGCCACTTATTGAAAGCAAATTGTAGTTAATATTGCAGCCTACTTATATTTCTGCTTTATCTTTCAGTTTTTCTTTGGATCATCTATAATTCTGAAGTTTAAAATATTGACATAGTTCATTTGATTTTTTGCTATTACAAAGACATTTATGAGGTAGCCAGGTAATTGCCTGGTTTCTCTGATATCTGTCCTTACAAGATGGTCAGTGAATTCCTTATAGGGAGACTTAGTAAACATAGACTCCTTCCATGGACCAGAAATTAGATAGCTGAGGGTTTTAGAGATGGCATCAAAGGTAGCTTTAGCAAAGGGGTCCAGAGCAGCAATACGGTCCTTAACAAAAATAGAACCATCAATTCAAACCAAGGGTTTTTTAGGTACAGGAACTGAGACTTCCCTTAGGTAGGAATCAGGTACACCAGGACTGATTCAGTATGGTCAGTGACAAAATTGTGGGGCACTTGTGTGTATATGTGTATGTGTGTGTGTGTGTCTTCTTGCTAATCTTGCTTCCTCGGTGGCCACATCTTGCAAGCTGAATGGGCACTGTGTCTAGGATGATGACACAAGCAGATATAGGAACTTCCTTGGGACATTTGATACCCAGGCCAACTTGTCTACAAAACTCTTGAAGCTGGTATATTCCCCAGATATGATCTTTAGACTTCATCCTTCAGAGAAGACCCCTAGGATCCAAGACTTCTTGATGGGAAAGGAGAAGAGACAAATGTCCTCTAAGGTTTTGATTTTCATGTCCTAGCCTGGTTGGTCCAGTGTGGGGACCTCGTTTTTGGCCTTTGCTCCCCAAGCCCTGAAGCCTTGTCCTTAGCCCAGCCTTGCCCACAGATATGATCCCAATCTTAACTTCATCTCATTCTGCTAAAGCCCTTCTAGAAAATGCCTTGGCCTCTAGCTCCAAGATCCTGAGGGCCACCCCCCTCCTCCTGTAATACCATCATGCTCTTTGGTATTTCTAAGAATAGAAGACAACTTTGCTTTTTTGTAGATCATCATGTTTCATGATTTGCAACCATATAGTATTAACAAGGAAGCCAGGGAAGGCAGTAGGCAGAGATGAGGAAGGACATTTCAGGTATGAGGGACAGTCAGAGAAGATGTCCAGACCCAGAGATTAAAAGATCATGTCCATGAAATAGTAAGGAGACCAGTGTTACTGGAACAAGGAGTATGTAGTGGTGAGCCAGGTGTAAGAAGGCTGGAAAGGTAAGAAGGATCTTGAATTCATTCTACCTCTCAAGCAGTGTTGTAACTGAATGATGAGATTAATGATGAGATCTGCCCTGGACAAATGGGCTGGCCAATGAAATGAAGACTTATCTGGACAGGATATTCACAGAACTCTGAGCTATCACCCTTTACCAGCATATTCCTGATTTCCTCATCTCCTTGCCCATGTGGCACATTTCCTTTATTAAAATCCCTAGCTTCTCCTGACTGCTGCTGCTGTCTCCCTGAAGAAGAACCCACTGAGTGCATCATCCCAAATTGATACCCTTACTTGATTTGGAGACAGTCTGAGTCTGAATCCTTTCGAGACAACATTGAGACACCTGCCCTGCATTTCATCATGAAGATGTGGTCTGCTGCAGAGAATCATCTTTGAAATTCTATTTGTTCCATTTTGGTATTTTCATCAAGACCACCCATTACTAAGTGTAAAGATCATTTTCATAAAGACCTGACATAGGTGAAAAGCAGAACTATGTGTTGTTAACTTCTAATATCTTCTTGCACCTTTTCTGACATTAACGCTGTGATTTTTACCATTTTTACAATCTTCTCTTCTTAGAGGATTTCACTTAGTGTCAGGAAGACCTGAGTTTAAATCTTGACTCAGACACTAAGTGTGTGACCCTGGGCAAGTCACTTCTTAGTCTACTTCAAGTTTCCTCATCAAGAAAATAGGAATAATAAAAACACCTACCTCCAATGGTGCTTGGGAGAATAAAATGAGGTATTTGTAAACTGCTTTGCAAACCTTAAAGTATATAAATGCTAGCTGCTATTATTATGATGATGGTGATGATGATGATGATGAATAACAATGCCTTTTAAATTGTGTTGTGTCCAGTATAAGATTTTGTTTGGTTGAGTCTTCAAATATTTGAAGAGTTATATGGAAGTGGGATTAGACATTATCCTTGGCTCCAGAGAATAAAACTTGTACAATGAATGTAAGTTACAGGGAGGAAGTTAACTTCTAACAGTTACAATTGTCTGACAATAAATTAGGCTCCCTAGTGAGGTGATGAGCTCCTTGTCACTTAAAGTATTACAGCACAAATTTTGCCCTAATGAAGATATAAGATCCCAAAGAGATCACGAAAATGGGAAGGGGTCTCACATGTACAAAAATATTTATAGCAGCTCTCTTTGTGGTGGTCAAGAACTGAAAATTGAGGGGATGCCCATCAATTGGGGAATGGTTGAACAAATTGTAATATAGAAATGTAATGGAATACTATTGTACTTTAAGAAAGGATGAACAGGAAAACTTCAGAGAGGGTTGGAAAGATTTATATGAACTGATGCTGAGTGAAAGAAGCAGAACTAGGAGAACTTTGTACACAGCAACAAGCACAGTGTGTGGGAAATTTTTCTTGTAGACTTAGTTCTTCATAGCAATGCAAGGACCTAAAAAATTCCCAATGGACTTTTGAGGCAAAACGGTTTTCACATCCAGAGAGAAAACTATGGAACTGGATTGCAGAATGAAGTAGACCATTTTCTTTTGTATTATGTTTTGTTTTATGGTTCCTTCTATTCATTTTAATTATTCAACATGACCAAGGTGAAAATGTATTTAATAAGAACATACGTGTAGAATCTATATAAGATGGCACACCATCTTGGGGAGGTAGTGG
Organism: Bettongia penicillata ogilbyi; assembly: GCA_023548195.1. Taxonomy (NCBI): domain Eukaryota; kingdom Metazoa; phylum Chordata; class Mammalia; order Diprotodontia; family Potoroidae; genus Bettongia; species Bettongia penicillata. The sequence goes on from JAJHZJ010000612.1 coordinate 6,815,003, forward strand.
AGAAGGAGGGGGAGAGAGGAGAAAAAAAATCTAAGATATATGAAAGTGACTGTAGAACACTGAAAACAAATAAAATAATTTTTAAAAAAAGATATGAGAAGAGACCTACACCCTTCTCCTACTCTTTTGCAAAAATGGGGGAACTATGGGGTTTAGAACATTGAATATATTGCCAGATTTTTTCGATATATTGATTGGTTTTGTTTTTTCTCTTATGTTTCATTTTTTAAAAATTCTTTATTATAAGGGATGACTATCTGGAAGATGCAAGGAAAAAGTATATAAGAAAAAATTAGGTGACGTAAAAACAAAAGATTATTGATAAAAAATTTTATGTCTTAAAATGTTTAAACAGATGCTAAGTAATAATAATTATCATTTATATAATTAGCTTCATAAAAATCGTCTAGTTTCTATCTTCACAAGGACCCTGGGAGATAGGTGCTATTATTGCATGAATTCACAGATGAGAAAACTGAGGTAGAAAAAGCTTGTGACTTACCCACCTAATAAATGTTTGAGGTGGGATTTAAATTCATTTTTCATTCCAAGTACTGTGCTCTCGTCATCTAGCTATTAGGAATGAGTAGTGGAATTTCATTAGGAAAGTCTGATTAGATAGTGATTAATCTGAAATTCAGAATTTGTCCTGTATTACTTGCTACTGTTTTATATGCATTCCTAGAAACTGAAGGTGAAAGATACATACATCTGTCTAAACTTCATGCCAGGTCTTTCAGTTCTATGTTTAGTGATGTTAATCAACCTAACTAGGAAAGGTTCCAGTGATACAAAATAGCTGTATAATCTGAGTGGGGGAAAACACCTACTTTCTTTCTGCCTTAGGTTCTTTCCTTATTAAATGAAGAGATTCAATCGGATAATTTCTAAACTCTCTTTCAGCTCTTAAGCATCTGTCACTCAGTGGACCCTAGGAGCCGTACCTACTCTACACTTCTCCATCATCCTCAGCAATGACCCCACTCATTGATGATATTTACTAAGAAGTAGGGCGTTTAACTTCGGGCAACGAGGTGGGCGGAGGGATAGAGTGGTGAGCCTGGCGTCAGGAAGACTCACCTTCCCGAGTTCAAATCTGGCCTCAGACACTCACTAGTGGGAGCGTGGCCCAAGGTCGTGGGGGTGGTAGTAAGCAGGGCAGCTGGTCCTCTGTGGGTTCTTCTCCCTCCCGACACCGCCCTTGCCATCACTGCTCCCGTTTCTGTCCAGGTGCACCTGTTATCACCTGAAATATCGTTCTCCTGTACCTCGGCCAGACCAATTTTCCTAAAATACCTCTTTCAGCCCTTGTATGACTCCCTCTCTTCTCAACTCTGTTTGCCTCAGTTCCCTCATCTATTAAAAAAAAAAAAAAGCTGGAGAAGGAAATGGCTCCAGGACCGTCCCCAGGGGTCACGAAGGGTCCATACGACTGCCCACCAATTAGCAGAAAACCTGAGCTCCTCAAGGCTCTGTAACACAAGTCCACTACAGATGGACGCAGAATCTAGAAGGACGTAGACTGGGAACGTGTAACAGGAAAAAAGACAAGATTCTGAAGCTTGCCAAACGCAAAAGTTAAAAACTACATTTCCCAGCAAAGAGCACGCCGGGGGAGCGCGTAAGATTCGAGTCGCGGGTCCCTTTCCGCAGTCTTTTGGGAGAGAAAGACTACACTTCCCGGCGGGCCCTGTAGGGGCGCATACGCAAGCGCACTAACATTCCCTAGCCCGGGAACGAGGATGAGAAAAGTTCAGGGGGGTTGCTGCAGTTGCCGTCGCTGCGGTCTTCATCGCCTCCGTCACAGTGGGCTCGTTTTGGCTCGTCCGCGGTAGGTGGGTTTAGGCAGCAGCCATGGGCCTCAGGCGGCCCAGGGGAGCAGGGGAGCGGGGAGCGGCAACATCTCACCCGTCGCGCTCCCCCCGTCCCGGGCCAGGCTGTGGTGCCCCAAGACGCTAACAGTACGCATGCGCACACGGCGGCGCTCCGGAAGGGGGGCTGCGGGGGAGGGGGGAGAGGTCACGCAGCCGCCGCGGAGGGTTCTTTGTTGGCCGGGGCTGCGCCTAGCGTACCACGTGGGGAGGCGGCCTTTAGAAGCACGTGGGCTGGCGGGGCGGAGGCGGAGCTTTAGAAGCACGTGCTGTGGTGCGAGGAGCGCAGGAGGAGAAGCGGGCCGGCGATGAAGGAGACCGTGGCTTCGGCGGGGACCTCTCCCGAAAGCCATGGCAGTGATAGTAGCGGACGTGTAGAAAGCCCCTTAGAGCGCCCCCCATTGCAGCGCCACGAGGTCGGTAGCGCGAGTGAATCCCGAGGTTTTCCCGAGAATCCTGATCAAGCCTTCGGGTGCCGGCTTGAGGGTTTGCTTAGTTCTTTCTCCGCAGCCACCTGGGGAGGTAGGTAGTGCGAGTGTTGCCGGTGTCATGAAGGAGGACGCAGCGGCACCAGGTATCCGAGTGTAGTAAGTAGGGGAGCCCGTCCTCCGGGGGTTCTCATCGTCGCTCTTGCTTCTGCCCGGGCTCTGGGTGTTATCCCCCGAAACGTGGCTCTCCAGGGGCCATACCCCCACCTTTCAGTTTCCTTGTCCTAAAATATCCCTTTCAGTCTGGAAGCTCTTACACGGTCTCCTTTTTCTTGTGAGATCAAGTCCAAACTCCTTTGGTTGGAGTTAACAGACTTTCCAGGTCTGGTTGGATTTAACAGTTACCCCAAATGAAGACTTTTTCTGGATGGAGACTTAGAAGGTAGTGGGGTGGAAGCTGTGTAAAGGGAGAAGTTACAGATAATAGCATCATATCACTCACCCCCAACCCTTTCATTTTCCTCATATGAAAAGTGAGGTACAGAAAAGCCAAGGGATATGTTTAAGAACTCTTCAGGTAGTAAACTGCTGGGATGATAAA